>CM057452.1:734052500-735252500 GCA_016271365.2 Neoceratodus forsteri
AACATCCTCGACAGCTGCTATGGCAGCAGCTGTGCCCCTTGTGGAATGGGCCCTCAACCCTGTTGGGGGTGCCTTTCCAGCCTTAAAATAACAAAAACTGAAAATGCTGTACTATCCAGCAAGAAATTAATTTCTTTGAAGCTGGGTTACCCTTTCCCACATTCTCATAGGTCAGGAACAGCTGTTTTCGGTCCTGCCTATGGACTTTGGTGGTTGTCAAGTAACAGCTAAAAGCTCCTTTGATGTCCAGACCATAAAGACTCTTTTCACCAGAACTAAAGTTTTCTGTGAAAAAGATCGATAAGATGGGTAGACTGGGTGGACTGTAGGCCCTTATCTGCCGACACTGTCTATGTATGTATCTATGTATTTATGTATAATGGTTTGATTCAAATGGGAATCAAAAGTAATTTAAAGGAGAAACTCCTTGTTTGTTCCCAGAATAATTTTGTATCTGTGGAGTGAAATGTGGTCCTGTTCAATGCAGAGACCTGAGCTCACCGATTTTTGTAGCAGAAATCATTACAACAAGGAAATAATCTTTTTTTTTTTTTAAAGATATTTCAAATAAGTTGAAAACACAGACTAAAAAAGGGGGACCCATGGGCCTAACTGTGCACACATCTAGGTCCCATGCTTGCACCAGTTCCCAGTGAGGGTGTGCAACTTGACCAGTCCTTTAAAGACGCCTTTGAAGATAGGGTCTGAGGCTTGAAAAAACATTCTGTCCAACTGAGAAGTAAACAGAGGCTGAGACCAGGTGGACCTTTAAGGTACTGGTCTGCAAGTCCAGTGAAAGCAAATAGGTAAAATAGTCCAGCACACCTGGAACACCAGCCTGTACTGATATGTGCCAGGCCCTAAAAGAGCCTCTCTGAAGCTAGGATCTGAGGCCGTTAGAACATTTTGTCCAACTAATATGCAAGCAGATGCTGCAACTAGGTGGACCTTGCGAATGTTGAACTGCAAGTTCAATGAATATAAAAAGGTAAGTTAGTCGAGCACTGCTTGATCCCAACATCTGCTGGAAACCATTTTCTGGTTTAAACACCAATAGTAAACCTTTTCCCTTCTGAAGCGTACCGTTTCTTAATGGAGGGCTTTCTGTAACCATATAAAATGTCCAAGACACTGTGAAAAAGATGCAAGGCTGCATATTGTACAGTAGGCCCTCAAGAGACATGACTTGGGCCTAAGTGACCCAAGGTTTGGGCACAGAGGCCTCCCAGTTGGAGGTTAGCAGGCTATGCCTCCGAGAAAAGGTGTATTGGTTGTGAACCAGACATGGAGAGTTGCATGTCTGCTTGGCCCAGTCTGGCATTATCAAGACCACTGATGCTGGCTGGGACCTGAACTTGAAAAATGCATTGTATGCCGGAGGAAAGGAAGGAAAGTGAACAGGTACTTCCCTGGCCAACTCAGAACAGGAGAATCCAGGGGGACTGGTCCTGGATCTGACTGTCTTAGTACTGTGGCAGGTGGTGGTTGTGGTGGGATGCGAACAAGTCTACCCTTGGTATGCCCCACCTCCTGAAGATAACTTGCACTACCTGACTATTCAAGGCCCATTCCTGCTGTGACTGGTTGATCTGAGTCAAGGCATTTGCCAAGGTAGTGTTCCTATCTGGCAAATGAATATCCTGCAGGACATATGGAACATGCTAGACTCCACATTTTCCTAAGTCCTGAGCAAGGAGGGCTTAACCTTGCTCCTCCCTACTTGTGGATATAATACATTTTGGTGGTATTGTCTGTTCTGACCTGCACCACCTTTGTAGTAGTTGTGTGAAGACTTTTAGTGCAGTAACACTACTCTTAGCCCCTGCAGGTTTATGTACAGGAATGAATCTGCCCTTGACCATGTGCCTTGGGAGATGTGAACCCCCAGATGGGCACCCCACTCTAGTAGGGATGCATCTGTTGTCAGACAACTGATAGGGCCTGTTGCTGAAAAAGAAGAAGAAGCCCCTTCCCTTAGATTGGTTCCCTCTTTTCCTCCTTTGCAGGCCTGTAACAATGTCCTTGTTAATAGAATTAGTTTTAAATGAGGGTCCTGTCTGACACCACTGAGCCATGAGGTGACATTGAAATGCACCGGTCTGTAACCTGGATTCTAAGACTGTGCCAGTGGCAGGTGCCATGCGGCCAGTAGCTGAAGAAAACTGTCTTGCAATTTTTGGTTCATTCAGCTCTAATGAGCCCGCTATTAGTGGAATACTTCTTGCCCTGTGTAGGGGCAGGTAGACCCTGCCTTGCAGGGTATTTAGCTCTGCTCCTATGAACTGGAGTGCTTGAGCAGGCTGAAAGTCAGACTTTCTTTAGATTTATCAAGGACCCTAGAGTCCAGGAGACCCTAGGTGAGTTGCAGACTCACTTGCCGGAGTGATTCTATAACCACCAGCCAGTCATCTAAATATGGGGAAACTGACACCTTATCTTTGAAGGTGCTCCAACCACTGTGTACACTCCCAGAGAGTGACCTGATGAGTCTAAACATGAAGTACTTTCTGTGAGACTCCCTTATGGGAGTGTGGAAATACTTTAAATACAGTGATGCCAGGAACCCCTTTAGGGTTTTTCCTGGGGTTTGACATGCTTTGTCTTTCTGGTTTTCATGGAGGGGACCGTAGAAACAGCCTGGCCACTCATCAACTTTTTTTTTTTTTTTTTTTAACCTTAATCACCCTTCTCAGGGGTGTGTAAGCAAGAGACAGCAGTTTCACATACAAATTTGGAGGGTGTTGGCTGGTCAGAGCCTGAAGGGCCTTTATTTGGTCTCTTTCGCAACCTTTCTAATCCTTTTTCCACTGTTTTTAGTGGAAGGAATTTGAACTCTGAGATAATCCCTGACTCACTACATCTAGGACCACTTGTCTGTGGTGCCTGAAATACCCCTGCTGTGGGTACTGCTAACACTGAGGTGCATCCCCAGCCTGACAGAAACAAAAGGGGCTTGCTGTGGTGTATACATCCACCATTTTCATGTAAGCCTTTATCTTTCTCCAGAGAGGAATTACCCTCGACTGGAAAGTCTATAACTTTGGTTTTGGTATCCTGAGTGAGGTCTGTGACTTACAGCCAGGCAAACCTCCTGGCCATCCATCTGGCAGCAGCCACTTGAACTGTTATTTGACTGCTCTCAAACCAAATGTTGCTGTTTCAGCTAGATCATCTGACAGGGAAGTCTGGGCCTTGGCTGACATAGCAGGGGCCGACCACCACAGTGACTTTGGTATTGACATAGGCTTAAAATGTGTGCCTGCCTGATGGCCAAGGCACCTGGTAAATGTATCTTTTTAAGCCATGATGTCAATTTTTCCCCAGAATCCTTGTTAAGAGTATAGGATGCCAGGGGTATCTTTGCCTTGTCACAGTCTGTTGCTTTAACCACTCCTTGGTGGACAGGGTGGGGGAATAAATTTCAGTTCCCTCCCTGTCCAGCTGAAATTTCTTACACATTCTCTTACCCAGAGGGAGGACAGAACTTGGAGTTTGTAAAATCTTTAAAGTATCTTCCCTGAATAATTTATTCACAGCAATGGGAAGCTTTTAGTGGGTGTCAGCCCAATCTTTATCACCAATGTGAAGAATGAGGAATAATCCTCAGATGTTCTGTGGGGAAAGAAACTCATGTTGAGGAAACCTCAGATCCAATAGGTTCCCTCCATTTCATAAGAATTACATATTCTTCCTTTTAAATATTAGAAAGACTGCTTTGAAAAGATCTGTTGCTGAGAGACAGACAGCTCTTGTAAGCCTGAAAGTGTTTTCTTTAGCCATTCCAGGCATTTCTCCACACTCCCCCGGGGAAAGTTTACAAATTTCACAATATTCATTTAGGTGATCATAGCGAAGGGAAGCAATACACAACTGTGCTTACCTGTCTTAGCAAATACTTCCCCAATCAGAACCTACTATTTCTGAAGGAGTTGGCAGGCTTTATAGCAGGTACAGAAGTCTCCAAAATGCTATCAGCAGGGGGTTATGTGTGCTTAGTTTTCTTCAATTTCACTAAGGGAACCAGGGAATCAGCCAGTTCAACAAGCCTCTTAAAAACTGCTTATATGCCCATCTCAGAGTAGCAGTTACAGTATTTGTTGTGGAGTCACCCACAGAGTGTCAGCTGGTAAGAGCTGCAGGGACCCTTAGGTGGTAATATCTTTTTTTTTTTTTTTTTTAAGCCTTATCCAGGCATTTCAGTAGTTTTTTCAGGACATGTAATGCAGATTTCACTCTGCTTTTAAAAGTTCACGTTCAGATAAGTCAAACGTTCTCTTGTTTTGCCTAACAAAATTTCACCACACTGATTACAAGGTTTGAAACCGGGATCACCAGTTTCTTTTTATAACATTTTCAATGTAAAGCCAATAACAGCTGCAACTGCTAAAAAAAGAAATATTTTAATTAAAGTTTATTTAGCAGTTGTGGTCAGTTCCGGATCTGCAGGACTTGGGAACCGAGATAAAATGAACCGAGGCTATCGGTCCAGAAACTGGTATTAGTGGTTCTTAAAACAAACTAATTTAATAAAATAAAGCATAACTAATGGAGTTTTTTAGTCAGAAATCTCGGATGAATATAAAATAAACCTTGGTTTACCCTCAGTTATACCGAACCAGGAGAAACAGAGAAAACTTACAATTTAAACACTAAAACTATGGGTTTATCTAAAATAACAAAAGTAAAAGACAGCAAATGAAATGTAAAGAATACTTATAATATTTTATAAGATTTCTCATGTCAGAACAAAAGATGATAAAGAGAGGACCTCTGAGCATCTAGTCTTGACAGGCAGAGAGAGAAATCTGAGGAGTTAGAACCAAGGCAGTTAGTTAGTATAAGAGCATTTGAAAAGTGGCTCATGCAAAATATTCCATTATTTGCATATGTTCCAAATTCTCTTTGGGCAGCTCTACGTAGAAGGCTGACTGCATAAAGTTATGAATACCTGAGTATTACTGGGGTTAGAATTAACTTTACTCTATTAAATAGTGTTTTTAGGGCAAAACAGAGAAGAATTCTCAGGAGCTCAAGAATCTGCCGCTTTTCTGCTTGGGCTCCACAGGCCCCCCCATAACAATTTTCTGTGTTTGTACTAATTATATTTTTATTTTGGAACCCAGGCATCTCAGAGAATGGGCTTGCTCCAGTCAACTTCCATAGTAAAAGAAACATAAATCAAAACAAAATCAGGGAAGTGGAGCAGAGCTCGTTTCCAGAACCAACCTGGGAGCAGAAGGAAGTTAAGTGACTTGCTCACGATCACATAGTATGCACCTAGGCAGCTGTGGGATTCAAACCCAGGTCTCCAGATCTGCAGCTCAGAGCCTTAACCCACTGTGCTATGCTGTCCATAAAGTGCCACACATACGGAAAATTTGACCACCACTGTGTATTTTTAAATTGACACCGCTTTCTCCTTTTAAATAAGCAAAGCACAAGGGAGCGGATACTCAAACACTGGCACCCACGCAAACATGGCTAGCAGAGGCGCTAAACTGGGTTTGCGCAAGCACTCCTGGTAGGTCATATTCAGAGGCCCCTAGGAGCTCCCCCCAAACCCAGCAGTGCCAAGGTGCTAAAATACCACAGCACCTATGCCAATGAAGGTGTCTCCTCATGTGTACTGGAGCAGTGTGATATTCAAAGATTTCTGGCAGCAGTAAATATCCCCCACAAGTGGCACCATTTACCACCATCAAAAACCTCCTCTTAACTGGTCACTAAGAGCATGTCCCTACCCCCCCGAAGGCAGGGCAGCTATACTGCAGCTTTCTGCCCCCAATCTTCCAATTCCTGTAATTGCAGAATGCCCTGGTGTACAGCGGTTCCCTTGAACACCTGATCTCCCATTGCCACCATTGAAAGAATGAAATTAAAAACAGCTGTTTCTGCAGTACATGTGCTCACTGACAGCTCATACAGCAGTTGGCTAAAGAGGTGAGAGGAGGGGAGAAGCGCCGGACTCCCAAGTAAAAGGGGTTGCGTGGAGGTGGGATGTGGCGGCAGGCAGGGGTGGGTGGGGAGAAAACCCTGGATCACCAGGGAATGATTTCAATAGTGGAGACAGGTGATTGGGGGTGGGGGTGGAATCAGGGGATGGGTTAACCACCAGATACCAGGGAATGATTTCAATAGTGAAAACGGGAGCTCGGAGGGTGAAGGGGAACCACTACACCACCAGGGGTATCATTTGTACGGTGTAAGTGGCACTAAGGAGCTGCTGTGCTTGTAAATGGCGACAATTTGCATGCCCCATGGGCTCATTTCCATGCTCAGGCTGAACGTAGCCCACAGGGGTCTTGGCACTATCCCGTTTCAGGCAGCACTATTCCCCATGGATTTTACACAGGCCTGGTCCATGTAGGGGCAGCACAAATTCACTTGGCGCTGCGTCAACATGTACCAATATTCAGTTGGATAGCACCACTTGTTAGCTGTCTAAATGTTGCAGGTGCAGGGTGAACCACAGGGGCAACTGAAGCACAAACATTTGGTTTGCACTTACCCCATTTTCTGAATACTGGGCTCAAGAAATTTCAGTAACACAATGTACTTCCTTTTCCCACAACTTTCTGTGTAAAATAATTTTTTTCTAGCAAACATTGACTTCTGCATGTGTTTGCACTTAAATGCACTTCACAAGAGTGCAACAAACCTATTCTGACTATAAACTCAGCAATAACTCTCGTCTCCTTTTTCCACTACAAATATGGGCAAGCCCACACCAAGAAGTAAGCAATGTTATCAAAATTTACAAGTCAAGGAATGTTTTTTTGGAAACCAAAAGCTAGAGAAAGTAGCATATTTCTTCTGGTATAAATCAGACTAATAAAAATATTGATCAGGAAGTCAGGCAGACAGACAGCCCACCATGGCTCAGCTAAATATCTGATAAAATATGAATTATTTTTACATTTATTCTTCAAGATTTCACTGTCAGGACTTTACAGCTTTGCAGACAGAAGAGCAAAGAACACAAAACAAAAATGCTGTTACATGGGAAGCACCACTTGTTTCATGATTCTTTCTTTTTTTTTTTTTAACATATGAAAATGCCAGCAGGTACAGGCAATTTGATCCATCAAGTCTGCTCGAGTGTGCAGCTAGCAATCCCTTATACTGCAGCTGCCCTTCCTTCCCTTCCCCTTCCCTGTCACGGTGACCCTGACCCTCACTTTGTCCCATCCCCTTCCAAAACTGCCAGACTTACAGGACACCACCTGTTCGGGCAGCGTGTTCCATATAGACACCACCCTTTCTGTGAAAGTGTCTCTTCATTTCTCTCCTGAATCTTCCTCCAATCTCAGACCATGCCCTCTCGTGTTCTCCCCTCACCCCAACTTAAAAATCCCCTCTGTACCAGTCTTGTTTATACCCTTCATGTATTTAAAGGTCTCAATCATATCTCCCCTATCCCTCCTCTCCTCTATGGAGTAAATGTTAAGCTCCCTCAGACTCCCCTCATAGGGTCTGTCTTCCAATCCATTATCATCCTTATTGCTCTGCGCTGGACCCTCTCCAGTAATCTAACATCTTTCTTCAAATATGGGCAACAATACTGTACGCAGTACTCCAGATGCGGCCTCACCAATGATGTGTACAGAGGCAGGATCACCTCCCTCCTCCTGGAGGTGATTCCTCTAGCAATACACCCCAGCATCTTGCTGGCTTAAAATGCTGCCTTCCTGCACCATTCTGAGTGGTTCATTGGCCCTGTTATCACCCCAAGATGCTTCTCCTCCTCTGTAGCAGCTATCTGCACCCCTCCCAACTGATAACACCTCCTTGGGTTCCTTGCTCCCAAGTGAATGACTTTGGGCTTCTTAGCATTGAACCCCAGCTGCCATGTGTCTGACCAGTCCTCAGGTTTTGTTAGATCATCCTGCAGCCCTGCCACCCTACTGTGTCATCCACCATCGCACCAGTATTGATGTCATTCACAAAAAGACTAATCTTGTTTTTAATACCATGCAAGATGACTGCTATGAAAATGCCAAACGACACTGGGCCCAGTACTGAGCCCTGCAGCACCCTGCTCGATACAACCCTTGGAGCTGAGAGTTTCCCTCCCACCACTACCCTCTGTTGCCTCCCTTTCAGCCACTTCTTAATCCAATTCACTATCTTCGTCCCTGCTCCCTGGTATCCCAACTTGCTAATCAGCCTCCCACGTGGCACTGAATCAAATGCCTTGCTGAAATCCAGATACAGGACATCCATCACATGGCCCTTGTCTAATTCCTTAGTCACCCAGTCATAATAATAGTCAACCAGGTTGGTCTGGCAGATCTGCCAGAGACAAACCCATGTTGCTTCCAGTCCTGGTGGCCATTACCTCCTAGAAAGGTTACCATCTTCTTTTTAAGGATTATCTCCATTAACTTTCCCACAATGGATATGAGGCTTACTGGTCTATAGCTGCCTGGTTCATCCTTGGGTCCACTTTTGTGGAGGGGCACCACGTGAGCCATCCTCCAGTCCTGGGATATGCACCCTGTTTCTAGAGGTATTGAACAAGTCTGCCAATGGCTTTAGTACCGAGGGGTGTATGCCCTCTGGTCCTGGCACCTTATCCATCTTCAGTGCCCTTAAACCTTCTAATACCCTGGCCACTGTTATTTCCCCATCCATCACCCCCTCCTACCCTCCCTATCTCCTGAGGCACTGACCCATTCTTTTCCTTAGTAAATACAGAGATATTCATTAAGTGCTTCTTCCTGCACTGCCCCTTTCTCTGCCCACCCCCATCCTTCCTGATCCTTACTATCTGATCTTTGCAAATCTCTCACTCTCTCTCTCACCTGAAGAAATCCTGTTCCCCATCCTCGATGCCCTGTGCCAGCCTAACCTCTCTGGAAGCCTTGGCTGCCCTGACCACTCTGGTCACCTCTCTAGATATCTTCAGGTACTCCTCTCTGTCCTTCCCCCTGCCTCGGTCCCTTGAATCTCCTGAAGGCTGCCCGTTTTCTCCTCACCTGTTCCAACACCTCACTGTTTAACCAACTACGTTTCTTGGCCCTAGCCTTTTTGCTTTGTGACTTGGTACAGGATCTAGTGGCCTCTGCAAGTCCTAGCTTGATGACTTCCCATTTCTGGCACGCATCTATGTGTGGACGAATCACGGCTAGGTGCCCAGACATTACTCCCATCCTCCCAAAGTCAGCTCACCTTAAGTCTAACACCCTGGTCCCTGTTCCTGCAACCTCCTTGTCCATGCTGGGGGAGAACCACATTGTGTGGTGGTCACTCCTGCCACAGAATCCTCCACCCCCGGCTCTCCGACAAACTCCCCATTAGAAAGCACAAGGTCTAGAGTGTTGCCTAACCTGGTTGGCTCATTTACCATTGTACCAAGAAGCTGTCCTGAAAAGCCTCAAGGAAGACTTGCTCCCTTGTGTACAAGATGGCTGGGGTGCTCCAATCCACACCTGGCAATTGAAGTCCCCCATGATCACAGTACCACCCTTCCAGTTGACCCTCCTGATCTGCTGGTTTGTTAAACAAAGCCAAAGTAAAAGATAAAACATCCATCAGAGGCAGGACTGATAGCCATATTGGAAGAGGTAGGTTATCTTTTATCTTCTTCAAGTGCTTCTTTAAATCTGCAAATTAATGGCTCACCCCTGGTTAATGGAATACATTGTACATCACTGCCGTCTCTACTTGGTATGGATTGTAACTAGTCTCAAACAGCAGTCTATTCTGTAATTTCATCGGCTATAAGACATTCTGGAATTTATTGTCTTTTTTTCTTGTTTGTTTTTCAAAAGGCATGCACCAGCACCTGTTAGAAAATGACAGAATGATGGTGTACATCCATACAAGATCCAGCTTCCGTAGACAACTCTTCCTGAACTCACCTTTACACATTTCCAATCAGTATCCTTCTGAGGCATGCTTGTGCATTTGGAGGTGGGGGAATGATTTCCTCCCTGGTCCTGTTTTACTCCCAAGGCAGTCACACAAAGCATGGTCACTGGCATGTTGTTGTGGTGGATACCATGGCCAAGTCTCAAGATGTTCAGTATCAGGGTATGTCCTTTTTCCATTACTGTATTTACTTTGACGTATCCAAGACAAAGTGTCATACCAACCCTACTCCACACACATCACACTCTTCCTTCCAAACAGTACTTGCTCTCCTCAGCTGCATCTTGAGGTTCTGTGTGGGCCAGACTAGAACTTTACCACTGCCATAGAAATGTGCACAATCACAGGCAGCCGCAGCGGCACTAGGTGCTAGACATTTTGTGACACAGACTCTGGCTGGTAGAAAGACAGAGACACACACACACACACACACACACACACACACACACACACACGCACACAGTGAGTGAGCGAATACAATGAGCATGGCTGAAGGTAGCACTAGTAGGGGGCAGAAAGGAAGGGAGGAAGGGCGGAGTGAAGGAAAGACAGGAAGGAAGGAAGATGCCAGATACAGATTGGTCAATACCAGCAGGAACATCTGCCAGAACTAGACACATGGTGGATTCTCTGCAGGGGAAGTGCCTCAAACAACTGGTACAACAACTCACAAGAGATAGAGCTATCCTAGAACTAGTACTGACCAACAGGGAAAAGATCACAGATCTCCAGGTAGAAGGCCACCTGGGGGCCAGTGACCATCACACATGGTATGGCTCAATTTGGCCACTAGAACTAAATTATCCCATTCCAGGGCAAAAATATGGGACTTCAGAGGAGCTGAATTTGATGAGATGCCAACAGAGTTAAGCTAGCCTTGGCAAAAAGAAATACTGGTGAAGGGGTACAGGCAAAGTGGGCAAGCATTACGGATGCAATACTTGAAGCAACATCCCACTGTGTTAGAGAGAAAAGGAAGTGCAAAAGAAGAAGGAAACCACTTGGTTCTCAAAAAACAGTAGCAGCAAAGGTCAGAGCCAAAAGACTGGCCTTCAGGAAATATGAGGGAACACAGCAGGATGAAGATAGGGAGGCATACCAAACTTCCCTAAGGGAAGCAGGGAAGGCAGTAAGGCAGGCAAAGGCCCAAACTGAGGAAACACTAGCACAAACAGTAAAATAAGGTGACAAGACTTTCTACAGATGCATTAGTGAAAGGAGGAAGTCCAGAGGCGGTAAGATCAAAGGGAATAAGGGGGCATGTGAGGAGGAGGACCATGTAAAAGCATCTATGCTAAATAGATATATCTGCTAAGTATTTACTGAAGAGAAGGTAGAGTAGGGCCCACAGTTCAGCACCATGGATACAGGGGGGAGGGAGGTGTGCACTAGTCCCTTCACAAAAGAAAGGTTCCTACAAGAGCTTGATAAGCTCAGGGTGGACAAGGCAATGGGACCTAATGGCATACATCTCAGGGTATTAAAGGAGCTAAGGGTGTAATTAGCAGATCCATTAATCAGAACTGTTTAGTGAGCCTCTGAGCACAGGAGAGGTCCCAGAAGACTGGAGAAGGGCTCATGTGATCCCGCTCCACAAGAATGGTAGCATGGGGGAGGCAGAGAACTACAGACTAGTCAGTCTTACCTCAGTAGTAGGCAAGATTATGGAGACACTCCTTAAGGAAAGGATAGTGCAACACCTGGAATCCATAAGAGCACAGGATCCAAGACAGCATGGGTTTACAAAAGGAAGGTACTGTCAAACTAATCTCATAGATTTCTTTGACTGGGTAACCAGAGTGGTGGGCCAAGGGGGGAGCAGTTGATGTCACCTACCTTGACTTCAGCAAAGCTTTTGATACTGTTCCACATAGAAGATTGCTTAATAAGCTGGGTAGGCTCAGGGTGGGTCAGAAGTTGGCCAAATGGGTGGCAAACTGGTTGATGGGTAGAAAACAGAGAGTGGTGGTAAATGGTATACAGTCAGAAGAGATGAAAGTCACAAGTGGGGTACCTCAAGGATCAGTCCTGGGACCAGTCCTCTTCAATATCTTCATCAGTGATATTGCAGATGGACTGGAGGGTAAGATTTGTCTGTTTGGCAGATGACACCAAGATCTGCAACAGTGTAGATGATCCAGATGGGGTGGGCAGAATAAGAGATCTAGATAAACTAACAAAATGGTCGGAAGAGTGGCAACTGGGACTTAACGCAAAGAAGTGCAAGATCATGCTCATAGGGAAGAGAAACCCTGAAGCCACCTATAGGCTGGAAGGAGAGTTGTTGGCAGTCACAACGGAAGAAAGAGACTTGGGCATCATCATCACCGATGATTTTAAATCATCCAAGCAGACCACTAAAGCAGTAGGTAAGGCTAGGAGGATGTTGGGTTGTATTAGTAGGGGCATCACAAATCAGAAGGGGGAGGTAATAATCCCTCTTTACAAGACACTGGTTAGGCCTTATCTGGAGTACTGTATGCAGTACTGGAGGTCGCACCTTCTCAAGGACATTAATCAAATTGAGGCAGTCCAGAGAAGGGTAACCAAAATGGTGCAGGGACTGCATCAGAAAACACATGAGGACAGATTAACGGAGCTCAATATTTATACCCTAGAGCAAAGGAGGGAGAGAGGTGATATGATCGAAACATTTAAACACTTTAAGGGCATTAACAAGGTGAAAGAGTCTAACATATTTCAATATAAGAAAAATAGCAGGACAAGAAGACACAGCATGAGATTAGAGGGAGGCCAATTAAGTGGTAATGTGAGGAAGTTATTTTTCACAGAAAGGGTGGTGGATGCATGGAACGGTCTACCTCAGGAAGTGGTGGATATGAATACAGTGCAGGGCTTCAAACATGCATGGGATAGGCATAAGGGAGCAATACAGATGAGTATGAATAGATAGGCCATTGACAGAGCAAAGGCCGATGGCACATTCATAAGGTAGAAAAAGAAATGGGCAGACTGGATGGGCCTCGCAGTCCTTATCTGCCGTCATCTTTTATGTTTCTAATGAAGAAAGGAAACCACATGCCATGAGGATGACTGGGGCAGTACTGGTGGGGCTTGAGGAGGGATGGAGGGAGGGAGAGACAGACAGAGAGAGAGAGAGAGAGAGAGAGAGAGAGAGAGACCACATCATATGCCATGAGCAAAGGCAATACCACTAGGGAGGTAAAAACTAAAAAGGCTGCGCAGCCAAGAGAGGAGCTGCAGCAGCTAACTCGAACAAGAAAACTAAAGCACTGCACTTGGGTAAGCTTCAAAGAAATGACTATCAAATATAACTGCAGTCCTTTAAAGTTTGTTTTTTTGCCTTGTATATTTTAGCTTGTATTTCTGCTGGACTATGTTAACCTATTGACTACTGCTGTCCTCACTGGGACCCCCATGAAAACAAGATGCAGCATCTCATGGGGTTATACTAGTTGAAATAATTTCAAACAAACAAACAGCACTGCCAATTAACTTTTACTGGCGAGACAGTGAAGGAATGCCATAGGAAATGTCCTGCACTGCCTCATTATTAAAAAGTAAGTTAGCACAGTAGTAGTGCTGTTAACACACTTGCCATGGGGGTCCCATGATGAAAATCTCATTAACAGCATAAGGCGCATAGTCAGCTAAAATAAGACACCATGATCTTGCACTAGATGCCATGTCTAGATAGCTGGCTTCAAGTGCCATAGTCAATACCTAAGCAAGTAGCTCGGAGCAATGGCAGCACTTGTAAATCTCCACTTACACAGCCTCCTCCTCAATCACTGCATGAACATAGGCTGCTGAAGTAGGTAAAAGCCAGCCTTCTTCCAGGAGAGAAGGTACAGTCACAACAGCAGGGGATGGGGTACGCAAACAGGGGCTACGATACAGAAATGGGTGTTCATAATGTAACGTGGGGCAGAAAGTCTAACTATCTTCCCTACTAAGTGATTGGCCTAGCCTGTAATGTATAACCTGAACCCAAAACATGGGGTGACGGAGCTTTTGTGGCACAGACCGTGGCTACCTTGGGGGGGGGGTAGAGAAAAGAGACTCCACACACACGCGCACCCACATGGTACAAATATGGCTGGAGGCAGCACTGCTGGGAAGTGGCTGCCATCGGGGCTCAGGATGAAAATCTTGATCACATCAGGCACAGCGCTAGCACTGCAGTAGGTGGGCAATGTGGGTGGGCAAGCGAGTGGTGCAGCAGGTGCACAGCAGGCTCAGCAAGTAAGGAAGCAACTGGTGAAAAATGAAGTGTGGCGCAGCAGTGACTCTTTTGCAATCTAAATGTAATAAATCTTATTCCCTCTGCTTCGCTCCACCAGGTGTGAGCATTGGAAAGAATGACTGGGGTGCAGACCTTGGCTGTGTCAGTTTGGGGGTTAGGGTCTGTCTTTTGGGCAGTCATTCACCAGAACTCTGAATGAGCTTTTCATAATTTATACCTAGTGGACCTGCTCTTTATTTCCGACATTTCATGTTGTTGTACAACCTTTGAGAACAACAGTCATCGTCTCACAAATCTGCATTAATATTGCTGGACCAGCTGTTGGAAATGTCAGCCAATTCTTGATTTGTTTTGCTTTGGTTCTGATTATATGCCCCTATACCTTCTGCAACCACAGGGAAAACTTTTCAGATCCTCAAAGCATCCTCACATATCTTCCTTTCAATGGTATCCACTGTCCAGGCCTGCGTTGGCTTTTTTTTTTTTTTTTTGTGGAAGACAGGTTTATTTCTTTATTTTACAGTCACCGAGTTTGCCCTACAGTCTTGTTCTATTTTTTTTTTTTTTAAATGTCTCCTACACAGGGGTGTGTGAATACTTTCATTCGAATACTCAACCAAGTATTTGTAGTTGGTGGCCAAATACTCAGATATATGTTATTAGACCTAAAGACTGACTTCAAGAAGCCCTTGCCCTCCCCAGGTGGCTAGGGCAAGTCCCAGACTCCCATGGCCATACCAGCGATTTCCACCCTATCCCCTATCTCTTACAAGTACAGCTGATGTATGAAACTTTAAAATGGATCTGACACAGTGCCAACTCCTGTACACATCTCAAACATGTCCCACTCACTAGCTTTGCCTCCTCTGGCCCCAAATATCAATATTTCTAAAGTAGACCATCCTCCTTCCGACATCTGATCCTTGTATTATAACCCCCAATCATGGAAGAGAGAGAAAATCCTTTCAAGTTCTGGCAGTGTACAGCTTTTTTCTTTATTAATGTAGTTATTTATGTCGCTTGTAGCAACATAAACACGTAAAATCTGAAGGCAGAAGGAGACTAAGAATCCCCCAAGTCTTCCCATTATATACCATCACTCCTTTCCACCTCGGGGATGCAGCTGCCAGCACTATGCTGACCCCACAGAAGTGACTCTTGTTGACCAGGAAAGGAAGGCTAGTAAATACTGACTACTATGTCTTACTAACACAAGACTGAGTTTTGTGCCACGCCACCAGCACAGTGGTAGCACTATCACTTGCAATTCTCATGAACTGGATTCGGAAACAATCCTAGTTTGTCAGAGGGCTGACTTGGGGGCAGGGGGGAGACTGAGCATCCGAGAGGCAGCTTTCCACCTCTAAGGGAAAGGGACATAGTTGGCGGCATTATGTTGACCCACTGTGATGGCTAGGGGTGAGAGCAACTAGGAGCTACGTTTGGGGAAGGAGCAACTCATGTCTGGCTTGCTGTGTGCTGAAGAATGCACCATTGAGCCTTGTGCCTCATTGCACAGCCATTCCTCAAGAGACTGGAGAGAAATCAGACTTGCCAGGCGGTTGTCATCCAGCACAGCCTCCCATAGCCACAGCAGGACACCTCCCACCCCACCCCAGGGAAGCTCCAACTGACCTCCACCATGGGACTCAGATGCTAGGGGAGTGTACTGCCATGGAGCGGTAGGCATACCCTACCTCAGGTGAGGGGCCTGAGGAGGACAACCCCAGTATGTTGTGGGTCAACCAGCGTTTCCTGAGTCACCAATCAGGAGCATCTTTGCAAGCTGGGAAGCGGGCATTGGCTGTGCCTCAAAAAAGATTGGGTAAGTCTAGAGAAAAAACAGGAGGAGTCTAGTGTCTCAGCCTTCTATGCAACTGGATCAGCTTATTTCATTCTGACCTTAGTGTTATTTACAAACATGTAAATGCACTGCTTGCATTTTTCTTTGCTGATGTGGATTTTTTTTTTCTTTTTATCATCATGCACCCAAATCTACTGGTAGCATGCCCAGTCTACTGTTGTTCTGAGGCCATCAGCGAGACAACTTTCTGATCTGCAGCAGCACACTGTGGGTTAGGAAAAGGGATGCCAACTATCCTGCATTATTCTGTATGCAATTGTCCCTCCCCCCAAAAATAATGGACCAGGGTCAGGGGGGGCTATTTAAGAAATATTGACTTTTAGGCTGGGGTAAAAAGAGTCTTCAAAAGAAATTCAGAATCTGGCACTATGCCAACCCCATGAGAATTTGGAGTGGGGATCACTAATGGAGGGGAATCACTAAGATGGGGGCCATGGAACTGGCCCAGCCCACCTAGGGGGCTTCAGGTTTTTTTTTTTGTTTTATATTTAACGAATACCAGTGCTATGAATAATGGAAACTATTCATTATTCAATTCCAAATAACGAATACTCCATTATTATTCAAATGGTAAATTCCCCTACTAGGATTAACTACAAGACTGGCACCAGTACCCTCTTGGATTGGGTCCTCACCACTCACCCTACAAGGATTTCTCGTATGACCATTCTCCCAGACTCACTCAGTGACCACTCCCCAGTCATGTTTGCATGGTCTAACAAATTCCTTAAGCCCCCTCCCAAAATTATCACTAGCAGAGTCCTTCCTCGTGGAAAACTTCCACATCTCAAACAACACCTGCTTCTACAAGACTGGCTACCCATCTATGAAGCAACAGATGTTAACTTGGCTCTTGATCACTTCATCTCAATTTTCAACAAAGCCTGCAACCTTTTTGCCTCTGCTAAAAAGGCGCAAAACAAAATCTCTCTCTAACCCATGGGTCACTGTGGCTCTTCTCTCACAGCTGAAACTAAGGGATCACCTCTGGGCAGTTGCCAGGGCCACTGACAAAGAACTGGACATCCAAAATTACAAACAAGCATGAAATGCCTGCACAAAAGCCATACGGCAATGAAATCCACCTATTACAAAGACGCTCTCACCAATACATGGGGAAATGGTCGTGCTTTCTGGGACAATATCAAGGATGTCACAGGGGAAGCAGCCAAAAACCTCTCCGGCCATGTTAATGGTTGATGGATCCTCAACCCTTGACCCCAAGGTGATTGCAAACATCTTTAACACAGCTTTTTCAGACCTTAGTGCTGTTCTACCCCATGACTTTTTCGAAAACAGGGCCTACTCCCAAAATACCTCAGCCCCTCAGTCTAACCATCCCCTCTTCTACTTCAGGAAGATAACACTGAATGAAGCTCGCCGCTATATTACTGCAGCTGTCTCTAAATCTAGATCTAGCGGCAACACCCTGGACCTCAAGCTTCTGTTGCTCACCCTCAATGAGGTAATTCATCTATTAACAAAAATCCTAAACTTCTCTCTCAGCTGTGGAAAATTCCTGGACCTATGGAAAACAGCCACTGTGACACCCATCCATAATAGTGGGAACAAGACGATTCACTCAAATTATCGCCCTATCTCCATACTGCCCCCACTGTCTAAGGCACTTGAGCGCATCGTGACTGATCAACTTACCGACCACTTGGATAAATACAATATACCTTGTCCACAACAACACGGCTTCCGGAAAGGTCACAGCACCACCACAGCCATTCTTGAGTTCACTGGAGCTTTGCACAAATCCCTTGACAACGGCCTTCTCACAGGGGCTGTTTTCGTCGACCTCTCCCAAGGCCTTCGATACAGTACACCATGGACTACTAATAAACCAACTACTGAATGCCGGGCTATCACCCGACTCTTCTCTCTGGTTTAAAAGCTACTTAGAAAACCGATCACAGAGAGTAAAAATTGCGGACGCTCTTTCTAACACCCAGCCTGTTCACTCAGGTGTCCCACAGGGAACCATACTGGGACCCCTCCTTTTTTAGCCTTTTCTTAAACTCCCTCCCTTACCACTGCTCTGAGCAGATCATACTATATGCCGATGATGCTGCTGTATTCTCCACTCACAAAGATCCTGCAACTCTTCAACACAACCTTCAACTTGGGTTCAGTTATGTAGAGACATGGTTTCTTAATCATAAACTGGTCCTCAATGACAAGAAAATCAAATCTATGCTCTTCTGCAGCTCTCACAACCCACACAAGCTACACCACTTGACTATCTCCACCACCCAGGAGAACACTCTAGATCAGGTAGTGTCCTTCAAATACTTAGGGATACAGCTTGACCCTAATCTCTCCTATGGATTTCATGTAGATAATGTAGCTAGAGCTGCTAATACATGGCTTGGTCTCCTCTACAAACACAGACCACACCTCACGCCAGAAGCTTTGAAGGTAGCAGTCCTGAGCTCTGTGATCTCTGTAATAGACTATGGTCTCATCATTTATGGCTCGACCACAACCACAACCCTTAGATGCCTCTCAACTGCCTTAAGTAAAGCATGTCGGCTCATCACTGGTGCTCACCATCTCACCCACACATGTGACCTGTACACTCAGACCGGCTGGCTCCAACTATCAAACCGCATAAAGTTTCTCACCTGCTCCATGGTCAAAAAAATCTACCTTGGCCTTGCACCTTCTGCGGTCTCAACTCTGTTACAACACCGAATTAACAAATGGTGCCTTAGGAGATCCACGCTACAGCTACTGAAAGTCCCCCGCTGTCACACTTCACAGGGACAACGCTCTTTTGCTTATCGAGCACCACTCTGGTTCAATGGCCTCAGCCCAACCATCTCCTCTACCCCAACTATTGGCATGTTTAAAACTAGGCTCCGGGACTATCTCACTACCAACAGCTCCTGTGACTGCCCAACTTAACCTTGTTTCTCCACTTCCCTTTCTGCTATGTGCCCCCCCACTGGATTCTACCCTCACATCTTGGTATACCCAATGCTGCACTTTTCACCCTCTCGCCACCCTTCCTACAATCCTTCTCCCCTACCCTCTTCCCTCTCCCTATGACTCTGGCACTTCTTATCTGTTGTCTATTTTCTCTGACAAATGCCACTGGCTGCCTTGTTACAATGCTACCCTTGAACAGTATTAATCTGTACTCTGTTTGCAATGTCCACATTGTTGTAATGCCTGTCTTGATGTTCCCCATAAATTTGTATTTCTCTGACATGGAACCCTTGTAAAAGAGCCATGGCTCAAAGGTATTTGTAATCCTAGACTTGATAAATAAAATAAATTCATGGAATTAATATTAGTTACCTACTCAGTCCTTCTCCTGCATATTCTTAGATGTCAGATACTCTAATCCACACTGATGACTAAACCATGCAGAGAAGTGGAATGGGCATCATAAAAATGTGAAGGAAACTTACAATTGGAAAGCAATAAATAAAAAGGAGGGAGACTACAAGGCAGACTCTGTGGCACTTAAAAATATCATTTAAGAGCCCCACAATGTCTCGGGGGGGAAACTGATAAAAACCACCACAGCCCAGCCTGTTGCAACACAAATGCTAGGCAACAGCCCTGCCTTCATGACGATCCCAGTCTTCAGTTCTCAGCTTCTGAAGATTGCAGGACAGACCCTTTGGCACCATTCACTCCTGCTTAAAGCAGAACCAGACAAAATCTTCATGGTGATTTGCACAGATGTCCCATGATGCTTTGCATAATGGGGGATGTGTGATTTTGTATTTGTTTGATCAAAAAATAATAATGTATATAGGTGCATATCAGCTTATATTGCTAATTCACTGCAAAAAAAAACTTTGGCAATGTACTAGTTAGGGTTAAATGGACAAACCCAGGGAAAGTGGTGTTAGGATTGCCAACCCTAACACCCCACCCCATCCTGCAGACAGCAACAGGAAAAAAAACATTATGCTTTGACCTCTCCTGCGTCTTTGCAAATCAGGTATGGTGAGTGCCTTGGAGTTGTCAACCATAACGCTCACCCCATTCCATCAGTAAATAAGCTGAGATGTGTACAGTACATGACAATGGAATGCGCGTTAAGGTTGACTGATTTGCGAAGACAAAGATGAGGTCAAAGTGTAATGGTTTTTCCTGTTGCTGCCTGCAGAAATGGGGTGGGGTGTTACGGTTGGCAACTCTAACACCACATTTCCCTACTTTTGTTGGTTTAACTATAACTAGTACATTATTGAAGTTTTCTGCAATGAATTTTGTTATTTTTTGAGACAGTATAATCATATCTTCATTTGCCTGTGGGAGCTCCGGGTCCTCTGGCCCCTGTGCCTCCATCCCTCCATAGATACATACATGAATTTTTTTGGTTGTTTAACCAGGTATAGCACACTAAGCTGAAAGCTTTTTTACAGGAGCAACCTGGGAGCACAAGGAGGTTAAGTGACTTGCTCAGGGTCACACAGTATTCAAGTGGAAGCTGTGGGATTCAAACCCAGGTCTGGTCTGCTGGATGTCACCAAATTTGCAGCTCAGAGCCTTAGACCACTGCGCTATACTGCCTGCCATGTTGCTGTGGAAACACAGGGGCCCCCCATTTCTGCCAAACCAGTAATTTCTTTCCTTCGTTGTATATCTTGTTAAAGTTCCAATGTTACCCTATGGGAATTTACAATTTTTATTTTTTACGATTTTTTTTTTTTTTTCCTAAATGTTTAGATGTTATTCTTGTAGTACTCATTAAGACCTTTATTTTGATAACTACATTGTCTCTTAAGTCCAAATTCCAAATATTGAGGGAATTATGGCTTCTTGAAGTTCCGATCTTATCCTTGGGAACTTCATTTTTTTATATTGCCCCTAAATGTTTAGGGGGTGATATGTGTTATTCTTGTAGAACTCAGTCAGACCTTTTTCCGATATATAGATTGTCAAGGTCTTAAGTCCAAGTATTGAGGGAGCTATGGCTTGTTGAAGTTCCAACGTTATGCTGTAGGAATGTTTTTTTATTTTTATGTTTTTGTTTATGTGGGTCCTAAATATCTTTATAGTGATTATGTATTATTCTTGTACTACTCATTAAGACCTTTGTTTTGCTATATAATAATAATAATAATAATATTTTATTTATAAGGTGCCTTTCAAATGCCAAGGCGCCTAACACATTTAAAATCACAAAATAAAAATTTCAGCAACATATAATATATACCAGACCATTAACAACATCAAACAGTTACTCACCAAATGCTTAGTACCATAAAAAAGTTTTCAGCGCTTGCTTAAATCTCACCACGGTCGTACACTCCTGTAGCCGACGGGGTAGAGAATGCCAAAGGGTTGAGGCTGCACGCAAAAAAGCTCTGGTCTCAGAAGATTTCAAACACACCCTTGGAATCTCCAGCAACCCCTCGTCGGCTGAGCACAGTGATCTTCCAGGGCAGTAAGGAACCAGGAGCTCTTTTAGGTAGTCCGGGCCCTGTCCGTGTAGGGCTTTAAAAGTCAGAAGACCAACCTTAAAGGTGATCCGCCACTGAACTGGCAGCCAGAGCAGTCCACATAGAACCGGCGAAATATGACAGGACTGAGACGATCCCGTCAAAAGCCGGGCCGCTGCATTCTACAGTAGCTGTAGACAACAGATTTCCACCCCTGGTAGCCCTAGGTACAGGGAACTGCAATAATCTAAGTGCAAAGACACAAAGACGTGGCTCAAAGTAGGAAGGTCGTTGGACGGAACAAGGTGCTTAATCCTGGAGATATTCCTTAGGAGGTAAAAGGAAGATTTCATGACAGCCGACACCTGAGAATGCAGGGTCAAGCCCTTCATCAAAAATTACCCCCAGGTCTACGCACCTGTTCCAAAGTCGGAGAATCGCCCCAAGAAAAATCTGGAGGTAACGCCCACTAACTTGGCGACCAGATCCACAACCAGCACCTCAATCTTACCAGAGTTCGACCTCAACCAACTCAAATCCATCCACTCCTGATTTTCTGCGAGACAGCTATTAACAACCGAGAGAGTTCCATCCTGGTCAGGTGCAAAAGAAAGGTAGAGCTGGGTATCATCAGCATAACAGTGAAACCTCAGCCCATACTTTCTTACAATTTCTCAGAGGGGCAGCATATACACTGCGAACAACATTGGGGACAGCACTGATCCCTGAGGAACCCCACATGACAAAGAAACTGGAACAGATGAATAAACCCCGGACACCACTCTCTGTGTTCTTCCCATGAGGAACAACGTAAACCACCTAAGAACTATACCAGCCACTCCACAGATGAACCTCAGACGGTCAAGCAGGACCCCGTGGTCCACAGTGTCAAACGCTGATGAGAGATCTAGAAGAACCAAGATGGAACGGCTCTTCCGATCTCTAGCCATCAGGAGATCACCGAGTACCTAAACCAACCATATAGATTGTCCGTTAAGTCCAAATATTGAGGGAGTTATGACTTGTTGAAGTTCAAATGTGGGGAAAAATACTAACTCCAAAATCTTTTTTTTTTTTTTTTTTTTATATGAAGGCATTCTTTTTGTTTTTGTATAAATGAAAAAAAAAAAGGCATATGAAAAGGTTGCCTTCATACAAAAAAGGAGAAAACTAGTCAAATTCTTTCCTATGAGGTATTCTTTTCACATCAATGAAAAAACTCTGAAAAAGGATTCCTTCCATGAAAAAAAAAAGAGTGGGAAAAAGACAAATTTTTTTGTATTGACTAGTTCTTTTTTCATATGCCCGTATTAAAAAATCGGCTCATGAAAAAGGATTTTTAAATGTTAAAAACACATTTCTGTGTCATTTTTCCAGAAACTAAGTGCAGAATCCACCTAACAGGGTCCTGATTAGCAAAATACATGTGTTGGTGTTTGTGCAGGATGTCATTTTTGCGGGTTATGAATTTTTTTTTTTTTTTTGAAAAATGGAAACAAGATGGCGACCATAAGAAAAAATAATTTTCCTCATGAAAAAGGGTTGCAACCCATATGGAAAAGGATCCTTTTCGTATGGAACAAATTCTTTTTCGTTCCAAGCAGCTATCCAAAATACTGTACTGAGCATGCCCAGAACTAAACTTTTAAAATTTAATAATTTGGGAACTGTTTAATATTTTAGCACCAAACCAGCGAAAGACACATCTATGCACCAAGCCCTTTCTACCCTGAAAATTTCAGTCCGCAATTTCAAACCACCAGAGTGTTATGAGATGACAATAAAAAAAAAAAAAAAAAAAAAAGAGCAAAAGCAGTGTTTTTCACTATCTGGATCTCAGGATCTGCACATCAAACCAGAACAAAATGTGGCATGTCAAGAGAGCTACCCCCCCATCCCCCACACCCAAGACCATGCATGCTTGCAAAATGTTGTACAAAGCTGTTGAATGGTTGCGAAGATATTAAAGTGCAAATTTTTAGGTTTAACACCAATAAAAAAAACAAAAAAAAAACCACTGAACCCTAACTATAGTAGCGCTACCACACCACCGTTGTCTGCTGTAATTAACTGCCCTATTTCCAGTAAGGTATAAACATTCACTTGAAAGTGACATCACCACACCGTACCTTCCATCTGCTCTGGCTGCTTGTCTACACCTGATATCAGAATCCTCTACAACAGGCATCCCAATCTGTTACTGCGGAACTGTCACAAGCTAAAAATTAGGATGTGATGCTCCCCAACTAGTAATTTAGTGGGGGTGGGGTAGGGAAGAAACCACAGCATTTATGGGCTGCCCCAGCCCAGTCCTCCTTTACTCGGGTGTGTTCTCAACATTACTTTGCTAAACCTTACTTGTTTCCTCTACCACAGTAAATCTTTGATTAGGACATCTGCAGTTATGACTATGCTATTAGGAATGTTAATTGGCAAAGTCACAAGTAAGTAAAAGTATCTGGAGGCCATCATCACTATGACCACGTGTACATTGTCCCAGAGGGACAAGTTCAAGGTACTGTAAGCTTTCCATTGATCAAAGTCAGCCTTAGCAGACTGTAGCAGGTGTGTAAAATTAACCTTCACCATTGTCTGTACTTGAGGTAGCATTTTCACTCCAAGATATGTAATTACCTGCTGGGTCCACCTCACTCCTCCTGAAAAACAGCACAGGCTTACAACTCTGACTGAAAGAAGTTCAGACTGCTCCCAGTTGATATGACAGCACAAGACCATAACAAACTCCCCCAGTAGTTTCATCACATGTGCTACAGCATTCGGTGCATTGCGCAACACCAAGAGCATATCATCTGCATACAGCATGCTTTTGTTGGCAGTCCTCCTTATCCCAATATCCTGTTAGGGTGCTCTCTAATAGCCTGTGCTAAAGATTCGATGGCCTATGCAAACAAAAGGGGCACTCCACTACTTAGTGCCCCATTTCAGAGAAATATCCTCAGAAGACCAGGTCATTCACAAGATCCACAGCTTTAGGGTTATTATAAAGGGTCCAGATCCACTACAACATTCTCAGACCAAAATTAATCACTCCAGAGCAGAGACCAAATATGGACATTCAACTGAATGAAAGTCATCTTCCACATCTAGTGAAAGAGCTGCCACTGGTGATGCCAAGTCCCAATCCTTTCAAACAACATTCACCAATCTATGTACGCTGTCTGCCCCTTGCCTACACAGGATAAACCTCATGTAATCTTTGTTCACCAGCTCTCCCACCACCCCATTCACACAACTGACGACTACTTTTTACCAGTATTGTGATACTGACAGTAAGGAGAAAGATGGGATGGTATCCAACACACTGTAAGGTGCGTTTCCCCTTCTTGGGGATTATTGTGGAGTATTTTAATTGTATCCAGCCTCACAATACATATTACCTAGCCATTTAACCATGTTTTTCTTGCATAACTCAACTACAAATACATCTCTGCTAGGGGCTTTACCATCAGACAAGAATTTTATTAGCTCCAGTATTTACTACTGTGACAGTTATCTATGTCCTAACTCAGCTCCCTCTATCATCACGGAAACCCCAGAGCCCCCCAAATATTTTTTAATCCTGTGTTTATCTACCTGTCTCTCCCAGCCTGCCCCTTCCACTGGCAACCCATAGCCCTATTACCTACCCATCCCAGCACTGTCCCATCTTCTTACTGGCCACCATGGGTGGGTGCCACGGTTGGGGGTATAGAACTTGCTGGTTCACCATCCTTATAGTGCTCGGTCAAGGTATTTTTCCTTTCATTTTGTTACCCCAGTGCCTGTGGTCAGTACGCACTCTCCGATGCAGACATATAACATGAAGACGTCACATGCACTCAGTGTCTGCCCCACCTCTCAGAAGCGGAAGCTGCTGTGCCACCTAGACTCTGACAGGTGGCGGCCAAGCAACAGCCTGCACCATCCTTCTACACTGAAAGAGCACAGCCATTGATGGAGGCTCAATACTCCTTCCTCTGTCTGGCCTCTAAGTGACACTGGTCTATTCCCAAACCCGAGTCCCTGGCATTCTGTGGTGTGCCTCAGCCCATTATGCCACTGGGCCAGCACAGGCCCCAAAAATCTTAGACCATGTCTCGGACCCTGCTTCATCTATTGGTTGTAACCTATATGTTTCCTTATAAAAAAATCTTGGAAAAACACATTAGTGGGATACATAAAAACATAGAAGTTACTGGCAGAGAAGGACTGCCTGGCCCACCTAGTCTTCCCTATTTTCAATATCTATTGTGCTACCACAGACCATACTTGATCTTTGTTCTTCCCTCCCTTGCCTCATTTCTATGGTGCCCATATTTCTATCCCATGCATGCTGGAATCCTTTTATGTTTTAGCACCCACCACCTCCACCAGGAGGCTGTTCCTGGTACCACCGCCCTTTCCACGAAAAAGTATTTTCGCACATCTCCTTTGAGTATCCCCCCAAGCTTCATAGCGTGACCCCTTGTCCTCGAGTATCTCTTTTTATGAAAATGCTACTCTCATGTACCTTATTAATAACTGTAAGGTATTTGAATGTTTCTATCATGTACCCCTTTTCCCTCCTTTCCTCTAGAGAGCATATATTTAATTCCTTAAGTCCTTCCCCACAGGGCTTCTGATGCAGGCACTGCACCATTTTGGTTGCCCTCTTCTGTACTGCTTCCACCATGTCTATGTTCTTTCAGAGATGGGGTCTCCAGAACTGGACAAACTACTCAAGGTGGGGCCTCACCAATGATCTATATGGGGTAACATTATCTCCCTCTTTCTGCTGGTGATGCCCCTCACTATGCACCAGTGCACCCTGCTAGCTGTCCCCACTGCCTTATCACACAGCTTTGCTACCTTCACATCATCAGAAAGGAGTACTGCCGGCCCGGTGGCATAGAGGGTTGAAGCGCTGGCACCTTACCTCTTCCCACATTGGCAACCCGGGTTCGGGAACGGACTTAGGTCGTCGGGGGTCGGCAGGGGGGAGGATAGGACTGGGCACCCGACTGACTGCTCTCCTATCCTGGGGAGGGTTAGGGATTGTCTCACTCATGTAGCGGCCCCAAGTGGAGACCGGGGGCACTACAGAAGCAGTGCACTGGGGGGAACCAAGAAAATCGGAAAAATCCGTGCCGGAAGTCTAGCCAGATGATGGCTGCCAGACCCAGGCATCCCCGAAGACTCCCCCGAGAAGCCACAGATTACCTAAGCAGCTCCTGGACTGCAAAGAAAAATAGTGTGCTGGTGCCTCCTCCCCACTGGTGCCTTCCCCCTCGGAGGAGCGGGGACCCACCGGTGAAGGGTTACACTGGGGCTACTCCATGGGACAGCTGCGATTGTGAGGTAAGGTGGTGGAAGGGGAATAGCAGGGAAGGTCTGTGAACCTTGGAAGCCTGAAGGAGAGGTAGCTCGGACGCACATAGGGTGAAAAAAAAAAAAAAGAAAGGAGTACCCCCAAGTCCCTTTCCTGTTTGTTGTGGTTGCCAATACCTCCCCACCCAACTGGTACATTGCCCTCGTGTTACTGTGTCCCAAGTGCATGATTTTTACACTTTTTCTCCATTGAAACCCAGTTGCCAAACCCATTACCAGTCTTCCAGCTTTTTCAGATCGTCCCTCATTCCCCGCCCACCCCACCCCACCCCTGGAGTGTTCACTCTGTTGCAGATTTTTGTGTCATCTGTGAACAGGTATACTTTTCCTACCAGCCCTCCTGCAATGTCACAAATAAAGACATTGAAGAGGACAGGGTCTAGTACTGACCCCTACGGCACCCCCCTGGTGATCTTGCCTTCTTCAGAGTGAACACCATTTACCACCACTCTCCGACTCCTGTCGATTAGCCAACTTCTTATCCATTTTACTACATTCAGACCTACTCCTAGGTTGCCCAGCTTGCTCACCAGTCTTCTGGGTGGAATGGTGGTGTAGAAGGCCTTACTGAAATCAAGGTAGGCCACATCCACCAATCCACCCTGGGTATGCACTCACGGTCTGTGACCTTTGTTATCACCTCCTCTCCTTTGCTTGTGTACTTAGGCCCCCATATTCAAAAGTCCCCTGTAAAATCGCGTAAGTGCCTGCGTCGCACATCTCAGATGCGCTGCCCCAAAATAAGGAGATCTGCAGAAGATGCACTGTGATATGCGCTCGCACATGTCCTGCTAGATATCCTAAAGATGCAAGATCGCGCAGTGGGGGATGTGCGGTACAGCAGTTGACCTGAGCCCTTTTGTGGAGCATGGGGAAATGCGTGATACAAAGCCATTTGCACGGTGCGCAAAGTTGCAGTATTCAGCAAGGATATGCAAATGACCTCACTATACATTCCAAGCCCATCTCCTACATGCGCAGCTCATTAGTAGAATCTATTCAGGCCATTTGCATACCCCGCGGGAATGCTCAGTTCCAGCTCTGTAAGGCTGCCCCACCACTCCACAAAGATAAACAGGAGGTACTGCAGCCTATCAGGCTGGTGTGATGGACTGTGTGTGTGTGTGTGTGTGTGTGTGTGTGTGTGTCTACATTGGCCTGGGTACAGTGCTATTACCCATAGCCATGTACAGGGTCAGATTGGGGTACAGGTGGCCCACCTGGACAGTGGCCACAGGGGCCAAGCTGGCTATGCAACAGGGGAGGGCACAGGGTGACACAGTCTGATCAGTATACAACATGCATGTGATACACCAGCTCCATATGCAACATACAGTCACCTGCAGTGCCCCCCCATATGAAAGGAACATGGTGATGACTGCAAGGAATGACGGTGTGCAGAGGGTGACCAGGTACCCAAATGGGTGTGTCCCACTTGTGTGCACATATGGTGTACCACCATGGATGTGTGCCACAGATCATTCCCTGTCCTGTGCCAGGCTGCCACCCATCCACCAGGCTACTTGGGCACCACAGCCCCAGACAGCACCCAGGGTGCATGCCACTGCCAAGTGGCACCCTGCAGGCCACATGGATACAGGACATGGCCCCCGCTGGTACATTTGCTGCACTGTGGCTGTCCGCTCCATTGGTGTGTCCGGGGGGGGGGCACCTGACAGCACTGACATGTGGCTGCTGGGTGTTTACGTCCAGGGTATGGTGTGGAGTATTGCTCCCAGGATGGTGCCGGTTGTGACACAGCACCTGTGGCTTTCGGTACGTCCATCCTGGCATGACAGCTGTGTGTGGGTGCCTGGAGAGTGTTCTGGTGCACCTCCGAGAGCTGTCTCTGGATGGCCTGCCTGCAGTTCTGCGGCCTGCCTGTGGGTGGATGGTTGATTTAGGCCATCTTTTTGTATGCCTAACTTTGAGCGGATCATTTTGGAGATGCGTGGCAGATGCACTGCACATTCTTGCTGAATATAGGGATGCACGGTATATTCAGGGAATGCCCCCTTTATTTGAGCTGCATATATTATTTCTGCACAATGTTTTATATAGTGCATATTCAGCTTCTGAAAAAGAATCCTGTTCATTATAAACTTCAGCTGTATCGTTTTATGTAGGAGGGTCTCTAATGATAGTGGAGACCACTTAGCTTTCGATTAGAGCTGTTTAAATTGCTCAATTTTCTTCTTTTTTTTTTAAACCTCTTTATTGGAATAGTCATATAAACAAATATACATAGGCAATAACAGAAAAGTGGAACAGTTCTGCAAAAAAATCAGATCTCAAATTACTGATTAAAGCTTCCAGACAGAATTTCAATTCCAGCTGTCATAATGTGTTTAAAAATTATTGTCACAGTATGAAGTGAGTTAGTCCCATTTTCTATAGTTATAAAAAAAATAAATAAAGTTCCAATGAATCTTCTGGTCTCTTGTGTCAGTTGATTAGCTGAGATGAGATCAGACAAACTTCATGTACAATAGAATAAACAGTACTATACTGTTGACTGTTATTAAACATATGACTCATGCTATTGCTGTAACAATTTTGCACCGAAGTTATAATCCAACAAATGCACAATAGATTCATTGCAAAACATTCAGTTAATGCATCAGATAGGGTTCCTATTACAGCAACAAAAGAATGCAAATTCGGTGTTAAGGTTCCCAACCCTACCACTCCCCCTTCCACACACCAACAGGCATCGGGGTGTGCCTTGGGGGAGTCGGGCCAAACTCTCACCCCATTCTCCTATACTGTACCATCTCAGCTTCCTTTCACATGGAATGAGGTGAGAGTTAGGCCAGATAAACCTCAAGGCACACCCTGACACCAGTTGGTATGTGGATGGTGTTAGGGTTGGGAACCTAACAGTGTGTTGGGGGGGGGTCCCCAAGGCACGCCCCGACACCTGTTGGTGTGTGGAGGGTGGGGGGGATGGCAGGATTGGGAACCCTAACAGTGTGTGGAGGGTGGGTGGTAGGGTTGGGAATCCTAACACCTAATTTCCATACTTTTGTCGCTGTACTAGGAACTCCAACTGATGCATTAACGTAGTTTTTTGCAGTGAATTTCCTTACTTTTTGAGAAAGTGCATCTTACTCTTATGAGGTTGTGGGAGCACAGCATGCATATAGTAACTGTCCCCGATTTTTATGTGGGAGATCTAACCATAAGTGTGGAGACATTGTCATTAACCTTCATCGCCCTGCGTTCCCATCACTCCATCATGGTAACCATGCTCCCATGCGTGCATATTGTAATTGTTCCTGATTTTCATGGGGAAGCACAGGGCCAGAGACATTCGAATTAACCCTCATCTCCCTGCTGGAGCGCAGGGCCCCCATGACTGCATAATGGAGGGCCCAGCGCTCCCATTACTGCATAATGGCAACCATATGTGGCTATCCATAAGTGTAGAGAGAGAGAGAGAACACAGGGCTAGAGACATTCCAGGTAACCCTTGTGCTGCAAATGGCACAATATCATAGTAACCATAGGAACACTGGAAAAAATTCAAACGCAGTTGTAATCATGGCCTGGCAACCTGCATACTTGCTCAGTACATCTCAAGGTGTACTACACTGCATTTAGTGAAAAATCCGTATCGCGATGCGTTTTGAGTTAAAGCCACCAGGAGGTACTGCGACCACCACAATGTTATCCTATGGGAAATTTCTAAACTTCGGAATGTTATAACTATGGAACCAATGTACATTTTATCACCAAACCAGCAAAATGCACATTTGTGGAGCAAGCCCTTTTTACACTGCAAATTTCAGCCCAAAAGTCTTAGCCGTTTATTTGCAGTGAAGTGGCAATGAAGAAAAAAATTACTCACCTTAGTAATCTTGTTTTTTCCAATGTATTCTTACATATTCATAACTCTCTGCAGTTAGTATGCCCAGTAGAACTGCCCCGAGAATGGAACTATATGCTAATGATAGAATCATTGGCACGTGACAATATTCAAACTGCTGCCCTTATCTGCTGCACATTCTATCAATGTCTCAGATTTCTAGGAAGCCCACAAGGCAACCTAACTAAAGCGACTCAAGCTAAAAACTGCTTGATACAGACAGCTCTGTTTGTATAACTACCCCTACAACTGATACTAATGATTGTGGTATCAGACCTACCTGAAACACCCAGAATCACCTGGGAAAAATAAAGGTAAGTAAAAAACAACCCCACAGGATTAGGGTAAGTGTGCCTGTGTTTGGGACTGCCAAGTAAGAAGACCATTCCAAGGCTGTGGTTCTGGAAGGGGAGGTAGGGAGGAAGAGTTATGAATATGTAAGAATACATTGGAAGAAACAAGATTACTAAGGTGAGTAATTTTTTTCTTCTAATTCCATGTATTCTTCTCATATTCATAACTCTGCAGACTTCAAAGCAGTACCTTTGGAGGTGGGCAGAGAACCTACTTAGGAAAGAGGCTCTGCAGGACTGCTGTGCCAAACCTGGCATCACTTCTGGACTGCAAGTCCAAACTATAATGTTTAGTAAAGGTGTGTACTGACCTCCAGGTAGCTGCTTTACAGATCTTCACTAAAGGGATATCTCTAGAAGCTGCTATAGAATTAGCTGTGCCCCTAGTAGAGTGGGCCCTGAGACCTGTTGGGGCCTGTTTTCCAGATTTTGTATAACAAAACTGAATGCATTGAACTATCCAGCAAGAGACTGATCTCTTGGAGGTTGGAGTGCCCTTTCCCACATTCCCATAAGAGAGAAAAAGTTGCTGTTTATCAGCTCTGAAACTTTGGTGTGGGTTAGATAGTAACCCAGTGCCCTTTTAACGCCCAGACTATAGAGCCTGCACTCTCCTCAACTGGCATGTTCTGTGAAGAAGACTGGCAGTGTCATGGACTGATTCAAGTGGAAATCAGAAACCACCTTAGGGAGAAATCTTCTATTAGTACAAAGTACTACTTTACCATTATGAAAAGATAAATAATCCTTTTCCACAGACACTGCTTGTAATTCACTTATTCTTCTAGCACAAATGTTTGCTACCAAAAACACAGTTTTCCATGTGATATTTTGCAAATGTGCTGAGGACATTGGCTCAAATGGAGGTTTCATAAGCTGAGCAATGCAAATGTTCAGATCCCATACTGGGACTGGTTCTTTAATTGGAGGATGTAAATGGGCTAACCCTTGAAAGAGTTTTTGAAAATAGGGTTAGACGCAAGGAAAACAGTTTTCCCTGCTGAAATAAAAGCTGAAATTGATGACAAATGCACCTTCAGGGATTAATGTTTGAGACCCTGAGAGGGCAGTTCAGTAAGATCTAACAATAGTGGGATATCTGCCAGAGAAGGAGAAATATGTCTGGCATCACACCAAACAGAAAACCTTTTCCATTTTGCACTATAGGTTTTCTTTGTGGATGGTTTTCTATATCCTTTTAGGATATCCAGAACAGCATTGGAAAGTTGCAAATTTGCAAACTCTAAGTCCTCAAGAGCCAGGCCTTGAGCCTGAGACCAGAGGTTCGATTACAGGATCTTCCCTTGGTGGGAAGTTAATAGGTTGTACCTCCTGGGTAGGAGGATTGGTATGGACACTGACATTGACAGCAGAAGGGGATACCATGGCTGTCTGTCCCAATCTGGTACTATCAGTATCATGGATGCAGGCTGTTACCGGAGTTTCAGTAACACTCTCAAGATGAGAGGGAAGGCATACAGATGCTTTCCTGACCAATCCAGTACTATGATATCCAGGGGAATTGTGCCCCTCACTGGTGGTCTGCAACAAGAGAGGGGCAACCTATGATTCTCGTAAGAGGCAAAGAGATCCACCTCTGGAGTGCCCCATTGTCTGAACACTGAGTCCAGTACCTGTCTGTTCAGAGACCATTTGTGATGTGACTGGTTGATCCTGCTTAGGGCATCTGCCAGGACATTGTCCTTTCCTGGTACATGAATGGCCTGCAGGGAAGCTTTTAGTGAGTAGGCAAATTCTCAAATTTTCATGGACTCTGTGCACAGAGGGTCTGATCTTGTTCCCCCTTGCTTGTTTATGTAAAATACTGTAGTGGTGCTCTGCCCTGACCTGCACCACTTTGCCCTGTATAAGTTGAGAGAAACATTTTAAGGCCAGAAACACTGCTCGGAGCTCCAGATTTATGTGGAGGAGAGACTCCACACTTGACCAAGTGCCATGGGTAGTGTGCTCCCCTATATGACCACTCCATCCTAACAGTGAAGCATCTGTTGTAAGAATGACTGAGGGATTTTCCCCTCTGAAAGGGAACTCCTGCCCTTAGACTGTGGACATCTGTCCACCACTGTAGGGACTGGATCACAAATTTTGTTACAGGAATCAGTTTTGACATATGGTCTTTTCTTTGGCACCCATGTGTCTATAGATGAAACTGGATGTCTCTCATTTGAAGTCTTGCTCCCAAGACCACTCCTGTTGCTGTAGCCATGTGTCCCAGTATTGGCAAGTATCTTCTTGCAGGACATGGCTTTCCCAACCCAAATCAGGCAATCAGTTGCAGTATAGACTGAACTCTGTCCTCTGGAAGAAAGGCTCTGCCCTTTATGGTATTCAGTTCTGCCCCAATAAAAGGCAGAACCTGAACCGGTGTCAGAATGGACTTTTCCTGGTTTAGCAGGAAGCCCAGAGAATGTAACAGATTTTTGTTGTTGTTTCCAGTGTGCTTGCACCTGCTGAAATTACTTTCCAACTATTAGCCAGTCGTCGAGGTAAGGAAACGGTATAATTCCTAGTTTTCATAGAAATGCCACTACCACTGCCATGCATTTTGTGAATACCCTTGGTGTTGAGGTGAGACCGAAGGGCAGGGCTGAGAACTGGTAATGACCTGAAGGGAGTCTGAACCAGAGATATTTTTTGTGAGACTCCCTTATGGGGATGTGGAAATAGGCATCTGTTAAATCTAAAGATGCCAGCTACTCTCCTTACTGGATGACAGGTAAAATTACAGATAGGGTAACCATCCTGAATTTTAGCTTTGCCAGGTATTTGCTCAGATGCCTTAGGTCTAGAATAGGCTGCTACATACCATTTTTCTTTTTTGTAAGAAAATACCGGGAGTAAAACCCTCTGCCCCTCTGAAGGATTGGCACATGCTCCACTGCTTTTATGCTGAGCAGGGTTCGAACCTCCTGTTCTAGGAACTGCTCTTTGAGGAGGGAGGCTGGTTTGAACAGCCGTGACTTCAGGGGAGGGAAAGATTTGAAACCCAGAGGCAATCCCTGGATGGCTACTTCCAATACCCACTTGTCCGTGGTTCTGACCTGCCAGGCCTGAAAGAAGTGAGCCAGTCTGCTCCCTACTGGTATTAGGGAGGTGACCTTGGCAAAAGAGTCAGGTATTTTGTTTCAGTGGGGCCTGAGCCTGGGCGGATTGGGAACCCCTCCTGGAGCCCCTCCTGCCTCTGGCCCTATAATACTTAGTCTGCTGTAGGTATGGCTGCAGCTGTGGAACAGCTTGAGGCTGATAGAAGGGCCTACCATAGGACCTTCCTTTACCTCCCCTTCCATAAGGCCTATAAGAAGTAGTAGGCCCGTCTCTGGATGAATTGCTCTTATAGGTAGTTTTGTATTCATCCACCTTTTTCATATATTCTTCGTTCTGTTTGCCAAAGAGAGAATGATCCTCTACAGGAAAATCCATGGGCTTAGCCTGGGTGTCCTGTGTCAGATTTGTAGCCCTTAGCCAAGCAAACCTTCTCAGGGCTACAAGCAGAGCCATAATCCTAGCCGCATTATCATTGGCATCTGTTGCCATCTGGAACTGGTATTTAGATGCTTCCAGTCCAAACCTGGCTGTTTCTGCTAGGTAGTCAGAGATAGGAGAGGGAACCTTCTCTGACATGGCCAGAACAGACTGCCACAGTGTCGTTTGATACTGTGCAGTGTAGGCCTGGTAATTAGCTTGTCTGATCCCCAGAGAGGCAGCTAAGTACCCTTTGTTCGACATCCTGTTCATTTTCCTTGAACCGTTCTCAGGAGGGTGAGAGGATAAAGGAACCCTCGCCTTCTCACAGGCTGCCTGTTAGACTATACCCTGATGATCAGGGAGAGAACAGAGGAATTCAGCCCCTTTCCTGTCCAATTGATACTTCTTGTCAGCCTTCTTATCCAGAGGCATGACAGAGTTAGGGTTCTGCAGGACTGTAAATAAATCCATTTTAAAAGTATTGATAGGCAGCAAAATCTTTTTAGTGGGTGTTAGCACCATCATCTCCATATATTCTGCCTCCTCCTCCTCCTCATCTTCTAAGACCGCGGTGGTAGCCAGGTCAAGGGCATCTACTATTTTCCTTACAAAGGAAAAGTGAGAGGAAAAATCCTCAGGCCTAGGAAGAGAGCCAAAGTCCTGCTCTGGTGAGATTTCCGGTTCCATGGGCTCACCATCATCTTCCTCTGGTAAATTATACTCCCCAGTATCCATTTCTTGAGACTGGGGATCTGAGGAGGGAGTAATCTCCTGAACCCTTGGAGGAGGAGGCTGGGTTGGAGAAGGTATAAACCCCTGAATTGCCTCAATGACTTTAATAGCCTGGGCAATTTCCTCAGCAGTAGGCAGACTGTGAGGCACAGAAGAATCCCCTGTAGCCATTGCCTGGGGATTGACGTGCTTCAACTTTTTGGAAGGTACCGGAGAGTCAGCCGGACCACTCAGTCTTTTTAGAGAGGTTGAGTCACCCTTATCAGGAGTGGTAATAGAATAAACTGCGATTTCACCCACTGGTTTTGAAGGTGCTGGCTGGTTAGAGCCTGAAGCACCCCTTCATTTTTTATGCAACCTCTCCATTTTTCCACAGTTTTCTGTGGAAAAGATTAACAAATGTCACAGTCAGAATTCAAATTATCGGTTACCAGGCAGAGTACACAACTGTCATGTTCGTCTGCTCTAGCAAACACCTCCCCACACTTGACAGTTTTTAAAACCTGAGGGACCAGTCTTTTTCTTAGGTTTTTCAGAATGCTCCATTTTCAGGAGAAAAACCTGAACCGCAAAAATTTTTTTTTTTTTTGCGGTTGATTCAGGAACCGATTAGGCTCCAAAAAGAACTGAGAAAGTTTGTAAATCAGAACCAGGTTAACGGTTCTTGGAATGGATGAAGCGGTTCACAGTAACCGGGTTAGCGGTTAAAAAGGAAACCGGGTTAGTGGCTTCAAACAAGTAAATAAATAAAAAAAAAAACATATTGTTTATGTTGTAACAGAAAATAAAGTGGAAATGTCCGCAACTAATATAGAACTACTCGGTTCCTCAACGGTTATACTGAACCATGAGGAACCGAGAAATAAATGCTAAACCTAACTAAACTAAAGTAAATTAGACGTTATAATAAAACTAAACAATAAATGAAGACAGCAGAAAGAAATTAATGTATAATTAATTCAATTATACTTCACAATAGCCAACAATGACCTGAGGGATCTCCTGGGTGTCCAGACTTGTGAGGCGGAGTAAGAAATCTGAGACGTTGATAGAATGTGCAGCAGATGAGGGCAGCAGTTTGAATATTGTCATGTGCCAATGATTCCATCATTAGCATATAGTTCCATTCTCTAGGCAGTTCTACTGGGCAGGCTAACTGCAGAGAGTTATGAATATGAGAAGAATACATTGGAGTTATAAACAGGAATTTTCTTTAAAGTAGTGTCGCAAATTTTGTGAAAGCTTTCGCGAAAACTGTTGCAAATTTGCAACACTACATTTGTGAAACTTTCATAATTTGCCACTATATATAGAATAGTGGATGGATGAACATCCACAACAAGGCTGTGTTTCATTCGAGGGAGTTGATGACATCATAGAGACCTCGAGAGCGAAGCTGAGGGAATTCATGATCATCGCTATAGAAAACGCAGCCTAGTTAATGAGATGTTCAGCCATCCACTGTTTTGTTAGTATATGACTACTTTCGATTTGGTTTTTATTATTTTATTTCTGAAGTTACTTGCTGTAGGTGCTGCTCCGTTTGTACTGGTGCTCCTGCTCACTCCCGTTCCTGCTGCTGTGCACTTCGCTCAATCTATCCTGCCGCACTTTCACTTTTTCACGCACCGCTTAGTTTACAAGTTAAAAAAAATAGATTTTCGAAAAGGGAGCCACGATGGCTCTCTGTGTCCCGATTCTAAACTCAAAATCAGTGGCTCCACTGCCCGGCACTCGCTAAATTGCGCCGCCATGTTTGTTTTAATTTTTACATCGACGCTCGGCTGAGCCAATCAGGTGGCAGGTCAAGGTTAAAAAGTTGTTGTACTATCGATGTGATGTCACATCGATAGTACAACAACATATTTGACCTTTGAACTGTACTACAACAAGTTTTCAGCAGTTGCTGAAATCCATGTAGAATCAAGGTTAACCATATACTATAATAAGAATACAACTAGGAAGAGGCTGGACTTATATACTCAAACCAAAATGTCTTGAAGTGAAACTAGGTGCTCAGATGCAGTTACCAGGATGGATCAGTACCCCACCACCTGCTGAGAAAGGATCGAGCTCCTCTCCAGTTCCTCAGTTACATAAAAAAAGATAGCCATACCCCATAATTTTATCCATTTGAAGACAGAGTTCAGCTGTGATTTTTTCCATGCGATGTATATTTTTCACTATAGAGATGCAGTCATCTAATTGTAGGGGAAGTAAGAGTTACCCATCCTTTAGTGAGCACCTTACCTGCTGCCACAAGGATGCCAAAAAAAGATTTCTGATGATTTGAACATTTGCTTTTGGGGAGTCTACTGAGAACAAAGTGTTCAAACCCTAGTGTACCCGATATTCCTGATATCAGCCCATATTTTCTCCCCATGTCGGCCCAAAAAGGGCGAACCCAGGAACAGTCCCAGAAGATACTGTATGATATGGTGTTCCCTCATTCCTGCACCCCCTCCAGTAGTGATCTGCATTTCCCCTCATGTAATTTATTGGAAGCTGAGATGTGATATACCCCATCCTGAACATACCGTAGTACCACTCTTGAGGGATTCCCTTTCCCATGCCAACGGAAATGGGGATGGTGGATCCCCTCTATGTTGTAGGAAGGTTTGAAATAACCCTTGAAATGTGTTTGTTCGCAGTCATCACTCTGCCACCTGTTCAATAACTAATGATCAGATGTGAGTCTGCCTGAACCTCCCTCAACTGGTTATCTGTCTTAAGAAAAGATACTACCTGTAAATAATCTTAAGAAGTCAGTTCTGCATAGTGTAAATTCTATCTGCATTTGTGCTAATGACTTTGGTGCCCCATCCTGTACAAATTGCAAAAATCCTGTTAAACCTAGTCTCTTCCATCTAGAGTAGGCACCATCTATCCAAGTAAGTGCAAATTTTAGACATCTGTCTATGGGAGTGAAGTACTGAAGAACTAGTAATTTTAAGCTCCTGCCTTACTGCTCCTCAGGTCCTATAGAGCTACTACACCATGGGTTTGTTGCTGCTGACGACAATGGCCTGTCAAATTGGGGCAAACAAGTTGCTCAATTTTTATATGAAGCTCGTAAAGTTTGTTTTTTTTTGGTAATGGTCAGCACTGTAAGCAATAGATTTACCTTGGAGAAAGACTTTATAGGTCTCCAATTGTGGCTCAAGATACATCAGGGGTTATCATTTACATTTATGTCAAAATATAATTCTGCCCGAATATGCAGCCACTATTGAATTTTTTTTTAATTATTATTATTAAATAAAACAGTATGGCAAGGCAGAGCCATCCACTGGCTGAAACCATAGAGTTAAAGCAACATGGTCAAAAATGACCAGCTCATGGGTTGGACTATTGGCAATCTCTGCTGCAAGGGAACCAGAGGTTAAAAAGAAGACAAGTAAGCTATACCTATGATGAACAGTGTGTATAATCTTTTCCTGCCAGATGAATAAGCCACCATTCACCTACCAATGATAAATTATCATATACCCAACTCAAGTTAGTGATTTATGTGGTGCAGTGGATGTGTCTTGGCCCGACAAGCACAAGGGTCAGTGGTCTGATTCCTGGTGGGAACATATATGTTGTTTTACTCTGACTTGGAACCTTTGTAAAAGAGCCATCTTGGCTCAAAGGTATTAATGAGAATCGGAAATAAATAAAAATAAATAAATAAACAGTGCAGTTCTGCTTCTGTTTGGTCTAATGCCCTGTTCAAATGTGTTCCTCACTAGCTGGTTGGGGGACGGGTCCGTACAAATATTAAGGTCATCTCCCACTATTAGCAAGCCATCTCCCATTTCTCACAGAGCCTGTGACAACTGACTAAAGAATTATAGATTGTCATTGTTCAAGGCCTATTTGGAAGCAATAATGATCTCTGCTCCCTGCAACATCCCTTTCTCAATTACCAATATCTTCCTCTGTCATTTAAGGACCCATCTGCATAAAAATTGCTACTCCGCAGCGCTTACAATTATATATTCTAATAATAGATGTGGCCCACCCACAACCTCCAGAGTTTTATAACTTCCCGTTCTGTTAAGTGCACATCCTACAGATGGTTAAATCACAGTGAAAACAGCCAAAAAACGAACAAAAAAACACACAATATGTAGTCAGACATGCTCCTCCAACCCCCGCAGCTTTTATTCAATGCAGCTTGTACTGCTGCTAGACATTAACTGCAGCTCCTACATTATCTACCACCTCTCAGGCATGACTCAGGTCAAACGCAACTGAGTCAGCTGAACTGTGAATCACTCATGGGGTAGACTGCAGCCTTAGGTCTACCCACTCGACACTCAGATAACATGACATGAACTTGTGATTAAGCAGACACATAAATGTTTCATTTATTTGAAAACTGGTTACCAAGAGAGACACATTGACCCAGGGCTCATTTACTGGTACAAGTTGGGGGAAAGGTAACAAGAAATACAATAAAAACATACACAATATAAGGAATGGTACAAAATATATAAACAGAGTATAATTTAAACATAATACTAACGCACATAAAAGGAGCTAAAATAAACAGATGCTTAAAAAGAAGTAAGAAACATGATACAGGCTTAGGTGAAAACTGGGAGAAGGCCTAACAGCAGGGATGCTATGGGCTCCAAAAGGGAAGGACCAGAGAGGGTGATGACAAGAGCAGGTTGTAATGTGAAGAAGTTGGAGAAGGTTTAAAGGAGGGCAACAATGATGGTACAGGGATTGCATTACAAGTCCTATGAGGACAGGCTGAAATACTTGAATATGTACTCTCTGCAGGAGAGATGGGAGACTGAGGATATGACAGAGACATGCAAGTACATTACGGGGAGGAACAGGGTGCAGGAAAACAGTATTTTCCACTGAAAAAGATGTTCCAGGACTAGAGGACATGAGATGAAGTTGGAGGGAGGGTGATTCAGAGGAAACATGAGGAAGCATTGCTTCACAGAAAGGGTGGTAGATAAGTGGCAAATCCTGCCTGAGGGAGTGGTGGGGGCTAAAACAATAACAATGATTTAAGAATGCATGGGATAGACATAAGGAAATCCTGGAGGTCAGGGGTAAGGGGAAACAGGCTTCTGGAAAAACAAAGTAATCTTACGAGGTCAAATGGGCAGACTAGGTGAGCCATAGGCCCTTATTTGCCGACAGTATCCATGTATCTATGAGTTTCTTCTGAAGATTAAAAGGAGACAGTGGAGGGGGTGAGATGAGAAGAGAAGGGAGCAGGTTCCAGAGGTACTGTAGGGGAGGCGATAGGAGTAACTTGATTGCCCTGTAGAGGAGCAAGGGTGTGGAAGGGAGAAGGTGTGAGGATCAATGAAACAGAGAGAGTCAAAGGCAGAGGGAGTAGGTAATGAAGGTGACAGGATACCTCCTACACATACTGACTGTTGACAACCTGTGAGGTAGGAATGGCACCATTAAACAGCAGAAGCTGAGAGAACATTGAGCTCAGCTTGTCCAGAAATAGTAGATGGACTACAGAGTTAAAGGATTTGGCTAGATTGATGAAAATGGCCATTGTGATGTGCTGCTTTTCAGTCCCAGAGAGGATGATGTCAGTAACATGCAGCAGGGAGGAGACCGTGGAGTGGTGCCTCTGGAAACCAGACTGGAAAGGGGAGAGGAAGTTGAATGAATAGAGAAAGTCAGCAAGCCTAGAGTAGACAAGATTCTCTTGCAGCTTAGCAAGAGAGGAGGAGGACAGAAACTGAACAGAAGTTGCCAGGGGAGGAAGGAATCACCCCCTTTGTGAAGGGGGAGAACTTTTGCAATCTTCCATGACTGAAGAACAGCATAGAGGGAGAAGGAGAGAGGCAATGGCAGAAGCTTAAAGGTTGGGAGTTTAGGATCCAGCCCATCAGGGTTAGACAGACAGGTTGAGAGAGGAAAGAGCTATCAAGGTTTCCTGAATAGTAATGGGGGAAATGAAAACCCCAAAAGGCTGAAGCAGAGAGGTGTATGGAATGGGGAGAAGAGGAGCTAGGAGGTGGGGAAGAGGAGAGCACAAGTAGTGAAAACATCATTGGAGTGAGCAACTACAGATGGAAGGTCAGAGATAGGTGCACCATTCATGAGGACTGGGGAAGCAGGCATGGCAGGGGGTTAAAAAGGAAGTGAATCACCTTCCAGAATTTAACTGGGTAGTTGAAGGTTGGCCTTAAAATAATAGGGATTTGGCAGCACATATAGCTTGTTCCAGACAAAGGAAAAAGTTGGAATGGAACAGAGAGAGGGCTACGTCAATGTTGGAGCGCAGAGGACTGCAGAATAAAATCAGTTACAGCAAGATCACTCAGAAACATAGAAACATAGAAGTTGACGGCAGATAAGGACCGCAAGGCCCATCCAGTCTGCCCAAGAGCACTGATATTAAGTGACCAGAGGGACCTAGACCAGATGTACTTGGGGAGTAGAGAGGGCACCAGACTTTTCAGACAGAACATCTTGCAGTTGTCACTGAAGGCATCTGGCAGAATACCTGCTGCAACAATGCACTGCAGGTGAGAGGAGAGAACACAGTCCAATAGAGTGTGATTAGGAAAGTGAGGATTGAGCCATGTGGGCTGGCAGTATAGCCTAGAAGTTAGAGGAACAAGGTGTGAATGAGCTTGGTACATCCAGCAGACCAGACCTAAGTTTGATTCTCACAACCTCCACTTGCATACTGTGTGACTCTGAGCAAGTCACTTAACCGCTCAGTGCTCCCAGGTCACCCCCGAAAACAGCCACTTGTGCCTAGTGGGCCTTACCCAGTTACTAAAGACTAAATAAGCTGGGAAAAATTAAGGGACTCAGTGAGTGCTGAGGGAGGTCAGCTTAAAGACTGGGGAGAGCAAATTAATTTTGATGTCCCCCGGGAGTACGAGTTCACCTGAAGAGGAGTATGAGGCAATGGTAGAGAAAGTGTCAGAGAGGGTGGTGAAATTTTAGGTGTAGCATAAAACCCCAATGAAAATAGGTACCATAGAGGGAAAGGAAAGCCTGGCAGGAGAAGTTCATGGGAGGATGCTACAGACTCCCTAAGAGCAACAGTACAGGAAAGACTATGGCAGACACAGAGGGCCACACCACCACGTTTGTCACGGTCCTGCCTGAAGAGGTGAAAATCAGGAAGGGAAGGCAGGCTTGAGTCAGGAGTCCTGGAGGAGAGCCACAATGCACAAATGTAGAGTATAGTCAGGAGAGTGTTGTGAAACCCAGACCTTATGGAGGTCGTGTTTGGGAAGAAGGCTACTAGCACTGAGATGAAATATGCTTAGGCATTTCAGAATTAAGGAGGTGGAGAGAGGAGGGGAGGGATTCAACAGCACCAGACAGGAGGAGCAGCAAAAAAAGGAGCAGAAAGAAGGAGTGGAGCTTGTGCCCCTGGAACCGGGGAAGAAAACAAACGAAAGGGGATGGGAGAAGGGACATAGGGCTCAGAGAAACTCTAGATTTAAGGAGGGTGAGGAAAAGAGTCTAGGGTAAATAGGAAGTGGGAAGGGGAGAGGAGGAAGGAGGGGGCAGATGGGTGGAAAGGAGAGTAAGAGGCAGGAGAAAAGGGAGGAGAGAGTTGGGGCATGAGGAGAGGGTAAAGGAGAAGGTATAGGAAGGCAACATAGTAGTAATCTAGTTAGTTAGATAGCTAGTCCAAAGAAGTCCTGGGCAGGTCATGACAATCTGCAGGATATGCCCCGGCAGAAAAAGTGGGTAAGACACACTTGCGTTTGTGTGAATTACTATTGGGGCTCCTACAAAATTTTGCAAGTTACCTTTAAACTGTTGTTTTTACCATATCCCAGCCTTCAGTGCACCGACCTTGCATCCTCTGGATGGCCACCAGAAACTCATAGAGGTACCCACCACAACAGACTATTACGATTAGGAGGGCCATTGGGGAGAAAACTGTGGGGTGGTACTGAGACTGTTGGGGAATACCCGTTGCAAACAAAGTTGTTGATTTATGCTGTTTTATTCCTCTTTACCCTTCCCCTATAATAAGTCTGAGGGTAGTGTATTTTATAATACTGGCTTATGGTTATTGCTTGGTGTGTATTACTACTGTGTGGGGAAAGGTCACTGTGTGTGGAAGGAACACATACTTATTCCTGGGGGGGGGGGTAACCTTGTGTTTTATCCACTAGATATCCCATACCACTACCCCAGGTGGAGGCACTGTGCCAGTCTGCTCTAGTGTACCATACCCATTAGTGAACCCAGGCTGGCCCACTCGCGAGGTGTACATAGTGGAGACCCGAAGGGCTGCGGAACAGGCAAGTGGTAAGTGGGGGCTGTTACAAGATACTTTGCTAATCAAACTTCCCTGACTATGTAGGTGAATGCTATAACTGGACAGAAGAGGGAATCATTTGCATGCAATCTCTGAGAGGTGGCAATATATCCTCAATGTGTGCTTAACCTATTATCTTCTAACGTTTAGGAAGATTATGGGTAACAAGAAGTGAAAGTGAAAAGTCTGTAACGTAATGGAGCTAGCAGCACCATTAGCAACCATGTTTAGCAAGTCACTCAACACAGGAGTAGTTCCAGAGGACTGGAGGAGGACACATGTAGTCCCTCTTCACAAAAATGGTAGCAGGGAGAAGGCAGAAAACTACAGGCTGGTCAGCCTCACCTCAGTAGCGGGTAAGATCATGGAGGCACTGCTTAAGAAAAGGATACTGGTACACTTGGAATCAAATGGAGCCCAGGATCCATGGCAGCATGGATTCACTGCAGGAAGGCCATGGCAAATGAATCTGATAGAGTTTTTGACTGTGTTACAAGGGAGGTGAATCAGGGGAGCGATGGATGTCACCTACCTCAATTTCAGCAAGGCCTCTGACACCATCCCACATAAAAGACTGGTTAACAAGTGCTGTAGTCTGGGAATGTGCCACAAGGTGGTAAACTGGGTTAGAAACTGATTAATGGACAGGAAGCAGAGGGTGGTGGTAAATGGGATCCAATCCGGGGAGAATTGAGTGACCAGTGGGGTACCTCAGGGATCAGTCCTGGGGCCAGTCCTTTTCAATGTCTTCATTAGTGACATAGTGAAAGGACTGGAGGAGAAGGTATGCCTGTTTGCAGATCTTTGTGTTATCTGCAACATGGTGGACCCTCCAGATGAGGTGGAGAAAATGAGGAGGGACTTAGGGAAGCTGGAAAAATGGTGCGAGGTGTGGCAACTGAGGTTCACTGTTAAGAAGCGCAAAATAATGCACCTGGGATGCAGAAACCCTTGAGAGAAGTACGGAATGGGGGAGGGAGTTGCTGATGGTCACCAGGGAAGAAAGGGATCTAGGGGTTATCATTTCAGATGACCTGAAGGTGACCAAGCAGAGTACAAAGGCTACAGGGAGGGCCAGTGGCACGGTGGGGTGCATGGATAGGGGCATCACTGGCAGAAGGAGGAAGGTGGCGATTGCAATGTATAACAACAGTGAAGCCTCATGCCCTAGAGTACTGTGTATAGTTCTGGAGGCCGCATCTTCGAAAGGACATAGGGTGGAGGTGGTTCAGAGAAGGGCACCAAAGATGGCACAGGGCTTGCACCAGAAAACATATGAGGAGAAACTAAAAGACCTCAGTATGTACTCACTGGAATAAAGGAGGGAACAGGGAGACATGACAGAAACCTTCAAGTATCTTAAAGGCATAAACAAGGTGCAAGGGGGGTGACATACTTCAATATAGGAGAAGCACAAGAACAAGGGGGTTTGATATGAGATTGGGGGGTAGGATAAGGGGAAATGTGAGGAAGTTTTTCTTCACAGAGAGGATGGTGGACACATGGAATGGTCTGCCACAAAAGGTGGTGGGAGCCAGCTCAGTGGGGGGATTTAAACATGCATGGGACAGACATAAAAGAACCCTGGCGCTGGGAAGGAGAGGGCTAAAAGTCGATGACCAAGTAGGGTCAGTGGCCATTAAAAAAAAAAAAAAAAAGTAGGGTCTACGAGCAGACTAGATATGCCTAGCGGTCCTTATCTGCTGTCAAATTTTATGTTTTTATGTAATAAGGTGCATACGATGAATGCATAGTATTTTGCAAACAACAAAGTTCCTGACAAAATATGGTGTAAAAAATGTTTCTTTTTCATTCCGTCTCATATTTATCTTTTAGACAGATAAAAGTTGTTACAACATTATAGCAATATAAAAATGTATGTATTGATATATAAAAAAGGCCAAAATTTCACACCATTGATATGAAAACATATTTTGATACTACCTTTGAAAAGTAAAACAATGTATTGAATATATATATATATATACACACACACACACACACACACACACACATATTATATATATATATATATATACATACATATATTTATTGTGTGTGTAATATATGTATGTATATATATATATATATATATACACACACACACACACACACATATAATATATATGTATGTATATATATATATATATATATATATATATATATATATATACACACACATACACACACACACACACACACACACACACACACACACACACACACACACACATACACACACATATACATATACACATACATACACACAGACACACACACACACACACATATATACATATACACACACACACACACACACACACACACACACACACACACACACGTTTACTACCAACATATTATATTAACTGAAAGAAACCTTTATCGATAGGGATCTATTCACACTGATGAGACTCTAAGCTTATTTATTTCTTTCCTTAATGAAGTTTCTATCCTTAATGGTTTAAAAGTTACAGCTTGAGAAAGAAAGGGCTAACTTTCGAACAGTTAGGACTTGACCATCAGTGTGAATGCATCTCCATGAAGCCACCAGAGGTGCTTCAGTAGCAAGAGGAGCTGCATTTCAGCTCTCATACAGGTTTCTTTTCATTTTACACTTTTTGTATTTGTTAACTTGATGAGCATGGCTGCCTGTTTTCCCAAGTGACAAGTTAATACGATAAAAAACAACAAGACTTACATTACAGTATACATACAAAATACATGGAGACAATATAAAATACAAATTTATGACCTAGAATTTCCCTTTAAACATGTACAAGGATTGGAGCTGTTTAACCAGAATTTCAATCCAAGTCTGAGTGTGTGAGGGAATACACAATTAAATAATAAATTTGAGATGGAATTAAAAAATACTGGAGCTCTAAATAACAAAGATCTCTGACCAAAGGTTTTCTTAAAAACGGTACTTCAAATACAAATTTTCCCTGACATCTAGTCCCTTTTCATTTAAATTCATAGTTTAATATTTAAAGAGGTTTTCTTTTTCTTAACACTAGAAGGTGTTCCCTTGAAAAACACTACTGTCAGACCCCTGCCAACAGTACAGGGGTTCTACAGCTGGAAAAGCCATTCTCCTCCACCCCAGAGATGGTAGGAAAGAATAAGGTATTGGGCATGTACAGCCAGAATGTGATTTCCCAAATAATAGGATGTTGACTACACAGGACTAAATATAGATTATTTTTTCCCCTACTCAAGGAACAATATTCGATCTTTAACAAAAAAAAGAAAACACGCCTCTACCTTTCCCTGGGGGACCAGGACTAGGTTCTTCACCACCCTCTCCTCACTGTAGTAATTTCCCACCATCCATCCCTATACCCCATCCCCCTCCCCCCCCCATTTGTCTATATATAAAACAGAGTAAAAAATGCTGGCACCTGTCACTGTGCCAGGAGCAGACACCATCTTTGAAATACCCCCCTCCCAACCCAACTCCCCAGAAAAACAAAAATATGCTGGTTAATGAGGTGGCCTCCCTCCTCACCCACAATCCTCAATTTGGAGAGGCCAACTGAAGTCCAAACTGGTTAGCCTAGTCATTCCCCTTTCCCTAACCCAAGCCTTGCCTTCTAGGCATCTCTGCTATAGACATGTGACATTATTACAGTGGTGCTGGGAGGTGAATGCAACCAGTGGAGGGGTGGAACCATCCGAGTCACCGACGATGCTAGGCAGATAGTCTTCCTAGTATCTTCTATGACAGACTGCTTTGCCCCCTCCCCCGGTAATGCAAGTTAAAGTGGGGTGGAGGGATAAAATGGTTAGCCGAGGTGAACTTCAATTGCCTCCCCCTCCAATTGAGGACTGGGTGTCAAGAGGGAGGTCTCCTTATTAACAAGCATATTTTATGGGCCTGGGGGGTATTTCAATGGGTGGTACCGGCTTCTGGCACAACGATAGGAGATGGCTATTTTTTTTTTTTAAATAAAAAGACCGACTGTGGGAGTATGGGGTGGGGATGGAAGAGGTAGCTTTTTCCTCCCCAATACTGTTTTGTAAAATACATAAATATTGTTCCCTGAATAGGGAAACACTCTGGATGTGGTCCAGAGTACTCGAGACCCCGTTATTTGTCGTATTTGGAAAGTAATATTTGAATAGTGCAAAACTGTACCCAGCAGCCATGCTTTGAGTTGGAGGTGGGGATAAATGGGATAGTCAGGTTGGACTTCAAATGCCCCCCCCCCCAAACATTAAGGATTGGGATGAGTAAGGGGGCACCTCAATGAAACATTTTTTAGGCTGTGAAGGGGGGCTATAAAGTATATGCTCCAGGCACAATGCAAGGAGCAGGCAATCTTAACTGATCATAGAAGAATAGGGCAGAAGGTGGACTAGGACTTGCCCTTGTGACATAGTGAGGGATACCGCTTTGAAATTTTGTCTGAATAACGAATAGCCAATTATTTGGGGGTGCTGAATAAGAATATTTATAAAATGGTATTCACATACCCTATCAGGCTCACACCAGCTCCAATCAAATGTTAATAACCTTACAATTCAGGGGAAGTGGAAAACTGACTATGGGGTATGAGACCTTCACCACACATCTGTTATCCACATACTGAAGATCAGACTGGAAATCTGGTGCATACCGAAAATCCCCAACAGCCCTAAAGAAGCAAAATTAACCATGTAAATACTTTGATATTTACAGTTTTATCATTTTTCTTCAGCTAAACATGTAAATCTCCAAACAAGGCTTGAGAACTTGACGGGCTAGATGGCGGGCTGGAGCTAGGTTACTCACCTGTAACCGTAGTTCTGTGAGTGGTATATCGTTCACAGCCACATGCTGGCCATCTCCCTTTAAGATCAGATTTGCTGGACAGTCTTTAAGTGAAGCTCCTCCCACCACCCAGGTGGTATATCCCTTGGCTCCTCCCCATGACACCAGCTCTTACACACTGGAAGCAGGGATCCATGTGCCACTTGCGAGGGGAGGTCGTGTGGGGTGCATGGATGTGAACCATATACCACTCCTAGAGCTACAGTTACAGGTGAGTGACATTTTTCTAGGGACGTGAATATGGTTCACTTACCCACACTTCTGACAGATTTCCAGCAGTTCTCCGGGAGGAGGGGATAAGGCACGCAGCACTTTTTGGCGAACAGAGACTGGAGAACTGAGGCCCCAAAAGTAGCATCCCGACATGACTCAAGATTGATGCTGTAATGGGAGATGAAGGTATGTGACAACTTCCAGTTAGCCACCCTACCGATTTCCTTTATAGGGATGTCCCTGAAAGCAGCCACCAAGACAGCAGTATGTCTGATGGTATGAGCCCAAAGGGAGGCTTCCCTACCAGCCAACCTACAGCAGAAATTGATGCAGAAGAAAAGCCACCTGTCAAATCACCCTTAGCTGCCTGTCTGCCAGGTGTAGCTTCAGCATATTTTACAAAGAGCTGGTGAGCCTCACCCCAAACTGCAGTCATTCGCTCTCTATAATAAGAGCGCACACCGCAGGTCCAAGGTATGGAGTCTACAGTTGGCCTCCAAAGAGGGCTTGGTAAAGCATAATGGCAGATTGAGCACCTGATTAAGGTGAAACTCCAATACCACCTTTGGGAGGAACTTAGGGTGGGGGCGAAAGACTACCTTGTCCTTGTGGAAGATCAGGTAAAGAGACTCCACCAAGAGCACCTGGAGCTCACTGATTCTTCTGGCGGAGGCGATAGCCACCAATAAGGTGGTTTTCCATGACAGGTGTGACATCTCCCACCTATGCATAGAATCAAAAGGTTTGCCCATGAGCACTGCCAGAATCAGCAACAGTTCCCATGGTGGTGGTGGTTCATGAACCAGTGGGTTCAAGTGGTCAAGGCACTTGGAAAAAGCACCCAACAACTTTCTCCTGTGCCACCATTAGGATACCAGCCTGCATTCGGTATGCAGAGATGGCTACCAGGTGCACCCTGAAGGTTGTCGATCACAGACCCAGCTGGGAGAGGGAACACAGATAGTAATAAATGCTAGCCAAAGGGATCAAGCTCCTTGCCCCGGCACCAAATGGAAAATCTTTTCAATTTAAAGGCATAGCACTGACAAGTTGACTTCTTTCAAGATGCCTCCCCAGTGTGGAGCACACTGTCTGAAATTCCCAGTGCCTGGGACTCTAGCCACTCAGAAACCTGGCTATGATGTGCAAGGATGGAAGATCCAGGTGCAGGATCTACCACTGATGACAGAACAGCAGATCCAGGCACAGGAACAACTGTCACAGAGGTCTGCTGCTGAGGCTGAGGACAGGTGGGGCCAGTCTGGGGCTATCAGAATCATCCATGCCTTGTCCCTCTGCACCATGACCACCACCTTGTGGATCAAAGAAAGAGAGTGAAAGAGGCTGGGGGTCCAGGGTCTCATGAAGGCATTCCCGAGCAGTGTTCCAGACTGTGGGAGGAAAGCACAAAACAGCCTCAGATTTGTGTTCTCCCTGAGGCAAAGAGGTCCACCAGAGGAGTACCCCACAGGGAAAACAGGTGGTTCACCACCTTTTGATGCAGAGACCACTCGTGCGGTGTCTCGCCCACCTGACCGAGAGCATCTACCAGCTGGATGTCAGCTCCCACAAAATGAATCACCACGAGATCTGCACCCAAGATGCGCACTGGGGTCCAAGTGTGAAGAGCCTCCCGACACAAGGGAAGGGAATGTATGCCACCCTGCTAGACATGGTTGTGGTGTTGTCCGTCTGGACTTGCATGACCTGACCCCAGACAAAAGGATCAAATTCCATCAGAGCAAGGCACATTGCACGGTGCTCCAGCAAGCTGTGATGGTGGTGAGATTCCCTTGGAGTCCAGAGCCTGTGGGTTCTGTGGTCCCCATGTTTGCTCCTCACCCAACCAGACACACATCTGTAGTCAGAACGACAGTCGACTCTGGGCAGACAAATTTGATTCCTTCCTCAAGATGTTCCAGGACAAGCAACCACTAGATGGTGTCCTGCATCAGCTGGGTCACTGTAACCAGCTGGTCCAAGTGACCTAGGTACTAGGACTACTGACAGCCCAGCTCCAACTAAAGGTGATACATCCACCAGCTGGCCCACCAGACCATGCTGGTGCAGGACGCCCTGTACCTCAACAGCCACAGAAAGTCCCAAGCAGGCCACAAGTGCCCAACCAGAAATGATTGGACAAAGGAGGTAAGCTCCAGTGTGCGGTGTGCAGGGAGTTGGGCCTTGGCCCAGAGAGAGTCTAGCTCTGCCCCGATAAAGTGAAAATAACTGCAAGGGGTTTAGTTCAGACTTGGCAAGACTGACCAAAAGACCCACAACTCTCTAGGTCAGGAGGGCCAGGTCCCTGGACTGCTCCACTGCTTCGTTGGATGACTCAGCTGCCAGCCAGTCATCCAGGTGAAGGTATACCCTGACCCGCTGGCACTGCAGAAATGCTGCCACCACTGCCATGCACTTGGTGAGGACCCAGAGTGCCATTGAGAAGCCAAATGGCATGACCTGGACTGGTACAGAACCCCTTCTGCACGGAACCAAAGGTACCGCCAGGGGGACGGACAGAAATGTGGAAGAATACATCCTGGAAATCCAGGGAGCAGAACCACATGCCCTGCTCCAGAGATGGTATTATTTGGTTCAGAGTGACCATCCTGAACTTGCGCTTCCAGAGATATTGATACAGACTGTGGAGATCCAGTATGAGGTGCCAACCCCCACCCCCCCCACCACCAGTCTGTTTCAGACCAGGAAATACATGGACATGAAGCCCTGACCTGCCTTAGAATCTGGGAAACAGTCTATAGCTCTTTTTCCTAGGAGTTGAGAAATGTCCTCCTTGAGGGTGGACAGACTCCCTTGATGTATGAGGTCGATAAGGTGGAGAACCTCAAAAACTGAGAGGCAACCCTCCACCCACCAACTCTAGGACTCACTTGTCTGAGGTAATTACAGATCAAGCATGCCAGAAGTGGTGTAGCCACCCCCGGCCCCCCAACTGGGGAGCTGGGGCAGAGACTGGTCAGATGGGAGGCAGACACCCCCAACCCATCAGTGGACAGCTCTGGAGGGGGCACCACTACCCCTGCCATTTTGGGGGCCCTGACCGGGGAACTTGGCCTTGTGGTGCCAAGCTTGTTTGCTGCTGCCTAGACTGCTGTGACAGAAAAGGGCCAAAACTGAAAAAGCTTTTTCTTCAGCCTCTTCCTTTTCAGATCCTTTAGCAAGGAGGTCACAGAATCTCAGGTGCAACTTGACTTCACAATCCTGGTGAGGTGATCCTCTACCCCAGGGCCAAAGAGGTCGTTGTCCAGGAAGGGGACATCGGCCAACTTGTGCTGGCTGTCCACCATAAAAGAGGAAATCCTCAGACAGGCTCTGTGATGCATCGCAATGGCCACTGCCATGGCACAGGTGCAAGAATCACCCATATCCAAGGCTGTCTGAAGCTGGTGTTTAGTCAGTGCTCGACTCTGGTCCTGGACCACTTTTACCCCCAGCTGCTTCTTGGCAGGGAGGTAAGGGAGGACATGATCTAGGACTCCCATCAGGGAGTGACCAAAGTGGGCCCTCATCAGAGCATTGCTCGCCTAAAAGAGACCAAGAGAGGATGCAGCATAGACCTTTTTTAGCTGCATGGTCAAGCTTTTTGGACTCCTTATTGGGGGGTTGTCCATGTCACTAGTATTGACTGATTTACAGAAGTCCACATCGGTGACCAGACCCTTGGCCAAGGAGTTGTTAAAAAATCCAGACAAACTGCCAGTAGGGACCACATACTTGTAGACAGTATGAGCGGAAGCTGCCAGGCAGGCAGGAAGCTGGATGCTGCCAAAGCTCCAGTGCCAGTCCTAAGATGGCATCTGCCATCAGGAAGGAAACTCCAGGGGATTCGTCCTAGTCTAGGATCTCAGTAAAGGGGTATTTTCCCCTTTCACGGACTGGCTCCAAAGAAACCTCCATGGACTCAGACATGAGCCTGAGAAGAGCCCCAAAGGACAGTGGCCTGTGGTCGGTAGACAATTCTTCTGTCAAATCAAAGTTGAAAGTAGAGGCCCTCAAAGATTGCATTGAGAACCTAGTCGAGGAATCCTCAAACATGGCCCTCGGCCTTTTGCCACCATGCGCCTCTTGGGACTTGTCTGAATGTGTGGTCTCTACTGACAACCAGCCTGGCAAGCCAGTAGGTAGATGAGAGTCCTTGGAGGGGGTTTCCTGCATGGGCTGTCAGGGAGGCAGCTCTACCGGCATCAGTGGTGAGACTCACATCCGAGACGGCCATCTTGGCAGGACCTGTACAGGCTGATACACAGATACACAGAAGGTGACGGCGGATAAGGACCATATGGCCCAACTAGTCTGCCATTTTTCCCTACCCAATGCATTACCGCAGAGCCTAGTTGATCTGCAGCTTACCCTCTCTTCCCTATTGCCAGAGTACTCTTATGTCTATCCCATGTATTTTTGAATTCTCCTACAGTTTTTGCCCCCACCACCTCCACAGGAAGACTGTTCCAAGCATCCACTACTCTTTCTGTGAAAAAGTACTTCCTCACGTTGCCCTTGAGCCTATCCCACCTCTAGCCTCATATAATGCCCTCTTGTTCTCATACGCCATCTTTTCTAAAAGATGCTGCCCTCCTGTACGTTGTTTATCCCTCTGATGTACTTGAACGTCTCTATCATATCCTCCTCTCTCTCTCTCTCTCATCTCCTCCAGGGAATACATATTGAGGTCCTCTAGTCTTTGCTCATACGACTTCTGGTGCAGTCCTTGCACCATTTTTGTTGCCCTTCTCTGGACTGCCTCTATTTTGTCTATGTCCTTCCAGGGATGCGGTGTCCAGAACTGGACTCAGTACTCCAGATGAGGTTTCACTAGTGATCTGTACAGTAGCATAACCACCTCCTTTTTTCTGCTGGTGATACCTCTCCCTATGCACCCTAGCATCCCACTGGCTTTCCCCACAGCCTTTTCACATTGTTTGGTTACCTTTAAGTAATCAGATATGATTACCCTAGGTCCATTTCTTGACTGGTGGTCGTCAGTATCTATTCCCCCCCCCCCCAAATCTTGTACTCCTCCCTTGGATTTGTGTGACCCAAGTGCACGATTTTACACTTCTTCAATCAAAGTCTGTTTATACAGGCGATCATCGTTGAGCATGCTCATTTACAAAATGGACCTGTTACACAAAGTGACAAAAAAGCAGATACAATCAAAACAATTTAATAAAGCACAGTTATGAACATAGAAGGAACAAAAGTACAATACAACTTTAACAATAAAAAGTGCTCGAGTGCAAGTCAACATGGACATGGTTCCTCTTGGAGATGGTCAATACAGGCAAAACATAGACTTACTGGTGACACATACACGATCAAAAGATATATAGGAGACCTACTTGTTCTCGTGGGCCCAGGAGGGCAGGAGATGGGGGAGGGAGAGAGGATAAGAGAAAAACAGGGGCAGGATGGCAGAGGGAGGGATTGGGAATGTGGCCGGAACAACAATGATACGGGGAAGGGGGATATACCAGGACAGAGGGCCACTGACAAGGTCCATGGCAATGAGCGTGTTACGCAATGGTGAGCTAGGGAAAGAACATGGATGGCCGCATGAGCTAGGCTGAAGTTCTGGGGCCCAAGTGGGCGTAGGCGGCCATGGTGCAGGTTCTCATTTTGTTTTGTTTTTTGTTTTTAATGACGAGGTAAACAGTTGCAGAATTCTTTCACTGAATGGTCGTATAAGGTCTTAAAGGAGAATAGGCTTCTTTTCATTGAATCTTAGCTGCCAAACTCTCGACCACTCCTCAAGCATGTTTAGGTCCTCTCTCACCCCCACAGTGTCAAACCTGTTGCAGATCGCTGAACTGATATCAGTCGGGTGACTGCAGGAGTTGAGAGTAGAGCCCTACCCTGCCCAACCAAGGCCCACTGCTGCCAAAGGGGCGTCCCACAGTGCCACCGCATATGGCGACAGAGCCACTCATTGTCAGAGGACAAAGAGGAAGAGGAGTGCCTGCGGCGGTGCCTCATAGTCGAGCGAGACTGAGAGCATAAGGAATCCCTCAACTGTTAATGGAATCCATGATGCAGAGGAGATACCGCCAGAAGGGCAATACAGAATTTCCACACAGGAGTCAAACGTTCAACCCCGGAGTGAGGCAGCTCCTGAGAAAAGTCATCCAGGTTCACAGACTGCTCCTGGGCCTCTTGGTTGAGGCCGGACAGGACCAGGGTCCTGGACATCAAATCATCTTCAATCCCCTCTGACAACAGGTTGACAGGTACAAGACAAATCTTGATCGCCTGCTCAACCTGTGTTGAGACTGACAAGCTCGATGGCGCACCATGGAGCTAGAGGCCTGGCCCTTGACTGAAGAAGGTTTGGCCAAAACCGAATGCTTGACAGTTGTCGAGTGGTCAGAAGAGTCAAGGGAGCAGGCAGAATGCCCACTCTCCCATTCCCACGACTAATGGCGGAACTTCTTCAATTTATTGACCTCACTGTGGCAAACAGGGCTCTCCCCAAAGATCTGAAGGGTCTTAAACATTTCACAAAAATTCCACCCCCCTCAAAAAAAAAAAAAAAGTCAACACTGCCCCCCCTTCCCCAAGGAAGCACCATGGAGACCAACGAGGTACAGCCTTGGTCACCGCCTCTTCCATGGCTGTCATCTGGGCCATGAACCCTGAAGCCATGAGAGCCATCTTATGAGCTTGCTTTGACTTCACCAACCTTCGGCCGGCTGACCAAGGAGAAGACAGGCATAATGGTCTTCAAATGAAGAAAGAAGCATAGCATGGCACAGGCCACAGGCAGCGATGTCATGCTTTTCAAACAAGTATATGCATGCCACGTGCATCGAGGACCCAGTCGAGGAATCCTCGAACATGTCCTTCAGCTGTATGCTGCCATGCACCACTTGAGACTCATCCGAATGTGTGGTCTCCACTGACAACCAGCCTGGCAAGCTGGTAGCTAGATGGGAGTCCTTGAAGGGGGCTCCCTACATGGGCTATTATGGAGGCAGCTCTACCTGCATCAGTGGTGAGACTCACGTCAGAGAAAACTGTCTTGGCAGGACCGTACGGGTTGAACTGGTATTAGCCAGGTGACTGCAGTGGTTGAGAGAAGAGCCCTACCCTGCCCAAACAAGGCCCACTGCTGCCAAAGGAGCTTCCTATAGTGCCCCCACATATGGCGGCAGAGCCTCTTGTTGTCCGAGGACAAAGAGTAAGAGGAATGCCTATGGCAGTACCTCCTAGTCAAGTGAGACTGAGAGCATAAGGACTCCCTCAACTGTTAATGGGATCCATGACGCAGAGGATACCCCACAGGAGAGGCAGTACAGACTTCCCACACAGGGTTCAAACATTCGACCCTGGAGGGAGGCAGCTCCTGAGAAAAAAAGTCAGCCAGGTTCACAGACTGCTCCTGGGCTTCTTGGTTGAGGCCGGCAGGACCAGGGTCCTGGAGATCAAATCATCTTCAATCCCCTCTGACAAAGGGTCGACAGGGGAGAAAAAAAAAATGTTGACCACCTGTTCAACCTGTGTTGGCCTCACTGTGGCAAATAGGGCTCTTCCCAAAGGTCTGGAGGGTCTTACACATTTTGCAAAAATTTCCTCCCCAAAAAACAGATCAATGCTGGCCCTAAACGGGAGCAACACGGAGAGCGACAAGGTACAACCTTGGTCACTGCCTCTTCCAAGGCTGCCATCTAGGCCATGGACCTTGAAGGCCTGGGAGCCTCCTTATGAGCTTACTATGACATCACCAGATGGTTCTGCTTGGCCAGCTAGCTGACCAAGGAAAAGACAGGCATAATGGTCTTCAAGTGAAGAAGGAAGCATAGAATGGCACAGGCTTCAGGCAGCGACATTGTGCTGTTCACTGAAGCAGTATATGCATGACATGTAGATCCATCCATTACATTTTCTAGTTGCACTAGAAACAACACTTGAAGCCAGCTTAGAATCCCCGTAGTCCATTCAGTCATCGGAGACTGAGACAGAACCAAGGATATACTTGAAATCATTTGAAAGGTTGTTGAAAAAAAGTTAGCCAAATGCACACTTCAGGTTTGGGGGTTTATACCATGCACAGAGCTGTGAAGGAGGAGACCTGGCTCTTCTAGTGGAAGGGAAGTTCCGACATCATGGGGCAGAGCCGAGGGATATACCACCTGGGTGGTGGGAGGAGTTTCGCTTAAAGACTGTCTGGCAAATCAACTCTTAAGGGAAGACTGCCTATGTGTGAATAAGTGAGCCACATCCACGTCCTTAGAAATGCTTTTTCTTCAAATGCTGGACCATTAAAAAACTAGATGCAACCACCATGGGGCTAACATACCTTTCCCAACAATAGGGCGACCCAACGTCCCTTATGTAACCTTTGTGGTCAACAGGGGGCTCAGAAGTGTAAACAGCAGAAAAAGATGCAAACACACCAGAAGAGCTCTTTAGTTTTCTGAAAAAGGAGTTCCTTAACTTCACAGCAAACAATTCATAACTGGTCACATTATTACACCAACGTTTCTCTGCTGTATCTTGCAGCTTTATGAAAGCTGTGTTCCGGAAGGTAACAGAATTAGTACATTTTGTTTAACAAGCTCGTTTTAAGTATACACGCATCAATATAAATTAATTGCAATTTAAACTCACCTACAGAGCTGTGCTCTAATGCTTCTATACAGATAGTTGTTAATATCCTTATGGAGGAGGGAAGTAGCCCCCCCCCCCCGAATGCCATGCAAACAAATGTGTTTGGCATATTTATCTGCACTCTCAAATACCACCACATGGAAACGTAGGCAATACCATCAGCAGCATGACCATGCCAAATACAGTTCAATGTGCTTATACAACCTGATGAGATGAATATGAAATGCTTGTGTAACTTGATTTGCTTTGTGGCTTTCTGCCTTTCTATCCATGGATACACCACCTGTGATGCAGTCTGCAAGAGCCCTAGGAGGTTCCCATAAAGTGCAGCGGAATGAATTGCGGCTAAAGTAGGTTAGGAAGAAGCCCACAGGTAAGAGAGACAAGCCACTGGAGGAGAAGGGGTGGATGGTGGGCAACAAAAATACGAATCCTGGCGAGGCCCTGGATGTGTGACCTTTTAAGCTCGATGGGGGACCGATGTTGCTCCGCCCATTGTACCTCGAGCTTAAAGCCCTCCCATTCAATGTGCTTATGCAACCGGATAAGATGATAGGAGATGCTGCTTGTGTAGCTTGATTTGCTTTGTGGCTTTCCACCTCTGTAACCGTGGGATATGCCACCCTGTAGGGTACACTACGAGAACCCTAGAGGGTTCCCCACAGGTGCCACGAGAATGAATGCATCGGTTAAAGGTAGGTTAGGAAGAAACTCAAAAAGAATACCCAAAGATGTCGTGCTTCCAAGAGGTGAAGATGATGAATGAATTCTGAGTAGATGATAAGGGTTGATTTCCTAAGAAGAAAAGGGAAAGCTGGGGCCACCATCTGCCTCCATCCAACAGCAGAACCCAACTAACCGAAGAAAGCCCTAACTCTAACTAATATTATGATCACTGGCACGGAGTGGAGGAAAACCCCTTTGAAGAGGAAACCTCTGGAGATCCAAGGCCTAGATCGCCTTCCCTCCAGGCTGACGACGTTTGATTTGAGGACATATGTCAGTAAAGAGAATGGCCCATTAATGAGGGATATGAGTAGGGAGGATGATGACGGCACAGAGAAAAACTCCAAAGAAGCACAGATTAAACAAGGAACATGAAGCAGCAGGGACCCGAGAAGGGTATGATCGAGTAGTCAATGGGAGGGAGTAGATCCATGTAGAAGTCAGAGGAGCAAGGGGTATCCAGATGTGCTCATGAGGAGACCGAGGATAATACAGACTGGCTTGATTGAGCGATGCGAGTGAGCAGACACTGAGATTGATGAGGCATGCTTGATTATGCAATGTGAATGATTAGATCCTGAGGTTGTAGTCGATGAGGTAGCATAGGAGTCAATGATAGGAATGCTCCAGTAAGCGATGTAAATAGATAAACCTTGAGGTAAGGCTGAGCGAATGACTGGAGTTATGAACCCGATACATGTGGTAGGATGGCCGCGGGTTGATAAGGTGGCGTAGGAGTCACAATAGGTACGCCCAAAAAGAAATATCGATTGCAGGCCTCGAGTAGAGTGAATCCAGGAAGGGCTGTACTGAATTGGAAGAGGAAGGGACATGAATGAACTTGAAAACAAACTTGTACGAAGGCAGTATGAGTAAGTAGGCTCCTCGAAAGGAGGTAGACTCCGAGGCCAAGAAGGCATGTCTGGAACCAGAGGCAACTCAGGTTGAGCAACTGAGGATCAAAATTGGATGATGTATGATGAGGAGTGAAACTAAGAGTGGGGGGGAAGACAAGATGGCTGGTACTAGAAAAGGCGCTAGGACAAGGAAGGTAAAATTTAGGAAACTGAGGAGGTATGATGATGGAATGAAGCCATGGAGGCTGGTACAGGAAAACAGGGTATGAAAGGACAAAGGTTGGTAGAGAAGTCAATGGGGTAGCATAGGACCCAGCCAATACAGGATGAGAACTGCACTAGGGCGAGCTTGATGAGGAGGCACAAGAGTATGGGAGCCTGGGTCGATGAGGTGGCATATGATTAATGATAGGTATGCCCAAAAGAAACATTGATTGCAGGCCAGATGGAGGCAGCCAAGGCATACTGATTCAATCACTCAATCAGATGAGCATGAAAATATTAATCGTAGGCCTAGATGGAAGCAAATTCTGAATGAACGATACTAGATCAGAAGGGTAGCTAAAGAGTGGAATGAACCCGATACGCAAAAATCGGACGATGGACGAGAATGCCCAATTGATCGATGTGAGTGTGAGGAAGAGGAGAGGAAGTACACTCAGAGACCTAATAAGGCATGCCTGATTAAACAATGTGAACGATTGGACCATTGACTGGAACTAGATGCTTGAAAGCAAAGCAGAAAGTATGATGATGCCAAGAAGGCATGCCTGTGTCTAGAACCAGAGAGCAGAGGAGACATGAATGAACTGGAAATGAACTTGAATGATAGCAGAAAGCAGCCAGCCCTTAGCAAAGGGCAACAGACAGGAAGGCATGACATGGGGAGGAAATACAGTAGATTCGAGGTAGCAGGGATGGTATGGATGAGGGAACACTGACCCAAGTTATGAACCTGAACACATGCAGCAGGAGGGCCACGGTTCGATAAGGTGGCATTGGAGTCAGGATAGGTATGCCCAAAAGAAATATCAAATGCAGGCCATGAGTAGAGGGAATCCGGGATGGCCAGTATGGGATGAGGACAGCAGGAAAGCAGGAAGCATATGAGTCGATGAGCAGTATAGTGAGGGAGCAAAGGAAATAGATGAGCACAGTACACAGATGCAAGGAGCAGAACGGAGGGAAAATACCAAAGAAAGCCAAAGCTGCACAATGAACAAGGAAGAGAGACATGGTTGGCTGCAAAGTACAGACAGGAGAGATGAGCAAAACAACCAGAAAATGAATTGTGGTTGCTGAACAAGAAGGAATGAGCAAACACCCAGGATGAGAGGAACAAGGAAACGGATGAGGGTGCACCGCTCAGATCAATGAAGGCATCATAAGTACAGAAACACACCATAAACTGCAGTAACCCAGCTAACTTGCGAGGGAATGACACGACAGGAGAAGCAGGGAGTGTGATTTAGAATGAGAACCACCCGGAAATGACAGAGCAGCACATGCAGCCCTAAGAGGAAAGCACGAAAACAGGGAGAACAAACCCACTGAAATGCTGAGCCACTGTGGGGGTTGGGAGAGAGAGAGAGAGAGAGAGAGAGAGAGAGAGACAGATATATATATATATATATATATATATATATATATATATATATATATATCTATCTATATCTATCATACACACACACACACACACACACACACACACACACACACACTTACACATTTATTTATTTATTTAAGAGATTTACCAGGAAAACATGCTGAGCAGAGTACCGCTCGATTCCAGATGCGCCCTGGGGTAGGGAGAATTACACTGGTACAGTAGAAAACTGAACAAGCCCAAAACAACAATACAACAAACAATCAGCAAGTATTACATTTTGCGATTGGTGCAACAATGGATGAGGTAGTAATAATATCGATAGAGAAGTGCATATTCTTAGTATTTAGCAATATAAGGTGCAGACCGAAAGCAGATTGAAAACAGGAAACCAGGCTGGTGACACAGGTGGGAGGTAGGAAAAAAGTGATGGGGGTCAGCGGTGAGGGAAACAGGAGCAGATGCAGGAGAAGTGCGTTCTAAGGAGGGAATTTTGTTGTGGAGTGTCTAATAACTGGTGCCAGGGAGTTCCATAATTTGGGCAGTCTGTAGCTGAAAGCAGCCTGGCCAGACTGGGTAGATCGGTATGGAATGTGCAGGAGCCTAGAGTCTATGGTTCTGAGAGCGTAAGCCGGTGGAGAGAGGGCGGTTAGGGAGGACGACAGGTAGGATGGGAGTGTCTGTGTCCAGAACTTGGCAGAGATTTTAGCACAGTGAAGCAGTCGGCGGTTATGTAGCGAGGAGAGTCCCAAGGACTGGTAGAGGTCACAGTGATGAGTATTTGGAGGCTGGTTCAGAACGAAGCGGCAGAAGGAGTTGTAAAGGGGATCAAGCCTCGCTAAGAAGGTTTGGGGGGCGGCACAGTAGACAACATCACCATAATCCATAATCGGGAGGATAATTTTTTGAACTATTGCTTGCCTGGTTGGTAGAGGAATGCAATTCTTGTTCCAGTAGAGGTCTCCCAGCATGGGGTGCAATTGTTTGTGTAGACAGTCTATATGCGCTGAGAAGTCAAGGTATTGATCTAACCAGACACCGAGATAGCGATATGACGTGCAGGTCTCTAGTGGAGATCTGTCCAGAGTGTAGAAAGTGGGTGGTTCAGTAAGCCAGGTTAGCTTGGGCCGAGATCCGAAAGTGAGGGAGACTTTTTTTTTTTTTTTTTTTTAAAGAGTTCAGGAATAGTTGGTTTGAGAGGAACCAACGTTGGAGGGAGTCGAAGTCCTTCTGTAGACAGGCTGTCACGGCAGTTGCGGATGGGCCAGAGGCAAACAGCACCGTATCGTCTGCATACATATGGATGGCTGATTGAAAGCAAGCATCGGGCAGGTCATTTAGAAAAATAGAGAACAGCAGTGGGCCGAGTACAGACCCTTGGGGGACACCGCAGGTGACAGGAAGTGAGGTGGATGTAGCCGAGCCTACGCGGACTGATTGTGACCTACCTGACAGGTATGACTGGAACCAGCTATTTGTGTTCACCGACAGACCCGCTTGGGCAAGTTTTGCCAGCAACAGGGGATGAGAGACCGTGTCAAATGCTTTCGCTAGGTCTATGAATATAGCTGCCATAATATCCCCTTTGTCGATGCCCGTAAGGATGGAGTTTGTGAGGCGGAGGAGGGAGGTGGTGGTGGCGTGATTTTTTCTGAAGCCGGCCTGGTAGGGGGTGAAAAAAGATATGGTATCTAGATAGTGGTGGAGCTGAGATAGCACAAGGCGCTCTTGAATTTTGGCTAGGTTGGGAAGCAGAGATATGGGACAGTAGTTGGATGGGGAGGAGGGGTCACCTCCTTTGGGTAGGGGAATGACTGTGGCTTGTTTTCATGTTGTGGGAACTGCCCCGAGTTTAAAAGATAGGTTATAGAGCATGGTTAGAGGGTGGGCTATGGCTGGTGCTGAGAGTAGGAGCATTTTGGAATCAAGGCCCGATGGACATTTACCTTTGGCTGGGTTAAGTGACTGCAGTATTTTTTGCACCTGGTCAGGGGAGACTGGGCGGAGCGAGAAGGGGATGGGCAGGGTACTATAGGGGTGGTGGTCAGGGAATGGGGATGGGAGGAGGAGGTAAAAGAAGTGGTGGTGGAAAATGTGAGTTAAACTCAGTGGCGACCAGACTGGGATCCATGATGATTTTTCCTTCCAGCTTAAGGGTGGGAGTGGGAGGTTGGGTTGGTGGGGAAAGGAGGGATTTTATAGACTTCCAAAATTGAGAAGGGTGAGCGAAGTTATTGTTGAAAGCAGATTTATAGTAATTTGATTTGGCCTGATGTATGAGTCTTGTACAGGCATTTCTTAGTGATCGGTAGTGTTGGTGGGCCGCTTGAGTGCCTGTGGACTTATGAGATTTCCAGGCACGGTCTTTGGCTCTTAGGTGTTCCAGGAGGTTAGATGTTATCCATTGTAAGTGCGATCCTCTTACACGGGACCTCCTGAGAGGAGCATGGAGGTCCCAGATGGCAAGGAAGTTAGTAGAGAAGTATTTTAGGGCCTCATCCATAGAGGTGGCCCTGGGGATGAAAGACCAGTCAATGCTGGTGAGGTCGTTTAGGAGAGCTGTCAGATAAATGGATTTATAAGCTCTGCAGTGAAGCGCACGTGGTGGAGGGGCCATTGGGCGGAAGATTTTTCGCACCATATAAATCATATGGTGGTCGCTAAGGGAGCCTGGTAGTAGGCCAGCTTTAACTATCTGATGAGGGTGGGTAGTAAGTGCCCAATCCAGTAAAGTGTGCTTGCTGGATTTATGGTTTAGGCGAGTGGGTTCTGTTAGTTGCTGGTGCAAGTTTAGGGCATTTATTTGGCATCGTGATTTAGAGGCCACGCTGCCTAGCCAGTTCTGATTGAAATCACCAAGTATATGTAGTTCGCCACCTTCTGTAAGGGACCTCAGGTTACCAAGGTGGTCGAGAATGCTACCTAGAGGTGTGTCAGGTGGACAGTAGGACCCTGCTATGAATACTGGGATGGTGTGTGGCAGGGAGAAATTGACTAGAAGTGAGTCAATAGATTGTGTGGGTGACGTCAGAGTGATTATGGAGAACTGGAGTTTACCGGAGATATACATGGCAGTGCCGACACCCTTCTTTCTGCTCTTTCTGTCATGGCGGATTAAGGAGTAGCCGGGTATTGCGAATTCTTCATCTCGGTTGTGGGGTTTCAGCCAAGATTCGGTGATGATGACAATGTCAGGGCGATGGGTTAGGACAGTGGTTTGTAGGGCTGCTATTTTGCTTAGGATGCTACATACGTTTAGGTGGAGAATTTTAAGGCCCTTAGGTAGGTGCGTAGTTGGTGCGAGGGGGTAGGCCAGCTAGGGGGGTCGTTGGTCCCGGGTTGCGTTCGACGTCCCTGGCTATGATGAGAAAGATGGCCAGGGTGTGCCTTAATATGCTCATGTGCTTCCCAAATGACCCCCGTCGGGTGGGGTGGTTGGGAGTTAGTGTGTTTGATATTTGGTCAGAGAAGCGTGGGATGTAAAGGATAGGTAGCTCAGTATGGAAAGAGGAAGGTAGGATAGAGGCACCCAGGGACCAATTTTGCCAATGGTACCGGTTGTGGTCCACTGGTACCGAGGAGGAGTGTAGTGGTGGCTTAGTAGCTAGTGAGAGAAGTGGCGTAGGGCCAGGTAGAATAGGATGGGGAGAGGGTGGGAGGAAAGATAGCGTAGGAAGAAGCATAATAGAGGTTAAAGTGAGAAAGTGTTTTTTTTGTTTTTTTTTTAATTAGTAGATTGGAAACTGCTCAGTGGTGGCCACTAGTGGCAGGAAAATATAAGGAGCTAATGGGAAAGTGGGCTGATTGGTTTACGAGCTCATGTGATTCCTCCTATATAAAGAAGAGCTCACCAAGGGTGGTGGGGAGCCTGCGCATAGCGCAGGCAGGGCTAGAGCTCCGAGAAGCTGCAGGCTGCAAGCTGTGTTAGCTACCTGGATTCCAGCTCCCGATATCCGCAGGGGAATTCTGCATCTGTGGGGAGGGCTGTGACCAGCTTGCCCTCACGGCCTTTACTGGAGATGAGGGAAAAGAACAAGCTTTAAGTACAGGCAGGTAGGAGGGAGGAGCTATAAGCAATCAAGACAATACTGGCTATAAACGGCTCTTTAAGGCAGAAGAATAAGAAAAAACAAATACTGGCTTGTAAAACACTGACAAAAATCATTGGCTGCATCAGGCTCTGGGTAAAATTAATTTTAAAATTGCAGGTTGCATCAGACTTTGGGTAAAGATTAAATTTCTGGCTGTATGCAGGCTCGTACTTTAGAATTCAGGTTGCATCAGTCTCAATGCAATTTAAAGTTCTGGCTGTATGCAGGCTCATTTTTACATTTAAAACAGATCATTAATTGTACTGCTCCCTGGAATGAGAGCTTGAAAAAACAGCCGTAGGGTGAGCGCCATCCTGCTCTGCTGACACAAAGGCAAGAATACGCTACAGTCTATAGTCCAGAAAAAGGCACCAAATTTGAATCGAGGCACAGCTCCAAGAAGCTGCAGGCTACAAGCTGTGTTAGCTACCTGGATTCCAGCTCCCGATGTCCGCGAGGGGGGTTCTGCGTCTGTGGGGAGGGCTGTGACCAGCTTGCCCTCACGACCTCACTGGATTCCAGCTCCCGATGTCCAGGGGATTCTGCGTCTGTGGGAGGCTGTGACCAGCTTGCCCTCACGACCGCACTCATATACATACATTACACGTATACGCATACACACATACATACATACACATACACATATACATATACATATACATATACATATACATACACACACACACACACACACACACACACACACACACACACACACACACATCCCCCATGGACGCTAAAGGCATGAGAGAAGCTCATTACGGAATACAGGCTGGACAAGCAGCATCAGGTGGTAAACTGCAGCAGAAACTAAAAAGAGAGCCTCAAAAGGGGGAACAAGGACATATGGTTCAAGCCAGCGAGGTCCACCAGCCCACGGCAAGCTTCTGCAAGATCCATGTCTCGGGAAGGCCAGGCGACCCCTGCTCCTAGCCGCCACCCAAAATCCTGCAGGCACAATCCCCGACACGAGCTCAACAAGGCTCGGGTACTATGGTGAGGCACATACCTGCAATAACCCGGGTCAGGGGCCAGTGCAGGCTGTAGTACAGCTGGCAGGAGCCGGAGTCAACACGAGGAGCAGACAGCGGCGGACTGAGATCAAAGACTCTGGTGGGGGTTGCGAGGCAGAGAACTGCAGACGGACAGCCGCTCCCCTCTTCAACGTTGAATGACATGGTGCCAGGAGGGGGAACGGCAGAAGCGAGGGCAGCAAAAGAAACTGGAGTCGCTTGGCAGGAGTGGGGGGGGGGCCCAGAGGAGCGCACCATAGCACCAACGGAGAGCCAACAGAACAAAGCAGCAGTAGCTGCGAGAAGAGAGGTAAGGGATGAAAAAAACGTGCTGAAGAAGGTGAGGAAGAACAAAGGGGCAGCTGGAGGCACCACAGAAATAAGGGGAAGCTCAGCAGAAATCTAGATAGGTGGAGGAAAGCAGCGCCTCCGGCTGCAACGAAAAAACGAATCCTGGTGAGGCCCAGGACGTGTGACCTTTCAAACTCGATGGGGGAGTGACGTTGTTGCTCCGACCATTGAACCTCGGGCTTAAAGCCCTCTCATTGTGTTCCTTTGATGTGCCTCGCAGCTACCACAAGGTGGCTTCCAGCAAAAAATACAGCAGCACTGAACATTAAAGCGGTCAAATATGATCATTTATTTTAGTCACTCAGTTTAAATAGTAAGTTACTGATCAGTTAACTAGTGCTGTCGACGTGGTGCTAGAGACCAGGTTGAAGAGAGCAAGTGTGCCTCATAAGGCAATTATAGCTATTAGGATGGTAGCCCAAAGAGTTCCCAAAACAAGAAAAATACATAAAATACAAAATGCTAAAGAAAAAATGTTTAAACAAATCCAAATGTCAATATATACAATAATCAGTTTATATAACCAATAACCCCTAGTACATTCTAAAATGTAGTAAACTGGAGGGGGGTGGAGGGGCAAGGGGAAAAACCTAGAGGTATTTACAGAGGCCTTAATGAATGAAAGGGTGGCAGCCAATCTCAGTGGAAAAGGCATCAGGTATACATAAACCCTGCATGACTCACAAGACTGGAGCCCAGTCTATTTCCTTATTCAATCCCAATGTGCCCTAAGAAAGCTCCAAAATCTAGTAATCCAGAATGCCTCTCTTTCTAGGAAGTGACACTCCAGGTTTCCACCTCTCCTGGACAACGCCACTCTCTCAGTGCAGTCCATTTGGTTCAAATTAGGGCCACCACTCTAATAAGGTCCTTGTTAGTAGAGTGCTGGCTGACTGGAGTCAGATGGACTGCTAACATAATAAAAATAGTACATTAAAAGACACAGCCATTACTTTCTATGGGGAATGCCCCGCACACTCCAAAACAGTGGCATCATAAAATGTGAAGTACAGGGGTGGAGCACTCATACCAAGAAGGGAAAGGGATGGTGCAGCAGGACTCCACGGCACCGATTTAAAATGTTACAATTTTTTTATATTTACTATGCTTTATGGGGTTGCCGCCTCTAGAGGGCTCTGCACCCAATGACCGCTCACCACAGAGGCATGCCTGGAGCAACGAACCACTCAGGCTTGCCCCCTCTGGGCATGGACGTGAGATGGACACGGTCCCATGGATGCTTGAAACGGATCCCGGTGGAAATATCACCAGAAGGACCTCCCTGGCTTACTCCCCAGGGCGGGGTCGTGAGACCAAACAATGCCAGAGACTGCTCACTCAGTCACCGGTCAAGCTCTGCCAGGGCGCAGAGCCAAAGGAGCAGGGCATCATTAATGGAGGCAGCAACTATTTTCAGGCTGTGATCCCCAGGAGGAGTGGTGTGCAATGGCATGGAAGTGCTGAGGTGCAAACATCCAGCACGCATCCCCAACAACTCAGCGTCAGTCACTGTGGCCTCTGGTCTCCGCCATGGGTCTATCTAGCGTTGATTGGTCACCCACCGTCCCCCTGGAGGAGGATAGCCATCCATGGGATGCTCAATCCTCCCCCCCCCCCCAAGCCGGCCCTCCATCTCCCCAGGTTCGTTTCCAAACCTGGGGTAGTGTCGCAAGCAGAAATCCAACTGCTGTGCTGGCAGGCCGGCTCTCTCAGCACTGATTTATGATCCCTTCCCCTACTTAAAGCACTGCAAATAAAAATATGCCCCTATAGCTATCGCACGGTAAGTCTACCACTGAGGCTTTGGGGACAGAATTATAAAAAGTGCTCTTTAAGTGCACTACTGCAAGACAACCACGTGCAATGCCATACGGCCTGCACAATTTTCATGGCTGGGCACACAGTGAAAACTGGGAAATCCTTAGGTAGACCCAGTGGTTAAACTGGAAATGTTCAGGTGGGGGAACTCTCACATGTAGATTTCTAGGTGGTAGAACTCTCCTATATTAGTCAGTCAATGAAGAAGGGTGACAGAAGTGGTGGAACTGTCATACAATTTTTTTAAGAGGCGATGGAATCGAGTTCCAGTGGGCTTCTTCCCAATTTAAGCCCTGCGTAGACCTAAGGATTATAAGACTGGTGGCATGAGGGTGGTGCCCCCAGTACAGGGGGAGCTGATTTAATACTGTACTATGCAATTTGCTGTGGGGCAGGTGCAGTTTGAGGGCTGAGTCTGGAAGGTCACTAAAGCACAGCCGAAGGGACATCTTTATGTTGACAGCACCGAAGAGAGCACTAAAGAACAGCTGGGATTACAGTAGGCTGGGCCTAGGAGGGCACTGCAGACCAGCCAATATATTATCGTGTGCTACATCATTGCTGCTAAAGCACCCCTTCTTCCTCACTGAGGGCCTGAAGGCTGACTCTACATAAACCTACAGTACTTGTTCTTTACTATGCACTCATGTGTACGAATACTATTTGTTTAAAGTATTAAGTGCATACTTTGTGGGTGTTGGTTCGTGGGTGGTGTGATCTAATTGAGAGGTAGGTACATACTACATCCCAGGAGGTTGTACCACACCCACACAAAGCCCATTTTAATTCTTTCTCTGGGTGGAGGCACCATGTTATTTTCTAACTAATCCCTGGATACAACCCCCCTCCCCCCCAAAGGCAATAAACGGGACCGAACCTTCAACTTTGTTTAGCTCACTAGGTAGGGATAGCCAGTGGAATATCTACGGTGCCCCAGTGATACTGTATGGTTGCAATGCCTTCAGACCCTTTAGGCACCCAGAGTGCCCCCTTTGCTAAGTGGAGGCACCCTTATATATAGAACAGAACTTATCTGATTGCGAACAGGATGATTCAATTTTTGTCTGTAGCACTAGTTACCAAACCAGCTCTTAAAGCAACATCATATTTCAGTTACTAATCTTGTGCACCCCTCCAAAAACTAGGTTTTCCTGCCAAAATGGGACAGTTTAATGGCTCCCTCCTGCAACGTTGTCATAAGCGTCGATTTGCATTGCATTTTTTGAAGGAGACAAATGTGAAGAGAAACTGGAACGTATTTCTTCAGGTCTCAAAAGGATTTGGAATTACCACAAGTTACAGCAGCAGTGCATGTTAAAGGTTATTTTGTGCACCTACACCTTTTTGTTCTCTTTTAAATTGCTATTTTTCTCCAGTATTGCAAGATGCTCCTACCTCCCCAAGTCAGAGTCTCCTTACAAATATTTGTTTTAGCTTTGAAGTAATTAAGGGAGCACGCCTCTGAATGTGGCTGTCACCAAGTTTTGATGTTTCGATTAGTTTTTTCATCCGTTTTTGAACACCTATTGCCCTACAAAGCCAAGGGCACTGCTTGCAGCATACTACGCCGCTTTGGTTAAAAAGAACATATTAAACAATGAGTTTTCAGATACAGTTGAAAACTTGGGACAGCCTTATTAAAAAAGGAGCTCTCCCAATCAAAATCATAAAAACAGACTCAAAACCGGTAAAAAATGTAATCTGAAATAAAATCACAGGTGAAAAATTGATGCCTTAACTAAAAATGCTGCTTTAAGCACACACCGGACTCAGTTGCCTCATACACAGTCTGTTGTAAACTTCTGCAGTAAAAAGCAGCAAAGACAATCTATCGCCAGCACAAGCCCTGCCATTTAATGAGTGCCGGGGTAGTAAAGAGTTTGAGGTGAAGCCAACAACTTTAGTACCTTAAGCAGTCATTACTCTGCCAGTAAATTCTAACAGCCAGAGGTCATTATTGCTATGGTAAACCCAATCTCAAAAGGAAAATTACTTTAAAAAAGAAATGTTTGGCTGGTCCATCGATGCAGCACTAGTGCTACTGCTTGTGACGCCGGCGACCCAGGTTCAGGAACAAATCTAGGTTGATGGAAGGCCAGCAGGGAGACGGGTACCAACTGTCCCAAAGGACTTTTTAATCCTCCTCAGGGAGGGAGTGCGAATGTCTGTGACACAACACTGCCACCTGGGCAGCCTTGTGGGGTACTGCAGGCAGAAGAGTCAAGGGGAAGGAGAATGTTGGGCTGGCTCCACTCATCGTGCAATAGCATGTGTGCGCACAAAAGGAGGTCTCACTAACCCACATCCTAATAGAGGGAGGGTGAAAACAGAGAATGCTCAGGCCTGTGGATGATGCTAGCAGTACTCTCAAACACTGCGTTAGTCAGACTTTAGAAGCTACTAGACTGGTCTATTCTGGAAAGTTTCGCCATGGGGGGGGGTTAGTACACAGCAGAGGTGTGATGATGCAGAGTGCAGATAGGGAGGGCTTGTAGAAACACTCAGTTTAAAAAATAAATAAAATGTCCATCTGCCTGTAAGGCTCCATTTACTCTGTTGCTTATTTTCTGGTAGATAACAGCTGCTAGAGTAGCCAGACAGACTGTACTACTTAGGTCACACTCGAGAAAAACTGTGACTCTGCAGCTCAAAGCCCACCTCACTGCTTTCGACATCTTTGAGCCCCTCCACTCGGGATTTAGGTCTAGGCACAGTATGGAAACTGTGCTAGTCTGGGTGCATAATGACCTCTTCAGAGCAAGAGACAGAGGAGAATGGACAATTCGAGTTCTCCTCGATCTCGCCACAGCTTCTGACTCTGTGGACCATGGTGTGCTGTTGGATCACCTAAGAAGGTTCTGTGGATTCGCCGGTACCGTTGTCAACTGGTTTGAGTCCTTTCCTACTGGTAAGACACAAAGATAGTAATGAAGAGTTTCTCCTCTCGCCCTAAGCCCCTGCCATATGGAGTTGCCCAGGGTTAGATCCTCTCACCCATGTTGTTTGCAGTGTACATGCTGCCCAGGGTGAGATCATCAGATGCTACAGCATGGGTTTTCACTGCTATGTGGATGATAACCCAGTCGTATATGTCTTCTGCGCATGGAACAGTTGGTGCCATGGAGGTACTTAATGCGTGCCTGGCTGAAATCCAAGACTGGATGTCCTCCAACTGGCTGTGGCTCAACCTGGACAAAAGAGAGGTACTAGTGATCCAACCTGCTCATTGGCAGGAGGCAGAGACTGCTGGGGTGAACCCCAGCTTAATGCTGGGTTCCACCCAGTTGGCGGCCTCTGCAAAGATGAAAAATCTGTGTGTTATCCTTGATGGACTGACAATTGAGGCCCAGGTGTTAGTTGCTGTCCAGATTGGTTTTTACCACTTGAGGAAAATCAACCAGATAAAAGCTCTTATAGAAACATAGACTTTGACGGCAGATAAGGACCGCTAGGCCCATCTAGTCTGCCCATTTCCCTACCTACAGGATAGGGCGCAGATCCCAGTTAACCAACAGCCTATATCTTCCTGCCCCCCACAAGAAATGCCTTATGTCTGTCCCATGCATTCTTGAATTCTCCCACTGTTTTAGACCTCACAACTTCCTTAGGAAGGCTGTTCCATGCATCCACTACCCTCTCTGTGAAATAATACTTCCTCACATTGCCCCTGAACTGCCCTCCTATCTTTAAATTGTGTCCCCTTGTTCTTGAAAGTCTCTTTTTCTGAAAGATGCTACCCTCCTGGACTTTGTTGATTCCCTTAAGGTACTTGAAAGTTTCTATCATGTCCCCTCTCCCTTCTTTCCTCAAGGGTATACATATTAAGCTCCTTTAGTCTCTCCTCATGGCTTCTCTTGCAGACCCTGCACCATTTTAGTTGCCCTCCTCTGGACTGCCTCTATCCTGTCTATGTCCTTGCTGAGATGGGGTCTCCAGAACTGGACACAGTATTCCAGATGGGGTCTCACCAACTGTCTGTACAGAGGGATAACAACTTCCTGTTTTCTGCTGCTGATGCCTCTCCCTATACATCCCAGTATACCCCCGGCCCTCCCTACTGCCTTCTCACATTGCTTGCTAACCTTAAGGTCATCTGATATGATTACCCCCAGGTCCCTTTCCTGTTTTGTTGTTGTTCCTACCTCCCCACCCATTGTGTATTCTTCCCCTGGGTTCTTGTTTCCCAGGTGCATTATTTTGCACTTTTTTGCATTGAATCCTAGCTGCCATACGTCTGACCATTCCTCCAACCTTGCCAAGTCCCTTTTCATCCTTTCCACGCCTCCTTGTGTATCAACCCTGTTGCAGATCTTTGTGTCATCTGCAAAAAGGCATACTTTTCCTTCCAGTCCCTCTGCAATGTCACTGATGAAGACATTAAAAAGGACTGGACCCAATACTGAACCCTGCGGTACCCCACTGGTAACCGCCCTTTCTTCAGAGTGGACTCCATTTACAATTACCTTCTGTGTCCTGTTGTCCAGCCAATGTTTTACCCAGGCTACCACCCTGGGACCCACTCCCAGGCTGGTTAATTTGACTAATAATCTTTTGTGTGGGACTGTGTCAAATGCCTTGCTAAAGTCTAGGTAGGCCATGTCCACAGCCCCTCCCTGGTCTACTACTTGGTCACCCAGTCAAGAAATCTATTAGATTCGTCTGACATGACCTTCCGCTGTGAACCCATGCTGCCTTGGATCCTGTGCTCCACTGACCTCTAGGTACTCAACTATTCTTTCCTTCAAGTGACTCCATCACTTTCCCTACCACAGAGGTCAAACTGACAGGTCTGTAGTTTCCTGCCTCTGTCTTGGTCCCACTTTGTGAAGGGGAATCACATCCGCCTTCCTCCAGTCCTCGGGTACCACACCATCCTCCCATGATTTATTAAAGAGAGTAGCCAGTGGTTTCACTAGTTCCTTCCTTAATTCTTTTAGAATTCTGGGGTGAATTCCATCAGGACCCATTGCTTTGTCCACCTTCAGTTTTAGGAGTTCTTGCAGAACCCTTTCTTCTGTGAAAGGACTGGGATCGACCCCCCTATCAAGAGTGCTTCTGTTAATTGGATTAGGCACTTCCCCCTCCTCTTTTGTGAATACTGAGCAGAAATATTAGTTCAGTATTCCTGCTTTTCCACTGTCCCCCTCTGCCCACCCACTGTTCATTTTATTCAGCCTCACTATCCCTCCCTTTGTCTTTCTACGCTCGCTGATGTACCTATAAAAGGTTTTATCCCCCTTCTTGAGTTGGCTATCTTTGCCTCAGTTTGGGCCTTTGCTATTCTGACTTCCCTCCCTGCTTCTTTCTGCCTTAACTGGTACAGCTCTCTGTCCTGCTCCTTCTGTGTTTCCTTATACTTCCGGAATGCTATCTTTTTCTTCCTGACTTTCACAGCCACCTCTCTTGAAAACCATAGTGGCTTTTTCTTTCGTTTTGATTTGTTTATTTGCTTCACACAAAGGCTTGTTGCCTCTGTGATGGCAGTTTTGATAATTCCCCATTGTTGCTCCACACCTCCTTCTAGCCTGTTTGCTAGTGCTTTTCTGAGGCACTCTCCCATCTTGCCAAAGTCAGCCCTCCCAAAGTCCAGTACCCTCACTTTTGTATGGCTTGACTCTGTAGCTGAGTTTAACGTGAACCACACTGTTTGATGGTCACTTGTCCCCACATGGCAACCCACTTCTAGATCCGAGATCCTCTCACTGCCCCTGTTTGAGAGTACGAGGTCTAAGATTGCTCCCTCACAAGTGGGTTCCGAAACTAGCTGTCTAATGCTTGCCACCTGTAGGGTGTCAAGAATGGCCCTGCTCTTGGATGTGGCTGCAGCAAATGTGCTCCAGTTAACATCTGGCATATTCAGGTCTCCCATCAACAGTATCTCCCTTTCTCTGCCATTCTAGAATGCCTTCCATCATATCCTTGTCCATTCCTTCCCCTGATATGGGGGTCTGTATACAACCCCTGTGGATTGTGGTGCCCTTTCCAGTCTCAAGGTGACCCACAGTGCTTCCTCTCCTCCCTGTTTACTCTTTTGTTCAGTTGCTTTTATCCTTCCTTTACATAGAGCTACTCCTCCCCTCTTCTCCCTGCCTGTCTCTCCCTGTAAGTTATGTACCTGGTATCTTAACATCCCGTCCATGGTTCTCTGTGTACCATGTTTCTGTGACTGCTACGATATCAGACATCCCTCTTCCATTAAGGCCACCAGCTCAGGGAGCTTCTTGCCCAGACTATGGGCATTGGTACTCATTACCTCCATTTCCTGATGGCCTTACCCCCTTTTGCCCCATCCCTGTCCTTCTTGCCTTTGTCACTTTCTCCATTTACCCCAGCCCTTCTCTATCGACACCTCCATGTTGGTGTTTGCCACACTTACTACGTGATTGTTTGGGGGCTGGGACCTCTGCTCCTTTCCAGTGCCTCCCCTTGGCTAGTTTAAAAGCTTGCCAATGAAGCATTTAAACCTATCACCAAGGATCCTGGTTCCCTCCCGGACAGATGCAGCCCATCATGCCAGTATAGGCTTGCATCACTCCAGGTGGACCCCCAGTCCCCAATGAAGCCAAATCCCTGAGCTCCACACCAGTTTTTCAACCACTGATTGAATCCCATGGTACGGAACACCCTAGCCTCTCCTATGCCATAGATGGGTAGCACCTCCGAGAAGGTTACCGTGCGTGCTACTTGACTAAGGCCCTCCCCAATTCACAAACTCTTCCTGCACTTCTCTAATCCCTTTCTTAGCCAGGTCATTTGTCCCTAGGTGGACAATGACATCCAACTCCCTCCTGTGCAGCTGCTTGGCAATCCTGAGGTTCGCTCCCTGTCCCTCTCAAGCCATGGCGCCAGGCAGGCACCTTACCTCCTCTCCCTTCCTTCCCAGTTCTACCTTCCTAACAATGGAGTCCCCACCAGGGTTGTTTCTTCCCTGCAGGGTCCCTGCCACCCTCCTGTGGGTCTCCTTTGGAGGTTCCCAACATCCTCCTTGGTCTCCACTGTAGGTGCCTCCACAGAGGAACCACACTTTGCCAGAATGGCATAGGATGTGGAGAGGTACAACTGGAGGGATGTGCCTCTGTTACACCACCCTCACCCTCCCTGAGCCCACTGTGGTCCAACAGCTCCTCTTTCTTGGCAACCTCTGAGGCAACGGCAGTGGCACTGGTGGTCCCCTGGATGGAAGAGGAGGTCCCACAAATCCTGGCCAACTCAGCCTGGAGATGAGCAACCTCCTCCCTCAGCCCAGAGAGGTGCCTGCAGATGGGACAACACCGCATCCTCCAGAACATCTCCCGGAAGACTGCTGCTCCACAGCCACTGCACCACTCCAATCATGTCTTATTTCTGGCCCCTTAACTGTTTGCAATCCTTACTCTTTCCTCTGTTTTTTCTCTCTCTCTCCTTACTTTCTGCCCTGTGCCCTTTAAGCTCCTGACTGTCCTGTTCTGAGACAAGAATATCCTATATTTCTCAGTAGACCACTTACTTGTTCAGAGGCAGACCTCCAGCAGCGAGAGGGGCGGAGGCTACTCTTGCCCTTCTAGGATGGTGGGTCCTTGGTGGTTCTGTGATCACTCACTTCCTGCCCCTAAACAGGAAGTTCCTGTTGTCAGTCAAATCCTGTGCCTATAAAAATAGAACTAGCTTTGGGTGGAGGGGAGGGCAATATAGTCCAGTAGAGAAGTTCAGTCACACAGCAGTCCTTTCTCCTGGTGTCTTCTGCCAAGCAATTAGCAGAATCTTTCTAAGGCAGTCTTTAAATGTAGCTTCCTTCTAGCTAAGCCACTCCCCCTACTTACCAGATCTTTCTGTAACCCCTAGATGGCGCTATCCCAGGGGCTACTACCCCTGCCTGATTTGCCACTAACAGGTTGAGGGGCCTGGATCCAATGGCGGGTGCCTCCACCCAGAGGTCAGGGTTTGCAATAGTTAAACTAACTTGGTCACAGCCCTCTGGGACACTGCAACCCCCCTTTCTTCCACTAGTGGCCCACACAATATATCAGAATTACCTTCACAGTATACACTTACCCCAGGTCTGGTTCCGGCACTGGGACCTCCTGTGAAATGAGATACAGTGCAACAATCACAGTACAGTACTTTAACATAGACAAATACCTCAGGCAGTATAACTTTGCTGAAACAAGCAGCTCTGATTTATTTAGGGATATAACAAGGACAGGGGAAATCAGGTTAATTAGCTTATCACTCTAATAATTCACCTATGGCTCTGTGCACAGGCCTATCCCTATCAGTTACTGTCCCTGGGTACCCAAGCCTAGTGGCTAGTCCAAACCGTGGCAGCTGGTAGGGGCCCTTTCACACAGAAAAGGAGAATTAAACAGTCAGCAGTACAGTAATTCCATTTGGATTTAATGTGGATTCAACAGGGAGCGACCCTGAATTAGTACTCACGACCTCCAAATAAGATAGGGTCCTTCAATGTCAGCAGGGCTCACTTGAGGTACACAAACCTCTTCACACATCCATATAAAAGAAAGCACTATACCAGGCAGGCTGCATCTGTCTCGATCGCAATTACTGCACAAAACCGGGAGAACACACAGCAGATTCAGTTCCTGACAGACCGAGTGCAATTTTCAGCAATTCCTCCAGTCTTCTACAGGGTGAGCCTGGTTTCTACTCTTCAGAGATCCTTTGATTCTTTTCACGGACGGATTCAGTCCTAACATGCTGTTACACAAGCTGCAGACGGAACTCTGGGCCTTACACCGTTTTTGACTAAAACTGCACACTGAAAAGCACAGGGCTCCTTCCTTCTTCACTGCCAAAGCTCAACTGAAACTCCAACCGACAAAACGAGCACTTCCTTTGAGTTCCTCCCAGTTCTTGACTGGATTGGCTGTCACTCACAATAGACTGCTGCTGTTGGTCCAAAAGGCACTGAAGTCTAAACTACATCTCCCAGAGTCACTGCCCATACAATCCTCTTGTGGCTGGCTCAGATTATGAGTCCAAGTTCTGATTCGTCCAAGGCACCATTTTAGAGCTAGCTTACCCCACACTGATTGGTCCAGTTCAGCAGTTCAAAACTAGAATGGGAACTAGCAGACACAGTTCTGACTGCAAAGAAAGCAGGTTAGACAAACTGTAATTTCATTATTACTCTAAATAATTTCTGGCAAACAGTTACATCTTTCAGATAGGTTCCCTTTGCACTCTAGTGACTGCAAAATGAAGTGAATTGGCAGCAGCTGAGTGGTACTCAATCAAAGAAACACACAGTCCCCCATACAAACTAATTATGTCTGCAAGCAGACAGCTCTTAAAGAGACAGTACCAGAGGCTCTAAACACTCACTGATAAATGGCTTAAATGCCAAACACCATTCAGGCTTGGAGCATTCAAGCAAGCTCCTGGAAGTCTTTTGGAACCCCATTTGCAGGGGGTTACACCCTTCCTGGCCTGGGAAAGCTTGACGTCCGCGTCAAGCATGTACCACCATAAGTTTCAACTGCAACCATATACATTTGCATTAGGCTCGCACATGTAATCATCAGTCAATATATCATTTTACCAAGAACACATTTCTGAAACATTGCAGTCGTCCTCTTTACACAGTATTACATACACATTGTACCATAACTCAAGATTACCTCTTGTACATGAAACCTGAGGGGCCTTCCTATCAGTTACCTTGGGGCTGGAGCGGGGCAGGGCACCATGCTAGAGGGCAACACAAGTAACTTGGAGTTAGCACTGGCCGCCAGTTTGGGCAATGAGCTCGGGACACATACACTCCTTTATGGACAACATTGAGAGGCAAGTCCACAGGCCTCCCAAGTGAATCATAACTGAGGTGCACCACAGGCTTTACAGCTCGACCACTCTTTCTAGGGGAACTGTTATAGTCTCTGCACTCTGAGCCTCATTTCAGCATTGTCCTCACTTGTCAGGGAGTCTCCATGGGGGTAGAGAGGCTAGAACTTGGGGCACTTTCAGCTCCAGGAGTTACAGTTTCTGAGTCCACAACATTTGGCTCGCATGGAGAGCTTTCGGACACTGGCAGTGAACTGTCAGGGCACTCAAAATACTCTTCTTGTTCAGTGTATCACCAGTCTGCCCAATCTATCATTTTCCTCCTGAGCTCAAACAGTTCAACCATGCACAATGATTCCATTTCATCTGATCTGATGCTTTGCACTTCACTTTCTGGGAGCATTGGCTCCAGGGATGAAGCTGGGGGCTTAGACAGTCCAGAAGGCCCAGCTTTGTCTCCAGTATTGACTAGGGATTGCCCGAAACAATTGACTCAGTTCGTAGAAGGATAGTATTCAAAGTCACTCTCCTTTCTTCCGATATGGACTGACAGTCATGCTCAACTGGGACTTGTGGAGGGAACACTTTAACTTTGCTTCTGTAGGTGCAGACTTTCTTGATCTTTTCTTAGCAGCAGCTCTAGTCACTGGTCCAGAGGTGGCATCTTCTGGGGCTCAGACTCAATTAAGATTTGTCAATGGGCAGTAAATGATTTCTATGCATTGTTTTTACATCTTTTGAATTATTCTCAGGCCTTACTTTGTACACTGGCAGATCATCTAGTTTGCCCACTACAATGTGAGGAGATGGTGCCATCTGTCAGCAATCTTGTGCTTGCCATGCAGTCCCAGATTTCTTAGCAATACCCGATCTCCTCCTGGAGTTCCTGTGCTTTCACCTTTTATCATACCTTTCTTTGTTGGCCAGATTTCTTTTGGCAGCCATGGTTTGAGCCAGTTGGTACGCATGAGTTAGCTGGGCCTTTAACTTTTGCACATACTGTAAATAGTTGTCAGCTTGAACCCCATCAGGAGACCCCAAAACACACATCTACTGGTAGTCGAGCTTCTCTTCCAAACATCAGGCGGTAGGGGAGAATCCAGTGGCATCACTTTTGGTGCAGTTATAAGCATGTACCAGGGTGCTAATTTGTTGGCTCCATCTAGGCTTGTCCTTTGGGTGCAGGGTGCCTAGCATATCTAGCAAAGTGCGGTTGAAACGTTCAGGCTGTGGGTCCCCTGGGGTGGTAAGGAGTGGTTCTGGACTTCGCCTCCCCACAGAGAAAGCATCTCTTTGATCAGGCGACTCTCAAAGTCTCTCCCTTGATCAGAATGGATTCTTTGTGGAGCCCTAAGTGAACAAAAAGTTTTCTCAAGTACTTTGGCCACAGTGGATGCTTTCTGGTCTTTGGTGGGGAAAGCTTGGGCATATCTCGTGAAATGGTCAGTGACCACTCAGCACATTACTGATATTTCTTTGATCTGACTCCAAACTCAGAAAATCAATACAGACCAGCTCCATGGGTGCACTGGTGGTGATGTTAATAAGGGGGCAGCCTCTGGGGCAAAGCTTTCCTCTGTAAGCAGCGACTACAAGTTCGAATGTGTTGCTCCACATCAGCCCCATCTTAGGCCAATAGAATCTGGATCTCACCGAGTCAAGTGTTCTGTCTATACCAAGGTGCCCCATGTGGTTGTGCAAGGACCTCAGTACTGAGTCTCGAAGGCAGGGTAGCACTAGTTGTTGTTTGTCTACTTGTCCCCTCTGTCTACTGTTTCTCTGTATAACAGTTTATTGATCAGTTTCAACTTAGGACCTTCTTTGTATAACAGTGCAGTTCTCAAATCAGTGGGCGTAATTTGGACACATCTTTTCCTGCATAGAGGCTTCTAAAGCTGCTTTGATCATGGGATCGCGGATTGAGCCCGCGAATACTGTCATTGTCCAGCTGAGGCAGTGCACCAATGCCTATTGCAGAAAAGGGCAATAAGCAGCAGGTATGCAATTCTCAGAGGCTCCCAAGCAATCCACCATGCAGTCCACTGCGTCGTGGACATTTGTTCCTCCCTGTCAAACTTCGGCAGAGTGCCCGAATGTCAGGTTCTGCCAATCGGACCCAATCATTCTGGGGAACAGGCCTCCGGAGAGCATCAGCATCTATGTGGTTCAGACCTGCTCGGTATTCGAGAGCATAGTCATATGTAGATAATGCAGAAAGCCACCTATGGCCAGTGGCATCCAACTTAGCTGAGGTCTGCACATAGGTCAAAGGATTATTGTCAGTTTTACTAGTATTTTAGCCCCATACAAGTACTCATGGAATTGGTCAACAATAGCCCACTTCAAAGCTAGGAACTCTAACTTATGTACAGGATAGTTCTTTTCGGATGGGGTCAGGCTTCTACTGGCAAAGGCCACTGGTCTCAGGCCATTCTCGTGCTCTTGGTACAACACAGCCCCCAACCCTTGCAAGCTAGCATCAGTGTGCAGGACGTAAGGTTTTCTTGGATTGGCATAGGCCAGCACTGGAGCATGGGTAAGTTGATATATGATCTCATGAAAAGCAGTCTCACAATCAGGAGTCCAGCGGGCCCCAAATACTTCACTCGGATGAAAATACACTCTTTCAGTCTTGAGGGCGCTGACTTTGGTATTTTTGTGGGTTGGGGATACCCTTGGGTAAGGTTAAGTAAAGGCGGATCACTCTTGAATAGTCCTTGATGAGCGCCGTAATAACCACAGAATCCCAGGAATCTTTGCAGTTCTTTTTAGATTTTTGGGCTGTGGCCAGTGGTCAAGGCCTCAACTTTACTTGGTCGGTCTCTATTCCTCGGTGGATACTATGTGTCCCACATACTTTACTGATGTTTGAAAGAATTGACACTTATCAATGGACAGTTTAAGGCCAAAGTCCTCCAGTCGGTCCAATACCTTAAATAATCTGCTCTCATGTTCCTCCAGTGAGCTGCCAAACACAATAACATCATCTAGGTATACCAGGCACTCTAGTAAGTTCATGTCCCCCACTGCATGCTCCATCAATCGTTGAAAAGTGGCTGGGGCACCTGAAATCCCTTGAGGCATCCTCACATGAATTCATAGAAGCCAAGCGGACAGATAAAGGCCGCTCTTCTCACGGTCCTCTGGGGCCATCGGATCTGGTAGTACCCATCGGGAGATCCAGCACAGAGAACCACTTGTCCCGTTTAGGCAGTCCAAAGCATCCTGAATCGGGCATTGTGTACTGATCAGGATAGTCCGCCCGGCTTAAGGTGCGATAATCCCACACATCCTTACTGTTCCATTCTTTTTCCTCACTACCACAATGGGAAGCATAAAGTTTCTGGTTCTTGTATTACACCAGCAGCTAACATCTCTGCAGATGCGTCTCACATCATCTATGTCAGCAGGTGCCAAGTGAGACCTCTCACAGAAATGGTCTTTTAGTCATGCAGCCGGATATTGTGCTCAGCTCCTTGCACATCCTACATCCCATTCCTTTAAAGAAAACACCTGGTCTCTCTGGGCAAGCTTCCACTGATCCTCACTTTCCATTCAGCTGGCAGCGGGAGTCGCCGAAATCAAACAAGTCAGGCTACTCTGTCATTCTTCCTTGAACTCTTGCTGCTGGGTAGCACTGCAGTGTCTGCACAATGCACATTAGCCAGGATGCAACCTCTGTTTACTGAATGTCTCTTTCAGACACATTATGAACTTGGACCATTACCCTTCTGGCATAAGCATGGGCTCTAGCGGGCAAATATAGGCTTGACCAGCAGTCCCTATGGCAATTTTCCATCGCCTGGTGCATCCAACATTAATATTTTATTCTTAACATCCTTTCTGATACGGACCTCTCCCTAAAGGTACACTGGGCATTTGGCCAGGATCAGAGACTCAGGATCCTTCTTCCATACAATTCGAACCGGTTCCTCTGGTTCTGTTTTTTCAGCATCTCTCTGTGCCTCATAGGCCTTCTTAATTAAAGCCGGAACTCTTAAGCTCTACTAGTCTTTGACCCTGTTTTCATAACACAACTGTGCCAGCCTTCCGAACATATGAGCATTTGTTCCAATCAACAAAGGGACACCATCATACAGTCCAGTGGGGGACACACTAAGGCTAGGGTCTCTACTTGTTCGCCACTCCAGCCACGGAGGTGGGGAAAGACAGCCAAATTCGGATATACCCGAATAGGGGTAGGCCTTCTCACTTAACCCCCATACATGCAGTCCTTCTAATGGTTGTAAGGGTACGTCTGACAAATGCTTCTGATACCAATCCTGGAACATAATTGTCACTTGGGAGCCACTGTCTAATACAGCTCTTGTAGACACTCCATTCACCTTTACAGTGGTCTCCATGGAGGGACCCACTATTCTGGACCAGTCTGGAGAGGCGGTAGTGGGGGCCTGGGCAACTGACCTTGCCACAAAAGGCGTGAATTAGCATTTTGGTGCCCTCACTGGGATCATGTCGCACCTCTTAACCACTGATTTCTTCTCCAAGCTCTCCTTGTAGCCTATATGCAACTTTGTCAGTGTCTTTTGGGGACTGGCATTCCCTTTTCATGTGCCCATCTTTCCCACAATTATAGCAAAACATACTTTCTGGAGTTTGAACTGGCCGAGCGCCACTGGGAGCCAGGGCGGGGGTATTATTAATGGAAAACTGGGTGCCATCATCTCTGTCTGCGCTATGATAAGCATTTGGAGACATCTGTCAGTTTCTCCACTTCCATGGTCAAGGAATTGAGTTTGGAGCTGTTATCAGCAGGAGATACATGGTGGGTACCCCACCCCCATAGCAGATGCAGTCGGATGGGTCAGGGCCCGTACTTGCAGGCGTGGCCTTCATAAGGACTGTTTTTGAATTCCGGATCTCTCTCAACAGTTCGCCCCATTGTGGCATATCTTTTCCTTGTCAGAGCACTCATTGACTGTCAACCTCTGCCCTGAACTTCACTTGATGGGTCACCCTCAGTCACCTGGGTCGAGCCACAGCTGTTGGTGCAGGTACTTCCCGAGGTCGCCTTTTCTCAACTCCCGAATTTCTCTCATTAACTCATCATAGGAGGGGTGGGGATTCCAGTTGATTTGCCAGGCGAACTGAAGCAACAGCAGTTCTGAGAAGGGGGCAGACTTGAAGATTCTGTCCAGTCTGGTTCGGTCCAGTTCAATCACTGGCAAACTACCCTTTCTGAGGCATTCTTGCAACAATTTTTCCAGCCGAGAGATATACACAGACAACAACTCCCCTTGGTACTGTTGTGCATTTCTTACTCTCCACCATAGGTCCTCATCAGAATCTGGGCTCCCATACATTCTCCAAGGCCTCAAGATAGGCCTGTGCAGTCGCTTCAGGGTTACTGGCCCGTTTAGCACGGATGGTAGCCAGGGCAGGACCTCGGAGGCTCTCTAACCCTCTTTCGTTTTAGCCTTCAGAGCATTGCCATTCTAGCACTTGGGGCAACATAGTCTCATCCAGGTCTCCCAGTCATCCTCCCTTGGGGGTGGGGAGGTGCCAGAGAAGATCCTCAACCTCGGTAAGAGTCGGACTAATGGCAGGTGCAGAAATAGGAGTCTGCATTGGTTCAGCCACCATTACGGGCACTGGAGCAGGAGAGGGTGTTGGGGAGGAACACCCCAGGTGGCAAGAATAGTTTCTTCAAGTCCTCCACAGTTTTCCCTCTCCCAGCAACCATTCAGCAAATTTCTCCTCAAAGTTTCAGATAGTGGTGGGGCTGATTCCCCGGTCTTTACTGTCCTTAGTTATCACTCTCCAAGCAGTGAGGGCTCCTCTGGGGTAATGGTCTGTGGCACTTTGGAGCTATCTATGGGATCCTTAAACTCTACTAGGGCCAGGAAAGTGTGGGTGAGCAGATTAGCATGCCGATCCACCACCACAGGGTTTTGTAAACCTTCCACCTTGGAAAGTACTCCCTGCACAGTGTCCGTATTGATACCCAGGGGATGTCCAGGATAAGCATAGCATTTGGGGTCGATCTCCTCCCAGTACACCACTCCACCAGCCGGTGCACAGCCACTTCTGTCGGGTACCCATTTTTTTTTTTTTTTTTTTTTTAACAGTGGTTCAGAATATGGCCACTAGAGGACACACAATCCCAGCGGTGAGCCTCCAAGATGTAACCCCTAGATGGCGCTATCCCAGGGGCTACTACCCTGCCTGATTTGCCACCAACAGGTTGAGGGGCCTGGATCCAATGGGGGTGCCTCCACCCAGAGGTCAGGTTTGCAATGTTAACTAACTTGGTCACAGCCTCTGGGACACTGCAACCCCCTTTCTTCCCACTAGTGGCCCACACAGTATATCAGAATTACCTTCACAGTATACACTTACCCCCAGGTCTGGTTCCGGCACTGGGACCTCCTGTGAAATGAGATACAGTGCAACAATCACAGTACAGTACTTTAACATAGACAAATACCTCAGGCAGTATAACTTTGCTTAAACAAGCAGCTCTGATTTATTTAGGGGGATATAACAAGAACAGGGTGAAATCAGGTTAATTAGCTTATCACTCTAATAATCTACCTATGGCTCTGTGCACAGGCCTATCCCTATCAGTTACTGTCCCTGGGTACCCAAGCCCTAGTGGCTAGTCCAAACCGTGGCAGCTGGTAGGGGCCCTTTCACACAGAGAAAAGGAGAATTAAACAGTCAGCAGTACAGTAATTCCATTTGGATTTAATGTGGCAATTCAACAGGAGCGACCCTGAATTAGTACTACCACGACTCCAAATAAGATAGGGTCCTTCAATGTCAGCAGGGCTCACTTGAGGTACACAAACCTCTTCACACATCCATATAAAAGAAAGCACTATACCAGGCAGGCTGCATCTGTATCCCGATCGCAATTACTGCACAATACCCGGGAGAACACACAGCAGATTCAGTTCCTGACAGACCGAGTGCAATTTTCAGCAATTCCTCCAGTCTTCTACAGGGTGAGCCTGGTTTCTACTCTTCAGAGATCCTTTGATTCTTTTCACAGGACTTGATTCAGTCCTAACAAGCTGTTACACAAGCTGCAGACCGGAACTCTGGGCCTTACACACGCTTTTGACTAAAACTGCACACTGAAAAAGCACAGGGCTCCTTCCTTCTTCACTGCCAAAGCTCAACTGAAACTCCAACCGACAAAACCGGCACTTCCTTTGAGTTCCTCCCAGTTCTTGACTGGATTGGCTGTCACTCACAATAGACTGCTGCTGTTGGTCCAAAAAGGCACTGAAGTCTAAACTACATCTCCAGAGTCACTGCCCATACAATCCTCTTGTGGCTGGCTCAAATTATGAGTCCAAGTTCTGATTCGTCCAAGGCACCATTTTAGAGCTAGCTTACCCACACTGATTGGTCCAGTTCAGCAGTTCAAAACTAGAATGGGAACTAGCAGACACAGTTCTGACTGCAAAGAAAGCAGGTTAGACAAACTGTAATTTCATTATTACTCTAAATAATTTCTGGCAAACAGTTACATCTTTCAGATAGGTTCCTTTGCACTCCTAGTGACTGCAAAATGAAGTGAATTGGCAGCAGCTCGAGTGGTACTCAGAGAAGCACACAGTCCCCATACAAACTAATTATGTCTGCAAGCAGACAGCTCTTAAAGAGACAGTACCAGAGGCTCTAAAACACTCACTGATAAATGGCTTAAATGCCAAACACCATTCAGGCTTGGAGCATTCAAGCAAGCTCCTGAAGTTCTTTTGGGAACCCCATTTGCAGGGGGGTTACATTTCTACAAGTAATTTAAACCTCACAGCAGTTAAGTCCTTTCAGTCACCTGAGATTTACACCTAGATGACTTTTCAGTTACCCATTCAGTTCAGTTAACCCAAACACACACTTTTTTTTTTTTGTTTTGTATGTTAGTTTTTTTACCCTAAATTAAAAGGTCCAAATAAAAAAGTTCTTCTACTTTAGTCCCAGCAGAGAAGTTCAGTCACACAGCAGTCCTTTCTCCTGGTGTCTTCTGCCAAGCTATTAGCAGAATCTTTATCCTGCCAGAAAACCTGCCCTCCCTGGTACATGCATTTGAGACGTCCAGACTTGACTATTGGTAATGCTCTCCATCTTGGGGTTAATAGAGGAGTCCTGCATCATCTGCAGCTAGTGCCTGCCCCTCCCGAGAGACTGCTCTGATCCACAGACAGTTGCAGTCCAAAATCTCTGCAGGTGAGGAGATTTGTATTTTTAGGCAGTTGCAGCTGCAGGAGATGTTAAGCCTGGTCCCACCAGGCATAACACTTTCCCACAGTTGTGGGGGGAAAAACAGCCACAAGCTGCTGTAATCATGGAGCCAGTCGTAAACTGGCTGCACCTTTAAAAATACTGCAGCTGCGGGAAAAACTAGAGCTCTGCAAGTGGCAACCCACTTGCGCCGCATTTTTCCCCGCACCTGCAGATTTTCAAGGACTCTGAAAATCTGGTCCCAGCTTTATAACCACACCAGCACCTGTAATAGGAAAATGGGTTAGCACAAATACTCTTCCCCCCCCCCATTAAATACACATGTAGTCAAGGGTAAATGATAGTTTTATGCCACTAGTTAAGAATCCGAGCTGGATCTGTTGAGTGGCAGGAAAACTTAACTTTCAGCTGTAGTTAAGAAGGTCCAGTTAGGTACAGCTCTCATTTCTTTAACATGTCTGAAAAACAATATCATACCAATAGACAAAAGAGAAGTCATTCCACAGCCACCACAGCAGTGCTTTCTCAAGAAGGCAACAGTTAATCTACAGGAAAGAGTGACACCCACCTCCAGCTAGTACTGGATTATAAACTACTATCTGGAGGTGGGTGCCACTCTCTCCTTTAGATTAACCCCCATGCCAACGTAACATCTTGTATTGGAGGTCTCTACTAGTGTTGGCTCAGATAGTATCCTAGAAATTAGGATACCGACAGATACCTCCCATTTGGCCAGATAGCACTGCTATCCTACCACAGCAACTGACCATGTATCCCTACCTTCTAGGATCCAGTGCAAGGATCCTACAAACACTGTGGATCCTGTGGATACTAGCAACGGATCCAGCTTGGATCCTAACTATTTATTTGAATTTTGATGACCGGGTAGGCCAGCTGAGACAAACATGTCCCTTTTTCAGGGGCACAGATGTATTCCAAACATATAAAGAAATACAACATTGAACACTGAATATACAAACAGATTTTCATCCAAGAATTCACATTACAGTAGGTTGTACATCATTTGGTAAAAATATGGGTACAAGTGTGAGGCAAGAAGAACCATAAAGCATATAACAAGTTGTATAATCATAATTATAACATGAAGTTACATTAGTACGGACAACTGGATTAGAAAATAGGTGAAGCCGGGGTGGAGAGGATCTAGGGTTAAGGTAGGGATGGAGTGGAAAGAGAAAGGAGGGAAGGGGCAAGGGAGATCTGGGATTGCCGAGAGGGGATTAGTTGCAGTTACCATTACATACTGGGGGCCGGAAGAAGATTTCCTTGAATAGTCAAAGTGGGGAAGAGACGTACAAGACAGTAAAATGTGAGGGAGGTTATTCCATTTCTGTGGCACCACAGAGGAGAAGGATTTTCTGCCATTTGTTAAACAAGTTTTAGGGAGATTTAAGATTGGGAGGTGGGAAGATCTGGGGGTCTTTGGGAAAGCTTTCAGGGTAAGTAGGTTGGAGAGGATGGGTGGGGAAAGGAGGTAGATACGTTTGAATGTAGCTCAGAGAACTTGGAAGTCCATTTTGGCATCAAAGGACAGCCAGCCCAAGGTGCTGAACACATCGCAGTGGCGGGCCCGAGCTGGCGCCTTAGCAACAAAGCATACAATTCTGTGATAGGCCATTTTAAGTTTGGCTAGAACTGATGTCTTAGTAGAGTGAATTATTGAGGCCCTGTAGGTAGGCCAGGGAGAAGGGCGGCCGAGGCAACAGTCTTCCTTGCAGTAGTTGTGAGGTAGGGGGCAGTACGGTATAGGAGGCTAAATTTTTGGTTAGTGGCCTTGATGACATTAGTTCAGTGTGTATCAAAACGATAGATGTTCATCAAGCGTCAGACCCAAATATCTGAATGAGCTTACCCCTTCTAGAGGCACACCGGAGCAGGTGGTTTTGATAATGAGGCGTGGTTGGGAGGTTGTATCAAAGGAGGTGTGGTGGAACAACATGGATTTAGTTTTCTTAGTGTTCAAGACAAAAAGTTACTTATCATAGTAACCTTGTTTCTCCCAGGGGATATTCCAATATTCCTAACTCTTCTGCAGTGCGCCTTTAAGTCAGATCCGCCCGGAGACAGAAATTTATGCTAATGATGGAATCATTGGCATGATCCATTTTTTCAAATGCTGCCACCTATCAACTACCTACATTCTTTTTTTTTTTTAAATATATTTTTATTCAGACATAGCAAAAATCATACATCCCAGGGTTTTATTTAATTCTAAAAATTGATTAGCATTTTGCTCATAAAAGTGCTAAAACATTGTAAAAATGCATAGCACTTGCTTCATTGTGTTTAACAAATGTAACACTTCTAGAAAACCTATATAAATACTTTCTGTACAGTTAGTATTGTCCCAGGAAAAAACTGCTAATCAATTATTTAAAACCCTGCATCCATACATAGCTTCTTGTTTTCAGCTTACATTGACACAAATGGAGGTAAAACATACATATCTATTACAAAATTTAAAAGAAAAAAGCAAAGAACCCAGGAGAATCATTCTGGGTTCAGATAAATTAATTCAGATTATATTGCAAATAGGGATGAAATATATCCATCATATTCTGGGAATGGCAGATGTAAGCTCAGGGATTCCCCCCCACCACCACCACCAAAAAAAATCATCTCTTCAGACTGCAGTCCATAATCTTCGCAGACCAATCCCAAGTTTAACTACTCATTTAAAATATAGAAGCCAATATGGCTATATTTCATGTCTAAGGCACAAATCAAAGTAAGTATTCAACTGTTGCATAACCCACTTTCTCCATTTAAATTCAAAGGCCTCTTTGTTGTCTAGGAGGCTAGCCGATACCCTCTCCAGTGCATATATCTCCCCAACTATTTTCACCCAAGCCATTTTAGTAGGAATGTTTTGGGATAACCATAACCTGGTTATATTCTTATGGGCAGCAGCAACCAATAGTCCCACTTGCTTATAGGTAGTGGGGTGTATTTTAATTCCTAATGAGGGAGTAAAGGTTAAAAGATATGTTGGATTGTCCAGGTTACTTTAATCATAAATTGCCCCGATTTCTCCCAGGACCTCTTGCCAATATTCATGAAGTCAAGGGCAAAACCACAACACATGGGACTGCCCTGCTCGAGCAGTGCTACAACACCTCAAACATTCCCCAAGTGAGTCTCCGTGATATTTAGAGATCACTTCAGGTGTGTGAAAATACAGCACTCTTAACTTCCAGATATATTCCCGCCAGTAGGGAACCTGTGTCACCCCAATGGTATGTCCAGCCACCCTTACCCATGCCTGCCTGGGGAATTCTGTCTGCAAGTCTCATGACCAGGCTAGTTGCTTGGACTCTATGGAATCTCCAGGATGCTCCATGAGGGCTTTATATAATAAGCTAATTAAATGATTCATCTCTGTCCCAGTATAATGGATCATTAACTTTGCTAGTGTTGATGTTTTTTCTGCCAAATCAGCCAAGTCATTTTCCTGGGGCGCCAAATAGGCCCTAAGTTGCATATTACCAAGAAAGTCCTTGTTCTGGAGAGTGTACGTGGCCTGGAGTGTTACAAATGGGATTAGACCCGTGGGTCCTACCATCTGATACACATACCGAAGCCCCCTTAAACCCCATGCTGAAGTCATCCCTCCTAACCTTATAGTGCAGTGTTTTAAGGCTCTGAGCTGCAAACCTGGAGACCGGGGGTTTGAATCCCACAGCCCTCACTTGCATACTGTGTGACCGTGAGCAAGTCACTTAACTTCCTTTTTGCTCTCAGGTCGCACCTGGAAACAAGCTTCGGCATAGTGTGCCTTTCCCTGGTTAAACAATTTCCCCCTCCCCTTCCCCCACCCTACTGGGAGAGAAGACAGAATCTCCAGTGATGGTCCTCAGGTATAGCGTTTCTATCTGGGAGAAATAATGCTTCAGCACCCAGAGCCATATGGAGAAGGGCTCTCTGGTGTATGGGAACATTTTCTTAGAGGGTCACAATCGAGGCGGAGGAGGCGGGTTGGCAAAGATATATCCTACAATATCTTCCGCCATTAAGTGTGAATTCTATAAGCTTCCAGTAGCCCGAGTACCTCGGGCTGAGCCAACTCACTAATAAGGGTAATTGCATGGCCCTGTAATAAGTCCTAAAGCTAGGCAAATTAAGACCTCCTCCCTCTCTCCCAAGGGAGCTGCAGGACAGTGTAACAGATCCTGGGAGGTCTACCACCCAAATAAATCTAGATATTAACCTGCCTCACTCCCTGAAATAAACAGCAGTCGGTGATGATGGTACATTCTGCAGAAAAAATAATATTCCAGGCAGTATGTTTTGTTTTATAGCCTCTATTCTATGAAATAAACTTATGTAGGGATCTGGGCCCACTTGGCCAAATCATGCGTAAGCTGCACAGTCAAGGGCTCATAATTCAAAATATCAATAGCCTCCAGGTGAGTAGCTACTTTAACTCCCAGATATCTCATTGAGGTTTTGTTCCATCTAAAAGGGTACAACAGTTTGAAATGTATATTTGGCCTATAATTATAAACCAATACTTCAGTCTTTTGGTCATTAACCCTGTACCCAGCCAGCTTTGCAAAACTCCCAAGTTGTTCCCATAAAGCAGGTATAGAAGTCTCCGGGCTAGTAAGGGTGAGCAAAATATTGTCTGCAAACAGGGACAACTTATAAATTCTACCTCCCAAAGGGATCCCGTCTGTGCTAGTATTTTGTCTAATGGCCATAGCCAAGGTTCCAAATACAAGACAAACAATAAGGGGGAAGGAGACGGCACCCCTGACGTGTGCCACTGGAGAGCTTAATGGGGTCAGAAAGGGCACCATCTATCCTAACATAAGCACTAGGAGACATATGTTTTGGAGCGGTTTAATCAACTGTATGGGGAATCCAAATTTCGACAGCGTCTCCCACAAGGAGTGCCAGGAGACCCTGTCGAAAGCCTTTTCAGCATCTAGCCCCAACGTCACCAAGGGGATCCCACGGGCCACCACATACTCTATTAGCAAAAAGGTGGAGGCACTGACAAGCAGCAGAAAAATCCCAGCCTCTCCCTACAAAACAGGGTACTAAATGAGAAAAAGATCGAGGTAGAACGGTCAGTGGGGGATGCTGCAACAGAAGGTAAAGCCATCAAAAAAATGGAGAGCAATGAGTACAAATGCCCGTAGTCTAGGTAACAAGCTTCCTGAATTAGTGGCCTTGATGGAGGAGGAACATCTGGATATCGTGGCAGTCACAGAAACATGGTACACACAAAACCATGACTGGGGCATAAACATACCAGGATACACTATCTACAGGAGGGACAGGGAGGGTAAAAGAGGAGGAGGAGTAGTTCTTTACATAAAGGAAGTAATAAAAGCAACAGAACAAAAGGGTAAACAGGGAGGAGAAGAAGCACTGTGGGTAAATTTGGAGACAGGCAATGGCACCACAATCCACACAGGGGTTGTATACAGACACCCTTCTCAGGGGGAGGAAATGGACAAGGAAATGATAGAAAGTATACTTAGAATGGCAGAAAGAGGTGAGATATTGCTGATGGGTGATCTGAATATGCCAGATGTTAACTGGAGTGCAGTTGCAGCTGCCACTTCCAAGAGTGGGGTTATTCTAGATGCCCTACAGGGGGCATGCCTTAGACAACTAGTACTGGAGCCCACTCGAGAGGGAGCAATATTAGACTTGATACTCTCAAATGGAGATGGAGAGAGGATCACAGATGTGAAGTGGGTAGCCATCTGAGACTAGCGACCATTAGACAGTATGGTTCTACAATAAACACAGCAATGAGTCGAGCCATACAAGACAAAAGTACTACTGGACTTTAGGAGGGCTGACTTTGCCAAAATGGGTGAGTGCCTAAGGAATGCACTAGCAAACGGGAGGGAAGGAGGGGTGGAAGAACAATGGGGAATAATAAAAACTGCCATCACAGAGGTAACGAGCCTTTGTGTGAAGCAAATAAACAAAACAAGACAATGTAAGAAACCACTATAGTTCTCAAAGGAAGTGGCAGTGAAGGTTCAAGAGAAAAAGAAAGCATTCAGGAAGTATAAGGAATCGCAGAAGGAGCAGGACAGAGAACTGTATCAGTTAAAGCAAAGGAGGCTGGGAAGGAGCAGTCAGAACACCAAAGGCCCAAACCGAGGAAAAGATAGCCAACCTCAGTTAAGAAGGAGGATAAAACCTTTTATAGGTACATCAGGAGCAAAGGAAGACCAAGGGAGGGATAGTGAGGCTTAATAAAGGGAGGGAGGGTGGGCAGAGGGAGACTGTGAAAGGCAGAGATACTAAACAAAATATTTTTGCTCAGTATTTACAAATGAAGAGGGGAGGTACATAAAACAAACAGTAGTAACACTCTGGATACAGAAGTTGATACCAGCCCATTAACAGAAGAAAGGGTTCTGAAAGAACTCTTAAAACTGAAGGTGGACAAAGCAATGGGGCCTGATGGGATTCATCCCAGAATTCTAAAAGAACTAAGGGTAGAACTAGTGACACCACTGACTACCCTTTTTAACAAATCATGGGAGGAAGGGGTGGTACCCGAGGATTGGAGGAGGGTAGATGTGATTCCCCTTCACAAAAGCGGGAGCAAGGCAGATGCAGGAAACTACAGACCTGTTAGTTTAACCTCAGTGATAGGGAAAATGATGGAATCACTTCTAAAAGGAAAGAATTGTCGAGTATCTAGAGACCAGAGGGGCACAGGACCCTAAGCAGCATGGATTCACAGCGGGAAGGTCATGCCAGACGAATCGGATAGATTTCTTTGACTGGGTGACCAAAGTAGTAGATCAGGGAGGGGCTGTGGACATGGCCTACCTAGACTTTAGCAAGGCATTTGACACAGTCCCACACAAAAGATTAATATACAAGTTAGCCAGCCTGGGAGTGGGTCCCAAGATGACAGCCTGGGTAAAGAATTGGCTGGAGAATAGGACACAGAGAGTAATAGTAAATGGAGTCCACTCAGAAGAAAGAGGGTTACTAGTGGGGTACCACAGGGTTCAGTATTAGGACCGGTCCTCTTCAATGTCTTTATAAGCAACATTGCAGAAGGACTGGAAGGAAAAGTATGTCTCTTTGCAGATGACACTAAGATCTGCAACAGAGTTGATGCACAGGATGGGGTGGAAAGGATGAGAAGGGACTTGGCAAGGTTAGAGGAATGGTCAAATGTATGGCAGCTTAGATTCAATGCTAAGAAGTGCAAGGTAATGCACCTGGGAAACAAAAACCCAAGGGAAGAGTACACAATGGGGGGTGAGATACTAACAACGACAAAAATGGAAAGGGACCTAGGGGTAGTCATATCAGATGACCTAAAGATGGGTAAGCAATGTGAGAGAGCAGCAAGGAGGGCTGGAGGGATACAGGGATGCATAGGGAGAGGCATCACCAGTAGAAAACAGGAAGTTATTATCCCTCTGTACAGACAGCTGGTGAGACTCCATCTGGAGTACTGTGTGCAGTTCTGGAGACCCAATTCCAAGAAAGACATAGACAGGATGGAAGCTGTCCAGAGGAGGGCAACTAAAATGATGCAGGGTCTGCACCGGAAGACATATGAAGAGAGACTTAAGGAGCTTAATATGTATAGCCTCGAGGAAAGGAGGGAGAGGGGGACATGATAGAAACTTTCAAGTACCTCAAGGGAATCAACAAAGTCCAAGAGGGTAGCATCTTTCAAAAAAAGAGGTGTGCAAGAACAAGAGGGCACAATTTGAAGATGGTGGGGGCGGCTCAGAGGTAATTTAAGGAAGTATTTTTCACAGAGGGTTGTGGATGCATGGAACGGCCTTCCGGAGGAGGTTGTGGAGTCAAAATCAGTGGCGGAATTCAAGCATGCATGGGATAGTCATAAGGCAATTCTGGGGGGTGGGGGTAGGAAGAAGTAGGCTGCTGGTTAACTAGGATCTGCAGCTTATCCAGTAGGTAGGGAAATGGGCAGACTGGGTGGGCCAAGCGGTCCTTATCTGCCATCAAATTCTACGTTTCTATGTGACAAATGGCATCATGGGCTTGTCAGCCCTTAAATCTAACCTGATCAGGGTCCACTAAATTAGGGACCATATCCTCTATCCTACGGACTAGGATAGTCATATAAATTTTATAATCATAATTCAACATAAATATGGGCCTATAGGATGCAGCTTGTTGGAGATCCTTATGAGGATTGAGAACCACTGCTATTGCTGCGTACTGCCAAGAGGGAGGAGGGGCTTCCCCCTGCTGCAAAGCATGGAGAGCGGGAAGGAGTACAGGGATCAGAGAATCCTCACAGGCCTTGTAAAACTCAGCTGGGTATCAGTCAGGTCCCGGGGTTTTAACATTTTGGCACCCTTAAGGATCCTCTCCACTTCAGTCCTTCTAATAGAAGCAATCAGAGTACGTGCCTGTGCTTCTGTTAATCTAGGAGGGCAAGGGCATTCAAATAATTAAGAATCTCCTCCCAAGGGCGGGGGGGGGGTAGCACTGTCCTGTGTATAGAGGGTTTGGTAATATTTAGCAAATGTTTGCCTAATCTTTTGAGGGTGTTAATGCAATTCCTTAGTGTCTGGATCAAATAGGGAACCTATAGAGGTACGTGCCTTCTGCTTCCCAAGTCTTCTGGCTAATCTTTGAGCCCTTCTAGGACTGCCCTCATAGTAATAATGTTGAAAAAAAATTAAAAACACAACAACTGCTGTTCTACTTATTGATCAAGACACTTCTGAAGTTGTTGCCTAGTCTTTAAAATAAGAGGCTTAACTGTGTGATCCCCTGGTCCCACATCTGTTGCAAAGTATTCAGGTCCCCCTTTAGACTCCTATATCTTTGCTCTCTGGCTTTTCTGCATTGCAGATAGGCTTTTATTATTAAACCTCTAAGAACTACCTTCAGGGAATCCCAGAGGAAGTCTCCGACTGACCATTCCCACTCACAATTTCAGGGATTAAATCCAGAATTTCCCGTTTGAATTCTGGGTCCCTAAAATGTGCCAGGTTTAGTCTCCAATGGTTATTCTTATGTATAGTTCCCAAAAAAAACATCTTTACACACACTGGGGAGTGATCCAAGAGCAATGGGGACCCGTGCCAGACGTCAGCCACTGTTTCATAATGTTCTATTGTAGTATAGAAATAATCTAGTCTAGCAGCCACCCCTGTTCTTGTGGATATGTGGGTAAAGCTTTTAGAGGTAGGAAACGTCCACAAAACCTAGGCTGGCCAAGGCTGATTTGGTGTACTTCGGCACTGGGTTAACCCTATGGGGCAAACTCCTGGAGACAGCTAGCAAGGGGTCCATGACCATGTTCAGGTCACCCCCACAGAACAAACTGACCCCTGTAGATTGAGAGTAGGTCCAAAAGAAATTTCTGAGCAAATGATTTTGGCGAACCCAAAGTAAGGTGACCTTTCTATTATATAGGAAGCCCAAGACTATAGCATAGTGGCCCTGAGGATCTTCCCTGCAATCAATCAATCTCCTCCCATATGGCCGATTTTGCCAGGAGCAAAGCCACTCCCCGTCTACGTCCTGATCTATGTGAGGAGGAAGCAACTAAAGCATATCCCTTGACTGCAGCATATCATGCTCACCCTGGGACAAGTGGATCTCCTGTAGGGACACTATTTCCAGTTTCTCTTTTTGTACATATTGATATAACCTAGCCCTTTTAACTGGTGAATGAATGCCGTTAATGTTTAGTGAAACTACAAATGAAGAGACTGCCATTATTGCAGGTCAATATAGGTATAGGCAAAAATGAACCTCACAATATTCCAAGTCAGAGTCCCACCAATGACTCGCGCCTTCCATTTGACTCTCTTCCTACTTTCCATTTCTTTCAATACCAACAAATCCCTGGATCCCACCACCAACAAATGACCCCCATGAGCTTCAGTGAACTAACAGCATGAAACCGTATCTGTTAGTTTTACATATGCTATGTCGTATTTTAACTCCAAATTATGAACTGAAATTATGTTTTATATATATATATATATATATATATATATATATATATATATATATATATATATATATGTAGAAATCTTCATACATAAAACATTACAAACAGTTAAAGAAAACCCCTGCAGTTGAACCAAGACCTTCAGGGAATAAACACGTAGGGTTACCAGCCGGGCTGCTCCATTTACTAACTGTGAAACACAGTGAACTTGCATTCTAAAACAATATGCGACTTCCAAGGTGGGAAGGTTAAACCAGTATCCTCTTATTCCATGAGCGGTGTAAACATTCACCACTAGGGAGGAGGTAGTACAGCTTGAACAAGTCGGGCCTCCCAGGGGCCATCATCGCCTCCTAATTGAGGACAATCAAATTGCACTATGAATGGGAGCTCTAACCCCTTGCAGCGTCAAATAAATAAACAAGGACAAAAACAAAAATAAGGTAGGCTGGGAAAATAAATGCGTCGTAGTGACCCTTTAGTGCCCAGAGATGACACTCTTCACCTCATGCCAGTAAATCAGGCTAGGAAAAAAAAAAAAACTCTCAGGATCCCACTTCTTAGTTTGGACCCCGATTGTAAAGATGTGCACTAAAAGGACGGGGAGGCCCCCGCAGAACCCCAAAGCTTTATAAATTGAGGGGTATCCACCAAGTATGTCTGTCTGAAAGGGTGGGGGGGGCAGCGGCATTAAGACAATACAGCTCTTAATATAAAATTACAAACTCCCCCTTCAATAACCACAATCACCAGCCCCACTTAGGTATCATCAATTTACTCAAAAAAAAAAAAAAAAAAAAAATTAAAACTTTTAGTGAGTATATATCCAACAGAGCTCTACAGATGTGCTCCGGGCCTAAGGTGACAGGACTTACAGATATGGGAGTGCTGGTAAACTCCAGGGTTCGCCCTTAACAGGGACACGGTTGAAATAAGGGGGTATAGTCTCAGCATAGAAGGTTTGTGCATTTCACATCTGCGACATAAGATCACCAGGCCCCAAGACATTACCCAGGAGTATCAGTTCAATCAGATGGTAAAGTTCGGGTAGCATAATTTATCACAACATAGTTACCCGAGTCAGGAATTTCTTCTATCCCCTCTCCCGCAAAGTTATGAGGAGAGAATCAAGTCAAGTGGTGGCGATTACATGCCTAAATGAGGCCAGGATTTTGCCACAGACGACGGCAGATTTTGGTCCCTGTTCTTTCCTTTCTGTGCCGCTACAGTTTTCCACCTTTCCACTCTCTGTGCAGCTCTTCTCTCCTTCAGTCTCTCCTGGAATTGGATACCACGCTTCAGAACTTCTGCTTTGACTTCCTCCACCACCTCGAACTCCCGTCTCCCATCAAGGAATTGAATGATCATTCGGGCTGGGTAAGGCATTGTGAATTTTATTTTCTGCTCCTTTAAGGCCCCAAACAGCGGCTGGTATTCTCTCCTGGCCCTAAGCGTGGCCGGCGCATAATCGTTGTTGATATATATTCTGTCCTGGTCATAAAATATGTTTTGCGTCCTCCAGGCTGTAATCAGAACAAGATCTTTTGTAGTGAATTTGAGGAAGCACGCTATTATTGAGTGTGGTCTAGCATCCTGTGATAATAGCTTAGGGCCGAGGGCCCTATTGACCCTCTCAAACTCAAGGTCCAGGTCATCGGGCAATTCAAGTGCCGTTCGAAGTACTCCAGTCAGAAAGTCGGTAATGTTCTGGCCCTCTGCACTTTCCTGGATACCGTACAACCTGAGGTCAACTGCCTACATTCTAACCCTCAGATTTCATGGACGTCTGGAGAGACATGGCCCAATATTCAAAAACACAGAATTAGATTTAAAATTCCTACACCCAACTTCCAACAGGAGGAACAATATAAATATATATTGAACAAAACACACAAACTCCTATATCACAAATCACCCGAAAAGGAGAAAAAACATACAATAAATTCCAATAAAAAGTAGAATGTGGCATACATACCCTAGGGTACAGAGTGGAATACAGAGGCCACTGGTTCTTAATAGGAGAGGCAGGGTGGGAGAGTTCTGAATATTGGAGTATCCCCTGGGAGAAACAAGGTTACTATGGTAACTTTTTCTTCTCACCCCAGGAATACTCCAACATTCCTAACTCTTATGCAGACTAAGAAACAGTACCTTTGGAGGCGGGAAGAATCTATTTTGAAAACGGGCTCTGCAGGACAGCTGTACCAAACCTGGCATCAGCCCTAGCCTGCATATTCAAGCTATAATGCTTGCAAAGCAGTGATCTGGCAAACTATGCATACATTTGTCAAATATCCACCAAGGGAACATCCCTTGCAGCTGCCAGTGTAGCAGCTGTACCCCTTGTGGAATGGGCTCTGAGCCCTGCTGGGGCTTCCTTGCCCACTTTTGAATGACAAAACTGGATACACTGAACAATCCAACAAGAAATGGACCTTTTAGATGCTGGATTTCTCTTTCCCACAACCCCATAAGTGAGAAAGAGCTGTATCCTATCCTGCCTATGGGGCGTAGTAGCTGTCATGTAATAGCTCAAAGCTCTCTTGACATCTAGGTTATGCAGCCTACATTCACCAGAAGAAGAATGCTCAGTGAAAACAGTGGCAGAGTAATAGACTGATTCAAATAAAAGTCTGAAACCATCTTGGGAAGGAATTTCCTATTGGTCTGAAGGACCACCTTGTCTGTGGAAGGAAATGTAGTCATTTTCAGTGCATAAAGCTTGAAGCTCACTGATCCTTCTAGCTGAAGTAATGGCAACTAAAAACACTGTTTTCCACGGGACATGCTTCAGGGGTGCTGAAAACATGGGCTCAAAAGGAGGAGCCATAAGTTGAGCAATACAAATATTAAGATCCTAGGTTGACACCGGTTCCCTAACCGGTGGGCAGATATGGAATCGGCCCTTGAAGAACCTTTTAAAAATGGGGTTTGACGTCAAAGAAACAGTCTTACCTGCTGAGGTATAAGCAGAGACTGAAACCAAATGAATCTTTAGTGTAGAAGGTTGCAAGCCTAAGGAATGCAGATAAATCAAACAGTCCAGCAAAAGTGGCACTCCCGCCTGTGCTGGCACTATATGTCTGCTGAACACCACATAGAAAACCTTTTCCACTTTACAGCATAAGTTCTTTTGGTAGAGGGTTTCCTATACCCCTTAAAACATCCATGATTCCTTCAGAGAGATGTAACCCAGCATATTCTAAGTCCCCAAGAACAAAGCTTTGAGACTGAGTGACTTGAGGTTCGGGTATAGGAGCCTTCCCTGATTGGAGGTCAGAAGATTGTGCCTCCTGGGAAGATGTATTGGTTTGTCTACTGACATGGATAGCAATAGGGGATACCATAGCTGTCTGGCCCAGTCTGGGGCTATCAAAATCATTGTGGCTGGTTGAAGCCCGATTTTCAACAGTACCCTGTACACCAGAGGAAACGTAGGAAACGCATACAGGAATCTCCCTGACCAATCCAGAATGAGAGCATCCTGAGGGACTGATCCCACTGCTGGAGGCCTGCAACAGTACTGTGGTAAGTGGTGACTCTGATGTGAGGCAAAAAGATAAATCTCTGGAGTGCCCCACCTCCTGAATAAGGTTTGCACCACCTGTTTGTTCAGTGACCAATCGTGATGAGCCTGACTGACTCGACTTAGGGCACTTGCCAAAACATTGTCTTTGCCTGGCAGGTGAATGGCTTGCAGCGAGGATCCTAGAGAGTAAGCCAAGGTCCAGATTCACACTGCTTCTGTGCAGAGAAAGCTTGACCTTGTTCCGCCTTGCTTGTTTATGTAGTACATGGTGGTAGTGTTGTCTGTTCTGACTTGCACTACCTTTCCCTGTATCAATGGTGTGAAAGCTTGCATTGCCAGAAACATTGCCTTGAGCTCTAACAGACTGATCTGTAAAAGAGTCTCTGCACTTGACCAAGTGCCATGGGTAGTGTGTTCTGCCAGATGAGCCCCCCATCCTATTAGGGATGCATCTGTTGTGAAAACTACTGATGGAAGCTCTTTTTGGAAGGGGACCCCTTCTCCGAGGTTGGCCTCCTCCTTCGACCATTGGAGGGCCTGAATGAATGTCTTTGTTACAGGGATGAGTTTTGAAAGGGAATCCTTTCTTTGGCACCAATGAGCTCTTAAGTGAAATTGGATGCTCCTCATCTGAAACCTGGAGCCCAAAACTGTGCCTGTGGCAGCTGCCCGTGGGCTGCCTCCAGCTTCGCTGACCTCTCTCTGCCTCTAGGTAGCTAAAATGCAACAATATATGTTGCTATTCATTACTGCGTCCTCTCTGCCACTACTCCACCTTTACATGCTCTCTTTACCTCAACTGATTTTACGGTCCCTAAGTTCCTACCAAATGACTACTTCTTTTCCAACCTCTTACTACTTCATACCCCCCCCAGTGACTCCTCCCCATTACTACTAAACAGAGCCTGGCGCCACCTAGCTACTTATGCCTATAAAATTTGTCACCTGAGTATATGTAACCCATGTCCCTTCCTGCACCGCATGCTCTGGCATCTTCTCATCCTTGCCATCCTGCTCTCCGGGGACATTCAAATAAATCCAGGCCCTACATATGCCACACCTGATTTGATTAGCAACGCTAAAGGTCTGGTTGTTATGCACCATAATATCAGGAGTCTCACTCACAATTTTACTGATCTAGAATCTGGACCTCCCTCTACAAGCCTGACATTATATGCCTGACTGAAACCTGGCTAAATCCTTCCACCCATGACTCTATGTGCTCCCTTCCTTCCTATAAGCTCCCAAGACTTGACAGAACTGCACCCAAGAGAGGGGGTGGTATTGCTGTCTACTTTAAAGACCATCTACATCTCACTGCCATAAAAATCACCTCACCTAAACCACTGTGAGGTACTTCATACTCTACTTACCCTAGGTACCAAAAACTACATATTGCATGTGCCTGTAACCCCCCCTCCAACAGTCAGAAAGGCCTGGACAAGTTGCTGAATCAAAGCTCTCACCTTGCTGGGAAACATGAAGTTCTGATACTAGGGGACCTTAACATAAATTGGTTGGGGAACACCCAATCAACATTATTGACCAGGTTGCAGAGTTTTAACTTTCACCAACTCATAAGTGATCCTACTATAACAACTCCACACTCTAATACAAGTACGCTGCTGGACTGGATTATGACCAACCACCCTGAAAACATCATTGCCTCTGGCATACTACCCAATGCCATCACAGACCACTCCCCTACCTTCTGTATCTGGGGGAAAAACAAGCCCAGTCCTTCAAAAACCTCATCTCATTACTTTCCGCAACTATGCGAATTTCAACTTGGAGCTTTTCCTCCACGACACTGCTGCAACTGATTGGTCCTCCCTTCTAATATCAAATGATGCTCAGATTTCCCTCAGTCTATTCATGACACACTACCTAGCACTTCAGGATAAGCACTGCAAACTAGTAACTCAGCGGGTAAAAAAATAGGCACACCCGCTGGTTAAAATCTGACCTCCTTGCTAAACTAAAACAAAACGATAAAAGCTGGCTTCATTTCAAGAGTTCAGAGCTATCCTCTGACCTTAATACCTATGGGGCCCTATGAAACTCATGCAAAAAGGACATCAAAAAGGCTAAAAGTTCTTACTGCAAAGATCTGTTAACCAACTCCTATGGCGACTCAATAAAAATTCTGGTCCCAAATTAAATTCTTTCTTGGACTGAATCCCTCATCCACCCCTAATGACATGTCCCTAAATGGTGTTCACTTCAATAATCCCCAAACCATCGCCAATTTCTTCAATGATAAATTCTCTGACCTATCTAAGTACACCTCCCCCTTCCCCGTCCAGTCAAATACATCTTCCTCATCAACTTGTCACTGGTCCCCATTTCTTTTTTAAGGTGGTCTCCAGGTGTGAGGTGCTTGGCTTATTAAACAAAATCTCTGACTACACTGCAGCTGGCTCCGACAACCTTGAGCCCAAGCTCCTAAAGCTATCTGCCCCCTACATAGCTGCTCCCCTAGCAAAAATTCACATGCTATCCCTGTCCCAATGCTATGTCCCAGAGATATGGAAGGTTGCAAGGATTACCCCTGTTTTTAAGAAAGGAGATTGCAAAGATCCCTCTAACTACAGGCCCATAGCTATCTTATCAGTTCTAAATAAAATACTGGAGAAACTTGTATCTGCTCAACCAATTGATTTCCTACTGAAATATGACCATCTTACCTCTGCCCAGTATGGCTTTCACAAGGGCCACAGCACTACTACCGCTCTTCTTAAATTCATGTCAGATACCCTAGTGGCTATGGACTCTGGCCTTCTCACTGGGGCCATTTTCATTGATATGACCAAGGCATTTGACCTTGTTAATCAGTCCATCCTCCTTGCCTCCCTTACATCAATAGGATTCTCTCAGAATGTTGTAAGGTAGTTTGGCAGCTACCTATCTGACAGGACTCAAACCGTGAAATACAACTCCACCCTCTCTGACAAGGCCACCAATCACATTGGGGTGCCTCAAGGGTCTATCGGGCCACTGCTCGTCTCAATTTTCATCTATAACTTCACCTCCAACCTCCATAGGACTGCTTCCCTTCTATATGCAGATGACATTGTTCTTTACACTAGTGATAATAGCATTGACGTCATCAATCATAAACTCTCTCTCTTGACTTTCAGCAAATCCATCTATGGCTGTCTAGTCATAAACTTGTCTTAAATGAGTCCAAAACCTAATCTATGCTATTTGGTTCTAATGCCAAACTCAAACTCTCCCAAACTAAATTTAAAGTCTCCTCCCCCAATGTTTCAACTCTTGGGGTGGTGAACGCATTGAAATATCTGAGCGTCACACTAGATCCATCTCTAAACTTCGATCTGCATATCCAACAGACCTGCAAGCTTGTTAATGCTAAAATTGGGATAGCCTACCAAACCAGCTATATGCTCAGCCCCTCCGCTCGGCTTGCCATTGCCCATGGCATACTCCTTCCCTCGCTCACTTATGGTGTTGCCACCTACACCTCCATGTCCAAATCTAGCCTTCGAAAATGGGATGTCACATACAACAACATCTGTCGTTATGCATCCTCCTCTCTTCGACTGGGAAACACCACTGTCTCCTCTATTCTAATCTGGGATGGCCTCTTCCTTTGAAGCCAAGGCTTTATATGCCTATGGCTCCATCATTGACAATATTGTCCGATTACAAATACCTAGACCCCTGGCGGGTCTCTTCCTGAATTTGGCACCTCGCTATGGTTTGCGGTCTGCTGATAATGTACCTGTATTCATCCGCAGACATAATTTCTCCAAAGGTGCTATGGCTTTTGCCTGTCATGCCTCCCAATTCTAGAACTCCCTCCCGCTAGCCTTACACCAACCCTCAACCCACTCCTCCTTTAAAAAATGGATTACGGAACCATCTTGCCACTACCCACAGATGCGTTGTTTCAACCCCCTCCCAGCCGCTCTTCTTCCCAGCCTCTTCCCTCCTGGCACTTCTATTTCTATAGCTCATCAAGTAGTATAGCACTTTCCCCATTTTTTCCATCCCTCTTGCCAAGCTATCCAAACGATCGCTATATTCTCTACTCAGGCCTCACACTTCTATCTACCTTTCTATCTCTCACCACCCTACATAATACCTCATAGCTACTTTATTACTACCATCTTACCTTGTTTTCACAAGTCAGACAATATGTTATTAGCCCTGGTTACTAAAATGCCTCTGTATACTCTGTTCTAGCATATTAGTTACACCGTTACTTGTAACTACCTTGCCTATAACTATTTGCTCTGTATTCTATTGTCTACTATGCTTATTACTTTGCTCTGTAGTCTATATTGTTTAATTATGTAAAAGTTGTCTTGCTTTGTATACTTGCTCCATTTGTACTGTATCCTCCCGGGTTGTGCCTGAAAAATAGTTATTACTATGGCTAGTGCACTTACCCGGTAAACAAAAACTAAATAAAAAAATGTGCCCCAGGAGCTGGAGAAATTGCCTTGCAGGTCTTGGAACATTTAGTCTGAAAGAACCTGCCAACTGTAGAATGCTTTTCACTCTGTCCCTGGGTAGGAAGGCTCTGCTCACCCTGGCATTCAATTCTGCTCTTATGAACTGCAGAATTTGTGAGGGGAAGAGAACAGATTTCTCTAAGTTTAGAAGAAACCCCAGAGATTCCAGAAGTTGCCAAGTGAGTTGTAGATGCTCGGTTAACTGCTGTGAGGACTTCCCACCACCAGCCAGTTGTCCTGATAAGGAAATACTGTAACTTCACAAGCGTGCCACCACCACAGCCAGACACTTGGTGAACACCCTTGGAGCGGAGGTGAGACCGAATGGTAGAGCGGAGAACTGGTAATGACCTGAAGGGTGTCTGAATCGGAGGTACTTTCTGTGAGACTTCCTTATGGGGATGTTGAAATAGGCATCTTTTAGGTCCAATGATGCCAGCTAATCTCCTTTTTGGAGTGCTGGCAGAATCAGAGACAGTGTTACCATTTTTAATTTCAGTTTTGTCAGGAACCTGTTGAGAACCCTTAAGTCTAGGAAAGGCCAAGACTCTCCATTTTTCTTTGGCAATATCTTGAGTATAGTCCTTTTCCCCTTTTCTGTGGAGCCACTGGTTCCACTGCCTTATGTGACAGTAGGTGTATGACCTCCTTTTCTACCAGCCTTCTCTCCAGAAGAGAAGCTGGTTTGAAAACCCTGGTTTTTAGGGAGGGGAAGGACTTGAAACGTAAGGACAGTCCCTGACACACTATTTCCAGAATTCGCTTGTCTGTGGTGATGGTTTTCCAAATCTGGAAATAATGGGTCTGTCTTCCCCCTACTAGAAGAGGAGAGGCAGCCTGATCGAGCAAGTCAGGAACCCTGCGTAGACTGGGGCGGAGGATGAGCACCACGCCTGGCACCCCTCCTGCCCCTACCCCTAAAGTACCCTTGCTGGGGATACTGGGGTGCCTGAGGGACTACCATGGCCTGGTAAAAAGGCCTGGAGTGGAACTGTCTGCCCCTGCCTCCCCTATTATAGGGTCTAGAAGAGGTGAAGGGTTTCTCTTTTGCAGAGTTACTGCAGAAGGTGGCTTTATATTTATCCACCTTCTTCATGTAGGACTCTGTATGGCTGCCAAAAAAGGAGGTGCCCTCTACAGGAAAATCCAGAGCTATATTCTGGGTATCCTGTGTACAGTTTGAGGCTCTCAACCAGGCAAACCTTCTCTGGGTGATGGTATTTGCCATCCACCTTGCAGCAGTCTCACTACTATCTGCTGCCATTTGAAACTGATATTTGGCAGCCTCCATGCCAAACCTAGCAGTTTCAGCTAGGTCTGCAAAAAGAGAGGAAGGAACTTTCTCAGCCATAGCCAGAACAGACTGCCAGAGAGTCTTCTAGTATTGGGCTGCATAAGCTTGATAATTAGCCTGCCTGATGGCCAGAGAGGATGACAAATAACCTTTCTTGGCCATACTGTCAATTTTTCAGGAGTCCTTCTCTGGAGGGTGGGAAGCCAGAGGAACCTTTACCTTGTCGTATGCAGCAGCTTGCACCACCCCCTGGTGGTCAGGGTGTGTAAATAAAAATTCAGCCCCTGTCCCGTCAAGCTGGTACTTTATATCCAACCTTTTGTCTATAGGAGGGGCAGATCCAGGAGTCTGGAGGAATTTTAAAGCATCTCTTTTGAAATACTTATTTATGGGAAGCAACAGCTTCTTAGTGGGAGTTAAACCCATCATTTCCAGATGCTCAGCCTCCTCCTCATCCTCAACCACTTCAGAGGTAGCGATATCCAAGGCATCTACAGTTTTCCCAACAAAGGAAAAAAAGAGAAGAAGAATCTTTGTAGACCTGGGAGGAAAGCAAACCTCCTGTTCAGGGGAGACCTCGGGCTCTATAGGCTCACCTTCTTCTTCCTCTTCTCCCTCCTCCCCATGCTCCTCTGGAAAGAAGGGTGGATTGGGGGGGTACAGTGGTCTGAACTGGGGACTGTGGAACCACAGGCAGTAGATCCTGTAAAGTCTGCATGATTTTTATAGCCTGTGCAATCTCAAGGCGAGAAGGCACAGCTGCAGGCACCACAAAAGTCCCCTTATCAGTAGGGGTTCAGTGTGCTTAGTTTTTTCAGTTTCTTGACTGGAACCAGAGAGCTAGCCGGTTCGGCAGGTCTCTGTTTACCCACATCAGGGGTCATAACAGCTGGAGTTGTGGTTTCATACACAGGTCCTGAAGGTTTCAACTGGTCAGAGCCAGAGGGACCCCTAATTCTCTTGCTCAATCTTTCCAGATGTTTTTCAGGCATCTTGTCTTCAGCTAGAGGAGAGGGAGAAAGGGCCTTTAGCTGCTGAGTATATTTGTAAGTTAATTTAAAGTAGTTTTTTCAGCTGCCATTTCGGTGTGTTGGAAATTGTATTTGAGGTCTGTTCCCAACTGCCTTTTTTTGTACTTTTAAATTTGGCTTAAGAGATTTTAGCAGACAAATTGGCGATTGTGTTTAAATGTTGCTCTCTGGCCTGTAAGTGCAGGCATCATATTACGGGGATTAGTGCTGCTAAAATGTGATGGTTAACTGCCATCTCAGTCAGTCTTCAGCTAGAGGAGAGGGAGAAAGGGCCTTTAGCTACTGAGTGTTTTTGTAAGTTGATTTAAAGTAGTGTTTTAACTACCATTTCAGTGTGCTGGAAATTGTATTTGATGTCTGTTAACTGCTCAGCAGTTGGGGTCTGGCAGAGGTTGTCTGAACCTTCCTTTACTGAGCAGTTGGGGAAAGGATTTTAGTTGCTGAATAAGCATTTCATTCTTTTTCAGTCTGTGGACTTTAAGGCAGTAGTGCGACTTGTTTAATACGGTGTTTGTGTGGGACCTTCCTCCAGAGGAGGTTGCAGTGCTTGAAGGTGCAGTGAGGGGCAGACACAGGGCTGATACACTCTTGTGAGAGTTGGGTGTGGCCCTAATCCCACCCTTCCCACCCCTCCTCCCCTCCTTATAGGGAACGCCTTCCCTGCAATTGGAGGCAAAGGCTTCAGGTGTAGCTCATATAGTTCTAGCCCACTGGGGGTTGGGTTTAAATGCCGGGAAAGAGGAGCTTAGGGAGTTGTACACTTCCCCTGTAAGTTTACTGTATAGTGCTGCACCTAGTAACAGGGGTATCCGTTTACTGTGGGACTGTATCTAGGATTAGTGGGTGACCCGATTAGTGGGTAGGGGTGTATCTTGGACTAGTGGGAAACCTGGTGGTTCACCCAAGGAAACCTACTTGGAAGGGGATGGGACCACACATCATTAGAGCCGGCATCATTAGGAGGGTGGTGGGGTGCAGAGGGTGTGGGGTAGCCATGATACTGGACTGGGCTTGGAAGTTCGGTGGTTGCCCAGTGTGCTACCAGCTGGCACAGCTTAGGGAGGAGGTTGAGGGGATTAGGAGACAGCTGGAGGGAGATGGGAGGTATGGTTGAGGAATAGGGCAGGGGCTCTCCCACAGAGTTGCACCAAGCATTAGGGGCCGGGGCATAGGGAAAGAAGTGCAGGAGAGTACTCTGAGGTCACATAAGGACCCTGACAGAGGAGGCCCTAAAAGGACACTACCAAGGAAGCAGGCAGGTATCTGGGGACCCTCACAGAGGGGGCCAAAGGGAGGACTTTCTCTGGGAAGTAGGCAGGTGGCTGGGGCTGGACAGAAGGAAGCAAGATGGGGAGGTGGATCGGACCTTAAGCTCAGTAACTGCTTCAATTCTCTTCTTCTGCTTGGGGATGAGAGGGGTGATGTAGCCATGACAGGGGCGGTTAGAGATGGAAAGGGAGTGTGGGGCAGGAGGCAGGGGCTGGATAGCAGGAAGAATGGGGGGGAACTTGGAATGCGGGAAAACGGGGGGAGTGGGGGATCAGAGGAGGAGGGGTAGAGGGAGGAAAGCGTAAGGAGAAGGACCAGTTGGGAGGCAAGGAGAAGGACCAGAAGTACAAGGAGGATACAGTAAATGGAGCAGAGGGTTTAGGCCAGAGGAGCACGACAGGCAAGGAGGAGCTGAATGGAGATGAGAAGGAAGGGAGGATGAGCCAGACTAGTTTAGCAGATGGGGAGGGGAAGGACCAGTCACGAGCAATGACTGGGGGGGGAGCAGGGTACAGAAGGATACTCGGGAGGAGGAGATGCATAGGATTGGAGAGGAGGGAGTGGCTAGGATAAATAAGGAGGGGGCGGCAGGTGGCACCCAGATGGGAAGAGGAGCAAGGAGCCAGCTGGGAGGGAGGAGCCAGTAGAAAGGATGAGGGATATGGGGGGGGGGAATGAAGGAAAAGGGGTGGTCAGAGTGCTCCTGTTGGGCGATTCCATGATCATGGGTATCAAGTGGGATAGGGAAAGGGAAGCCTGCCCGGTTACAACAAAATTCTTCCCTAGACTAACAGTGCACAGGACCAAGCACGAGGTCAGCCTGACATCGGTGGTGGGCAAGGTGATGGAGGGCACTGTCAAGGAGAGGCTGGGGGGGGACCTGAAAAAGTCAGGGTGCCTGGACGATGGACAGCATGGATTCGTCACAAGGAAATCGTGTTAGACAAACCCTGTGGAGTTCTATGACTGGGCGATGACTGCTTTGGACCTGGGTAGACCAGTGAACGTCCTCTTTCTTGACTTCAGCAAGGCGTTTGACTCTGTTCCTCACAGGGGCCCACTGGATAAGATAGGAGAAATGGGGATGGGAAACCAGATGATCAGATGGATAGGAAATTGGCTCCAGGACCTGATGGTTGGCGGGTTAGTCTCATCCCCAAGGAGGGTCGTTAGTGGGTTCCCTCAGGGATCGGTCCTAGGGGCCCCCTCCTGTTCAATGCCTACATCTCTGACATAAGGAAGGGTATCAGGAGTGAGATGAGTCTCTTTGTGGATGACTCAAAACTGGGGACTGTGGTGGATGGGGAGGAGGGGAGGGTGGCCCTACAGGGGGACCGGGAGGCTCTAGAAAGGTGGTCTAGAAAGTGGAAGCTGAGGTTTAATGCAGGGAAATGCGAGGTACTGCACCTGGAAGCCAGAAACCCGGGCCAAGTGTACATCCTGGGGGGAAGGGAAATGCTACAAGTCTCGATGGCTGACAGGGACCTGGGGGTGGTGGTGAATGTCAAGATGAACAACTCGGAGACTCGTAGGAGGGCAGCGGCCAAGGCCAACAGGATGCTGGGATGCATCGCTAGGGGGATCACCTCCAGAAGGAAGGAAGTGATACTCCCTCTGCATAACTGCTTGGTAAGGCCGCACCTAGAGTACTGTCTGAAGTTTTGGAGGCCACACTTAAAGAGGAACATTGAACTCCTGAAGAGGGTCCAGAGGAGGGCAACCAAAATGATCTGGGGCTTCGGGGACAGGACCTATGGGGAGAGGCTTGAAGAGCTAAATATGTACACATTGGAAGAGAGAAGAGACCGGGGGGACATGATAGAAGTCTTCAGGTACATGAAGGGGGTAAATAGGGGAGGAGCAGTCAGGGTGCTCCAAAGGAAGGGGGGGCAACTAGAGGGCATGGGTGGAAGCTGGAGGGAGGGAAATTCAGGGGAGAAAGGGGGAGGTGCTACTTCACTGAGAAGGTGGTGGAGCCATGGAATGCGCTGCCCAGGGGGCTGGTGGAGGGGTTCAAGAAGGAGTGGGACAGGTACAGGGGAAGAGTTCTGGAAGCAAAGTCCAGTGCAGCAAGAATATCCGGGACTGGGCAGGGAGAAGCCAGAGAGAGTGAGGGGGGCAGCAAGGTCAGCTCCCAGGGTGGGGGCTGACCAAACGAGCAGACAAGAAAGACCGTTAGGCCTATTCTGCTGCCATTTTAGTAACGTTAGCATGTTATCAGGGAAAGTTTAACAAATTTCACAGCTAGTCATAAGATGGTCAAAACAAAGGCAGAACACACAAATAGAAAGTTTATCTGCCTTGGCAAAAACTTCTCCACATTCGGTACAGTATTTGAAACCAGGTTCTCCGGTTCTCTTCTTCGGTTTTTCTGACATAGCATTTGAAAAAACCGTAACCGAAATATACAGAATCAAAAAGTAGTAGTTTAGAGTTAAAATTAAACAACTTTAACGGTTGCAGTCGGTTCAGAAACCGATTGGAAAAAACGATTGGAACCAGTAACCAAGGAAAAGGAACCATGACTATCGGCTCAGTAACCGAGGTTATCGGTTACCAAAATACATAAAACTTAAAAATTTTTTAATGAAATTAACAGTAAACAAGGGAGAAAAATCCCCAATAATTAACTAAAAAGACCTCGGTTCCTCAGCGGTTATACCGAACCGTGAGAAACAGAGAAAAACACTAAAATTAACTAAACTAACAGTTACTAAAATTACAAAGATAAGAGGCAGCAAATGAAAATAAATAAAAAATACTTAAGTGTTGAGGAGGAGATTACCAAGTGTCTGGTCTTGACAGGTGGAGAGAGAAATCTGAAGGTTAGAATGTAGGCAGTTGATAGGTGGCCGCATTTGAAAGAGTGGCTCATGCCAATGATTCCATCGTTGTAATAAAGTTCCATCTCTGGGCAGATCTGACTTAAAGGCACACTGCAGAAGAGTTAGGAATCTTGGAGTATTTCTGGGTGGGAACAACAGGTTCTCCTTGAACCAGGTTTCTAGCACATGGAAGTCCTTTTCCAGGTCTGAAATGATACTAATAATGTCTCTGGAGGATCCGTAAAGTATGGCATCATCAGCATAAAGCTGAACTGATGCCACTCCACATTTCAGCAGCAGTTCTTTATAAAGATTGAAAATAGAAGTGGCCCAAGGATTGACCCCTGGGGGGCCCAGTCAGTAATGGGAGATAAGCATGAAAGGGCTCTGGCCCATGTGACTCACCGAGACTGGTTAGAAAAGTGGTTAGAGATCTGAGTGAGAGAGAGAGAGAGCTGTAATCAAGGCCAAGGCAGTGGAGTTTGATTATAAGTAGAGGGTGGTTTACAAGGTCAAATGCCTTCATAAAATCTACAAAGACTGCCCCAATGGCACTTCCCCGGCCCATAGCCTGACAGATGTCAGAGGGGGCTTGCAAGAGAGCAGACTCAGTCCCGTGCGATTTCCAAAATCCATGTTAATGGATGGTAAGGGCATTGGCCTGTTCTAAGCAGGAGTATAGCTAATTATACAGTATTCTTTCTTGAATCTTTGCAAATGGACATAAGATGGATATAGGTCTGAAGTTCTTGACAAGGATAGTCGGACCATTTTTATGGTTGCTTGCACGCATGTGCAAGAAACAGAGGGCCATCATCCAAGTTTTTGTAGGTGTGGCACCCTGTCTTCCAATTCAGTCAGTGTGTTTGCAGGCACGGCCACGGTTCACCAATGAATGCTGCAGCTGTCTATGACAGCAGTTGAAAATGCAGTGGCGTACAGTTGAAAGGGAGAGACCACTTCAGTGAGCAGCCGTAAGATAGTGTTGATTAGCATATTGCTGGCAATCCTGCTTGTATACGTCTCTGCTTTCTTTTCCTGGAACACAAATTCAATTTGAAGTGAACTTTTCCTAAGACTAACTTTCCGGGAGGAGGCAAGTGACTAAAATGACATCCTTGGAATGTTTCCAAAAAAAGATCTAATTGCCATCCTTGGAATGTTAAGTCAGAGTTCAGGGCAGAAGCGGCATTGACAAAAGCAGGAAAACAGAACCCCAAAGAGACTGAAAAAGTAGACGCAGTTTTCGTCTGTTGCACACCTGATCAGTATTATAATAATATTCCCTAACCCTTAAAGTGTCTCTGAATAGCACTCCCCCCCCAGCCCACCGCACACAGTATGGCTGACGGGGGTGCCCAATCCCCTCATCGACTCCGTGCCCCCCCCCAGAGTTCTAGGTGCCATGCTGGGAGCCCACCCCAGCGTGGCATAAGTGAGAATGGTGACGGGGTCCCACGTTGTCTTCCTAAAAAGAAAAACACCTGAAAATAAAAAAGCGGTCCCTCATTGATAGTCTTGGCCCCCAACCCACACCCACTCGTTACGCATCCACCTCCCCACACCCCCACCTCACCCCATACTTACCTCCAGAGGCCAGCGTAATGATCTTCGGTGGCCCGGGAACACCTCTGCACTCTTCAAAGCCGACCGCGAACTGAAGAAATGCAGGTAAGCTGTATAATGGAATTAACAGGGTTTTTTCAACTTTTATGCATATCTCAGGGAATTTTGGCACCATATTTTCAACATGGGGTTTTTGGGACCCCTCCTAATGAATTCTGGCACTGTCATGGCGTTAATCGGCCCTGAAACGTGATTTTGCGGTCACTGAGCAGAACCACCTTTCCGGACTAATTTATGAAACGACAGTATCACAGTTCATGAGGTAGGCCCCCAAAAACCCTATGTTGAAAATCTGGTGAAAAATTCCCAAAATTACTGATTCTGGCGATGCATTGCGCGGTTCCTCACGCCGTAAGTTCGCAATTTTTAATATTTTCACTCCAGATTTTAAACATTGCCATTTACACACCTCCTTATGAGCAGTACAGCTGTCACTTTTCACATCTGCCCAAAATGCGCTTCAGCATGTAGCGACAAATGGTGCAGGCAGTGCAGTAAATCAATGTTCGGGACAGATTAAGAAAATCACAGTGACACTGTTCATGAGCAGAGGTCTTAAAATGGCTATGTTAAAATTTGGTGACAAAAGTCCTTAAAATGACTGTGTTACGAGTGAGCATTGCACAGTTTCCATGCACCCTCGTAAGTTCATGAATTTGTAATATTTTCAGTCCAGATTTTCACCACTGGCATTTTTCCACACTTCCTTATGAACAGTACAGCTGTCATTTTTCACACCATGGGCGAAATGTGTTTTTGCACTTCCAGCGCAGAAATGTGTGGTTGCTGTGGGAAATCACTGTTCGGGACAGATTCAGAAAATCACAACGACACTGTTCATGAGTGGAGGTCCCAAAATGGCTGTGTTGACAATCTGCTGTAAAAAATCCCCGAACTAATTACATTAGGGGTGTGAGTTGCACAGTTTCTACACACGCTTGTGACTTCACCAGTTTTTTTATATTTTTTCACTACAGATTTTCAACACTGCAATTTTTTTTACACCTCCCCATGAACAGTACAGCTGTCATTTTTCACATCCTGTTCGAAATGTGTTTTCGCACCTGTGGTGCCAAATGGCGTAGTCACTGTGCAAAATCAGCTTTTGGCTAACGAACTGATATTGCCACTGTTCATGAGGTGGGGGTCTCAAAAAAAAAAAATGCTGAAAATTTGGAGTAAAAATACCAACGAACGCCTGAGGCGTAGGGTTTCAGACCATAATGCCCCACCCTGTAGAGACTGACAGGCATCAGGGGTGTGACTTGGGATTGTCGCCTGTAATGCTCATACTATTCCATCCCCACCCACACCCTGCAGCCAGTGAGAGGCATCGAGGTGTGCCTTGGACTCTTTGGCCCCAAAGTTCACCCCACTCTCTTATACAGCACCCATTTCGCCATATTTCCTGATGGAATGGGGTGAACATAAGGGCCAAAAACCCCAAGGCACACCACGACACTTGTCAGTGTCTGCGGGGTAGGCTGTGGTGAAATGGTGTGGCCGTTATGCCTGACGACCCAAAGGCACACCCCAACACCTGTCAGTATCTGCAGGGTGGTGGTGGGGTTGGCTTCAGTCCAATACTTCACTGTCATTTCTATTATGCAGCTCTGTAACTCCTACACTACCAATGCCTATGCCAGCAAGCAAACACTTGGCATTGACAAATGCTTGTTGTGTACTGGGACGATGATCGCGGATTTCCATTTGTCTGAGATGGTATGCGTGAGGAAGGATCTGTTAATTAGCAATGTGATTGAGTGAGCAAGTGCATATGCTCCTAACTTGAGGAATTTTGGCAGCAGGGTGTCAAATCCCGGTGAGCTCTCAGGGTTGAGTCCCTTTAAGAGTTTGACGGGGTGCTGTTGAGCAGTCACAATGGCAAGACACACCTTTTACCAGCTCAGTCTACCATAGCTCTAATTTTGTATAAAACTTTAATTCCTGGGAAGTGATTGTAGAAATTACGTTTCAACAGAGGCCACAGCCAGGTAGTTTCAGTCCTCTGAAGCCCACCAGTCAGAAGAATCAGAGGGAGAGACCTTAACTTTTTGATGGCAGAACGTCGGACATTATTAACAAATAGTTTCTGCTTCATCCCTTTAGTAACTGTTGTTGCTCTCATTACTTTATGAATCATCGAGTTGGAAAGTTTAATGACTCATTTCCCACTGTTGTTACATAAGGGAGGTGGGGCTGGTTTTTATGAGTGCTTATCAATTTAGTATTACCATTTCAAGATTGTGGTGTCATATCATCACTGGCTGATGAGTTTAACTGATCATTTATAGGACTTATTATTCTTGGGATTTGACTACCAAAAGCCACAGTAAGCTGCAGCTTTGTGGAATCAGCTTTTGGGTTAAAGTTAGTCTTGAGTATACCCCCACATTCTAGTACCTGACTGTATAGGCTGGGTTTTTCCCTTTGTTTACATTAGATGTACATGGAATGCTTGATAACATGTGATGCCTTACAGGAGTTGTAATGTATGCATTTGTACATGTTAAACTATAATAAACATACTAAAAAAAAAAGTTTAAGGACCTCTTTTCGTGTTGTGATTTTTAGATGGAAGTGGGGATGTGGGGCTTACAGGTGAGAAGTGTTTTGGTCAGGGTGAAGGATGAAGGTCAGGTAGGCATGCCTTGTAAGTGTCGAGGTCTGTGAAGAAGAAGAGATTTATTCCTTCATCTATCTCCATTGGCGTGGTAATGTGAAGCCTTTCGAGATCATATTTAGAGGGATGCTACGTTCATTACCCTTAAGTAGGGCATTAATTTGCTTCCAAAAACATTTGGGGTTAGCAAGGCGTGTTTCCTGTAGGGATTGCAGATATTCCCGCTTGGATTTGTTACTTTTAGATTTGCAAGTGTTCCGCAGTTGGCGATAGGATATCCAGTCTGAGTGAAGACCTGATCTTTTATACACTTTCCAAGCTTTGTCACAGGAGCGCATTAGCTGCCTTAACTCCTAGGAGAGCCAAGCGGAGTGGATACCTTTGGCTCTCCTTAGCTTGAAAGGGGCATGGGAGTCAAGAATTCAGGTGAAGGTATTGACCAGATAGTCTAACACTGGATTTATGTCGGGAAGTGAGGTAATGGGGGTCCAGTCGATGGAAGCAAGAATATGCAGGAAAGCTTCAGTATTAAAGTTGGTTAGATCCCTGGATTTGAGTAATTTTCGAGGGGGGCGTCGAGAGTTATTCTTCCAGACACAGAAGGTAGGGGTATGATCACTTAGTGTGTCTGAGAAGATTCCAGCAGCCTTGATAAAGGATGCATTGTTAGTTAGCAACCAGTCCAATAGGGTGTGCTTACCCGACTTCATGTTAAGCCTCGTGGGTTGGTCAATTAATTGGTCTAGTTTAGCATCTGATAGAGCTGCTTGGTATTGGCTTTTATTAGGTCCTGTCCAGTTGAGGCTAAAGTCCATGAAGAATGACAATCGCTATGAGGGAGGGTATCTAGATTGGCGAACAGTTCAACATAGGAGGAAGATGCAAGTTTAGGGGGTAGATATACACATCCTATAGTTATGTGTTTGACGTGGCCAAAGGTAATTTTGATAAACAGATGTTCAGTATCAGAGTTAATATTTAAGCCTGTTTGCTCAATCACGGACAACCCTGCCTTAGTGTAGATCAGTACCCCCACTCCCCTTTTGTTCAGCCGATCACGTCAGGAGGAGGAGAAGCCAGAAAGAGCAATTTCATGGGACAGGATGGAAGGCTTTAACCAGGACTCCATAATGCATATGACATCTGGTTTGTAATGTTGGGCCCAGGATTCTAATTCAGCCATTTTCCCCAATACTCTGTAAATTCATATGGGTCTTTTTGAGACCTTTTGTATCAGACCATATGGGACTTGAGGTTAGGGGGTTAGAATTTGGCCTATTGTTGGGTTCAGCCTTTGCTCTTATTGTGGGTCCAGGGTTAAGCTCGATGTCACCCAATAGCAGGAGGAGGCACAATCATGTTCAAATAGAGGGTGGGTGGAGGAAAGGTGACTTGTGTTATTCTTGGATCGATGTTTAAGAAGGATAATTTTATAACACTGGGCTAGGGCCAGGAGACCAAAGTGAGGTGGAGAGGTTCTCTCAAGGTACTGAACTGATGTATAAGAAGGTTAATTTTATAATGCTGGGCTAGGATCCCTGGATCTGACGTAGGGATCCATCAGTATCTGACCCCGGATCCTAGCTATCTGACCTAGGATCCCTAGATCCTAACTAGGATCCATTGTCATCAGACCTTGGATCCTATATCTGTCTTTGGTAGGATTTCTGGTAGGTTCCTAGGTAGGATGCCAGCATTATCTGACAGATAGTGGTAGGATCCACAAAAGCAGTATCTGAACATACCCTTTTTTCTTGGTATCATACCTGTAGTAAAATGAGAAGCTCCCACACAGCAGTCCTTGGGTGTCTAGTGTTGAAACACTGCAGGCCTGTAGATGTTGCCAAAGGTCTGCTGGCACTGGTGCACTTAAATGTTGAACAAGTGAAGCAATGGCCTTCTTATAAATTCTCCCCACAAGCCAGGCAATTGCTAAAATGGCTCTTCAAACTGAGATAGGTATACTATAGCTTGATGGCCAACTTGAAAAAGCCAACATGGAACTCAATGGTTAGTCACAGTACTCAGTTACCAGGAATGTCTCTTACCAGAATTGAGGCTGAAAGCTTGCTTACTCATCTGTCCAGTGACCTCTACGACTCTTGGCTGTACAAGCCTGGGACCCCACAGTTTCATCAGGCAGAAAGATTTGCTGGCTTCCCAAGTGTCAATGCTCAGGGGCAGGGATGTTCAAGTTTATATTCCTCAACCGGGGCTATGCACTGATCGTCAGCTGTCATCTTTCGTACAGGTCGGCACACACATACTGTTCAAACTGCTGCTACTTCCAGGCACAAGGCCTAGGATATAGCACCTTATCTGCAGTCACGGCACATCATCCACTCACTGTGGAATTCTCCATAAATCTGACACCATGTGAGCTGTCCCCTTTTATGCACGACCCCTATTCAGGGTTCCAACTGCTCCCCTCACTTTGCTCAACACCCGATAGGATTACCAGTGGTGCCAACACAATACCCCACCTATCCCAGAATCTCTGCGGTGGTACTTGGACCAGGGAATGCTATGGATTGGCTGTCTAAGATGTCAAGAGGTCACAAGACTGCAGCCCCACAAAGTCAAAGTAGTTTGTTCCCAAAACCACTGGTCCCTGCTTTACACCAGGAATCCTGTGCCCAGATTCACTCAGATGACAAGCCTGCCTCAAAAAGGTAGGGGGCTACATACTATAAATATCAAGCTTATCCCCAAGCAGCTCTGAGGGATCTGGGGTTACTGAAGGGTTTACCCATGTCCCATCAGTACAGGTATATACAGTAATAAATCCAATCTAAATACAGGGTGAAGGATACAGCCTTCTAAGTAGCTTACCATAGCATTCAGGCATGACCCCCAAAATTGATTATGTAGAAATGATGGCTCTCTGCATCTTACCCCATCACTGGGACTCAATGTTACAGTGTCAATGTAGTCACAGCAGTGAGATTTATTCTGCTCACTGCATCTTACCCCTTCTCTTTGGTCTCGATGTCACAGAGCCACCTCATGTGGCCTTCAGCAGATTCACAGGCTTATTCAGTTCAGAATCTACTCACCCGCATAGGAACCAGGGACAGAAAAGTTGCAAGTTATGATTTGATACTAGGGACATAAGAAGGTGAAAACCCTCAGACAGCCCTCCTTGAGGGTGGACCCCCAACAGGCCCTCGCTGTCCCTGAACTCGGACCCCAGCCAGGATCTGAGCTTCAGAAACCCAACTGGAAGGAGCCAGTGCCACACTGGACCTGGGACTCTGCCCCCATCCCAGGCCCATGGACCCACTTCAGCTGTTACAGCCGGAATACAGAACCAGGGGTGCCCGAGCCCCTTGGGTTTTAAATTCTTGGGTCGCACTTGAACCAGAAAGCAAAGCTAGGAAATGAAAATTTAATACGAACCATAACTGTTGATCTTCCAGAATATCTTCACCATTCATTTGACACTTATTGGTCTAAGCTGGAGGTGCATCAGCCGCCCCACCCTCCCGGAGCAAAGTCTTTACAGCCAGGAGGGGACTGACGTGCAGCTGATGTACTGATGTCACACTCATGAATTAGCCAGTAATCAATCCCAGCCCCCTCTCCACCTCAGTTCTGTTTGCCAGTAGAAAAAACAAATGGAAAGGCAAGGGAGGGCTATAGACTTTCTAGCCCAAAAGGATAGGAAAAGGATGCAGGCTATAATAAATAAACAACCAAATAAAACCCAACTACCAACTTAGAAGTCACGGTTAGCACCTACTGGGTGGCACAAGGGTAGTGGGTATGAAGAGTCAGAGCCCATTACCAACTGCCTGGACAGAAAAGGTAGATGTAAAGAAATGGGCAGCAGCACTGGGCATGTGGCTACAACACATACACAGGAAATTTCAAAAGAGACCCCTGTGTAATTAAGAATGCCAGCTAGTAAATAAAAATAGTTTTGTGCTCCCAAGATGACACCACCAAAATTAAGTAGGGTAAACACTATGGCACTGTCCACACTACACCACTTAAATGAACTGCATTGTGGGATAGGGTGCAGCGGTAACGGTTACACGGCACCCACAATGTGGACGGGCTGTAACAGTTCCAAACCGTTACAGGCAGTAACCGTTACAGTGTGTCCACACTGCTGGCAAACAGTCCTGATAACGGTTTGGAACCGTTACAGCCCGTCCACATTGTGGGTGCCGTGTAACCGTTACCGCTGCACCCTATCCCACAATGCAGTTCGTGCTGCACTGGGGGACTGCTGGAGCTACACACTCACCCGTCCACACTATGGCCGGTAACGTTACAGGGGCAGAACCGTTTTTGTAACAGTTGCTGAAACCACTTACGAGATGGTTTCAACAACGGTTATGAAAACGCCTTCTGTAACGTTACAGGTGTAAATGTAAACCGTTGCGATAACGGTTTGGGCCCTCTGTAACGTTACAGAGGCATAGTGTGGACAGGGCCTAAAACCCCTCCAGAAGAGGGGAGCAACAGGAGCTCGAGGACAAAGCCCAGGGAGCACTAATACTACATTCATTAAACAACTCTGTATTACATAGTTAGTGAGTTTTGATGAGGAAGTAGTGAAAGCTGTGATATCAACAAGCTGCTCTCTCAGAGAAAAATTTCCACTACTTCAATTCAGCACTGAAACTCAAATGATCATTTTTTTATAAGAGAATAATGGATTTTAAGATAATCTATCTTAACATAAACCGCAGACTGAGTTTGTAAGAAACCTTGTGGGCAAACCATTAACTCTATAGCCTGCTGTGATTGGGAATCCAAAGCAGCAAGCTGCAGTACTGCAAGATGATGTCATCACTTTCCAAGCCTGACAGAGTGACAGAAATAACTCCACTGTTTTCTGCCACTGTAAAGCAATTTAAATACGGATTAAGAAAACCACAAAACCAAACAGCATGAAATTTTCAGGAAACGTTAATCAAGACACAGGAACTTGAATTCAAGCTTTATTAACGATATGCAAAAAACTTTGCACATGATCTTTAATGAAGTTTTTTGCAATGAATGTATACCCTATTGGGAAAATACCCTGGGCATGGAGATGGAAAAAATAAACCAAAAACAAAAAAAAAAAAAAAAAAAACACAGAGAGAGAGAGAGAGAGAGAGAGAAAAACAAGTCCAGATCCCAAAGGATTTCTTTTATTTTAGTTGGGGGAGGCTAGTAAGAGGGTCACAGGTTTTTTGGGGGTTTTTTTTGTGGGAGAGCCAACAAAGGACCCTCACCCAGTTTTCAATTTCTTGTAAGGGATACAGAAAATACATATTCCAGCCTCTGGATATAAAGGGGGTGGTGGTGGGGGAAAACGGAGAGTCTCCCAAATTGGAATGGCACGAAAACACACCAGCGTGCACTAGCACACGTAGGTGAGCTGCTTAGAGGCCCGGTCTCTACTTGAATGGAGAATGGTGGGCAGGCATGTGACTGAAAGTTGAAGATATTCTGGAAGATCAAAAATTATGGTCAGTATGCAATTTTCATATCTTCCAAAAATGCATCTTCACCATACATTCCCACCTATAGGTCAGAGTACCAAGCTTCCCAAATAGGGAGGAGCTTGCTCACCCTAATGGAAGACATCCCTCAGCCCTCTGCATGGCAAAGAACACCTGATGGCAGGATCCTAACAGGTCTAGTGGGACCAAAGACTGGTCAAGGACAGACAGAGGCCACTGTAGCTCAGGGCATGCCCCCAAGGAAGAGGTACTGTTACTTTGAAGCGCCGGGCTGGTCAGACGTGTGTAGAACCCAACTTACACTTTAAATTTGTGCATTGTAAGGTACTACTGCTTTTGTGATTCTACCATGATTATGAAGAAATCTTTTAAAGCACAGTAAAAATATTTTCCACTGACCTGTTGAGTGCTGGCTTTATTTTCATTTCAACCCCATTAACTCAAGCCTGACCCTGCAGGAAAAGAAATGAGCCCTCTGGAAGTGTGAATTAAGCACCTTATGTGAGCCAGAGGTGTCAACCCAGAAATGAGAGGCCACGCTGTCTGATGAATGCAGACTGTGTTTTCTACCAGCCTCCAGGCCACCCAGTTGACACCACATGATGCCCTTGACTGGTGCCATGCCAGCTCGAGGCACTGGGCAGAAAGGCAAATGTCTTGCCCAGTTAGTTTATAGCAAGGCAGTGCAGTAGGATATGACTTAACTGCAACCATGGGCACTTACTGTAAGCTGTCTAATGTGCCTGGTGTACAGCAATGCACATAAGGGCATGTGCCAAAATAAAAACCCTCCTTACCCAGTTATTCACCTGTGCAGAATCAGCCTCAGGAGGTTGGTTATGCGAAGGCCATTTAGGCTATGTTAGGATCTGCAGCACCTCAACCCCCAAAGTGGGATGAGGTGTGGATCCCGCTTGCAGATCCTGAGGGAGCACAATACCCAAGACGGATGTCACTAGGGGCTGGAGCAGCAGAAATGGGATGGAGCCAGACTCTTCTAGAGGCCTCCTGGAAGGCTCACTGCCAAGGAGGAATGACAGTGTGGTCATCATTGAAATCTCCAAGGAGTTTCCATGGCAAGGACACAGTACTGCAACCTACAAAACAGCCAATGTCCAGCACCCTCTGCATGTTCATAAGGAATCTCTGGTATACAGAGTACTCAGAATCTGAGGACAGAGGGAAGATTCCACTTCCTCAGGGGAAGAGGAGGGAGAGGAGGAGCTGAACTTGGAAGAAGGTGGTGCCTGGGCCCCAGGTCTGAACTATTACCAGTCTGACTGAAGGTGGTAACTGAGTAAGGTACCAGATGTCCTCATATTGAAACCAGGTGAGGGGATCAAGAGGACCCATAATACCTGGCAGCTCAGGAAGAAGTGGCAGAGGCCCAGGGAGGATGGAGGAGGCACCGGGGGCTCCAGGCTCTCTGCCAGGGCTATGGGGCATCTAGTGATCACCGACCCATTTTCTTTCTACATGTATTTGCCCTGGAAAGTTGGATCTGGTGTTCTCACTGGGGCTTGAGATAGATAATCTTGGGATTGAGTGGGTGGTTTGGTCCGATCTTTGCAAGGTGCAGTTCACGTTCATGGCTCCCACCCGATGCCCTTCCCTTACTGAGATGATGAGCTGCAACCCTTTACAGGGTTTGACTCCAGAGGGTTTTCTGGCGGCAGCTGATCTATCTGATGTGGGAAATGTATGCATCGAAGATGTTGGTGCTATGGTAGACTCCTATAATCGGATTCTGTCTGGTGCCACTGACTCCCTCGTACCTGTCCGTGTACACCCCAGATCTTCATACCTGAGGTCTTCTTGGTTTGATGGGGACCTCGGGGAGATGAAGAGGAAGGGTTGGAGTTTGGAGCACTGCTGGAGGAGATCCAGCCTGGATGCGGACAAAGTGGCCTTGCGTGTGCATCATAATGCATACCAAGGGGCAATCAACCATAAGAAGGCAGTATTCCTGTCCAGGGAGATTGCTGCTGGGAAGAACAGACCAACTATACTTTTTTGGATTACGGATAGGTTACTTCATCCTGCCTGTCTGCAGCCGAAGAAGGTTTTTTCTGACTTCGAATGTGAAGAGTTTGCTTGGTTTTTATCGGACAGAGTGTCCAGAATTCGGCAGGGTGTTCCTCCAGCCAGCAATGTATTAGCTGGCAGTGGTCATCAGAGGTATCCCAAGTGCACTCCGCCTGGTTGGGGGGGGGGGAGTTTAAACCAGTGGATGCCGTGAGGTTATTGAGGTGGCGACCAATCTGAAGCACACTTTTTGCAAAATGGATCCGGTGCCAACGCGTTTCTTGATGCGATGCAGACACACTGTTGGCCCAGTGTTTGCCCCAATTCTCAGGTGTTCCTTAGCTGAGGGGGTCTTTCCTGATGCCTTGAAGGAAATACTTGTGAGACCACTCTTAAAGAAGCCATCCTTGGACCCAGAGATTAGGGCAAATTACTGACCTATCTCCAACCTTCCCTTTTTAGCGAAGGTTGTGGAGAAGGTAGTGGCGCTTCAGTTGGAGGAGCACCTCATGACCCATGATTTGTACAAACAATTCCAGTCAGGGTTTCGGGCAAGGCATAGCACAGAAGCCGCGCTTGTTCAGGTGCAGAATGACCTCCTCAGGGCTTGAGATCGGGGAGACAAGACAATTCTTGTTCTCCTGGATCTCTCTTCCGCTTTTGACACTGTAGACCATGGTGTGTTGCTTAACTGTCTTAGAGAACTCTGCGGACTCACCGGCACTGTCATCTGCTGGTTTGAGTCTTTTTCATCTAATAGGAGACAGCGAGTTGTGATGGGGAATTTCTCTTCCTCTGCTGGTCTCCTTTCTTGTGGAGTTCCTCAAGGTTCGGTTTTGGCCCCCATGTTGTTTGCAGTGTATGTGCTGCCCCGGGGGGAGGGGGGGTGTCATTAGGAGGTATGGTTTGGGTTTTCATTGCTATGCTGATGATATCCAACTATACTTGTCCTTTGCCCCAGGAACATCCAACCCGGTGGATGTGCTAAATAGTTGTCTTGCCAAGATTAATGATTGGATGGCATCCAGCTGGTTGAGACTGAATCCCGATAAGACGGAGGTACTGGTAGTGGAGTTGAACAGAGTGTGCGATACGTTGACCGTTGATTCAGGAACTGGATTAGTTTTGGGTTCTGTCTCACTGAAGGCCTCCTCAAGGGTGCGAAATCTTGGCATTATTTGTGATAGGAGTTTGACTATGGAGGCGCAGATTTCCTCTGTTGTCCGCTCCTGTTTTGTCCATCTTAGAAATATCGCCAGGATAAAGCCCCTTTTTCCACCTCTGGACCTCCCTACCTTGATGCATGCCTTGGCTGCATCAAGGCTTGACTACTGTAATGCACTCTATCTCGGGGTCACAGGAGGATCTCTCCACAGACTGCAGCTAGTGCAGAATGCAGCTGTCTGGTTACTTACTGGGAAGCCTAAATTTTGCCATATCACTCCGGTGGTGGGTGATCTGCATTGGCTGCCAGTCAGGTGTAGGATCCTCTTCAAGGTGGGGTTTCTCACCTACAAGGCCCTACATGGTCAGGGCCCTGGTTACCTGTCAGACCTTCTGGTTCCCACTGTCTCGGCTCGTCCCCTCCATTCTTCCAGAGGGTGCCTCGTAGTGGTTCCCAGGTCGAGGTTGAAGTCAGCTGGTGATAGCGCATTTAGTGTTACCGCCCCGGTCCTGTGGAACACGCTCCCTTCTGGGGTTAAGGAGGCACCGACGCTGGAGGTTTTTAAAGCCCGCCTGTTTACTAAGGCATTTTTTAATTAAACTGAGAATTATCTAAACTCAGGTTTTAATTAGAGTTTAGTGGATTTACTGTATTTTAATAATTTTATAATTGTACTTTGTTATTTTGTTGATGCTTTGAATATGTGTTAATATATTGTACTGAGCCTAGAGCCTCCAGGAATGGGCATATTTAAATAAAAATTTTACTTACTAACTAAAGTTAGACAAAAGAACTATACTGTATGTAGCTGAGTTAAGATCTCTTTTGTCCACAGTATGCTCCTCTCCACGAGTGCCTGACTATTCCTGTTGTACCTCAGCACCAGAGGTACTGGGAAGGGACCCAGTGAAATGGACCAAACTCCGAGCCTTGGCCTCACGGGTGAAAGGCCTCCCTTTGTAGGCATTGGGCAAATAGCCCCACTTCAATGCGTGGAACTAAAGGATGTGACAGTCCACAGAGAAGTACACATCACACTGGTCCATGTCATGATACTGGCCAAGGCAGGAGTGACACCAACTGCGCCAGTCTGACACTGCCATAGTGCCCCTGCAGGGGCACCAACACATAGGAGGGTGGCAGTCTGACTTCTTAGCCCCTCCACCCCAGACACAGCATCATACTAGGCCAGGAAATAATAAAATCAAGAAAACAAAAAAACTAGTAGTTTTGAAAAGCACTATGGAAGCCACTTCAGCTAGAAGGGGTGCTTGTTCGGCAAAGAAGAATGAAACACAAATGAACTGAGGTATGAACCTGCTGCTCACAGAGTATGCCTTCTACAACAGAAAAAAAATGGAACTGAGACAGGGAGGGGGCCGGTGTCAAGTTACTGGCAAACTCAGCTGTGCGACATCAGTAAGTCAGCTGTGAGGGCAGCAACACTAGCGGACGTCAGTCTCCTCCTAGCTGAAAAAGATTTGCTTCTGCAGGGTCCAAGCAACTCCAGCTTAGACCACAAGTAGGAAGGAATGGTGAAGCTTGAGTCTTGGAAGTGGTGACAGATGGCGAAATCATGGAGGGCAGAGTTCGAGAGGGTTTGAAGGCACTGAGGGTGGACAAGGCGCCAGGCCCAGATGGCATCCACCCCAGGGTACTGAAGGAGCTGGCAGAGGTCCTTGCAGGACCATTGGCAAACCTATTTAATGCCTCACTACATTCGGGGTGTGTACCTCAGGACTGGAGGATGGCTCATGTGGTGCCCTCCACAAGAGTGGCCCCAAGGATGAACCGAAACTACAGACCAGTGAGCCTCACATCCATCGTGGGTAAGCTAATGGAGACTATCCTCAAGGAGAGGCTGGTGGCCCTCCTAGAGGCCAAAGGACTCACAGGACAGCAGACAGCATGGCTTCATACATGGCAGATCCTGCCAAACCAACCTGGTTGAGTTCTATGACTGGGTAACTAGGCAACTGGACAGGGGCCATGCAGTGGATGTCCTGTATCTGGACTTCAGTAAGGCATTCACTCGGTGCCACATGGAAGGCTGGGAAGGAAGTTAGTAGGCACAGGGGTGGGTGCAAAGCTGGTGAGATGGTGAGGAAACTGGCTGCAGGGAAGGCAACAGAGGGTGGTGGTGGGTGGGAGCTCTCACCCAAGGGCAGTGACGAGTGGTGTCCCACAGGGCTCGTGTTGGGACCAGTGTTGTTTGGGATATTCATTGCAGACATATCATGGGACATCAAGAGCAAGATCAGTCTGTTTGCTGATGATACCAAGGTAGGCACGGTGGTGGATGACCTAGGGGGATGGCAGGGGTTGCAGGATGATCTGGCAAAGCTTGAAACCTGGTCAGACACCTGGCAACTGAGGTTTAATGCCAAAAAGTGCAAGGAGCTGCATTTTGGGATGAAGAACCCAAGGAGGAATTACTAGCTAGGGGGAGTGCAGCTAGCCCAGACAGAGGAGGAGAAGGATCTGGGTGTGCTCATTACAGGGTCAATGAACAACTCGGCACAATGTAGGAAGCAGCTGCAAAGGCCAACAAAATGTCGGGTTGTATTGCAAGGGGTATATCCTTGAGGAGGGAGGAGGTGATTCTGCCAATGTATAGGTCATTAGTTAGACCACACCTGGAGTACTGCATGCAGTACTGGCGTCCGTATCTGAAGAGGGACATTAAGTTACTGGAAGGGGTGCAGCGCAGAGCGACAAAGATGATCAATGGGCTGGGGGACTTATCATACGAGAGGAGGTTGAAGGAGTTGAACATGTACTCACTGGAGGAGAGGAGAGACAGGGGTGACATGATTGAAACCTTTAAATACATGAATGGAATAAACAAGACAGGTACAGAGGGGCTGTTCAAAGTAAGGGAGGGGAAGGCCACCAGGGGCCATGATATGAGACTGGAGCGAGGAAGGTTCAGGAGACACTTTTTTTTTTTTTTTTTCCCACACAGAGAGGGTGGTGGCTGGGTTGAATGTGTTACCTGCAGAAGTGGTATGCAGTAGAACAGTGGACTGCTTCAAATGAGGATGGGACAGGACAAGGGGGAAGGTTAATGAAGGGGAAGGGTGGAAGGGAGGGGCAGCTGCAGAATGAGGGGTGCTAGCTGCACATTCGAGCAGACTTGATAGACCTCTAGGCCTTTATCTGCTTGCAAATTTCGTATGTTCGTACATTTCCATGGGACTGGGGCCAAACTTATAAGCCATGGGAGGGTGTCCAGAAAAACCCAGGAAAAGTGCCTGACTAATGAGTACAGGGGAGCACACCCTCTTGCTGAGGCAGAAAGTTCCTGTAACTGGAGACAAACAATTGCATTTCAGAATAGGCTAAACAGCTAACCCTTTACTGCAATTCTGTGCATAAATCAAGGGTAATTTAGTAACCCCTATGGGTTAAATATATAGTTCTAGTAATCATAATGCTTTAAAAATAAATAAATAAATAAATACGCTAAGCTGGCCAACTCCCTGGCTTCATAAGGAATAAGCAGTACCTTTCGCTACAGGAACCAGTGAAGCCAGATAAACACATTCTGTTCTATGTATCAGGACGCCACCCCAAGAGATGTCACAGTGACCTACTACCAATCTCTAGTGCCATTCTTTCCTACAGGAGAACAAGTAACCATGGCTGCTTGGAATGGTTCCCCCTTTTCAACAATGTAATCCTTTTGGGTACATCTGCTAAGGCAAATTAACAGTATCAAGGACTTGAGAGCCCAGCCCCTGTTTCAGGGCTGGCAGCTTTGTTACTATCATGCCCATGGCTCAATGAAATCTTCCAGGACAAATAAACGAAGTGTTGGAGGTTCCTATGACAAACTCAGTCTATAAAAATGTAATGTCTTTCTTATGTACAGCTGTGTATGTATGTGTGTATATATATATATATATATATATATATATATATATATATATATATATATATATATTTATTTACACACACACACACACACACACACACACACACACACACACACACATGGAGTGGGTTATTGCATATATAAATAAATAAATGTGTGTGTATATGTCACGTGCTTTAGGTGTTTTAAATTTGGAAATAAGTGTAGTTGGTTTGTAACAGTGAAAGGGTTTGCAAGGGAAATGCTTTTTATCAACACATTGTTATAACCATTGGATATATTAAAGTGGGTCAGATTATCATACTTTGTGTGTCTACTGGGGCGTCTCACTCTCTTTAAATGTATGTAATTAATCCCGGGTCGCCCCTGAAAAAGGGACTGTAATGGTCTCAGTGGGCATACCTGGTCATTAAAATTTAAATAAATAAAAAATAAACTGTCTCACATCATGAGGGATGTCCGTCATTTTAGCACTCTGCATTACTCCATCTCACATTGAAACAATCCCTACACAAGGAGAGCATTACCTCAATAATGCCTGTGCAGGTGTGTGTTACAAGTAAACAAGAACCCAAGACAGGGTGTGCGATTATTGGGAATTAATGCACAGCCGGGTGCACTGAGGCATGACGACGCAGGCAGTGTCTCCTCACAGCACATGGGTGTGCGTTAACCCCCAATAACCACACACCTTGGAGTGGGTTATTGCACTTATAACATGGGGTGTGTTTAAACAAAAAAAATAAAAAATACAAAAAATAAAAAAATGTGGGGGTTTTTGCTGTTTAAACAGCCACAAAGGTACTGTATCCTGCTACTTTGCAAAATAGTTCCTAACAAATAATGTATATTGTACTGATGTTAAAGACTTAGAAATGTCACAGATGCACTACTGAGATGATCTGGGACATTTCTTGTGCATAATACTGTGTGCTACATTGTCTAACACCCTTACTCTAGAACCCCCCAATGCACAGTCCTCACAAACACTGATCTTCAATATTTATTTTCTTTTCGACAGCAGCAATTCTTGGGAGCCCTTTCAAACATCTCTGGCAGTCCCCTAATGTGCTGTGCAGGTGCAACACGTTCTACCACATGTACCCCTGTAGTTACAGGTGTCTGCACAATGTCCCTGGGTGCTGCCAAGATTGCGCAATGCAAGATGGTATGGACCACAGTCTGCTAGCAAACCTGAGCAATCTTTTGCTCTGTCTTTGTCACTTACACATGCACGGTCTATCTCTCTCTCCCGTGATCATCTGTGCATCTCTCACTCTGTGACTCTGTGACTCTGTGACTCTGTGACTCTGTGACTCTGTGACTCTGTGACTCTGTGACTCTGTGACTCTGTGACTCTGTGACTCTGTGACTCTGTAATGAAAGTGCTACATTACTGGAGGAATGCTGAGCATCTCTTGCTGTCATAACTCACGGCCAGGAACAGTGCAGTCAACAAGTGACAGCGGGTTGCAGCACATATCTTCCACTTGCATCTCTCTGATCTACTGTCAGCACCTTGCGATGTGGCTTCCCCGGTACCAGCAATCACAAGTGAGCAAGGTACATCATGCAGGGGGAGGAGGGGTGCCAAACACCCCAGAGTACACAGCACAGTGACAGCAGGATGATTGTCAGATGGCAGCTCGCTGTGCTCCAGGGAAGAGACAACCAAAATTCAGCACAGAGAATGGCTACTGTCTGCCATTTGGGCACTATTCTGTATAGCTGATTTTGGACAGATGCATGCAATGTGGAAATTATATGCACGGTCCCACAACTGCCGGAAATGGCACTACGCCCATGGGGGATTGCACTTTGTCGCTGATCACCAGCCTGCAGTGCTATTTGAGAAGGGAAAACATGCACTGCAGCTTCCACAGTCTCCCCCACTCATCCGTGATCCGCGGAGTGGGTGAGCAGCCAGTCTTGCTGCTGACAGACATCTACGGGGGCTGCTACTCAGCTGAGAGTTTGTTGGGGAACATGGAGATCTGAGGGGCAGGTGGGTGGGTAAAACAGACTGCATGGAAATGACTATGGAAATGCAGCAACTTGTGGACGGGTGATGGGTTGCGATGCGGCGGTATGGCTGTTGGTAGGGAGACTACTGATAACATGGTGCTGAGTTTGTCTCGTTTAGCAAGGAATTTAATGGCTCTCACACTCCGAATCTCTGCCTGCACAGTGAAGAAGTCCAGCTGCTCCACACAGATTGTGCTGCCTGGAATTCTCACCCTGACTGTTCGTTAACAGTGATTAACGAACAGTCACATGGTGGGATTCAGCCAACTGCCTTTCTGTATTTCCGACCCCATGTTATAAGGATTTTTCATGCACCCAAGGTATGATAATCCATAAACCCTGACAGCAAAGTTTGCGGGGTTTATGAGATGACACGCCGAGGGTGTATGAAAATCCTCAGAAAACAAACTTTGCACAAGCATTATTTTTCGTAATAACTGGTGCAAGGTTTCAACAGAGAGAAAAACTGTAAGCTAACAACCCTAGATGGTTCTGAAGAACCATCAAAACCCTGGTTAGTGGTCACTCCAACTCTGGCGTTACTGACATGATTATTGGTGGAGCTTCCTGCAACAACCCACACACGATTGCTAATGCTCTCAACTCCCACTTCACCGACCTTCCTGCAGTCTTCCCACATGTGCCAACAGCCAGGAGTGACAACTGCCCCGCTTCCAAGGACCAGTAGGAGACTGACCCTTCATGTCCTCCCTTCTACCTAAGGGCGGTGTCAGTAAACGAGGTACGGCCCCTTCTCAAAGGCCTCTCCCAGCATTCAAGCCCTGGCCTAGATAACCTGGAGCCCAAGCTTCTCAAACTTGGAGCCCCCTATATTGCCTCCTCGGTGGCCCACATCTTTAACCTGTCCCTTACCACGGGAGGGATCCCAGATATCTGGAAGGTTGCCAGGGTCATCCCTGTACTAAAGCAGGGCAACCCTAAAGTCACGGACAACTACCGACCGATCGCCATCCTTTTGGCTGTCAGTAAGCTCCTGGAAAAGGTTGTAGCTAAACAACTCACGGAGTAAATCCAAACCCACAAACTGCTGTCCCCTGCCCAACATGGCTTTCGCAAAGGGCACAGCACAACCACAGCACTGATCTCTGTCTCCTCCAGCATCAGAGCAGCCACGGACCAGGGACAACTCTCTGGAGCTGTGTTTATCGACTTATCCAAGGCCTTTGACCTTGTTGACCATGACTTGCTCTGCACTCAGTTGAGGTCCCTTGGCTTGTCCCCTCCAGCATTGAAATGAGTCACTGACTACCTGCACGGTAGAGAACAATTAACTAAATTCAATAAAGTCCTCTCCGTCCCCCTGCCCACGACATCTGGTGTCCCTCGGGGCTCAGTTCTGCGACCCCTACTCTTCTCTCTGTTTATTAACAATCTCCCTGCTGTGGTTACCAGGTATAGGGTCACCATGTACGCGGATGACCTGGTCCTCCTGGCCCACTCCCACAATTCAGTCACTCTAAACCGCCACCTATCAGAGGACTTCAAGAATATCCAGGCATGGCTCTCCAAACAGAAGCTGGTCCTCAACCAGAAAAAAAAAAACTCAGGCTATGTTATTTGGCTCATCAGCCAAAATTCATGCCTCTCAGTCCCTCTGCAAATCGACTGCGATGATGGTAGCTCCCTTCTCACCGTGACTTCCCCTAAATATCTCGGTGTGATGCTCGACCCCCAATTGGACCTAGGAAGCCACATCCACAATGTCTGCAGAGGCGTAAACTGCAAGCTAGGGCTGGCCTATAGGGCTAGGTACAACCTTACCCCAGCGGCTCGTCTGGCTCTTGCCAGGGGAGTATTACTCCCTTCACTCAGCTATGGTCTCCACCTATTCACTCGTACCTCTAACGCCCTCCTTACCAAGTGGAACACGACGTACAACAACATCTACCGGTTTGCACTGGCCGCCCCCCGTCTCACCCATCACTGCGAACTCTACGATAAGTTTGGTCGGGGATAGCCAACCTATCACCTAAACTTTGGTATAGGGTGCTTTGCGAGCAAGGTGATCAGCACCAGCAACCCCCCCGGAACTGGCCCAGCTCCTCTCCCCAGCCGACCTCTCACCCTACCCCCTGAGATCCCAGGGCCCAGGGCTACTAAATGTACCCTCCACCTGCACCCTTACGGGTGACAGGGGCTTCGCAGCTCACGCCCCTAGATTCTAGAACTCCTTCCCCAAGCAGATCCACACTGCCCCTTCCCATAAGCGCCTTCGGTCCTCCCTGTGGGAGCATCTCAAGCTGGCTTCACGCTGCGAATGCCTAAAGCCCCCTTAGCACGAAGTCCTAGATGTCACAAGCCAGGCGGCACACTACTCCCTGAACCACAACCTGAACTAATGCACTATATATTGTCTGATGTTTTGTTGACCCAATGCACCTTACCTTCTGTTGCTCTGCTGACTATGTACCCAATTCACAAAATGTATATTGCCCGCTGTCTTGTGGTATTTGCCAGCGAGATCTCCCAGGGAGCTCCTCTCTATTATTCAATATGCCGGCTGCACCAGCTCTAAAGTAAAAGTTACAACTGATCAGGTAATTTGCTACCTGTTTTTTTTTGAGTTGGGTGCCAGGCCACAATCCATGCACCAGTGGCTCGAGTTCCCCTTCTAGTAGCTCTCCTTTAAGTGGTACCCTCCACCATGGAAGACACAGGCAGGGAATAGAGGAGTCTATGCTATAAGCAGTAATATTCCAAAAGCGTGCACATCATGCATTTACCTCAGGTTTTCAGAAATAAGTTTTTTTCCTTAACTGCCAAGATCTTGATGTATTTCATTTACTAAGGTAGTGTAACTTAAGCACTTCATCCAGGACTAACAAGTTACTGGTTGAAGAGAGTGTCTGATTTGACTTTTTCAAATACTATAGCAAGCCCATTAATATAATGTAGCTGATGAGTTCTTGCCACTTCTATAGGCTGTATATTAAAGTCACTCTTTCTTATGCTCTGTTCTTAAGCCAAATACTTGGCCAATCTCCATGTTGCTAGATCAGCTGGTTCTCAATACTTGAAGAAAACAGTCTTCTATATAGCAGTGCAGCAGTGTGGCAACACAGAACCTCACAATTATAACCAGCAAAAAATGACAGAGCCACACTGAAATGCTACTTAAAGAGTAAGAGAAAAGTATTAGCAATAGTTGTAGATTGCAATGATCCCTAGATTCTTTCATGCAGTCATATTCAATGTTCAGATCTGAATCAGCTCTCTTTTCTTTTAAGAAAAAGGATTTTTATTCATTTATCTACTGCTACCTAGTTCAGGTTGCATTTTGCCTCCTTAGTGTTTACACAGTCTATTTCCAGATTTCCTGGCCATTCTAGGATGCTAGTTTACATTTATTCTGCTTTGCTAACAATTTGTTTAGAGCAGAGAGAACTGACACCACAGAATCCCCAAGAAAAACACTGAAAAAGAAAATTATTACCAGTAGCGTGGGAACTGAAAGCACACCTGGTAGCTTAAAAAAAAATCTAAACCAGCCAAAATCCTGTCAGAGCAGTGGATTCCACTGCAATAAAGGCACACAAAAGTGTTTTAAGATAATCAAAAAATGATTCCGGACAAGTTTAACTAATAATAGGGGACCAATCAAATTCAAATCAATAAAAACTAGTTTCTGCTACTGTGAAATCTGCATTAAACAAAAAGCCAAGACAATAAGCCTACTGTACTTGCAGATCCCTGCTTCTTCACAGACAGCAGCCACTTGAACCTTTTTAACCAACGCACAAACTATCCTTGTTAATGAACAACATTTTTATACGGAATAGGCAATGCTCAGAAAGTGCCATAAATGGGAATACCTTGCTCTCAGTCTCCTGCCCAGTATCCAACTTGAAGAGTTTGAGTCTCTGCAGTGTTGCCCTCATCTTACTGAGTCTGCAGGCTTCTGCCAAAAACACTGAGCTAGGACTTCTGCAGTACGAAACTTGCCTCCTCCAAAATGGGCTGCGTTATCCAATTGTTTCTTCCAAATGACAAACTGTAGCCACTAGTGATCTGGCCAATCAGGTGACATACTCTGTGACCTTTTACCCTACCCTAGTTAATCTCCACTTGATTGGAGGCAGCAGTGCAGCACTTTAACAGAAGTGTCATTTTCCTGAGCAATGTTGGGAGTTTTATATACAGCAGCTCTGGCATCTTCCCAACACTGTAGTTAACGTTTAAAAAGACTTTACTAACAAGGATGTAACAAATCCACAGTATTTGATATGCATCGACTAGTTCGTGAATTTTAGGTTGAGAATGATCGAACTCTTTTAATAATGTGAGGCAAGCAAACTGAAAGAACAGCGAGTTTGAAGCACTTGTTTTTTCATTTTATTTTTAAGCATGCCTACCTTTCCAACCAACTTTACAGTAAATCTAAATGAAATATGAGGAGCTGTCTGTTTACACACCAGAGATGTGTAATGATAACCCAATAAACCTGTTGACTGTTATCCTCTGTGAGATCCCCATGAAAATGAGATGCTGCATATTATGGATTTATCCTGGTAGGAGAATTTCAAATAAATACATTCCAACTGGATGATCTAGTCCCTACTCCATTAAGTTATTTTCCAATAAATATGATATAGTGATGGTCGTTGTGGGGTAAGCCCTGAGTTTACTCATGATTCTTCTAGACCAGAGGATCTCTCTCAATGTGTAGTGGTGGGGGTTCTGTTCACTATGAGTCCCTCTCTGACTGGTTTTCCTCTCTCCTCCTTGGGTTTCCAATGTCATCTGATAACTGCCTGTTTCTCTGGCACCGGTCAGACCTCTCCTTTCAGCACACAACTTTTTGTTCACACAGGGGCAGCCAAGCCTGTGAATACTTGATTCAATCTGGCCCACCCAGCACATCCTGGCATTCAGTCCTAAGAGTGGTAATAACCAGTACTGAGTCGTGGCACTGATTTAGCAACTTCTTCAAGCTAGTTGGAGTACTAGTTTAGCTTAAGCAGGTCTGCAGCACAGTAACAGTCTCTCCAATACCTGCAATCTTCAGCTTTAACTTTTGTGCTGGCCTAGCACACAACTACTTCCCTTTTGTAGCAGGAGATCTGCTGCTCACTTCTCACTCGGTCTGTTCGAGCAGATGCACAGTCTGTCTTCACAACAGCACAAACACTAATCTGCTTTTCACTGCAGACACATGATAACTAAATGGGTCCTGGAACAGCCCCTGCTGTTCACTGGGGAATTTGCAGCACATGAATGGCCCATATAGCTGTCAATCATTCTGGGTAGACCTGAAGGTCTGTCAGTTGGTAAACGATTAGCCAGGAATCTGCACCAAGAGACACGAAGTCCTCCAATGTCCCCACAGTTCCTTGTGACTCCCCATCCAAGCTCTGAAGCCTGAATGAATCCCTTACCCATTGCCCAGAATGCACAAACATTGCCGCTGCACATCCTGCTCTGGAACACTGGCCCCCAGTGTCTTACTTTTACAGGACTCCTGCCTTTGATCAATTAATTATGCCCCCCCATCTGTTGTACGCAATTGCTGTAAGTGTCCTGTGCTGTCAGGGTGATGCCCTACCGGGGACTGCCTTAGACAGCTAGTTTTGGAACCCACTGGGGAGGGAGCAATCTTAGACCTGGTACTCTCAAATGGGGATGGAGAGATGGAGAGAGGATCTCCGATCTTGAAGTGGGTAGCCATCGGGGAACAAACGACCACCAAAGAGTCTGGTTCATGATAAACTTAGCTGTAGAGTCAAGCCATATAAAAGTGAAGGTACTGGATTTCAGGAGGGCTGATTTTGTCAAAATGGGAGTGTGCCTCAGAAAAGCATTAGCAAACAGGCAAGAAGGTGGGGTGGAGCAACAACGGGGGTAAACATCAAAACCCCCATCACAGAGGCAATAAGCCTTTGTGTGAAACAAATAAACGAATCAAAACGAAAGAAAAAAACACTATGGTTCTCAAAAGAAGTGGCGGGGAAGGTTAGGGAGAAAACGATAGCATTCAGGAAGTATTGTTTGTATTTTATAGCTGAAGTTTTCTGATTTAATGTAAATGCCTGTATTGTGTTCCTCATAAGACCAGTAGCAATCTAAGCTCAGGCCTTTGAACCCCCCTTACCTTTTTACGCTAGTATTGTGTTTTAAATAGCCTTGTTATTGCCCACTCAGACTTGGAGGCACCTTGCCTAATATTTTGGTCTGCAAAAAAACCCTGTTTAAGCCAGTCTGCATTTCTTTTTAGCTCCATGAGCAGCCCCACCCCCTCTGACTTTCTTATTTAATTTTCCTCTGCCTTCTCCTTCCAGGTAGTCTGAGAGCCACAGCCGTGGTTCTCTGATGAACCCGACCTGCCAGACTGCCACCCGCAGTCCAGATCTGAAGCCACCAGCCTCTCACAGAAATGCAGGTACGGACTTGCCCTCAGGGACTGATTACCACCAGGAAGGGAGCCCTAGCTGCCAATTTTTTCACCCACCCAGCCACCCCCTTCCCTGGTCCTGATTAAATACACATAAACCCCGCCCCAGCCTTCTAGCTATCTCCTACTGGCTATTGCCAGCCACGCCTCATTAGTTATCTAGGCCTTAATTTTCCATTGGTACCCTATCCTCCCACAAGATCCACTTGTTTCCTTGGCCCTCTCAAGGAACTGTTTCAAATCATGTGTTTATTACTGGTAAAAGGAAATATCTCCACGTTAAGAATGCCATCTGCACCTATCCTTCTCTATAGCTGCCTTATGTTACTTTGTTATACTCTACCCAAAATTTCGGTTTGCAACTTGGACAAAGGCCAGTTTCTCTCCTCTATCATCTACCAAGATATAGCCTCCCACATTAGACTATGGCATCCTACATCAGGAACATCTCCTCTATGGTCATGCCCCTCCTCCCACCAGGCCATAACTATAGAACATGTGCAATTCCCAAGGATGGTGTCGGCTCTATCAGTTCTCTATGGTTTATCCCTAGCAAATAGCAATCCTGCCCTTAACACAGCCACCGCTAAACCAATGTACGCTAGAAGGAGTAACAAAAGAATATTTAGCAGGCTAAGACACCACCTTAAAAAACTACTACTGCTTCTCCTACTCTGTTCAGGAAATGTTGAATTAAACCCAGGTCCACCTATTTCTCTGGGCGCCCCGGACCTCTCTCAATATAAAGGGATTAGCTTTCTCCATATCAATGTCTGTAGTTTGCTAAAGAAGATTGACTCTATATAGACCTGGGCTCTACATGCATCCTGATTTCTTCATGATAACTGAATCCTGGCTCACACCCTCAACCCTGGACAAATCTATCAATGTACCCGGATATATCATCTACCGCTGTGATAGACCGACTGGGGGGAGGGGTTGCAATATATGTAAAAGCAAATTCACAGTCACAGTCTTTGACTGTACCTCAAAGGCTAATGAATTAGAATGCCTTACTCTAAAATTATCACTTTTCAGTGAGAAATCACTCCTTATGGCAGCATGCTACCGACCACCGTCTGGTGGCTGGGCACTTCTGCCACACCTTCAAAACCTTCTTGACTCGCTAATACTGAGTGTATTCTAATGGGGGATTTCAATCTAAATTGAAATGATGACAGCTCTAAGAAATTGAAGGATCTATGCGATGTTAATGGTCTGTTACAAATGGTGACTGCTATAACCAGACCTAACAGAAAAAACCCTGAGCGCAGCACCCTCCTGGATCTTATGCTAGTAAACAAACCTCACACTATCTCGCATACTGGAGTATTCTTCAACAATATCAGTGACCATTGCACTACTGCCTGCATCAGACATCCTTCCCAAATAAAAACGACCTCCAAATTCAAACTGAAAAGATGCCTGAAAAAGTTCTGCCAGTATACTTTCCTGAAAGATCTAAGCAACATTCATTGGCAGGATTTCTACCTAGCTCCCACCTTTACCGAGGCAGTTAACATCTTTCACAGCCTCTTACTGCGGCTAATAGACAAACACGCCCCACTAAGACTGATCAAATCAAAAAATAAAACTCCTGGCTGGTTCTGTCCCATTCTGAAGAAAGCACTTAGGATAGGGACTACTGGTGGAAAAAGCGAGGAAATCCCAGCTGGAGGCTAATTGGTTAGCATCCGTGCACTACTAGGAATACTTGTACCAAGCTAATTAGGTCAGAAAAGCTAGGTACTTCCAAAAAGAACTAGAAGACAATAAAACAACTCTGCCAAATTTTGGAACATCCTCAAAGAAGTCGAAGGTCAGTCCACTGCAACACCCCTTCCAAACAAAATTGTGTCTGATGGTACCACCTATCTGAACAAAGCTGATACACTAGAAAAGCTTAATGATCACTTTGCCACTGCAGGGCTTGCCTTTGACACCTCACCTATCAGCAAACTTAGCCCGGCAAGAGACTACACTGTTGGCTTCACTGATAATCACAACCATAACCAACAGCATCCCAACCCCTTCAGCTTCCTCACAATTACGTTCAAGCAAGTAGATGACCTCCTCCTTTCTCTGGATACAAAAAAGAGTGCAGGTGCAGATAATATTGAACCTTACTTCCTAAAACTTAGCCATATCTATCTGACCGCCCCCCCATTACACACTTATTCAACACCTCTCTGATTCAAGGTGAGCTACCTGTCTTGTGGAAAACTGCCCACATCCTACCATTATTCAAGACTGGGGATCCGAGTGATCCGAACAATTACCGGCCTATTTCTATACTATCCATCCTCTCTAAATTACTTGAAAAAATTGTCAACATATATATCAAAAATATGGGACTTCAGAGGAGCTGACTTTGATAAGATGGCCAACAGAGTTAAGCTAGCCCTGGCAAAAAGAAACACAGGTGAGGAGGTACAGGCAAAGTGGGCAAGCATTAAGGATACAATACTTGAAGCAACATCCCATTGTGTTAGACAGAAAAGGAAGTGCAAAAGAAGAAGGAAACCACTTTGGTTCTCAAATACAGTAGCAGAAAAGGTCAGAGCCAAAAGGCTGGCCTTCAGGAAATATAAGGGAACACAGCGGGATGAAGATAGGGAGGCATACCAAACTGCCTCTAAGGGAAGCAGGTAAGGCAGTAAGGCAGGCAAAGTCCCAAACTGAGGAAACACTAGCACCTAACAGTAAAGAAGGTGACAAGACTTTCTATAGATACATTAGTGAAAGGAGAAAGTCCAGAGGGGTATTGCTAAGCTTAATGGAGAAAAGGGCATGTGAGGAGGAGGACCCTGTAAAGGCATCTATCCTAAATAGATACTTTTGCTCAGTATTTACTGAAGAGAAGGTGGGCAGGGCCCACAGCTCAGCATCATGGACACAGCGGGAGGGAGGTGACACTACCCCTTCACAAAAGAAAGGGTCCTACAAGAGCTTGCTAAGCTCAGGGTGGATAAGGCAATGGGACCTGATGGCATACATCCCAGGGTACTTAAGGAGCTAAAGGAGGAACTAGCAGAGCCATTAGCAGAATTGTTTAGTGAGTCTCTGAGCACAGGAGAGGTCCCAGAAGACTGGAGAAGGGCTCATGTGATCCCGCTCCACAAGAGTGGTAGCAGGGAGGAGGTGGGGAACTACAGACCGTCAGTCTTACCTCAGTAGTGGGCAAGATTATGGAGGCACTTCTTAAGGAAAGGATAGTGCAACACCTGGAATCCATAGGGCACAGGATCCAAGACAGCATGGGTTTACAAAGGAAGGTCCTGTCAAACTAATCTCATAGATTTCTTTGACTGGGTAACCAGAGTGGTGGACCAAGGGGACAGTTGATGTCGCCTACCTTGACTTCAGCAAAGCTTTGACACTGTTCCACATAGAAGATTGATAAATAAGCTAGGTAGGCTCGGGTGGGTCAGAAGTTGGTCAACTGGGTGCAAACTGGTTGACTGGCAGAAAACAGAGAGTGGTGGTAAATGGTATACAGTCAGAAGAGATGCAAGTCACAAGTGGGTACCTTAGGGATCAGTCCTGGGACCAGTCCTATTCAACATCTTCATTAGTGACCTCACAGATGGACTAGAGGGTAAGGCTTGTCTGTTTGCAGATGACACCAAGATCTGCAACAGAGTAGATGATCCAGATGGGGTGGGCAGAATGAGAAGAGATCTGGATAAACTAGCAAAATGGTCAGAAGAGTGGCAACTGGGATTTAATGCAAGAAGTGCAAAATCATGCACATAGGGAAGAAAACCCTGAAGCCACTTATAGGCTGGGAGGAGTTGCTAGCAGTCATAAAGGAAGAAAGAGACTTGGGCATCATCATCACTGATGACCTAAAATCATCCAAGCAGACCTCTAAAGCAGTAGGTAAGGCTAGGGGGTGTTAGGTGTATTAGTAGGGATATCACAAGTCGTAAGAGGAGGTAATAATTCCTCTGTACAAGACATTGGTTAGCCCCATCTGGAGTACTGCGTGCAGTATTGGAGGCCACACCTTCACAAGGACATTAACCAAATTGAGGCAGTCCAGAGAAGGGCAACCAAAATGGTGCAGGGACTGCATCAGACGACATATGAGGACAGATTAACGGAGCTCAATATGTATACCCTTGAGCAAAGGAGGAGAGAGGTGATATGATCGAGACATTTAAACACCTTAAGGGCATAAACAAGGTGAAAGAGTCTAACATGCTTAAATATAAGAAAATAGCAGGACAAGGACACAGCATGAGAATAGGGAGGTCGATTAAGGGGAATGGAGAAATTCTTTTTCACAGAAAGGTGGTAGATGCATGGAATAGCTTACCACAAAGTGGTGGCTATGAATACAGTGCAGGGCTTCAAACAGGCATGGGATAGGCATAAGGGAGCAATACAAATGACTATGAATAGATAGGTCACTGACAGAGCAAAGGCCGATGGCACATTTATAAGGTAGAAAAAGAAATGGGCAGACTGGATGGGCCTTGTGGTCCTTATCTGCCGTCAACTTCTATGTTTCTATGTAACATCCAACTTAGAGAACATTTGGTTTCACAAAAGTTGCTAAACCCAACTCAGTCTGGCTTCAGGGCCAAACACAGTACAGTATCGGCTCTTGCCAAAGTAACTACAGACTGGCAAATGGCCTTGGACTCTAAGAAGCATGTATTTTCCCTCTTCCTTGATCTAAGTAAGGCCTTCGATACTGTGGATCATACCATCATGTTTACTGCACTGAGTAACATCGGACTTGATAGTTCTGCCATTAAATAGTTCACCCGCTACCTAACCAATAGGTTACAACAAGTCAAAGCCATGGGAGATCTATCCCCACAAAAATCCTTGTTACGAGGAGTCCCACAAGACTCCAACCTGGGCCCTATCCTCTTTGCAATATACATCAATAATCTAGACTTGCAGCTGGCCACAGCAAATGTGTACTTATTCGCAGATGATACTGTACTCTGTACCACAAATTCATCCTTGGATCTGGCCCATGAGTACTTACAGAAAGACTTCGTCACCCTCCAATACAACCTTCTCACTCATAAGCTCCTCCTCAATGCCAAAAAGACTAAAGCAATGATTCTCTCACCAAAGTCTACTTCCAGATGTCCACATATCACACAGATCCGAACACTCTTAGATGAACCCCTTGAAGTAGTTGATACCTTTAAATACCTAGGGGTTCTGACTGGATAACAAGCTCAACTTTCTGTGCCACTTAAATGAAACCTCGAAAAAACTAAGACAGCGATTAGGTTTATTCTATCGCATTAAACACCTACTCTCGTTAGAAGCCAGAATGAGACTAGTACAAACTACATTCCTACCTATACTGGACTACGCTGACTTCCTTTACAGTCATTGCCCATCAACGATGTTAAACAAACTGGACTCTCTTTACCACTGGGCTTTAAGATTTATCTTAAATCTACCCCGTAGTACACATCACTGTTGTCTATACCAGGTTTTGGGATGGACCTCACTCTCAACTAGAAGAAAAAGGAATGCTCTCCTCTGGTTTTTTAGAGCATTATCTGATAACCTCCCTGCATACATCTCGAACATCTTCAAATGGGCTAAAGGTTCCTATGGCCTGAGACACTTCTCCTTAATCTGCTTCCAGATTCCTAGAGTGAAAACTACCCTTGGCTCAGCAGCAATCAACTTCTCACTTCCATTACTCTGGAACACTATGCAAGACTCATTAAAATTATCCTCACTTCCAAGCATTTTCACATTCAAAGCTCTATTAACGGATAATCTGGAGGAATCATGCAACTGTTTCAGATGCCGATGACCCCTAAGCCCCGGGTGCCACTCTCAAATCCTATGCCTAAGTATCTCATCCACCCCACATTCCTAACAGCAGAAACCTAGGACTTACAAGCCTAGTTCCCTTAATCCAAGATGGCCCTGCCTATTCTCTACCTTTTACCTATTCTGGCCTCCCTTTTGGCTGCCTACTCTTTCAGCCCAGTTTCTACCCTATTCCTTACTACCTCCTTATTTTTTATTATTTAGGTCTGAGCTCTTACATAGCGGAGACTATATGGGATTGTTGTCTCTTCTCATTTCAGTAAAGCTTATCATTATGTACCTTTGCATGTTAATTATGTTGACCGGTATGTATAGGCCCATATTGACCAGCACCTTCACAATGTTTTTTCTTTTTTTTTTTTTTCCCACCGTTCTCCACCGTAATTGTAATCTTATGAAGTGTACTGTATTGTATTAATGCCCAGGACCACCATGAAAATGAGCTTGCTCAAAGGTGTTTATGCCTGGTTAAATAAAGTGATTGATTGATAAGGAAACACAGAAGAAACAGGACAGAGAACTGTACCATTTAAAGCAGAAAGAAGTGGGGAAGGCAGTCAGAATAGCAAAGGCCCAAACCGAGGAAAAGATGGCCAATTCGGTTAAGAAGGGGGATAAAACCTTTTATAGGTACATTAGGGAGCAAAGAAAGACTAAGGGAGGGATACTGAGGCTGAATAAAGAGGAAGGTGGTTGGGCAGAGAGCAACAGTGAAAAATCATGGATACTGAACGAATACTTCTGCTCAGTATTCACAATGGAACAGCAGGGGGAGATACCTAATCCAGTAAATAGAAGCACTCTGGATAGGGGGGTTGATATTAGTCCTTTCACAGAAAAAAGCGTTCTGAAAGAACTCTTAAAACTGAAGGTGGATAAAGCAATGGGGCCTGATGGGATTCACCCCAGAATTATAAAATAAATAAGGGAAGAACTAGTAACACCACTGACAACCCTTTTTAATAAATCATGGGAGGATGGTGTGGTACCTGAGGACTGGGGGAGGGCAGATGTGATTCCCCTTCACAAAAGTGGGAGCAAGACAGAGGCAGGAAACTACAGACCTGTCAGTTTGACCTCAGTAGTAGGGAAAATGATGTAATCACTTCTGAAGGAAAGAACTGTTGAGTACCTAGAAGCAAGTGGGGCACAGGTCCCAAGGCAGCATGGATTCACAGCGGGATGGTCATGTCAGACAAATCTAATTGATTTCTTTGACTGGGTGACCAAAGTAGTAGACCAGGGAGGGGCTGTGGACATGGGTTACCTAGACTTTAGCAAGGCATTTGACACAGTCCCACACAAAAGATTAATAAACAAATTAGCCAGCCAGGGTGGTAGCCTGGGTAAAACACTGGCTGGACAACAGGACACAGAGGATAATAGTAAATGGAGTCCACAGTAAAGAAAGGGGGATTACTAGTGGGGTACCGCAGGGTTCAGTACTGGAACAGGTCCTTTTTAATGTCTTTATAAGTGACATTGAAGAGGGACTGGAAGGAAAAGTATATCTCTTTGCAGATGACATCTGCAATAGGGTTGATACGCAAGGTGGGGTAGAAAGGATGAAAAGGGACTTGTCAAGGTTAGAGGAATGGTCAAATGTATGGCAGCTTAGATTCAGTGCAAAGTAATGCACCTAGGAAACAAAACCCCAAGGGAAGAGTACACAATGAGGGGGGAGTGAGATACTGACAACAACACAAATAGAAAGGGACCTGGGAGTAGTCATATCAGATTACCTAAAGATGGGCTAGTAATGTGAGAAGGTAGTAAAGAGGGCTGGGGAGATACTGGGATGCATAGGGAGAGGCATCACTAGTAGAAAACAAGAAGTTGTTGGCCCTCTGTACAGACAGTTGGTAAGACCACATCTGGAGTACTGTGTACAGTTCTGAAGACCCCATCTCTGCATAGACATAGACTGGGTGGAGGCTGTCTGGGGCGGGCAACCAAAATGGTGCAGGGTCTGCACCAGAAGACATATGAAGGAAGACTGAAGGAGCTTAAGATGTATAGCCTCAAGGAAAGGGGGGGGGACATGATAGAAACATTGAAATACCCCAAAGGAATCAACAAAGTCCAAGAGGGTAGCATCTTTCAGAAAAAGAGAAGTGCAAGAACAAGGGGGCACAATTTGAAGATAGAGAGGGGACAGCTCAGAGGTAATGTGAGGAAGTATTTCTTTACAGAGAGGGTTGTAGATGCATGGAACAGCCTTCCTCAGGAGGTTGTACAGTCAAAACAATGGGGGAATTTGAGAATGCATGGGACAGACATAAGGCAATTCTAGTGGGGGGTAGGAGGAAGTAGGCTGTTGGTTACCTAGGATCTGCAGCTTATCCATTAGGTAGGAAAATGAGCAGACTAGGTGGGCCAAGCAGTCCTTATCTGCCATCAGATTCTATGTTTCTGTTTCCATAGCTGCCCTGATCCCAGAGGAGACAATGGCAAGGGTAGAGGACGTACTGTGCCCTTTGAGAAAGCCATGCTGTGCGGGAGACAGTAGTTCATGGGCCAGAATATACTCCGTGAGTTGCCCAGCCACAACGTTCTCCAGAAGTTTACTGATAGCTGACAAGATGGTTATCGGTCGGTAGTTGTCGAGGATCTTTGGTTTGCCCTGTTTGAGAACAGGGACAATCCTCGCCACCTTCCAGAGGTCGGGGATAACTCCAGAGGCTAGGGATATGTTGAAGATATGGGCCACTGGGTAGGCAATATAAGAGGCACCAAGATAGAGGAGCTTAGGTTCCATGCTATCGAGGCCAGCACTAGAGTGACGGGAGAGACCAGAGAGAAGTATCTGTGTCTCCTGTGCCATCACAGCCCTGAAGTACAGTAACGGATGGGAGATAGGGTCCAACTGTGGGGCAGAGTCTGGGACATGACTACCACTCCCACCAGTGGAGAACAAGGAGGTGAAGGCAGACAGATCCGAGAAGTGGGAGTTGAATGCATTGGTGATGGTTAGTGGATGTTGCAATTAGATCCATCTATGAGCATGTCAGAGAGCCCACAGTTGGAGGAATCACTTACTATATTTTTAATGTTCCTCCAGAAATTCCTAGGGTCCTTAGCTGAGTTTAGTAAGGCAGTTTTGCAAAATTCACTTTTGGCAGCCCTGACTGCTTTTTGTGTTCATTCCTGAGCCTTCTATATTGCTGAAATATGGCCTGGTCCATCGTGACCTTGAAGTTGGCCCAGAACTTCTCTCTCTAGCCCTCATGAGGGCTAGGAGGCTCCCATGTCACCACTTAGTAGCAGCCCCCCCCCACCCTCTGCCTGATAAGAGGGGCATGCTTGTCTTGCAATGCCCAGAAGGAGCTGAGAAAATGACTAACAGCAGTGGAAGAGTCCTGAGCATTTAACACCGCAGACCAGTCCATAAGCCTCAGATCTTCATGGAAAGACCCCAGGTCAAACCTGGATAAATCCCTTCCTTGGGATGATTTTGTGAGGAATTTTCTGGGAGGAGATCTTCCATATGCAGTACACAGGAGTGTGGTCGGAGATAGAGTCAGGAAGGGTACCAGAGGAGCTGATCCTCTCAGGTCTATTGGACAGGACCCTGTCCAGGAGGAAGCTAGTACCGCCAGTGGTAGATCACCTAGTGGGCTACTGAATAAGTTGAGACAAGGATAGGCCAGCAAGTAGAGGTTCGTACAGCTTGGTGTTTCCTCCAAACCAGTTTAAATTAAGATCTCCCAAGATCATTAGCTCATTATTCCCAGTCTTAGCACCAACATTATCCATATTATATTGGGTTGAATAACTGTGCTGAGCACAACAGTTTTTCCTCTCAGACATTACATCTTCATTTTTCCACGCTAATCCCCACCTCCAGTGTAACTGCTTGCATGCATAAGCTTCATTCAGGACCCACTCTCTCTATTAAGGTTAGGGACTCCTCTATTTTACACAATAGGCATACAAAACTACATTTCTTATATGTAGGGCACTCGAAGGAATGTGTGTGCCAAGGCTGGTTTAATTCTGTAAAAAGTTGGTTTGGCAACATGATTTAGAACATGACAAATGTGTTGTAGCATGACTAGCTTTAATTCTGTTGATGTATGCTTTTAAGTGCTCCATTTTTAGCTTCTGTGCACTTTTGGAACTTTTGAATAACATTGCGTAGTGCCCAAGACTCCTCTATCCCTCACACACCCTTTATATTATTTATTTATTTATTATGTGTTTTTCATGTGTGAAGCCTTGAGCCTCTGTGCAACAACTGCACCCTTAAATGCACAAAATGGCTTCCTTCTGAGCTCTTAGACAGTGTGTGTATTTTTACTGAGCCTGGGCTTCCAGCGCTCCAAATTTCCAGACTGTGCTCCCTGGCCCTGGCATCTTTTAATTATTTTGTTTATTAGAAGCCAGCCCCTAAACATCATTCCCTGGCGCTTTTCACCTGCCAGCTACATGTAAAAGGAATAATTTTATCTGGTTGATCATGCCTCGAGAGGAGCGCAACGTGCGACTGCCTCTTGGTACTGTGTGAAGCACAGGAGTCCTTCTAGGCCAAAGCCAGCTTCCATACTGCTGCAGAGTGATGTGGCCACCCTAGGGATTCCAGTACTGAGCACGGAATGCTTTCACTGTGGGACCGACTCTTGGTCACTCACTCTCCATCTCACTCATGTTTTTGGTGCCTTTAGCGCCTGCAGCTGCCACTCTGCATCTTTTTAACTTAACACAGAGCAGTTAATACTGCAGGAGTGACTGAATAAACGTAAAATAATTAATTTACTATAAAAGACCTCCACAGGCAACTCAGGCAGTCCAAATTCTACACTGACTAACACTACTTGTATGAACTAGCCAGGATAATCAGTTAATAGTCCACTAGCCACCAATCTTATCATTGACTATTTTACCACTAAATACTACATTTTTACCACAAAAATGATGCCAGTCACAATACTTTATGTAAAACTGCATGTGTGTGCACGAGTCCTTTCCACTGCTCCCCTGTGCTGCAGCCCACTGTCTTTAGTTAATGATATGCTCACAGGGTATTCTATGACCAAACCTATTTAAAACTGCTAAACTCTACTGTGGTATAATTATGAATGCTGAATCTAGTCTTTTTTATCACTGGAGGGGCTACCCTATATTTCTCTGGCAGCTCCTACCTACTTTGGGTCTTGAACCTGCGTCCTGGACTATTTATTTTGTAAATACAGCAAGACTACGTAGCTGTCCCTATTCTTTTGACGGAACAGTCTTTCTAGGCTGTTACAAAATGTATAGTTCACAGTATAAACAGTGGAAAGAAAACTCTCATACAGCTTTATGAAATGGCATGGAAAATCCATAGACCTGCTGGCCCAGAGGCTTGATGGTAGAGCTGCCAGCCACTATGCCAGCAACCTGGGTTCCACAGGGGCTGATCATGGAGGAGAGGATTCAACGCCCTAGGGACTGCTCTCCTCTACCAGAGATGGAGGGTATGCAGCTCTGCTCATAGACTGCCACCAAGTGGAGGCTTGGGGGCAGTGCAGTGTGAATGACATGAAGGGAGGGGCTGCCGTCTGATATGCAGTGCATGTGTGTCTCCACACACACACGTGCCACTGTCCCACAGTTGCATGCAGAACACGACGAAAGAAAGAGGCAGGAAAACCTCGGCTGGCAGGATGAGCACCCAGTCCACCAGAGGCCCTGCACCCACTGACCTGGCACCTCCTCCAACAGATCTGGATTGTGCTGTGGGGGACCTGGTCATGCCCCAGGCCACACCATAAGGTAATCTGTTGGGAATCTCTGGAGGAGCTGGTAAAATCAGAGATGGTGGGGTAACAGGACTGGGCAGACCAAGGCAGAATGAGGGTTGGGCAGCTATAGGAGCATAAACACTTTGATACAAAAATCCGCACACCTTTTGTCTAAGAGCTGTCACCTGTCCATGCATTGATACTATTATTGTGAGGTTAGGTACCTTTATTTGTTTTTAACCCAACTCAGCCTATATGCTAGACCAAATCCTTAAATGAAAGGAAACTAAAGCAACCAGTGCTAGATCACCTGCTTGGTTCAATACAAAAACTTTTTTTGCAATTTAAAACATATTTAAAAAACTTATTTCACTTAAAACATTCTTTCATTGATGTTAAATACAGAGTATAACAGCAGATGGTTTTCACTCTCTGAAATCACTCAGACTTGCCATTTACTGATGCCTATGCAAGGACTAAGGATGTTTCTTCTACCCCTCGACGGTGGCTACTAAACCACAAACAACTCATGCGCCCGGCTGGCACAAACATCAAAGCTGCACTCATAGCTTACTGTAAAACAGGCCTTCTGCTCTGGTACAAGTAAACTACTGGAGCTTTGCTCTTGTGGTTTATAATGTTCCATAAACCCCATGATTGAATTATCACCTTGTAACTCCCAGCTGGCCATCATTTATTCTATATATCAACAATTGCTGGTGGTGCCCAATGCACAAATAAAAAATAATACAGTGGAGCAAGACATACAGTACCAATAAGGAAACCCTCAGGGGTGTTAAAACGAAAAATCTTAAGGTCAAAGGGGTCTTCTGTATAGTATCCAGGGAATCCAGCATTCCAGGGGTGGCTAAACCAGGAAGGCAAGACTGGCCATGGCACCTACATTATGAAATCAGGGTGGGTCATACTATTTTTTGTTCCCCCTTCCCCTGCCACCACTTTATTTGACCTTTTTCTTAACACTGAACTAGATTAGCTGATGCCATTTACCTTAGCTAATACTGTAAATAGTTGGGGATGGGTTTTTCCATTTATTTCCCATCCCCCCATCAGTGTAGTGCCTGGGACTTTGTGGGCATTTTATTCTGTTCTGCACAAAATGACTCAAACATTGCATGAGAGTATAACTAAAAAACGGTCTCACCATTCACATGTACATCCACTGACTCCCACTACTGTCATGTGGGGGTGGATGGTATCCCACAGTGTGGTTGTCACTGTGTTAAATTGGGAGTGCAGGGCTGTTCAGCTGCAGTTCAGGGACACAGTCAGGATAAGCTGCAAGCACTTTCTAAAAGTTTCGATTCCCACCTCCCATTGAGGTGCCAGCCACATCTGCAAGAGGAAGGACCAAAGGATCATGGTGGGCATGTTGATTGCCTTGGCCTTGCTACAGACCTCTCCTCCTCTCCCCAAGATATTCATTTCTGAATAAATATCTCAGGGAGAGGAAGGAATTATTATGTGCAGCTCTGAATTGCAGTTGGTGTTGAGACTGGGCGGGGGGGCAGGTCTTTAAACAGAGACGAGAAGCTTGTTATTCCTTTGTGCATGTCTGACTATCGGAGGCATAACTATTGCCAACTTAGCCAGGTACAGCTTATGTACATCAGGTAAAATGTCTTTTGTTGGAGGTCTGGGAACCCTCTGTCCCAGGTCTTGTCTGGTGAGAACCCTGGGCGTGGCCTCTCAGTTTCTGAATGTACCATCTAGGGCTAAGATCTTCTATATTCTTTATACAAGTCACCAGTGTTGCAGACATCAGGATGGGAAGTCATCTGGGGACCAGGGATCATCGCACAGTGTGGCTTAATATAAAAACAGTGACAGAATCAACCACACAAAGGTGAGGGTCCTGGATTTCAGAAATGCTGACTTTACAAAAATGGTAGAATCCATCCGACAGGACCTGACAGGAGGAGATGTCCTGGGAGGATGGACGGCAAATGGGCCAGACTAAAGAAGAGCACAGTAAAGGCAACAAACACGTACATCAAGCAAGTAAGCAGAAGCAGAAGGAAGAGGAGACCATCATGGTTCTCAAAGGAGGTGGCAGAAAGGGTAAAGGCAAAAAGAGTGGCATTCAGAAGGTATAAGGAGACCCAGAGAGAGGAGGATAGGGAAGTGTATCGGGGGAAGTGGAGGGAAGCAGACAAAGTAGTAAGGAGTGCAAAGGTGCAAACTAAGGAAAGAATAGCCCAGGCAGTGTCTAAGAGGAACAAGACATTTTTAGGTATGTTATCAAGAAAAGGGATACAAAGGGAAGGATCGTACAGTTAAAGAAGGAGGCGGGGCACTGTGCGGAGGGGGATCAGGAGAAGGTGAACATCCTAAACTAATACTTCTGCTGAGTGTTTACAGTAGAACGGGGAGGAGTGGGACCATGAAAAGGCACTAGAGGCTTTGAAGGGAGTGAAGAGAGAGGGTCAGGATAGCACTTGCTACTCTGAGGGTGGACAAAGCCATGGAGCCAGACGGGGTGCACCCAAGAGTGCTGAGGGAACTCAGGAAAGTACTGGCTGTACCCATCAGACTAGTTTAACAGTTCACTGGAGACTAACGTGGTCCTGGAGGACTGGAGTAGAGCAAATGTAGCCCCACTTCACAAAAGTGGTTGCAAGGAAGATGCAGATAATTATAGGCCTGTCAGCCTGACATTGGTGGTAGGGAAATGAATGGAAACACTATTGAAGGAAAGGATTGTGGGATACCTGGAATCCAATGGATTGCAGGACCCAAGGCAGCATGTTTTCATAGGGAGATGGTCATGTCCAAAAAGTCTGATAGATGTATTTTAACTGGGTGACCAAGGTGTGGGATCAGGGAAGGGCGGTGGACATGGCCTGCCTAGATTTCAGCAACGCCTTCGACACCGTTCCACATAGGAGGCTGGTAAACAGGTTGAGTAGCACAGGGGTGGGCAATAAGGTGGCAAGATGGGTAAGAAACTGGTTATGGGATAGGAGACAGAGGAGGATGGTGGTAAGTGTAGTTCACTCCGAGGAGAGAGAGTGACCAGTGGGTTACCTCAGAGGTCGGTGCTGGGGCTGGTCCTCTTTAATATCTTCATTAGTGACATAGCAGAAAAGCTGAAAGGGAAGGTCTGCCTCTTTGTGGATGACACCAAGATCTGTAACAGAGTGTATACTGGTGGGGGGTGTTGCAAAGGATGGTAAGAGGTTTAAAATGGCTGGAGGAGTAGTGTAAGGTTTGCAGGCTAGGGTTTATTGCAAAAAAATGCAAAATAATGCACTTGAGCCACAGGAACCCTGGGTAGAGTACAAAATGGGGGGACAGATACTTCCAACAACCAAGCAGGAAAGGAACCTGGGGTAATCATATCGGATAACCTAAAGGTGGCCAGACAATGTGACAAGGCAGTCAGGAGAGCTAGTGGGATGCTGGGGTGCATAGGTAGGGATATCACCAGCAGAAGAGGGAAGTGGAGTTGCCCCTATATAGGTCACTGGTAATACCCCACCTGGAGTACTGTGTCCAGTTCTAGAGACCACATCACAGGAAAAACATAGATGGAGTGGAGACAGTCCAGAGGAGGGCTACTAAGATGGTGCAGGGTCTGCATCACAAGCCCTACGGGGATAGGCTAAAGGAGCTCAATAAGTACACTGTGGAGGAGAGGAAGGCGTGATATGATCAAGACCTTTAAATACCTCATAGGGGTGAATAAAGTACAGCTGGGAGGTATTTTATAAAGGAAAAGGTGCTCTAGAGCAAGGGGTCATGATATGAAGATGGAGGGGGTACATTCAGGAGAGGTAAGGAAGTACTTATTCAAAGAAAGGGTAGTGGATGCCTGGAACAGCTTTTCAGAGGAGGTAGTGGGGTGCAAATCAGTGGTGGGATTCAAAAAAGCCTGGGATAGGCACAAGGGAATCATAGAGGAAAGGAAAAGGATGGAAGAGATAGTGCCATTGACCAAGCAGGGTCTGCAGCATAAGCATACAAACATACATAAGAGCGTACAAAGAAGCCAGCAGAAGAAGACCATTTAGTCTATCTAGTCTGCTTGTATTGCAGGGTACACAGCATGAGCTACTGTCTCTGCCCTTGCTCCCCACACCTCCTGTCCTCCCTACCCGTGATTCTTACCTCCTGTCTATGCTTATCCCAGCCTCTCTTAAAGCTGCCCACTATCTTCAGTGAGATCACCTCTTCCGGCAGTGCATTCCAAGTGTCCACCACTCTCTCTGTTAAGAAGTGCTTCCTGATCTCCCTCCTAAACGTTCCACCCTCCAACTTAAGATGATCACAATAAAACAATAAAACTGGGCAGCCTAGCTGGGCTAAGCAGCCCTTATCTGCCATCAGTTTCTATGTTTCTCTATGATCCAGCCTCCTTTTGCAGCTGAGTCTAAAAGCCTTAAAGCCTTTTCCTCCTCTTACTGAGATATTTGTTCTGTGCAAATTGCAATTTTTTTTTTTTTTTGGTGTGGGAGCTCGGGTTGCTAGTGTTTAAGAAACGGCCCACAGCAAGAGAAGGGAGCATAATGGTGGTGAGTGCCTTGACTTTGCAGCAGCCTTTCCCTCCTCTCCCAGATATATTTATTCTGTGCAATTCCTTGTTTTTTGATGCTAATGATATGACAAGCCTTGAATAACACTGATGATACTGCAAAAAATACAGCAATTAATACACTACCATAGAATAAGCAATCTGAGAAACTTTATTTCAAGTGTTGCAATGATGTAGATTTATTTGTAACACTCATGTAATTTACACGTAGTTACCATGGTTCCAGGGACTTTTTAACCTAATTTCTTATTTCCTTATTTTGTATGTTTTGTGTGTCAAGCGTAATAGATGCATTAATATAGTTTTCTGCGATTTAGTTCCTTAACAACCGACAGCTTTAGCTTTTACCTTTCTTACACCCCATGACGAATGCTACATAATGATGCTCAGAGTCAGACCTGTAGCACAATAAAAGCCTGGAACTCATATTCCCTGAATGAAGAAAACAGTCGACAAATAGGGCAATTTAAGAATAGTCTGAAACTCTGAAGGATCTTGCAAGATGTGATTGTTTTAAGTCATTTATTGTATTATACATTGTGTTACCAGATTTTGGGACGCCAAAAAGAGAACACTTTATAAGGACTGCTGAGCTGCAGCCTCAGGTTGAGTGAATGAGTCCCCCATTCCCTCCTCAGCCGTTGCCCTGGTCTGGATTGCAACTTAAAGTGCAGTCCTGTGCTCTCAAGACAGTGGTGGTGGCACAGTAGACAGCAGACAGCCTCCTAGTCCCATTCCACCCCCCAGCACTCCCAGTCCACCCTCTCAGGTAGGATTCGGTCCAAACAAGCAGTTAACAGGTTAATAACTGTATTTTACAGGGTCAGGGTCCGGGACTGAGACTTCACAGCTACAGGCTAATGGCACGTCAAGCATTAATACACTGGGGGAAGAAGTTAAGAATGAACACGGTTCTGTTGCTAGTCATACACCATACGAATTGACAGCAGACTGCAGAGAGCAGACAGACGGTAAGATAACAAGGGAGGAGGGTCTGACTTTGAGGAACAGATGTTTCAGATCATAGAACAAAAAAAAATGAAAGACACCATCAACCTTAGTTTCTGCTGCCCCCCCCCCCCCAAGCACCAATGGATTTGGGCAGCAAAGGATCTACTAGTCTCCGAGATTAAAATCACCATTAATCATTTTACTTACAATTGGCTCTCTGTGCCTCCACCATCAACTCCAGACACACTACTCACTACAGAACAGTCCAGTCATCCAGTTGCAGTTGCTGTCAGCTCTCAGTCACAGACTAGTGACAGTCACAATGATTTGCAGCAGAGTGGGGGGGGTGACTCCTCTGGTAGTCTTGGGATCAGGACAGGTTTACTGTTCAGATGGCAATTCCACCATATTCTGCACTAGTCCTCACTAATCCCTCGCACGGGTGATGCTCTGTCATGTGCAGCTTAGCAAGGCTTGACAGTGCATGGCAGAGAATTCAGAATTTTTTTTCACCCATGGCTGCTGTCAGATGGTTGCTTGGCAACAAACAACAAAGTTCAAGTGCCAAGCCCAAACCCAGATAAAACAGCATTTAAGAAAAAATCCACCCAGACACAATTCACACAGTTTAAAAAGAGGGCATGTTTGGGTAAAACTCTGCAGACATCTGGTAACCCTAATTGTACAACAATTTTATATTGACATGGTATTGACTGAAATAAACTTGTTCTTGGTTTGTGACTGTGTCACAAAAACATAGATTTTATCTCACAAAAGTGGTTTTGCAAGTCATAAGTGACAAAAGCAAGGCCTGTATACGTAACATGCTTAAACTTATTCTCATTAATATTTTAGAAATGTGTTAAAAAAAAGCTAACACCCTGCACTGTCGAACAAATGCTTCAGACGTACAGTACATTCTTACAAGATTTTCTTGTTTTTGATGAATAGAGGTGTTCTATTCCTCCCCCACTTTCGTGACTGCTAAACCTCATGAAAGTGAGGTTGAATCACAAAAGCAGAGCTTGTTTTGATGACTTCCAGCAGCCTAACGTTAATATTTTAAAAAAATGTGGTTTTATAACAGAAGAAAAACACTTGAAGAATCAGCTTTACACCCTATGCTATCGACTAGGTAACTTTCACACATTTTATTTTTTTTGTGACCAAAGGTTTCTCTTGCTTTTCCTACTTTTGTGACTGCTAAGGCTCACAAAAGCAAGGGTCATAACTCACAAAAGTGGCTGCCTACTCATGAAAGTGAACCCGCTGGAGTCAAGATACTCCACAATCCTTTCCTTTAACAGTGACTCCTTTAATTCCCCACCACTGATGTCAGAACAACCATCTTAAAGTTTCCAGCCTCCTCCCTGCTACCGTTTTTACGAATTGGGACTATATCTGTCCTCCAGGCCCCTGGAACCACTCCTGTTCCCAGTGAGTTGTTGAATACAGCTGTCAGAGGTGAAAGCAGTACCTCCCTGAGCTCCCTCTGTATCCATAGGTGTAACCCGTCTGGCCCCGCAGCTTTGTGAGTCCCTTCAGGATTCTCTTTTCAGTAAATGGACTTATGTCTACTCCCCTGCAGCTCCTCCTGATTTTATGTGGCCCATCCCCTTCTCATTCCTCCGAAAAGTATTTGTTTAGGATTTCTTGTTTTTTTCTGATCCTCCTTTACATTGCCCCCCACAACATGTACACACACACACACAATCCCTCCCCTAGTCCTTCTCTTTTCGTTTATATGTCTAAAAAAAGGCTTTATCCCCTTTAGTTACCCTCTGGGCTATTCTTTCCTCAGTTTGCACCTTTGCAAGCCACATCACTTTCCCTACTTTCCTCGGCTTCCTCTCATACACCTCACAATCCTCTTCACTCTGCATCTATTTTGCCCTTTTAGACTTTACCTTTTCTGCCACTTCCTTCGAGAACTATAGCAGTCACTTTTTTCTCTCTCTTGTTTTTGCTCACTTCCTTTGCACAGAGGTTTGCTGCCTTCATTATAGAAACATGGAAACATAGACTTTGACTGCAGATAAGGACCACTTGACCCACACAGTCTGCCCATTTCCCTACCTACTGGATAAGCTGCAGATTCTAGTTAACCAACAGCCTACTTCCTGCAACCCCCCACTATAACTGTTTTATGTCTGTCCCATGCATGTTTGAATTCCCCCACTGTTTTAGACCCAATGACCTCATCAGGAAGGCAGTTCCATGTATCCACCACTCTCTCCATGAAAAAATATTTCCTCACATTACCCCTGAGCCTTTCCCCCCCTCTATTTTTAAATTGTGCCCCCTTGTTCTTACACATCTCTTTTTCTGAAAGATGCTACCCTCCTGGACTTTGTTGATTCCCTTGAGGTACTTGAAAGTTTCTATCATGTCCCCCTGTTCCCCTTTCATCAAGAGTATACATATTAAGCTCTCTCAGTCTCTCTTCATATGGTTTCTGCTGCAGACCCTGCACAATTTTAGTTGCCCTCCTCTGGACTGCTTCCATCCTGTCTATGTCCTTGCATAGATGAGGTCTCCAAAACTGCACACAGTACTCCAGATGGGGTCTCACCAACTGTCTGCATAGAGGGATAACCACTTCCCTTTTTCTACTTGCGATGCCCCTTCCTATGCATCCCAGTATCCCCCTGGCTCTCCTTACCAACTTTTCACATTGCTTACCCACCTTTAGGTCATCTGATATGACTACCCCCAGGTCCCTTTCCATTTTTGTTGTTGTTAGTACCTCCCTGCTATTGTGTACTCTTCTCCGGGTTTTGTTTCCCAGGTGCATTACTTTGCACTTCTTTGCATTGAATCTAAGTTGCCATATGTCAGCCATTCCTCCAACCTTGCCAAGTCCCTTCTCATCTTTTCTACCCCCTCTTGTGTATCAACTCTGTTACAGATCTTTGTGTCATCTGCAAAGAGGCATACCTTTCCCTCCAGACCCTCTGCAATGTCACCTATAAAGATGTGAAAGAGGACTGGACCCAGTACTGAGCCCTGAGGTACTCCACTAGTAACCCCCCTTTTTTCAGAATGTGTTCCATTCACGATTACCTTTTGTGCCCTGTTGTGCAGCCAGTTTGCTACCCAGGCTACCACCCTGGGACCCACTCCCAGGCTGGCTAACTTGATTATTAATCTTTTGTGCGGGACTGTGTCAAATGCCTTGCTAAAGTCTAGGTAGGCCATATCCACAGCCCCTCCTCGGTCTATTACTTTGGTCACCCAGTCAAAGAAATCAATTAGATTCATCTGACATGATCTTCCTGCTGTAAATCCATGCTACTTTGGGTCCTGTGCCCCGCTGGCCTCTAGGTACTCAACAATTCTTTCTTTCAGAAGTGATTCCATCATTTTCCCTACCACTGAGGTCAAACTTACAGGTCTGTAGTTCCCTGCTTCTGCCTTGCTCCCACTTTGTGAGAGATCACATCTTCCCTCCTCCAGTCCTCAGGTACCACCATCCTGCCATGATTTGTTAAAAAGCGTGGTCAGTGGTGTCACTAGGTCCTCCCTTAGTTCTTTTAGGATTCTGGGGTGAATCCTGTCAGGCCCCATTGCTTTGTCCACCTTGAGTTTTAGGAGTTCTTTCAGGACTCTTTCTCCTGTGAATGGACTGGTGTCAACCCTCCTACCCAGAGTGCTTCTATTGTCTGGTTTAGGTAATTACTCCTCATCTTCTTTTGTGAATACTTAATCTGGTTCAAGGTCAGTTGGCATTCATCTGTATCCCCTTCCCCTGGGTCGTGGCTGAAAATAGACAGGATTTGTCTAGTGCACTTACCCGGTCAACAAAAACGAAATAAATAAATAAATAAAATACTGAGCAAAAGTATTCGTTCAGTATCTCTGCCTTTTCACTGTCTCCCTCTGCCCACCTCCCCTCTCTTTTATTAATCTTCACTATCCTTCCCTTAACCTTTCTATGCTCCCTAATGTACCTATAAAAGGTTTTATCCCCCTTCTTAACTGAGTTGGCTATTTTTTCCTCAGTTTGGGCCTTTGCTATTCTGACTGCCTTCCCCACTTCTTTCTGCTTTAATTGATACAGTTCCCTGTCGTGTTCCTTCTGTGATTCCTTATACTTTCTGAATGCAGCCTTTTTCTCCTTAACCTTCCCTGCCACCTCTTTTGAGAACCATAGTGGTTTTTTACTCCACTATGTTTTCTTTATTTGTTTCACACAAAGGCTTGTTGCCTGTATGACGGCAGTTTTGATTTTTCTCCATTGTTCTTCCACCCTTCCTTTTTGGCCATTTGCTAGTGCATTCTTCAGGTATTCACCCATTTTGCTAAAGTCAGCCATTCTAAAGTCCAGTATCCTTGTTTTTGTATGGCTCATCTCCATGGTTGTGCTCACTGTGAAGCACACTGTGCAGTGGTCACTTGTTCCCAGATGTCTACTGACTTCTAAATTTGTGATCCTCTCTCCATTTGAGAATACCAGGTCTAGTATTGCCCCCTCCCGAGTGGGTTCCAACACTAGCTGTCTAAGGCCTGCCCCCTGCACGGCATCGAGAATGACCCTGTTCTTGGATGTGGCTGCAGTACATGTCCTCCAGTTAACATCTGGCATATTCAGGTCCCCCATCAACAGCATCTCCCCTTTTTCAGCCATTTTGAGAATGTCCTCTATCATTTTCTTCTCCATTTCCTCCCCTTGAGATGGGGGTCTGTATACAACGCTTGAGCGGATTGTGATACCATTCCCTGTCTCCAAGGTGACCCAGAGTGCCTCTTGTCCTCCCCCTTTACTTTTTAGTTCTGTAGCCTTGATCCCTTCCCTTATGTATAGAGCTACTCCACCTCCTCTTTTACCTTCCCTGTCCCTTCTGTAGATTGTGTACCCTGGTATGTTGACATCCCAGTCATGGTTCTCTGTGTACCATGTTTCTGTGACTGCCACAATATCCAACTTTTCATCTTCCATCAGGGCTACTAGCTCAGGAAGCTTGTTTCCCAGACTACAGGCATTGGTACTCATTGCCCTCCATTTAATGTTGGCTTTATCCTTTTTTGCCCCATCCCTGCTCTTATTGCCCTTGTCTACTTTTCCATTTACCCCTGTCCTGCCCTGTGTTGAGCTCTGTACCTCAGTGTTTACCTTACTACCTACCATGTTTTGTGGGGAAGGCTTGAATTTCCTGCCTCTTATCAGCACCCCTTGGCTAAGTATAAAAGCTTGGCAAGGAAGCATTTAAAACTCTGTCACCCTAGGGCTCGGTTCCTTCGGACAGATGCAGACCATCATGCCCGTATAGACCTTTATCTCTCCAGGTGGACCCCCAATCCCCAATGAAGCCCAAGCCATGTGCTCTGCACCAGTTTTGCAACCATTCATTAAACTGCATGGTGTGCAGTACCCTAGCCTCACCCCTGCCATGGACTGTCAGCACCTCTGAGAAGGCTACCATGCTTGCTACTCATCTGAGGCCCCTCCCCAACTCCACAAATTCATTCTGCACTGCACTGATCCCATACCTAGCTAGGTCATTTGTCCCAAGGTGGACAATGATATCTAGTTGCCTCTCCTGTAATGCTGCTTCTGCAATCCTGAGGATTCGCTTCCTGTCCCTCCAAGCCATGGCACCAGGCAGGCACCTTACTTCCTTCTCCTCTCCCTTCCCCAGTTTTACCCTCCTAACAATTGAGTCCCCTATCAGAAGCTGTTTCTTTCCCCTGTGGTGTCCCTTGCCACCCTTTTGCGGATTTCCCTTGTGGATGTCCTCAGCATTCTTCTGGGTCTCCACTGATGGTGCCATCATAGAGGAACCTTGTTCTGCCAGAATGGCATATGATTTGTGCAGAGGTACAACTAGTGGGCTTCACCTCTGGTCTGCCATCCCTTAACTTGGTCCTGTGCTCCTCCACATCACCCAAGTCATCCCCCCAGGTCCTCTCTCAGGCATTTACCCATTCCTTCAAAATCTGCCCTCCTAAAGACCAAGACCCTTGCCCTTTGTGGTTTGCCCTCACTGCCATTCTTATGCTGAACCACACTGTTTTTTTTTTTGTACCTTATTGAACTTTTAGGAATAAATGTTGAACCACACTGTACAGTGATTAATGGTCTCCAGCTGGCCTCCCACCTTGATGTCTGCATTACTGTCTCCGTTTGTGAGCACCAGACTCAGTAATGCTGCATCGCGAGTGGGCTTCATGACTAGCTGCCTCAGAAACACCCCCTGAAGGAAATCGAGGATGTCCCTGCTTCTAGTGGAGGCTGTGGCTGGAAGGCACTAGTCCACATCCGGCAGACTGAAGTCCCCCACCAGCAACACCTTTCCTTTTTCTGCCATTGTGCTAATGGCTTTGACCAGTGCCTTATCCAGTTTCTCCCCCTGTGTTGGAGGTCTGCAGATCATGCAGTGCAAATACTGGCTCCAGTTCCAGTCTCCAGGGTGACGCACAGTACCTCCAACCCCTCTAATCCCCCCTAAATTCCCTGTGTCTCCATCACTTTGATACCCTCCCTACCTATAGCATCATCCCTACTCCCTTCCTTCCTACGCTATCTTTCCTGAACTGAGTATAGCCTGGTATGGTCATGCCCCAGTCGTTGTTTCCTGTGCATCAGGACTCAGTAGTGGCCACTATATCCAGGTCTGCCTGTGCCATGATAGCCTCTAGGTCCGGAAATATATTCCCCAGACTTCTTGCCTCTATTCTTGCATTAACAAAGATCCCTGCACATTCTCTTTACCCCATCTTGGGAGTCCACCCTATTACAGACTTTGGTATCACCTGCAGAAAGGCATACCTTCTCCTACAGTTCTATAATGTCACTTATGAAGGCACTGAGGAGGACCAGTCCCAGTACAAAGTCCTGTGTCACCCCTTTGGTTACTCTCCCATCATTAGAGTGAGTGCTGTTAACCACCACCATCTGTTGCCTATCCATTAATCAGTTTCTAACCGAGCTCACCACTTCGGATCCCACCTCTTGGCTGCTCAATTTCTTCATCAGTCTCTTGTACAGCAGGAGACTAATAAAGAAATTGAACAGCCTAGGGGTGGGATCAAAACTGGTGAACTGGGTTAGAAACTGGTTAATGAAAAGGTTACAGAGGGTAGTGGTTAACTGCACATATGCTAATGATGGGACAGTGACCAGCAGGATGACGCAGGGCTCAATACTGGGACCGATCCTCCTTAACATCTTCATTTAAATACTGGGAACCCCAAGAAAGCTATGATGGATGTTGGCAGGAAGAGCAAACAACAGGCGAACAAAGTAGTGGTGGGAAAGAAGAAGGCCATCAGAGACCAGAGTGAGCCTGAACCTACACTGAGTGATGTGCTGAGGGTGATTAAAGGACTGGATATGTGAGTTATGGCTCTGAAACCAAAGTACAAGATTTCCTCCTGCCTGTCTCACTGTATGTGAGACTCAAGTCTTTTTCGGCACTAAATAAGGCTATAGAGGAAGCAGGTGAAAAAATGCAAGCAGTGACCACGTCAATGGGGCCTAATAAAGAAAACGAGGCCCTACGATTTTATGTGGAAACCCTGAAAAAAAACAAGCAAGGGATGCTAATCTAAGGATTTGGGGCTTGTCTGATAGCCTGGGTTGTTTGCAGGACAATAGTATGGGGAGATTCTGCATTTGGTCCCAGTCCCAATGGCGTATTGGGCCTACAGGACTGCTCCACAGAAGAGAGAAGAGCAATCAGACCTCCCTACGTACCTTCCTGGTCATACTAGCAGAAGCACACGAGAGAGAAAGGGTACTGGATGCAGCTGGATGGCAAGGACCACTAACTACGAACTATAGCAATAAACTTTCTTTGTACCCAGTCTAAAGTTTTGCCACCTGGGATCGAAGAAAAGCATTTGACTTTCTCAGGGCAACCCTGAGATATCTGGGTATCTCACATGTGCTACAATTTCCTTCCAAGCTAAAAGTGAAATATTCTAGGAAACAGTATCAATTCAGTCATCCTCAGGAAGCTAGAAATTCAGTTACCATATTCAAGCTGAACTTCTGAGCACAAGTTAAATCTGAATCCAATTCCAAGTGACTAGACTATGGATAAACTTTGTGAGTAGGGGGGTTGGGGATTTGGGAGGGCAGGAGTGTGGAAGGTGGTGGACGGCAAAGTCTGGGTTAGTGGGCTATATGCCTGCATTAGGTATACCTCCTATGCTGCTCAAAATATATTTACGATGTACGATGTAACTGCCTGCTGCTTCCTAAGAAGAGGGTTCTCCTTGTTAAAATGGTGCCAACTGGATGGCAGCACTCCAAGTAAGTCCCCCCAACAGCTGTTTCAACATTGCAATATCAGCTGGACATTCAAATTGTAGGTCTGACTGTTAAAATGGGTTATGCTCTTTTTTTACATATCTCTGTCTTTCCCTTAAAGGTTATGGACTAAATATGGATTATAGTTCTGTCCAAGTTCGAATATGGTATATGGACAGTGAACTTGCATTGTTAAGGTTTGCATGTTGCACAGAAGTGGTTTATGGTGTTGTTTTGTTTTCTTTTTCTGCATGCTGGTTAACATGTTATTTTCATAGAACAATGGTGAGAGTTCTTTGCAGGAGAGGGTCGGGCCACATTTAAATATGTTGCATTGATTGTCCCACTTTTTGGGACCACATAGGACACAGTTATAGGCCTGAGACAATATGTGGCTAAACTACAGTATGTAAGGCAAAGGATCCACTTTTGTAATGACACCTGGAGGTTCATTTCTGTCAATTAATAGTGCTTTAACCCTGATTTATGTAACCCCCCCCTTCCCACACATGAAGCAGAACCCTGGGCAGTACAGCACTATACCCTAAGCGTGTGCTGCTGTTAGTATTTTACTATGTACTTGTCATGGGTAATATTTTTTATGTTGCTTGCATGCATGTGCAAGAAACACATTGCATCACATTTTTTCACAGGCAGGATGTGGAGGTGCGGCAGTGCTGTGCCGAATGGCAGCAGCCTAATCAGGGGCTGGTCTCTGCCTGGCCAATACAGAAGCATGCCCTGGATCACCGCAATTAGCTAGAAGGCCACTACATCAAAGAAATTGAACTGCTGCACTCAGGGAGCACCTCGTCAGTACGCAATCAGCTTTTCTGTATGCTCTCTGACTGCAGCAGCCAATTACACAGCTCCATGGTGCTGTGTTTCTACAGTTACAGGTGACGGCTTCTCCGTCGGCCTCACAAAGCCGACGGAAAGCCAACGCCCAATGTTCAGTGTGTCTTCCTGGTGAAAAAGCCAATAGGGTAGCCCACTCCCAGTCGGTATAATGTTCCCCCCCCAATTTCTTATGTGCCGACAGGGGTGCCCAATGCCCCTGTTGGCATGCCCCTTTCCTCTTCATTTTGCCAACGTGGGGAGCCTACTCCTTGCTGGCATAATACCCCCTCCAATTTTTTCTGTGCCGAGGAGGATGCCCAATCCCCATCAGCTACAGTCCCCCAAACATTCAGGTGGCATGCTGAGAGCCCACCCCAGCATGCCAAATACCCCTGTAAAAAAAAACATTTCCGATGTTTTTTTCCCTTTCCCCCTGTAAATCAGAAAACAGTCCCTCATCGAGTCCGTTGCTCCTCCCCAACCCGCCCACCCTCTGGCACCCTGCCTCCCCACACACCCCCCCTCACCCCATGCCTCCGAGCCCGGCGTGGCGATCTTGATTGGACCGGGAACGTCTGCACTCTTCCAAAGCCGACTGCGAACTGAAGAAATGCCGGTAAGCTGTATAATGGCATAAATGATTTTTTTCAACTTTGATGCATATCTCGGCCATTTTGGAATTTTTCACCAAATTTTCAACACAGAGTTCTTGGGACCCCACCTCATGAACTCAGTCACTGTCATTTTGTTATTTAGTCCCAAAAGGTGATTTCGCAGTCACTGCAAGGAACCACCTTTCGGGACTGATTAATGAAATGACAGTGTCACAGTTCATGAGGTAGGCCCCCAAAAACCCTATGTTGAAAATTTGGTGAAAAAATTCCCCAAAATGACTGTCTTATGAGCGTGTGTTGCGCAGTTTCTACGCACTCTCATAAGTTCAAACATTTTTAATATTTTCACTCCAGATTTTCAACATTGCCATTTTACCACATCTTCTTATGAACAGTATAGCTATCATTTTTTATATCTCGCCTGAAATGTGTTTTCACACATGTAGCGCACAATGGCGTGGTCGGTGTGTGAAATCAATGTTCAGGACAGATTAAGAATATCACAGTGACACTGTTCATGAGGTAGGTCCCAAAAATCCTGTGTTGAAAATTTGGTGAAAAAATTCTCCAAAATGACTGTTTAAGAGCGTGTGTTGCGCAGATCCAATGCATGCTTGTAACTTTGAGCATTTTTAATATTTTCACCCCAGATTTTCAACATTGCCATTTTAGCACATCTTCTTATGAACAGTATAGCTGTAATTTTTTACATCTCGCCTGAAATGTGTTTTCGCACAGGTAGCGCACAATGGCGTGGTCAGTGTGCAAAATCAATGGGAGGAAAAAAATTGAAAATAGGGGTGGTATGCAGGCACCCTGCAATTGAGGAGGCTCTGGAGGATAAACTGGTTGAGAACATCAAGGGCCATTGTGACCTTGGTAAGGGCAGGGTGGTGGTCATGGGTGACCTTAATATGCCGGGGCTGGACTGGGACACCATGACATCCTCTGTAGCCAGAGAACAGCGACTGATGGACATTTTTCAGGATGCTTTCCTGGTCCAACAGGTGGGGGAACCTACTAGAGAGGGGTGGATATTGGATGTTGTCCTAGCGGACAGTGATCAGATAAGAGGCATGGAGGTGTGCAGTACACTGGCAGGTGGAGACTATGCCATGGTCTGGTTTCTGCTGTATATAGGGGGTGAGGAAAAGCGAACTAACCCAGTAGTGGCAGACTTCAGGGGAGCGGATTTTGTGGGCATGGGTAGGATTCTAAGAGGGAGGTTGGATAAGATTAGGCCGGACATGGATGTTGGAAGATTGTGGGAGACTATTAAAAAGGGGTACAGGAGGCTACTGAGTACTGTACAAAGTTAAGGCGAAAGCATGGTAAAACCAGTAAGCCATGTTGGTGGACTACGGAAGTGCAGGAGGCAATGAGGGATAAAAAGGCCACTTATGCACGTTTTAAACGCTCAAGGGGGGACAAGGAGTGAGGAGAGTATGAATTATCGGCTAGGAGGGTCACCATAGTGGTGAGGGAAGCCAAGGCAGGGATGGAGCAAAACCTGGCTAGGGATGTCCGGGGGAGGGATTCTATAGGGACTGGGGATCCTTACAGGCTGATGGGAGGGAAGAGCATTCAGCTAAGGTGAGAAGTCGGTCTGAAACCAGTGGACAGAATGAGGCTAGGGTACAGATAGGACCAGACCCAGAAGGGGTGGGGAGGTTTAGTGAGGGGGAGGAATGGGGGGAAGAAATCACAGTGGATAGGGTGAGGGAGGCCCTTCGAAAGCTAAAGACTGATAAGGTGCCAGGGCCGGATGGACTACACCCGAGGGTTGTGAAGGAATTGGCGGAGGAGCTGGCAGCTCCACTGGCTGCACTCTTTAATACCTCTTTGTGGACAGGATGGGTTCCCCAAGACTGGAGGGTGGATTATGTAGTGCCTGTTCATAAAGGGGGGTATAGAGAAGAGATAGGGAATTATAGGACTGTCAGCCTAACATCTGTGGTAGGCAAAGTAATGGAAGGCTTTATCAAGGAGAGGATTGGGAGGCAGCTGGAATGGTTAGGGCACCAGGATGATAAACAGTATGGCTTCATTCCAGGGAGATCGTGTCAGTCCAACCTCGTAGAGTTTAATGACTGGGTGAAGGGGGCCTTGGACAGGCATAGGCCGGTGGATGTCCTATACCTAGATTTCAGCAAGGCGTTTGATTCAGCAGCACATTATGGGCTGATAATAAAGCTGGGGAAAATGGGGGTGGGAGGACAGGAGCTCAGTTGGGTTGAAAATTGGCTCTCTGGGAGTTCACAGAGGGTAATGGTGGGTGGGATACTCTCCTCTCCCAGGAAGGTAATCAGTGGGGTCCCTCAGGGTTTGGATTGGGGCCACTCTTGTTCAACGCCTATGTCTCGGATACAGGGAGGGGGGTTAGGAATAGGTTGAGTCTCTTTGCGGACAATTCAAAACTGGGAGCACTGGTGGATTGTGAAGAAGCGAGGGAGGTGGTCCAGGGGGATCTGGATACCCTAAAGGGGTGGTCAGGAGGTGGGGAACTGAAATTTAATGCCGGAAAATGTAAGGTACTACATTTGGGGGTAAAAAATCCGGTCCATGAATACACTCCGGGGGGGGGGTCACACTGCAAGCCACATTGGGAGAAAGGGATTTAGGGATGGTGATAGACATCCTAATGAATAACTCTGAAAACTGTAGAAGAACTGCAGCCAAAGCAAACAGGATACTGGGCTACATAGCCAGGGGAATTACATCCAGAAGGAGGGAGGGAGGTGATGCTCCCTCTGTATAATGCCTTGGTCAGGCCGCAGCTCGAGTACTGTGTACAGTTCTGGAGACCTCATCTGAAGAAGGACATAGCGCTGCTGGAGAGGCTCCAGAGGAGAGCAACCAGGATGATTCAGGGCATGGAGGGGAAGCCTTATGAGGAGAGACTGGAAGAGCTTGGGCTTTACTCACTGGAGGAGAGGAGGGACAGGGGAGATATGATAGAGGTTTTCAAGTATGTAAAAGGAATAACCAGGAGTGGAATCAATGAGCTTTTTAGGCTAAAGAAGGGAAACTACCAGGGCCATGAGTGGGAAGCTGGAGGAAACTACAGGGGGTGTAGGAAGCATATTTTCACTGAGAGGGTGGTGGAGCCATGGAATGCGCTGCCTGGGAGGCTGGTGGAGGAGGGCACAGTGGAGGGATTCAAGAAGGGGTGGGACAGGTACAAGGGGAAACTGAAACTAAAGAAGACCCTCTTGGGGGCTGGGGGGTGGTAAGGCGAGCAGCCACTAGGTTGCTGGCTTTTGAGCAGACAAGACAGACCATTTGGCCTATTCTGCTGGTTTTTAGTATGCTAGTAAGATCACGGTGACACTGCTCATGAGCAGAGGTCTTAAACTGGCTATGTTGAAAATCTGGTGACAAAAGTCCATAAAATGACTGTGTTACAAGCGTGCATTGTGCAATTTCCATGCACCCTCGTAAATTCACAAATTTGTAATCTTTTCAACTCTTCCACACCTCCTTATGAACAGTACAGCTGTCACTTTTCACACCCTGGCTGAAATGTGTTATCACACTTCAGGCACAGAATAGCATGGTCGCTGTGGGAAATCAGTGTTCAGAATAGATTACGAAAATCAGTGACACTGTTCATGAGCGGAGGTCCCAAAATGCCTGTGTTGAAAATCTGCTGTAAAAAATTCCCAAACTAATTACATTATGGGTGTGCATTGCACAGTTTCTATGCATGCTCATGACTTCACCAGTTGTTTTATATTTTCATTCCAGATTTTCAACATAGCCATTTTTTACACTTCCTCATGAACAGTACAGCTGTCATTTTTCACATCCTGTTCGAAATGTGTTTTCGCACCTGTGGCGCTAAATGGCACAGTCGCTGTGCAAAATCACCTTTCAGCTAACGAACTGATAGTGCCTCTGTTCATGCAGTGGGATCACAAAAAGCCATGTTAGAAACTTGGAGTAAAAATACCAAGAAACGTCCACGGTGTTACGGTTTTTGACCATAACGTCCTACCCTGTAGGGACTGACAGGCATCAGGGATGTGACTTGGGATTGTCGACAGTAATGCTCTTGCCATTCCACTCCCACCCACACCCTGCAGCAAGTGACAGGCATCGAGGTGTGCCTTGGGCTCCTTGGCCCCAGAGTTCATCCCATTCTCCTATACTGCACCCATTTCAGCATATTTCCTTATGGAAAGAGATGAGTAAAGCCCGAACACCCAAGGCACACCTCGACACTTGTAAGTGTCTGCAGGGAGAGTGAGGTGAAATGTTGTGACTGTTATGGGCGACGCCCAAAGGCAAACCCCAATGCCTGTCCATCTCTGCAGGGTGGGGGTGGGGTTGGCGTCAGTTCAGTACTTCACTAATATTCCTATACTGCATGGGCCCCGATTCTCATAGGGGCCTGCATGTGACACAACCTGCGGCAAACAGCAGCTTGCACCAACGCCTGGTGCACCAGGGACCCTGCACCTGATTCAGGTACAGGAGGCGTCCCAGCGGATAAGTCCCCATGCTTGCGCTGACCAGAAACCTGCGGCAAACCCCTGGCACACTGTACAGGTCCACCGCAGGCCACCAGAGACTAACACAGGACCTCCATCCCACTATGTAATGGGCATGTGAACCCAACCTGGTGGGCCAGTGTCCCCCCACCATGTTTGGTGCAGTTGATGCCTGGCCACGGAAGTGAGTGGTGGGATGTGCCGGGCGCTGGGAAGCAGTCAGGACTGGTGTATGAGGGGGGTTTGGGCACCACCTGCTGGGGTATGACTGAGCACTGCATCACCATAAGTTGGTGCTGCAGTAGCACCAATGGGGCAGGCATCAGGGGAGCTGCTGCCAATATGGGCAGCATCAGGATGGGGGTACCAACATGGTACACAGGTGGCATCAGGGAGCTGTGAGGGGTGCCATTGGACCACCAGGACGGAGGCCACACATATGGGGCCACACTCAGGGGTGTATGGTGGGTGAACCGTCACCCATGGTGTGCCACACACAGGCATGTCACCTAGGGGAGATGTCTAAGTCCCCTTACACCTGCCCTGGCTGGTCTAAGGGCACTTAGAATTTCTCCCACCAGGTGATGTCTGTGAATCACAGGATGCAGCTTGCATCAGCTAGTCCCCCTACCACTGTGCCACAGTGCATTGCAGATGCAAGCCCCGTTTGGGGCAAATGGTCTTCAGTCAATGCAGACCAGCTCTGTGACTCGCACAGAGGGCAGTCATGGATGCAAGGTGCACCTTGTACCATATCTGTTCATCGCAGACACTTTGTGTCCAATGCAGGGCTTTGAGAATTGGGCCCCATCTGTCTAACTCCTGCACTTCCACTGCTAATGCCAGCAAGCAACCATTCAGCATCAACAAATGTTTGTGTAGTAAGCTCTGACCCATAAGAGGCTCACAGGTGACCAGTGGGAAGCTCATTAATTAGGAACAGACTGCATCTCCTTTTTTTCTGCAGTTAAATTTTTTATTAATTTTTCACAAGATATACAGACAAACCTCTTACAGTACAGTACAATGTGAGGATTTTTTTTTTTAAAGAAATTGAGGCAGCACATAATAAGAACATTGCTACAATAATACAAGGAGCTTTTGGTTTAAAATATAGTAAACAATACAGGTCATGTAATTAGCATATACTTGACATTTGCAGTGAACTTAAAGCGGATAGTATGATTAGATATGGTTTATATTAAAATGTTACATAATTATATATGATGCTGCAAAAGGGAAAAAAGTACATTCATCATCATCATCATCATCATCAAATCTTTATTTATTCAGGCGAACATCATTGAGCAAGGCTCATTTACAAGATGGACCTGATAAGGTCAAGGTTCAATAGTTGATACACAACAGATACATCATACACTTATATAAGACAGTTATACATACAGGGGAAAATAACGCTTATAAACACAGTGATGTACAGTAAATTCACATGATAAAACGGTTACAGGAAAGTTAAGCTAATATTTACAGTATGTACAGTATATACATATCCCAGTAGGGGGCATGGCAGACACTCAACATAATGTAATACTAGGATGGTGAAGGTATTACTGGGTGCCATAAGATGGGGTGTCTGTCTGGAAGGAATATGCCATATATGGTTTGAAGGAGATTTGTGAGATGACAATGCTAGCTCTAGTGGTAGCAATTGCATTTCTTTGAAGAAGACTGTACAGTGCTGTTTAAAGGATGCAAATGGAATGATATTGGACAGTTTTAGAGATTGTGTAGGGTGTTCCATGCTATAGCTAGAGAATAGCTGATTGCTGCCCTCCTAGCCTGGTGTTGAATTTGGGCAATTTGAGCAGGATGATGTTGCTTCTTAGGGCATAGGAGCTAGGAGAGGTCTGGGTGAAGCAGTCCAGGATATAGTTTGGAAGTTTTTTTGACAACGCTCTGTAAATCCATAGTGCTGCATTTCTGTTCCTTCTGAGGTGAAGGGAAACCCACCCAACTGCAGCATAAAGAGAGCAATGATGAGTATTAGATGGCAGATCTGTAATGAACCTTATTGCTCTATGATATAAGGTATCCAACTTGTGATGGTAGGAGATGGGGCAGTGACTATAAAGGAAGTCTTGATAGTCAACAACTGATAGAAAATGGCCTGGACTAACCTCATCTTTGAGTCTCTGTTTAGGAAGGGTTTTAATCTATAGAGAAGGCCAAGCCTTTGGCGAAGCTTTTAACAGTTCTTCTAAATGATGAGTGAAGTCAAGTCTGTTGTCAATCCACACACCTAGGTATTTGAAGTTTTCTACATACTCCAGATTTTCTCCAAGTATAGTGCATAGCTGGGGGAGAATGATTGGAGAGGATGTGCTGGTGGAGCTTTGATTTGTGAACATCATTGCTTTAGTAAAAGGATTGTGGAGTAATAAAGAACGATTGAGAACAGAGTATAGGAAAGAAAAGACATATAAAAAGTTAAGAAGAGAGAGAGGGAAACTATAAAAAAAGGGGAAAAAAGCGAGACTACAATGATGTATCAGTAAAAGGGGAAAATCCATATATATTAAGTCCATACATTGGTGTTGGAAGATTTAGTTGATTCAAAAATTAAAAAAAGCCCTGCCAACAATTGTTATATAACATGAGTCGGTCAGACAAGATATATGTCATACGGTCCAGAGAGGCATATTGCAATAGTTGGTTAATGATACCGGGAAGGGTAGGGATTATGTTGGATCTCCAATGCATGAGGATTGTGCGTTTAACTTGAAGGAAGAGTATATTTAACCATCTGCTCTGCGAATATGAAATTTTATAAGAACGGTGATTAAAAATACCAAGAATGCAATGTTTAGGGTTTAGTGTAAAAGGTTGACCTACCACTTTCATTGCAAATCTGTGAGTACAGTGTCAAATCTTTTGTATGAGGGGACAGTGCCATAAGATATGCAATAAATCCCCATTGGGGGAACTGCAGCACCAGCAATTGTTATTGTTCAATAAACCCATTATTTGTAATACAACAGGAGTTCTGTACCACAAATGAAGGATCTTGGTATGAATGAGGGAATTGCGTTTATCATTAAAAGATTTGTGACAGGAGAGCCAACATCTGGACCATTGTGCATTGGTGATATTATATTGTAGCAAAGTACTCCATCTGTTTTTAGCATTAACAGAGTAGTCAAGAAGGATATCACAAATATCTTTGTAAACAGTGCTATTTAAATTGGATGTTGTTTTTATCCATTTAGAGATGTGCTTATCATACAGAGAATTGATAGAGAAGGGTGTGAGGTAAGAGTTGCATGCGGTGCGAAGCTGTAGATATTTCCAAAAATCCTGATGGGGAAGATTCCATATGCCTCGTAGGTTGGTGTAAGATTTTAACTTTAATGACTTGGGTTCAAGTATATCCTGCAAAAACAGAATACCCTTATTTTTCCAGGTACGACAAAAAATGGGGTGATTATCAAGAGATATATGGTGGTTACCCTAGATTGGGGTATAAGCTAAGGGTTTGGGGTTAGATTTAATATGCTTGTGAATGATTTTCCAATAGAATATAGAAGCAGCTATGGTAGGGTGAGACTTTAAAGAAGAGGTAAGGGTGTTATAAAGGAAAGAAGTCACCACATTACCAGGACATAAGGATGTTTCATATTGACCCACAAAGGAGACTGGGTGTTGGGTTTGTTAAGCCATTTAATTGTTTGAGATGTACGGAAAGCCCATAAGTAGGCTTGGAACCAAGGAAGGCCAAAGCCACCTTTTGACCAATGGGATCTAAGTTTATTACAACTAAATTTAGGTATTTTGCCTTCCCAAATGAAGCTGCCGATAATTTTGTCTATTTTGGTAAAAAAACTAGAAGGAAGTATCAAAGGGATATTGGAAAATAGGTATAATATTTTAGGAGTTATTGACATTTTAATGGCGGAAATTTTACCATTAAAAGAAAGTTTAAGTAGCTTCCATCTATCAAGTGTTGTTTGGATACTGGTTAACAGAGGGAAAGATTAGCATCCCATAACTTATTCAATGTAAAGGGTGATCAAATGCCAAGATAAGATATACTCTTGGGGACCTAGCTAAAGCCTAATGGAGTTGTTCATGAGGGACTACAAAAGGTATTCAGTAGTAGCGCTTCGGATTTGTTAAGGTTTAGAGCTAGTCCAGAGTGGGAGGTGAAGTCATTCAGTAGTTTAACTAAAGGTTGCCCAGAACTTTCGAGGTTTTCATGGAAAATAAGGAGATCATCTGCATATGAGAGTGAAGTATAGTGAGAGTTACCAATAGTAATGCCTTTAATTGTACTGGATTGACGTAGGGACGCAGAAAGAGGTTCCATGGCAAGTATAAACAATGAAGGCGATAAGGGGCATCCTTGTCTGGTGCCTCTTGCTAAGTAAAAGGAGGGGGACAAAATAGAGTTTGTGAGAACTCGAGCTGAAGGGGAGGTATACAATAATTGAATCCAAGCACAAAAATTATTTGTAAAGCCAAAATGAGATAGCACCTGATATAGATATTCCCAATTGAGAGAGTCAAATGCTTTCTCAAAGTCAATGGCTACTGCAGCTGCAGGGGTTTTAAGAGTTTTTGTGAATTAAATTGAGTAATGAGCTAAGATGATCGGAACTGTTTCTATTTTGATAAACCTGATTGAGAAGTATGGATGAGTTTAGTCATCAAAGATTCTAAGCGGAGAGTTAATATTGGCAAAGATTTTTCCATCACTATTAAGAAGTGAGATCGGTCTATAGTTTGAAGGAAGTAAAGGGTCTTTGTCTTTTTGGTAAGACTATTATGATGGCTTCGGTCATTGTGCATGGAGTTTCTTTATTAAGGTTGCTTCTTGGAATACATTGACTAATACAGGACAAAGAGTGTCAGATAGGGTTTTTATAAAATCAATAGAGAACCCATCACTGCCAGGTGCTTTTACCGTTTTTAATGATGATAAAGCAGTTTGGATTTCCTGTAAAGTGATTGGTTTATCAAGCACAGCTTTGTCCTGAAGGGATAGGTGGGGTAGATTCAGTTTTTCAGGAAATGTTGTATTAGGTTGGGATTTGTAGTATTAGGTTGAGTATAGTTGGCGGTAAAAGTTACTGTACTGATTGATTGAAAGGTTGTCTGTGTGTGTCTGACCTGATGGATCTTTTAGACCTGCTATATGTCTCTGCATCTGTTGAGTTTTTAGCTGGTAAGAGAGCAACTTTCCATTTATCCCTTGTTCCCAATAACCGTGTTTAATCCTAAAAGGGCAAGTTCAGCTTTCCTGGATATCAACTCGTTAATTTTAATTCTTAATTGTAGAATTTCCAGATGAAGCTGTGAATTATGATTGGGTTTATTTAATTTATAGTATTGGGTTTCTTTTTCTTTAAGGGATTTTTCTAAATTAGCTAATTGTTGTTCTCTTAATTTCCTTCTATGCGCTGCATAACTAATAATTTTACCTCTAATAGTGACTTTTAATGCTTCCCAGATAGCACCTTGAGACATATCTGGAGTATCGTTAATAGAAAGAAAATCTTGAATCTGGGTTTTAATCCAAGGAGTGAATTCAGGGTATCTGAGTAAAAGTGGGTCTAAACGCCAACATGGGGATTTAGAAGAAGGTGGACCCCAGAGTAAATGCAAACTGATAGGAGAATGATCAGATATAACAATAGGGAGAATCGATGTATCAATAATTTTTTCAGTAATGAGGGGAGAAGTGTCTTTTTAGAGAAGTGTCTTTTTTAGATTTTGGTGTCTTTTTAGATCAGCTAGAAATGCCTGTACAAAAATGACCAGGAAGGCCAAGGCCACTTTTTATCAAAATGATTTGTTCTCTGCATCCAATAACCCAAACAAGTTCTGGTCCACTATAAAGGAATTGTCTGGCCACTCACCGAGTAGTGTGCTTCCATCCAAAATTACCATCGACAATGTCCATGTTACGGATAAATCTGAGATTCTACAAGCCTTCAATAACCACTTTGCCACCACAGGCCTGGCATTCGATAATGCACCGGTAAGTAGTCTTCGGCCAGTGCTAAAAGACCAGCCACCCAAAACATATGACAAAAGCATGACCTCCTCCTCAATCACCTTAAAAGAAGTTGAAGACCTTCTGCTACAGCTAGACATTAGAAAAAGCGCAGGAGCTTACTCATTTGACCCATACTTTCTGAAAATAGCATACCACATACTAGCACCACCTATAACTCACTTATTCACCCTGTCTCTAGCCCATGGCTCTCCCCCCACTGAATGGAAAATTGCTCATGTTATTCCTCTATTTAAAGCAGGAGACCCAAGTGACCTGAACAATTATAGGCCTATCTCTCCACTACCTGTACTTTCGAAAATGCTGGAAAAAATTGTGGATACACAGTTGAGATCCTTCCTTGACAGAGCTGCATTGCTTAACCCCATGCAGTCTGGATTTAAAGCTAAACACAGCACTATTACGGCACTGGCCAAAGTCACTGACTGGCAATGGGACCTAGACAATAAAAAATTTGTTTGTGCAGTGTTTTTAGATCTTAGCAAGGCCTTCGATACCGTCGACCATTGCCTACTTCTCTCCACTCTAAATACCATAGGCATGGATGCAATCTCTCTGGACTGGTTCCAGAACTACCTTACTGATAGGCAGCAACAAGTCAAGGCCGAAGGAGAGCTTTCTCCACTTAAACCAATAAAAAGAGGAGTCCCACAGGGATCCATATTGGGCCCCCTACTGTTCACCATTTATATTAACAACTTGGACCTAGGAATTAAGGAAGCCAGTATCCATTTGTTTGCCGATGATACAGTGCTTTACCTAAGTCATGACTCACCCGGAGCCGGATGCTCTGAATTACAAACCGAATTCATTAAGCTGCAAAACCAGCTCAACAACAAAAAGTTATTGCTAAAGGCAAAAAAAAACAAGGCCATGCTGTTTACACCGTCCAGCTCTGGGGCCAGCACTGCGGCCACTGGTACAGTTCCTCCTATAACCACACTACTAGGCAAAAAGCTTGAGTTTGTGCCGAAATTCAAATACCTGGGTATATGGCTGGATAACAAACTCTCCTTTAAGGATCACACAGAAGAATTGTTGAAGAAGCTTAGGCAGAGGCTTGGCCTCTTTTACAGAATTAAACATCTCCTGACTGAGGTCGCAAAAAGACAGCTTGTTCATTCTACATTCCTCTCATTAATTGATTACGCTGACATTATCTATGGCCAATGCTCTATTTCTCAACTTGCAAAACTGGATGTACTGTACCACAGAGCATTAAGATTTATAACTGGCCTTCCATCCTCCACACCACTGCTTCGTTATACACTGCAGTAGGGTGGCCTAGCTGCAATACAGATGGCATAGAAATGCAGCTATCTGGACACTTCGAGCAATCACCAACAAACTCCCTGATTACACTGTTGCCTGCCTCCCCTTAAGTCCAACAAGCAGCTATGCCATAAGAAGCCAAACACTAATTTCCCTAAAAATTCCCAGGATCAGTAACCACTTTGGTAGGGTAGCCATAAGCCATGCTCTGCCTTCACTTTGGAAAAGGATTCAAAGCTCACTGAAACTTAGCTCTACTGTCAGTATTGCTGTGTTTAGGACTCTTTATGACACAACATTTGCCAAAATATGTAAATGTTTCCATAGCTCCTAACCGTCCTGTTAATGGCTCCCTTGCTAGCATTATCATATGCAGCCACGAACATAACCCCTCTTTTCCCTTCCTAACTTGTTCAATAGTCAGTTGTCATGTTGACCCTCGGAGCCCTTGGCACTTTTTTTCACTACCCACTCCATTATGACGCTCTAATAGTTGTTACAGTTTGCATCTTGGGCTCTATTAAAGCCTGGCCACCCTCCTAGCATAACTAGTTGCTGAGGGCTGAATTGTTCATAATTTGTACCTTTCTACAGAGGCCTGGATAAATATGGTACTTTAACTTCTGTATATATGAAGGCTGAATATGCCACAATAATGTTATGTGATGCATGAATGCTCCCACATGTGTACTTGGAATGTATATATTGTACATACCTAATTCTTTTTATATCTTTTATTTGTCTGCAAGTCTGTTTTTTACCTTAACACACTTTGTATACTGCACCTTTAATAAGTATAACACTAGTATGTATAACTGTCATTCACAACAGCAGGTCCACCTTGTAAATGAGCCTGCTCAACGGTGATCGCCTAGATAAATAAAGATTTGATTGATTGATTGATTGATTGATAGAAGAGAACCAATAATCAGTCCTACTATATGATTTATGTAAAGAGGAATAAAAGGTGTAATCTCGTTGTCTGGGATGATGTAGTCTCCAAATGTCAGAGAGACCTAAATCCTTCATAAGCATTGATAGAGCATTAATACTACGGGGGTGGGCATCATGCGATGAGTTACTTCTGTCTAAATATGCTTGTAGTGCTAAGTTAAAGTCACCACCAATAAGAATAGGTGAATTATTTTTATTATTAATCATAATTTGTTGGGATAAATTATGGAAGAAAATGGGTGAATCAAAGTTGGGTGCATATACATTCACAAACATAAGCGGACCTGTTGTGGTGTTTAATAGAGTTATAATCCACCTACCATCCGGGTCTCTAATGATTTTTATGGGGGACCAAATAAGAGATTTATGTATTAAGATAGCAACCCCATATTTTTTGGATGGAGAAGATGACGCATACACTTGACCGACCCAGTCCCTTTTAAGTCTGTCGACATCCTCTGATAAAAGTTTAGTTTCTTGTAAGAAAGCAATATGTGTTTTATGCTTTTTAAGATAGGTAAGCACTTGCTTACGTTTACAAGGCGAGTTGAGTCCCCTTAACATTCCATGAATGTAAGATTAGATCACTCATGGTACTAGGATATAAGGTAATTAGTTACAAATAGGAATGAGGGACTCAATACCATTAATTTGGAGGATGTCACAGATTCAAAAGGTAAATATATATATAATAAACAAATGTATACAGGGCCCTTAACTTGTATGGGTTCGAGATGATTGAGTATTTGTATTCATTTTGTCTCGCAGAGGGAGAGTATAGAGATAGGAATATCAAGTAATTAAACATTAGAACCAACAAACGTTAGTATAAACTCAGTAACAAGAATATTAATTTGAAACTTTTATGAAATGCAGAGCAATAAGAGTCGGTAAATATACCTGGACTCTCACTCTACACTACTAGGCGTGTAGAGTAATTAGTGAATCTCAAGATACGGTTTACCCTATAATCTTAAAATACTAAACTTTATATAACAGTATATTAAAGAAGTGTAATTGAGATTTGTGCTGAGGTAATTAAAGCATTATCCTGGAAAAAAACAAAACATCATTCTACCAAATAAAAAAGGATAATTATGTAATAGTGTTAAATTCCAAACATAATGAATTAGCTTGGACCTAGCAATAAGTCCAATATTAAATAAAGTATACCAACATGATGACAGATAATGCTGAAACAGTGTGAGCCAGATAAAAGGATGCCCGATGTGTATTAATCCACATAAGCTAGGTTAGGGAATGCAGTATATACTATAGGTTCATAGTGCATCAGTGTATCGTGGAATCATTTTTATAAGTTCCAATGACTTGGAAGAAAATGGGATGAAGAATAATGTGAAAAGGCGGAAAAACTCAATGTATAGAAATACAATTGGAAGCATACTTTGGTGCAAAATCTGTGAGATATAATGGGAATGCACCTGATGCACTACATACCAGAAGTGATGCAAAATAAATATTAAATAAGTAAATGATTTTAGCGTATTTGTCTAATCATCCTCCACATTCCAAATGATAGGATTTATGTGGAAAAAGCTATAATAGTAGGGGTTAAAGGCACACTGGTATGAAATACAGAGTCTATATATGTATGTATGCGCCGACACATGGTGGCGCTAAAGCTTATGAAAATTAGAGTGTAAAAAGTAATTATATATACTTCAATGTCTGGCACCACACAAGGATTAATTAGAAGAGATCTTACGAACATTGTAATATTTATTCTTTCTCTCATTTATTTTTTTTCCATTGAATAACATTGAGAAGTAACTCACCATGGATTAAATACTCCAGTGTCAATTGGCTCACCTCCCACAGACAGATACAGGCTTCTCAGCAGCGATAGCGATTTACTGCATTTAAGTGCTCCAAACCTGTTGGGTGCAATAGAGACTAGCTTTAGGTAAATGTACCAAAGGAATCGAGGTGAGGTGGTGTGAGAGGAGGATTCTGGTGAGAAACTGCTATATCACATTTAATTATGGGCCACAGTATTTTTACAAATTTTTTTTTTTTAGTGGGAAAAGCCTCAGGTAGCCTTGCTCTTGATTTTCTTCTCCTTTTCTTTTGGGTGGTTCAGATGATTTAAAGGGAGAGCTGGACACAAGATCAGCCCAGGAAGAATCGGGAGAGTCATTACCTGTTGAGAGCTTCTTCTGGTCTTGAGTAAAGGGTTGGATACAGTCTGTCTCAGATCCTCCGTAGATGAGTGCAGATCTTCTTAGAGCAGATCTTCTTGGAGTGGGAGAATTTGTTAAGCAAGGTAAGGGTAGAAAAACTGATGTGACGTTCCACATGGGAAGCTGGAGAGGTGGAAATATTATTTAAACAGCAGGTATTATTATTTAGAGAAGAACCAGATGCTTTTTTTCTTGTATGCGTCATGGAGCTTCTGGTAGGAGCTACAGTGGCAGATATGATGGCTGCAGATTTCTCAGGGACCTGAAGGACAGTTTCAGCAGGAAGGGCAAGACATTGTAATTGAAGAATGCTTGTGCTGGAGCAGGAACGAGCTGCATTAGCATCGCAAGGCAATGTAAGTGCGGCTGTGTCCAATTCAGAAATTCAGAGAGAGATTCTGGGGTACTGAAATCTCTGGTAGAATTATTCAAAAAAAGACGCATTGTTGCAGGGTAACGCAGTGCAAACTTAATTCCACGCTGATGAAGGATTGTTTTAATGGGGTTGTAAGCTTTTCGTTTGTTAGATAATTCTTTAGAATAGTCTCTGAAAATTAGAATTCTGTTTTCTTGCCAAGTAAGTACACCTAATTACCTCGCTTTTTGAAGAATCAGTTCAGTATGTGCATGGTTTAGAAATCTGGCAGTGATGGGCCTGGGTTTCTGGTTGGGTCCAGGCCTCAGATTTAAGGTGCGTTGAGACCTCTCGATGATTAGGACTTGGCCAGCTGGTAATTTAAGCAAAGAAGGAAGTACATGAGTTAGAAGAGCACTGGTGTCTCCTAGTTCAACACCTTCAGGAAATCCGAGAAATCTAAGGTTGTTACGTCTGTTTCTATTTTCAATATCATCTATTTTGTCCTGAAGGTTCCTAATAACCCTGTCCTGCTCCCTGATGGTAGCCTGTAATGTGTTAATGGAATCTTCATTTTGAGATGCTTTAACATCAGTAGCGCTGATTTTTTGATCAAGTGCCTGCATATTATTGATATTTTGTTGAGATGCAATTTTTAATACATTGATTTCACTTATTAGTTGCTGAAACATTGCATCCACTCTATTAAGAGAACTGTTATGTGGAGATTGGTCTGCCATTATTGTAGGCCTTAATAGAGAAACTGAAAAGCTGTAGATAACTCATTCAGTAATTATGAGGCAATAAAAATACTGTACCAGAGCTGTTCTGCAATGTAAATATAGTAAGATCTCAGATGTTGGTGAAGGTAGGAAGTCTGGAATCTGTAGGACGGATGATGATATTTGGTGAATCCAGGGAGTTGAAGAATCAAGCAGCCATCTTCAGCACAGTGCCCTCTGGCTGCCTCTGCATCTCCTTTTTAACATCTTTGTAAGTGACATTGCAGAGGGACTGGAAGGAAAAGTATGCCTCTTTGCAGATGACGCAAAGATCTGCAGCAGGGTTGATACACAAGGAGGCATGGAAAAGATGAGAAGGGACTTGGCAAGGTTGGAGGAATGGTCAGAAGTATGGCAGCTTGGATTTAATGCAAAGAAGTGCAAAATAATGCACCTGGGAAACAAAAACCCAGAGAAATATTACATGGGGGGGGGGGTTAGTAACAACAACAAAAATTAAAAGGGACCTAGGAGGTAATCATATCAGGTGACCTTAAGGTTAGAAAGCAATATGAGAAGGCAGTAGGGAGGGCTGGGGGGATACTGGGATGTATAGAGGGAGGCATCATCAACAGAAATTAGGAAGTTGTTATCCCTCTGTACAGACAGTTGGTGAGACCCCATCTGGAGTACTGGGTCCAGTTCTGGAGACCCCATCTCTGCAAGGACAAAGACATAGAGGAGGCAGTCCAGAAGAGGGCAGCTAAAATGGTGCAGGGTCTGCAAGAAGGAGAGGGGGGACATGATAGAAACTTTTAAGTACCTCAGTGGAATAAACAAAGTCCAAGAGGGTAGCATCTTTCAGAAAAAGAGATGTGCAAGAACAAGAGGACACAATTTGAAGATAGAGGGGGGACAGCTCAGGGGCAATGTGAGGAAGTATTTTTTCACAGAGAGGGTGGTGGACGCATGAAACAGCCTTCCTGATAAGCTTGTGGGCTCTAAAACTGTGGGAGAATGCATGGGACAAACATAAGGCAATTCTTGTGGGGGTAGGAAGAAATAGGCTGTTGGTTAACTAAGATCTGCAGCTTATCTTGTAGGTAGGGAAATGGGCAGACTAAGTGGGCCAAGCGGTCCTTATCTGCCGTCAAAGTCTTTGTTTCTATCTCTCCTGTCTGCAAGCTCAGCCCAGGCTAATGTACAAAGACTTTATCTAATTTCTTGAGTCTTTATTGAACGTGTTTTATCTGTTTACAAGAGTGCACCTGATTTGAGGCCAAAATCAAAAGCAAATAGTTATAGTAGCAGAGCCCCCCCCACACACACACACACATATACACACTCCCCGAAAAGCTGCTTAAAAGCCTGCAATTCATTCAAATCAATTCCATTTTCTTACTTCGTTGGGGTCCCATGACAACAAGTGTAAAATCATGTACCTAGGGCATAGAAACCCCAATGCTGACTATAGGATGAGAGGAGGTATTGATACTCACTAGACATGAAAGGGTCCTTGAGGTTATTATATTAGAGGAGATTAGAGGATTAAAAACCCTGGCACAATATATCAGTTGGGGGGTGAGGATATAGCATGCACCAAGCAGGAAAGGGATCTTGGGGGTGTCATCTCTGATGACCTCAAGGTAGGGAAACAGTGTGACAAGGCATCAGGTAAAGCAAATAGGATGCTGGGATGTATAGGCAGGGGCATCACCAGCAGGAAAAGGGAGGCCATAATTCCGCTTATACAAGACACTCAGTGAGGCCCCACCTGGAGTACAGTGTACAGTTCTGGAGACCATACCTACGAAGGGACATAGACAGGGGTAGAGAAGGTTCAGAGGAGGGCAACAAAGATGGTGCATGGGTTGCATCACAAGTCCTATGAAGACAGGTTGAAGGAACTGAACATGTACTCCCTGGAGAGAGGAGGAGAGGGATATGATAGAGACATACAAGTATCTTACAGGGAGGAACAGGGTGCAGGAAAACACTATTTTTAAGTGAAAAAGATGTTTCAGGACTAGAGGGCATGGGATGAAGTTGGAGGGAGGACGATTCAGAGGAAACATGAGAAAGAATTTCTTCACAGAATGGGTGGTGGACAAGTGGAACACCCTGCCAGAGGAAGTGGTGGGGGCTGAAACAATCACGGGATTTAAGAATGCATGGGATAGACATAAAGGAATTCTAGAGGTCAGGGGTAAGGGGAAATAGACTTCTAGGAAAACAAACTGAACTTACAAGCTCAAATGGGCAGACTAGGTGGGCCATAGGCCCTTATCTGCCGACACTGTCTATGTATCTATGTATCTATGTATCTATGACCTCAAGGTGGTAGTATAGTGTGACAAGGCTATGGGCAGGGCAAATTGGATTCTGGGGTGCATAAGGAGTGGCATCTACAGTAGGAGGAGGACGGATGTTGTGCTGCCATTGTGTCACTCCCTGGTATACCCCCAGCTGGAGTACCATGTCCAGTTTTAGAGTCCACATTTCAGAAAGGACATAAGGTGGAGGTTTTCCAGATGGCAACTAAAATGGTTCAGGATTTTCACAGGAATCTCTACAAGGGAAGGCTGAAGAATCTCAACATGTACACTCTGGAAGACAGGAGGACGAGAGATGACATGATCAAGACCTATAAAGTACCTCACAGGGGTAAACAGGGTACAGTTGGGGAGTTTCCTTCAAATGAGGATGAGCACCCAAACCAAGGGACATACAATGATGCTGGGGGGGGGGTTCAGGATAGATGTGAAGAAATATTTCTTTTCTGAAAGGGTGGTAGACGCCTTGAAAGGACTGCCAGGAGAAGTGGTGGAGGCTACAGTGATAGGGGGCATGAAGCATGCATGGGGTAAACATAGGGGTATATTAGAAAAAGGAGAAGGAGGGGGTCACCGGAGATCAATAGGGCTATGGAGGTGGAGTAGGTTGAAGTTCATTGCAGGAAAAATCCATTGAGCAAGCTCATTCACAAGGAGGTCCTGATGGACACAGGCAGAATAAGACATACAGTAACATATACAGGCAGGAGTTACAAGTAGGTAGAGGACACTTGGGCAGACTGGATGGGTTGAGCAGTCCTTGTCTGGTGACAAATTCTATGTTTCTATGGCATCATTGTGTTCCTTCAGATACAGTGTTTAAAGTTGGGCCTACCACACATCCAGATGCAAGGTACAGTAAATTACCGAATTAGATGCAGCCCACTTACAGTACAATAAACAGAACCCTAGTGCTTCAAGAAGCCTTAACTCTTCATAAGGCTGCTTAAACAGCTGGGGTTCTACTTGCAGTGTCGACACCAGTACGTTGATCTTAAAATCAACGTCACATCTGAATGAGTACTTAATTCTTGCTCACTCCATTTCTTCCCCATTTTGAAAGCTGCTTGTCCTGAGTTAGTTTTAGTCTGGCAGCGCCTCGCTTGTGTTGGATGATGACCAATAAGCGGCACTGAAAGACGTCAGACTTCACAGACTGTGAAGGCAGCTGCTCACCCATCATCTTGGCAAGAAGAAGGCTGCAGCTGTGGCCATTGATGACTGTTTGGGCGTGGGGATGGAGGACCAAAGGGGACAGACATAAGGAGATTAAATCACAATACAAAACTGTGAGACCTTCACCAGCTTTCCAAAATGCTTACCAGTAAAAGAACAGCCTATGAAGTTTTTCAAATGGCAACACAATCTGGTGAGCCCTCTGTCTGCCATCTGACACCAGGCATCGACCAGAATAAAACTGCCTAAAGAAGGCAGTGTGGTTACGGGGTTACTGAAATACTGGAGATTACAGATTTGTAAGAACAAAAGAATATCACACAGAATCTGGCACATGTCTATAGCAGCAGCCTTCTGCTTCTCAGTAGTTATACTTATACTTATACCCCTGAGGTACGTGAATGTTTCTATCATATCCCCTTTTTCCTTTCTCTCTTCCAGTGAGTACACATTGAGGTCCCTTAATTTCTCCTCATAAGTCTCGTGTTGCAAGCTCTGTACCATCTCATTCGCCCTTCTCTGGACCATCTCCAGCCTGTTAATATCCTTACGAAGGTGCGACCTCCAGAACTGCACACAGTACTCCATGTGAGGCCTGACCATGGTTTTATTTAATGGTATCACTACCTCCCTCCTTATGCTGGTGATACCCCTGCCTATGCACCTCAGCATGTCACTGGCCCTTCCAGCTGCCTTACCACTTTGACATTTTCAGGTAATCTGAAATTAGAACCCCCGGGTCCCTTTCCTTCTTTGTGACTGTCAGCAACTCCCACCCCCCTCCCCCCATCCTGTAGATTTCCCCAGGGTTTCTGTGTCCCAGTTGCATAATTTTGCACTTTTTTTGAATTAGGCTTCAGTTGCCAGTCCTCAGACTATTTTTCAAGCTTTCCCAGGTCCCTCCTCATTTTCTCCACTCCTTCTGGGGTATCCACTGTCTTACAGATCTTGGTGTCATCTGCAAACAGGCAGACCTTTCCCTTCAGCAATGTCACTAATGAAGACATTGAACAGGACTGGCCCCTTGACCAATCCCTGCGGCACCACACTGGTCACCCTCTCTCCCCAGACTGAACCCCATTTTCCACCACTCTCTGCCTCCTGTCTGTTAGCCAGTTTCTAACCCAGTTTACCACCCTTTCCCCCATGCCCAGCCTACTCAGCTACATTATTGGCCTGCTATGTGGGACAGTATCAAAGGCTTTGCTTAAATCAAGGTAAGCATTGTCCACTGCCCCACCCTGAATTATTTCTTTTGTCACCCAGTCAAAGAGATCAACCGGACTTGCCTGACGACCTTCCCACTGTGAATCTGTGGTCTAACCCATTTAATAAAATGAAATGAAAATGAAAGAAAAAATGAATCCATGTTGCCTGTGGTCCTGGGCTCCGATGGCTTCTAGATGCCCCACTATCCTTTCTTTAAGCAATGTCTCTGTGATCTTCCCCACTACTGAGGTGAGGCTGACCAGCCTACAGTTCCCCACCTCCTCCCTACTGCTGGATTTGTATAGAGGGACCACATGTGCCTTCCTCCAATTCTCTGGTACCACCCCTGTGTTGAATGACTCAGTGAACATGGCTGCCAGAGGTACTGCTATCTCCCTTCACAGTTCTCTTAATATCCTTGGGTATATGCATCTGGTCCCATCACTTTGTCCACCTTCAATTTAGTCAGCTCCTGTAGGATTCTTCTGCCTGTGAATGGATTATTGTCCACCTGTTCACGCCTTAGCAACTGCTGTGGCCCTTGCGCCTCCCCTTCTGTGACTACTGAACAGAAAGACACAGTGGATGTCTTGGGGGGGGGTGGGGGCACATGACAGTTCTTAGGCATGGTACTATCACTTCCAAATACCGAAACAGCACATATAAGCAAGCAACATTCGGCATTGATAAATGCTTGTTTAAGATTGTCTTGCAAAACTAATAAAAGTAGAATTAAAAAAAAAAGAGACAGGCCATCGAATAAATAGAGGATATGCAATCGGGCTGGTTTAAATGACTGATTTATCCCGAGGAGTTGTGTTTGACTGCTGTGACCTCACAAGTATTGCAGTGGGGTCACAAGTGAAGCCACAGGGGACAAACCAATGAGACCAAATAAATCACTTATTTAAACCGGTCACTGGCTGGTCAGCAGGGAATACACTGGAACTGTGAGAATAAACCATGCAACTGTGAGGATAAATTGTTTATTCTCATTTTAGACTACACAGCAATGGAAATAAAACATGTTTTGTCTTTCAAAATCGCATTCCCATTAGATAAAAAAAAGCCATTGAAAAAGCACCCTGTGTGTGAAACGCGTCACGTGACATTATCCCCAGTCGGCGTTTGAGACTGTTGGGACACTGCAGCAATTTCTGTTGGTTTCTATGCATATGGAAGCATACAGATTTTACAAGAATCTGTTAAATAAAGAAGATTTTTACTGTTTAAATCAACTTTGGTACACAGTTCTTCACAAGAGCAACGTTATTGAATGTACCCTGGAAGGTGCCGGTCTCAGTAACTGCTCTAATCTATATTTATTTTGACTTTGGTACTACAAAATTCCCTGGCTGTGGTCCGACCCTCACATCTTGATCATCTGAAGTTTGTATTTTTGCCACAATATTAGAGACAGGCTGAGCACGATCTGGTAGTAAAGGTATTCCAGTCAGGAAAACTCACTGTTTATGCACCTTGTCATATAAAAGTCCCTGTTGGAAATCCCTGCCTGGGATTAGAACCTAGGTTTCTTGCTTTGTAGGTTGTGACTTAATATCACACAACCTGCCATTCACTTCAGTTCAGCTCGATGGTGTACTGGAGGTGTTTTTGGATTAGAAAGCAAAATCAAGGTACAGTAGAAACTTATATTTATGTATTTTGAATAAGAGGCTGAGGTTCAAATCCAAATACTAACATACTAATTGCCAACAGATTAGGCCTTACGGTCTATCGAGTCTGCTCGAACCTCAGATCCCTAGTTGGGTGCCAAGGCCCCCCCTTCCTTGTGTTCCAGAAACCCCTATCATCCATCCCCACCCCCCTGGGCGAGGCCATAATCTGATACGTCAGCTTTCTGTGTCTGTCCCGCCCTCTCTTGAAGCCCTCCACTGTGGATCTCTGAACCAGCTCACCAGGCAGTGCATTCCAAGGGTCCACCACCCTCTCAGTGAAAAACCTCCTCCTCTTCCCCCCTCACCCTTCCAACTTTCAACTTCAAACCATACCTCTGGTGATACCTCCCTGCTTTAGTCTAAAGCTCCCCTCCATGTTTACCCTATTTATTCCCTTGAGGTACTTGAAGACCTCAATCATGTCCCCCTGTCTCCCTCTCCTCTCCTCCAATGAAAACAGGCAGAGCTCCTCAAGTCTGTCCTCATAAGTCAAATCCCTGTCCTCGTATCATCTTAGTTGCCCTCCTCTGCACCCTCTCCAGGAGCTGTATGTCCCTCTTCAAGTGTGGTCTCCAGTACTGTACACAGTATTCAAGGTGTGGTCTAACCAGTCCATTGTACAGCAGCAGAATCACTTCCCTGCTCCTAGAGGTGATCCCCCTTACGATGCATCCCAACATCCTGTTTGCCTTGCTAGCCGCTCTCCTGCACTGCTCAGAGTTATACATACATGCATCCACCATGGCCCCTAGGTCTTTTTCCCCTGTTGAGGCCTCCAGCGCCTCCCCTCCCAGGGTGTACCTGTGTTTAGGGTTTCCCCACCCAAGATGTAACACCTTGCACTTGGTGATAATGAAATTTAATTTCCATGTGTGAGCCCAGCTTTCCAGAGTGTCCAGGTCCCCTTGTAGTGCCAACCTCCTCTCTTCCCCCTCAACTACTGCTCCCACCTTGGAGTCATCAGTGAAGAGACTCATTTCACACTCTATACCCTCCCTGATGTCCAATATGTATGCATTAAACAGGATCAGACCCAAGACCGAGCCCTGCAGTACCCCACTACCGACCTTTCTAGGTTTTGAGAACTCCCCATTGACTACTGCTCTCTGGATGTGTCCAGCTAGCCAGTTTTCAATCCATCCGACCACCAAAGGGCCTACTCCCAACCCCGTCAGTTTCTCCACCAGACCATTGTGGGGGACAGAGTCAAACGCTTTGCTGAAGTCAAAGAATAATACATCCACAAGCTTTCCCTTGTCCAGTTCTGATGTTACCCATTCGTAGAACTCCACAAGATTGGTTTGACATGATATACCTGGCACAAACCCATGTTGCCGACTATCCAGACCTCCCACCTCCTCCAAGTACACCCCCAATTGTTCCTTTAATGTACTCTCCATCAATTTTCCCACCACCGAGGTCAAACTGATGGGTCTATAGTTACCTGGTACTTCCCTTGACCCCCCCCTTATGGATTGGCACCACATGTGCTTCTCGCCAATCCCTAGGTACCCTCCCTGTCTCAAGTGACCTGTTGAAGAGCTCCGCCAGAGGTACAGCCAGTATGTCCCCTGCATCCCCATAGGTACTTCTCGGATGAATGCTATCCGCCCAGGAGAATTATCTTTCTTTAGGGCCTTGAGGGCTAACCACACCCTTTCGGTGGAGATAGCATCATCCGTCCCCTCCACCTTACTGGCCTTATTATCCTTATCCTGATGTGACACCCCTGGGGTACCTCTCCCTCCATTTCTGTTGCTCCCCTGATCCCACTCACTACCGCTTCTATCCCCATTGTGCCTTGCTTATTAGACATCCCATCCCCCTCCCTAGTGAACACAGAGGCGAAGTACTTGTTTAATACCTCTGCCTGGTCCCTCGCCTCTTCCACACACATTCCTTCTGATCTCAATCTGCCGAGATGGCCCTTAGTTTTTCTCCACTCCCCAATGTACCGGAAGAACCCCTTTTCCCCTCCATGTATCCCCTGTGCCAGCCGCTGCTCTTTACTGGACTTTGCCCCCCTCACCATCCGGGTGACTTTTCTAAATGCAAGATGGTACGTCTCCTTTTCCCTATCCACTCTTGTTGTTTTATATTTTTTGTAGGCTGCCTTCTTTTCTCTGACCACTACCTGAACCTCACTGGACCACCAGCATGGTTTATGTGACCTTGCTCCCTTATGTTTCACCTTAGCGCAGGTCCTGACTGCCTCATGAAGTCTCCGTTTTATGAGCTCCCATCTCTTTTCCACATTTGTCATTGATGTAATCCCCTTCAGGTGATCCTTGAGAATATTTCCCATGCCCACAAAGTCTGTCCCCCCATGAAGTCCACTGCCAGTGTCCTAGATCTCTCCCCGCCCCTCCCCCATGCTTACTTGAAATCAGACAGTATTGTGGTCGCTCCCAGTCAGGGGATCCTCTACAACCAGGTCCCTTAACAGATCCCCATCTGCCAGAACCACGTCCAGGACATGCCCCTTCCTTGTAGGCTCCATTGCATGCTGTGTTAAGAACACATCCTGGAAGCCATCCAGCAGCTTCTGCTCCTTGGCCACCTTAGAGGACATGGTTCCCCAGTTTGTACCTAGCATATTAAGGTCTCCCATCAACACCACTCCTTCCCCTTTTGGTCCACACTGGGAAATGATGTTGTCCAGCAAACCATCTTCCAGAACATCACCCATCCCAGGGGGCCTATATACTACACCCAGCTTGACCGTACCTCCTGCTGGGGTTCATAAGGTGGCCCATAAGGCGTCCACGTTTACCTCTGCCTCTTCTACCCTAGCAATTTCTATGTCATCTCTAATGAACACAGCCACTCCACCCCCCCTCTGCCCTCCTTTCCATCCTTCCTAAGCATAGTGTACGCCCACACGTTTAGGTCCCAGTCATGGTTTTTGTTGGCCCGTTTCCATGACTGCTGATCCCGAACAGCATGGCCTGGAACTCTGGCAACAACTTGTTTCCCAAGCTCCTGGCATTTACTAACCTACCCCACCCTTATCCCTGATCCTCTTTGTCAAACCCACCCAGGTTCCTTATACTTCCATCCTCCCTCTGCTACTCCTGAAACCTCCTCCTCCAGTCTGTTTCCCCTCCTCCCTTGGGTTTGAAGGCTACCCCCTCATCTGGAGGAGAGGCTTCTGTCAGCCCTCCTTATCCCCCAAATTTAAACCCCACCTTTCTTGAATGTAGTCAGCCACCCATGTTTAAGAACTTCCTTCCCTAATGGGGCAAGATGAAGCCTGACCTTGGCATACAGTCCCTTATATTCCCAAACTCCTTTCCAGTTCCCTAACACCCCCAACCCACTCTCTTCACCCCACTTCCTGAGCCAGTCATTAACCTCTGTGATCTTCATTTTTTTCTCCACTGAAGCCTTTGGTACTGGCAATATCTCCGAAAAGGAAATGTTGCATCCATTATCCCGACAGACTCTGGCAAGTTCTTGGAACCTTCCTTGATTTCCAAACACTATTTCCCTCTAGATCGTTAGTTCCCAAATGCACCAGAAATCGGTTTCCTCCACAATCCCTAACCAGTTCAGTACACATGAACTTTGCTCTGTGCACTGTCAGCCCAGAATACTCACTACCTTCACCTGGCTATGGCATCCGCCCCGTCCCTCTCACTGGATACCCCTAATCCTTGAGTCTCCCAATAACAGAACCTTAACACTGCCATCATCCTTACGGTTACCTCACTATGTGCTCTCAACCCCCATCCCCCTTTATTTGTGATCTCAATTCCATGGGAGTCTTCCTGCCTTATTAGATACCCCCTTGTCACCCTCTCCTTTCTGCCTCCCTTGTTATTTTACCCACTTAACTCAGACCTCCCCCCGAATAGGTGTCCCCTTTAACCCTCTCTTATCCGAACCATTTATCCTGGACCCGATGGTTTCCCCTTCCCCCACACCACCATCCTCCCCCCTTGTAATAGTACCCCTACCTCCAGAGACCCTCTGTGGGTCCCCTTTACCTAGGGCCTCATCCTTGGTACAGACCCCCTGCTGAAGGGGGGCCCCTCCCTCACCTCGTCTCCCAGTTTCTCTCCAGTCATGCTGTCCTCCCTCATGTCTGCAATATGTTGCATCTCCCTCATCTGCTTAACATTTATGTTTCCTCTTCTCCCTCTGGGACTATTTCTATCCTTTCCGTTGCGATTCTGCGATGCCCTCTGGGTATCAGACTCCCTCCCCGGCCTCTGTGATCAGTTTCCTCATTTCCACGACCCCTTCCTCCCCCTCTAGGTTGCTTAGTAGCTCAAATTTATTGTAACACTCTATGCCAGCCTCCATCAAGTAACCTGAGTTTCCCCCAACTGCCCATCTAAACTGTCCCTCTTCCTCCCCTCTTGCCCTGTTCTCCTTAGGAGCTCCCTTCCCACAGTCTGCACTTTTAGGCTTCCCCACAACAGCCCCTCCCTTCTCACTGTCTGCTCTTCTAGGCTTCCCCACAACAGCCCCTTCTGACTCTTCCCTCTCCACTCTCTTTGTATTCGGAATGTTTACCCCGTACGTTTTCCCCTTAGCGTCAACATCCCTATCTAAGGGTCCTCTATCCCTAATATCCCCCCTCCTGCTTGCTGTAACATAACTTCCTGTAATTTCTGAGCATTGTCCCAGCCTCCCCTCAGCCCCACCCTTCTGCTGCCCATATCCACACCCCCTATCCTTGGATACCCTCCCCAACTCCCCCAGCTTACTCCTTAACCAATGTACTTCACTCCTGATGTAAGATAGCTGTCTACAGAGTGGGCAGCCTCCCTCTCTCCAGGCCCAATTGAGAATTATTGCCATCCCACAGCCTGTGCAGCCTACAACCCTTCCGAAGATGCCTGCCATGGTGGAATGTGGCCACCCTGTTTGTCCCTCTCTGTTCATAATGGTATACACCCCTTTTCTCAGTCCTTTCCCCCTTGAATACAGTTTCTCTCTATACTCACTGCAGTTATTTACGAACCCAATTTCAACCCCACCAATAAAGTCCCCAGGTCTCACAAACACATACAGTCCAGTGTGTGTCCAGTCCCACTAACAGTGTGTGTATGCAGACATCAGCCCCCTGCTTCAACTTCTCAAATCTAGGGACAAACTTTGGTCCAGGTGGAAGATCTCCCACCTCCGTGCAGACTTTGAAGACTATCGTGCATTACGTAACAACTGCAAAAGACAAATTCGTATTGCCAAAAGCACCTACTATAGGAACCTACTAATAACATCCTCTACAAATCCATGCAGGTACTGGTCCAAAATTAAGGACATTCTCGGCAACGACAAGCAACAGAATCCAGCTGACATGAACATTCAAGGTGTTCACTGCACCAACCATGACACCATTGCTAACGCATTCAATGCCCTTTTTTCTTCTCCACCAGTCGCTACTCTAACTAGCCCACAACCTGACTGTCCCTCTTCTCCTCCCTTGCCCTCCACCCCTCCCTTCGTTCTGGCTCCAACCACATACCTTGAAGTTCGTAGCTACTTAACTCCCTTCCGACGCTGGGGGTCAAGGGCCTGAGGGCATCCATCCTTGCACACTTAAGCAATATGCACCTTGCTGACCAGACCTATCACCTGGCTTTTTAACCTCTCGATTCATGACGTCTACTGTCCCATCCACCTGGAAAACTGCCAGAACCATCCCTATACACAAAAGGGCGATGTCAAACTCATGTCCAACTACTGCCTATATCTCTTCTGCCCACTCTCAGTAAGCTGCTTGAAAAATAGTCCACCGCCAGCTTGCTGCCCACCTTGACATGTTTAATCTTCAGACCCGTACAACATGGTTTCCGGCCCAGTCACAGTACCATCTTTGCACTTATATTGAAACTTAAGAAACACATCAGAAATAATATGAACCGTGGCCTACTCACTGGGGCTGTCTTTATCGACCTGTCCAAAGCCTTCGATATGGTACACCATCCTCTCATGCTAAAGAAACTGCAATCCATTGGAGCATCTGACCAAGCCCTCTCCTGGTTCCATAGCTATCTTGACAATCGGACTCAGGTGGTAGCATTTCACAAGGCCCTGTCCTCCCCTCTAAACATCTCCCGTGGAGTTCCCCAGGGATCCACTCTTGGACCTCTACTCTTCTCCCTCTTCCTAAATGATATTCCCACCATGTCCCGGCATAGCTGCACTCTTATGTACACAGATGACCTTGTTCTCTACTCTGGGTCAAAATCAGTTGCTGCCATTAACTCCACTCTCACTAATGACTTCCAATTCCTGCAGACCTGGCTCTCTAGCAACCACCAAGTCCTGAACCTAGAAAAAAATCTGTGCTATGCTATTCGGATCTTCTAAGAAACTGTCTGCCCCTGCGAACAGGCTCCGGGTTCAATACCTTGATGGCTCCCTCATCTCAAACACTGAATCCTTCAACTACCTTGGGGTCACTTTGGATCCCACACTTGACCTGTCTCAACATGTCAATATGGTGTGCCGTGCTGTCAATGCTAAAATTGGCGGAGCTTATCGTGTGCGCCACTCCCTCACTCCTTCAGCTAGACTTTCTGTGCGAGAGGTATTCTCTTACCCCAGCTCAACATGCTCTGCCCCTCCTCTTTGCTGCAAACTCTGCTACACTCCACAAATGGGACACTGTCTACAACAACATCTGTAGATTCGCTTTAACTGCCCACGTCTTACCCATCATTGTCTCCTTTATGCTGGCTTAAATTGGCTGTCACCTAAGGATATTCCAGCCTACTCCCTGGGCTGCTTTATCGACTCCTGTCTAGACCTCTCGGCCCTGTCTATCTTGCCAACCTCTGACTCCTGCCTCACACACCCGTACCCTCAGGTCTTCCCTCTGTCCCCATGCTCTCACTAGACCTTGCATGACAAAATGGGTGAACAGGCATTTGCCCATTTTGCTCCCAAATTCTGGAACTCACTCCCCCTTATGGTGATAACTTCAGCCTCCCATCGAGAATTCAAAAACTCGCTGTTCACCCACCTCCTAGCCTCTGGCCAATGCAAACGCTCTTAATTTGCTTTGTCCCACTGCAGGCTGTCGGGCCTGACCCTGATTACTACACTAATGTTCTCCCATGCAATACGTTTGTCTAGGTGGCTATGAACCTTGATGTCTTTACTGTCCTCAGCTGTCTTATGGTTACCCTAATTGCTTTATTTTACATCCTCATTATGATCTATGCCTAAAACATACCCTTATGTAACTATTACTGTGCTACCCAATGTATGTCTTGTTTTGCTCCTGTACACCTATATTATGTCTGTGCATTTCTGCATATTGTAACCAATGTCCTGTGCTCTCCCGGGTCGTGCCTGAAAATATGCAGGTCTGTTGCCTAGAGCACTTACCCGGTTACCAAAAGCTAATAAATAAATAAATAAATGATGTCACAGGCCCACCAGTTCCTGTTGCTTCAAATTTCAGTCACAAACAGACATGCACAGCCCTTCAATCCCTACCCCCAGTGGCTTTTCAGTATTTAAGAAAGCCTACAAAACAAGGTGCGTGGGAGGGCTCTACCACCACCAGGCAAACATCACATTTAAATTTCACTCTAATTATCACTGCCAAACAAGTGTTCCAACACCCAGCACACAAGCCCCAATAGTTACAATAGCACAGCCCAAGTAACAGTTCTAACTCAAAGTAGTAATTTTTAACACACATAACTAATTTCAAGTACAAAACTATTCAAATAGTTCAGTTAAAACAGAAGATAAAACCAAACCTCTTTCCTGAAAAACCTCCTATTTCTGTTCCCAGGTGGACAATAGAAGCCAGCATTTTGTTTTCCAAAATTAGTCTTCCAGTTCAGATTTCACTAGAGTGGCGATCTATTGGAGTTGGAAAACTCAATTTTGTAGAAAAGAAAACTACAGCAGTTAGGAAAAACAGTGTGTGCAGGCAGGAAACTCTCCTATCAGGACATTTCCCTGACAGGGCAATGTTGTGGTATTTTTACTATCTGAGTGTTGAGCTCAGAGACTCACTTGCTAAGGGTTCAATAGTGAGTAAATGTTAGATGTGGCACTCAAACTCAGATCTATAGGATTACAGCTCTGTGCGCTATCCAATAGGCTAAACAACCTGCCTAGGAAGGTTAAAGAGAACAAAACCAATGTTTTTCACTTTTTTTAACATAATTGTAAATTGGGGCATGTGTGAAATTTGTGTCATCATCCCAGTGTATTGTTTTATGTGTTTATTTTGAAGTAGTCCTATGTTTTTCCTCATTTAGAGCCCCATAATAATGCAGCCTTTTTCCCACCCAATATTCAAGAAACATTTTGAGGAAAGTAGAGTATTGCAGAGGTGTGGCAATGTTTGCCCAATCCAGTGAACGCTTTCAGGTGCGCATTCCTCGGCCACCAATCAACAGGGAAGCTGCTGATGACGGCAGTTTCAGATCGAGCACCAGACTTGAAAGAAATCTGCCGCTCTAATCACAGGACAGTTTCGTCATTGCAGCAGCAGATCTACCCCAGCAACCAGGAACATTCCAGCCATGCATATTACAGTGCACAGCAATGCACATGACTGGACTTATGAGTAACTTATGTGCTCAGTGTGCCTTTCCCGGTGAAATAAAAATGAGCCGCACAGCTTTGCATAATTGGCAGCTCCTGCCACCCACCACACACTTCCACCCAAAGCTGACATTGGGGTGCCCAATCCCGGTGTCGGCATGCCCCCCTCAAACTATCTTTTGCCGACAGCGGGGTGCCCAATCTTTGTGTTGGCATGCCCCCGCCCACACTATTGTGAGTGTTCCAAAGTAAACATGTTTTTCCAACATCAAGATGCCCATTCAAGGTGTCAGATGTGCACCTGCCATACCCTCTTTTTTTCAGCTGACCTCAGGATGCCAGTCCCCGGGTTGTCACTGCTGACCCCCTCTACTAGTCTGGCACACTGGGAGCCCACCCCAGTGTGCCGAAATCTATTTTTCATAAAATTACACCTGTAAAAGAAGAAACCGTCCCACAATGTGTTTTTTCTTTTTAACCTGTAAAAAAACAAAATGGTCCGTCGTCATCCCGGTGGCCCCCTTCCCCCATCCTGACCCTCCATATGCGCACCCCACCTCCCCGCACCCCCCTCACCCCATACTTACCTCTGGAGGTCCGGCACTGTGATCTTCTGTTGACCGTGAACATATCTGCACTCTTCAAAAGCTGACCGCAAATCGAAGAAAATCACATTAAACCCTATAATGGGAGTCAATGGGGGGGGGTCAACTTAAGTTGATATCTCAGTCATTTTTTTGAGTTTTGGCCCCAAATTTTCAACATGGGGTTCTTTGGACCCCACCTCGTGACCACTGACACTGTCATTTTGTTTCTCGGTCCCAAAAGGTGATTTCGCAGTCACTGTGAGGAATTACCTTTCGAGACCGATTAACAAAATGACAATACCGCTGTTCATGAGGTGGGGTCCCAAAAAGCCTATGTTGCAAGACTGGTGAAAAAACTTCGAAAAATGACTGCGTTACAAGTGTGCGTTGTGCAATTTGTACGCACGCTTGTAACTTCGCCAATTTTCAATATTGTCACTCTAAATTTCCAACATTGCCATTTTTTCACACCTCCTTATGAACAGTACAGCTGCCATTTTTTGCATCCTGCCTGAAATGTGTTTTCACACCTGTGGCGCAGAATGGTGCCGTCACTGTGAGAAATCAACTTTTGGGACAGATTAATGAAATCACAGTGCCATTGTTTATGAGGGGAGGACCCAAAAAGGCCATGTTGAAAATTTGGTGAACAAATTCCACAAAATGACTGCGTTACGAGCGAGTGTTACGCAGTTTCTACGCATGCTTGTAACTTTGCCACTTTTTTCATATTTTCACTTCAGATTTTCAATATTGCCATTTTTTCACATCTCCTCATGAACAGTACAAATGACATTTTTCACATCCTGCCCAAAATGTCTTTTCACAGCTGTTGCACCGAATGGCGCATTCACTGTGTGAGATCACCTTTCGGGATTGAGTAACAAAATGATAGTGCCACTGTTCATGAGATGGGGTCCCAAAAAGTCCATGTTGAAAATCTGTAGTGAAAATACCAAGAAACGCCCAGGGTGTTAGGGTTTCCAACCATAATGCCCCACTCTGTAGAGATTGACAGCCGTCGGGGGTGTGTGGCATGGGTTCGTCAGCTGTAATGCTCATGCCATTCCACCCTCACCTCCACCCTGCAGCCACTGACAGGCATTGAGGTGTGCCTTGGGGTCTGCGGCCCTAATGTTCACCCCATTCTCCTATACTGCACCCATCTCAGCTTATTTCCTTATGGAATGGAGTGAGCGCAACGGCCGAAGATTCCAAGGCACACCGTGACATCTGTCAGTGTCTGCAGAGTGGGTGAAGTGGAATGGCATGAGCATTATGGCCGATGACCCAAAGGCACACCCCAACGCCTGTCAGTCTCTGAAGGGTGGGGCTGGGGGTTGGCATTAGTTCAATACTTCATTGCCATTCCTATTATGCATCTCTCTAACTCATGCAGTACCAATGCCAACACCAGCAAACAAACATTCGGCATTGACAAATGCTTGTTAATTACGTAGCAGTTCCAGAACCCAGTGACATTAGTTGTACATTTGCATGTATTTGTTTACTTTGCTATTCTTGTCCAGGCCCCTCTGGAAATAGGCATGTTTGCCCTTGGGTTCTTACCCAGTTACCAAATCATAAATAAATAGGTTCCTGTAGCTGATGTAATCATTGGTAGCCATGGGGGCTTCTATTATATGTAAGGCATCCTGTGAGGCTAATACTGCTGCACATATTGCTGCTGTCACAAAGTACCACTATCCCATTAACTCAAGCCAAATAAAAAAGGTGCTTGGCATGGGGCAGAGCTAGCAGTACCTGCAGCGACAGCAGCATTCTGCACTGCAGAATCGTTGTCACTTAACTGTAGCCATGGCTGAGTCTCATGCTTGACAGACACAAGGGCTTCTGTGATACGTGCACGGTCTTGATGGGGGGGGGGAGGATAACCCAGATAATTTATTTATCTGTCCATTTGTCTGTCTGTCTGTCTGTCTGTCTGTCTGTCTATCTATCTATCTATCTATCTGTCCTATGGGTTTGTCATTTATACCCCTCAAATGGAATGGGAACTACCTCAAAGAAAGCTCCCCATTCATCTGCAGTAGGACATCCTTCTGCCCTAGATGGATAAACCAAGGTGTTTCACAAGATTCGACTCTGGGATTATCACACCTTCTCGAACTGCTCTTATAGCATGCTTGAATAAAAGCACTAGATTGTCATCTTTTCCTCTTCTACCTGCCTACTGACTGTACTTCCTCACTGCCTCTGCTCTTGCCCCTACCACAGGGTTAGGCATATTCCCATTTTCAGGTCTCTTGTCTGTTGTCCATTAGGAACTGCACGCTGTGGATTGCTGTTTTCCCCCACACTTGAATCTGGCATCACTTTATTTGTCTGCATAACTTTATTTTTGTACCCACTCATTTTTGTACCAACATATTTACCAAATGTGATTGTATCTGACTTGCTTCGTGTACTGAACTGAACTTCTTCTGTTCTCCTCCCCCAGGTTGCACCTGGAAACGAGCCTCGGCTCAGTTACCAATTTTCCAATAAATGAATAATTTTGGAAATAGGTCACCTGCCCTAACTATCAGAAAATGCAATCATTTATTTATGCAACTTGCTGTCACTTGATTTTGCTCTTAGCCCCCAGGACTGTCTTGGAGGAAGGGGGCTCTCTTGGAAATAAAGTCCTACACCCCAATGGGGCTAACTTGGTGTGGCAGCAACTAAATAAAATATATCTATATATTGTATTTAAAATAACTGACATAGTTACTAAGAGGTGCTACAATCTACCTCAGTCACTACTGTACAACTTACTGTACAACTCACTGCACTTAATGTCATTTATGTTCTCCATGCTTATTACAGCACTTTGTTAAAACATGAAACAGTGTCACCTTACTGTACCATATTTTGCATCGTACTTCCCATGATTCCTTGCTATTGCATCATGAACTGTAACATTATTCTGCTGTTGTTATTGTACTTGTAGCACGCAGGTTGTGCCTGAAGAAGGTGTGTGGCACCAGTGTACCTATCCCATCAACACAGTATAAATACACGCTACACAGAACCCTTTCCAGTAGAGGCAGCATATAGAACCACAGTTAGTAAAATTTGTTTTCCGGTGACATCTAGTGACAATTTTCTGCTATGACATAACATATTTAGTGTATGAAGTAACACACTGCAGTAACTGATAAGGTACTCTAGGTCCATGATGCACCCTGCTTCACAAGCAGGGATGAAATAAGTATGATACTGCAAGGAGATATGAGGCAGTGTAGTATAGTGTGTAACCCCTAGATGGCGCTATCCCAGGGGCTACTACCCCTGCCTGATTTGCCACTAACAGGTTGAGGGGCCTGGATCCAATGGCGGGTGCCTCCACCCAGAGGTCAGGGTTTGCAATAGTTAAACTAACTTGGTCACAGCCCTCTGGGACACTGCAACCCCCCTTTCTTCCCACTAGTGGCCCACACAATATATCAGAATTACCTTCACAGTATACACTTACCCCCAGGACTGGTTCCGGCACTGGGACCTCCTGTGAAATAAGATACAGTGCAACAATCACAGTACAGTACTTTAACATAGACAAATACCTCAGGCAGTATAACTTTGCTGAAACAAGCAGCTCTGATTTATTTAGGGGTCTATAACAAGGACAGGGGGAAATCAGGTTAATTAGCTTATCACTCTACTCATCTACCTATGGCTCTGTGCACAGGCCTATCCCTATCAGTTACTGTCCCTGGGTACCCAAGCCCTAGTGGCTAGTCCAAACCGTGGCAGCTGGTAGGGGCCCTTTCACACAGAGAAAAGAAAAATTAGTTTAAACAGTCAGCAGTACAGTGATTCCATTTGGAGTCAATGTGGCAATTCAACAGGGAGCGACCCTGAATAGTACTCACGACCTCCAAACAAGATAGGGTCCTTCAACGTCAGCAGGGCTACTCTTAGCTCCACGAGACTCCTCACACATTTATATGGTAAACAGTCACAGGCAAAAGTCATTTAATGGCAGCAGGATTCACTTGAGCTGCACAAGCCTACTCACACATTTATATGGTAAAAAAAGAAAGTACTATACCAGGCAGGCTGCTTCTCTATCCCGATCGCAATTACTGCACAATACCCGGGAGAACACACAGCAGATTCAGTTCCTGACAGATCGAGTGCAATTCAGCAATTTCTCCAGTCTTCTACAGGGTGAGCCTGGTTTCTACTCTTCAGATATCCTTTGATTCTCTTCACAGGATGGATTCAGTCCTAACAAGCAGTTACACAAGCTGCAGACGGAACTCTGGACCTTACATGTTTTTGACTAAAACTGTGCACTAAAGAGCACAGGGTTCCTTTCCCTTCACTGCCAGAGCTAAACTGAAACTCCAACAGACAAAACGGGCACTTCCTTTGAGTTCCTCCCAGTTCATGGCTGGATTGGCTGTCACTCACAATAGACTGCTGCTGTTGGTCCAAAAAGGCGCCGAAGTCTAAACTACATCTCCCAGAGTCACTGCCCATACAATCCTCTTGTGGCTGGCTCAGATTATGAGTCCAAGTTCTGATTCGTCCAAGGCACCATTTTAGAGCTAGCTTACCCGACACTGATTGGTCCAGTTCAGCAGTTCAAAACCAGAATGGGAACTAGGCAGACACAGTTCTGACTGCAAAGAAAGCAGGTTAGACAAACTGTAATTTCATTATTACTCTAAATGATTTCTGGCAAACAGTTACATCTTTCAGATAGGTTCCCTTTGCACTCTAGTGACTGCAAAATGGAGTGAATTGGCAGCTCGAGTGGTACTCAAACAGAGAAGCACACAGTCCCCTACAAACTAATTATGTCTGCAAGCAGACAGCTCTTAAAGAACAGTACTAGAGGCTCTAAAACACTCACTGATAAATGGCTAGCATGAAACACCATTCAGGCTTGGAGCATTCAAGCAAGCTCCTGAAGTCTTTTGGGAACCCCCATTTGCGGGGTTACACCCTTCCTGGCCTGGGAAAGCTTGCGTCCGCGTCAAGCAAGTACCCCATAAGTTTCAACTGCAACCATATACATTTGCATTAGGCTCACACATGTAATCATCAGTCAATACATCATTTTACCAAGAACACATTTCTGAAACATTGCAGTACGTCCACTCTTTACACAGCATTACACACATTGTGTACCATAACTCAAGTTATTACCTCTTGTACATGAAACCTGAAGAGAGGGGGCCCTTCCTATCAGTTACCTTGGGGCTGGACGGGGCAAGGGCACCATACTTAGAGGGCAACCTGAAGTAACTTGGAGTTAGCACCGACGCTCAGTTTGGGCAATGAGCTCGGGACACATACACCTTTATGGACAACATTGAGAGGCAAGTCCACAGGCTCCCAAGGGAATCATAACTGAGGTGCACCACAGGCTTTACAGCTCGACCAGTCTTTCTAGGGGGAACTGTTACAGTCTCTGCACTCTGAGCCTCATTTTCAGCATTGTCCTCACTTGTCAGGGGAGTCTCCATGGGGTAGAGAGGCTAGAACTTGGGGCACTTTCAGCTCCAGGAGTTACAGTTTCTGAGTCCACAACATTTGGCTCACATGGAGGCTTTCGGACACTGGCAGTGGACTGTCAGGGCACTCAAAATACTCTTCTGGTTCTGGTGTATCACCAGTCTGCCCTAATCCATCATTTTCTCCTCCTGAAAGCTCAAACAGTTCAACCATGCACAATGATTCCATTTCATCTGATCTGATGCTTTGCACCTCACTTTCTGGGAGCATTGGCTCCAGGGACGAAGCTGGGGGCTTAGACAGTCCAGAAGGCCCAGCTTCGTCTCCAGTATTGACTAGGGGATTGCCCCAAAACAATTGACTCAGTTCGTAAGAAGGATAGTATTCAAAGTCACTCTCACTTTCTTCTGATATGGACTGACAGTCATGCTCAACTGGGACTTGTGGAGGGGAACACTTTAACTTTGCTTCTGTAGGTGCAGACTTTCTTGATCTTTTCTTAGCAGCAGTTCTAGTCACTGGTCCAGAGGGGGCATCTTCTGGGGACTCAGACTCAATCAAGATTTGTCCAATGGGCAGTAAATGATTTCTATGCATTGTTTTTACATCTTTTGAATTATTCTCAGGCCTTACTTTGTACACTGGCAGATCATCTAGTTTGCCCACTACAGTGTAGAGGAGATGGTGCCATCTGTCAGCAATCTTGTGTTTGCCATGCAGTCCCAGATTTCTTAGCAATACCCGATCTCCCTCCTGGAGTTCCTGTGCTTTCACCTTTTTATCATACCTTTCTTTCTTGGCCAGATTTCTTTTGGCAGCCATGGTTTGAGCCAGTTGGTATGCATGATTTAGCTGGGCCTTTAACTTCTGCACATACTGTAAATAGTTGTCAGCTTGAACCCCATCAGGAGAGACCCCAAAACACACATCTACCGGTAGTCGAGCTTCTCTTCCAAACATCAGGGCGGTGGAGGAGAGACCAGTGGCATCACTTTTGGTGCAGTTATAAGCATGTACCAGGGTGCTAATTTGTTGGCTCCATCTAGGCTTGTCCTTTGGGTGCAGGGTGCCTAGCATATCTAGCAAAGTGCGGTTGAAACGTTCAGGCTGTGGGTCCCCCTGGGGGTGGTAAGGAGTGGTTCTGGACTTTCGCACTCCCCACAGAGAAAGCATCTCTTTGATGAGACGACTCTCAAAGTCTCTCCCTTGATCAGAATGGATTCTTTGTGGCTTTGTAGCTCTTAAAGAGACAGTACCAGAGGCTCTAAAACTACTCACTGATAAATGGCTTAAACGCCAAACACCATTCAGGCTTGGAGCATTCAAGCAAGCTCCTGGAAGTCTTTTGGGAACCCCCATTTGCAGGGGGGTTACAAGTGCTTAGATCACTGGCTTGGGAACCAGGAAGACACAGGCTGAAATTCAGCTAGAGCCAACATATGCACTGTGTGAACTTGAGACAACCACATAACCTCCCACTGCTCCAGTCCACTCAGCTGGGGAAACAGGTAGAAGTAGGACCCCATTTTACTGGCCCAAAATTGAGAAATAAAGAAAGAACAAAAACATTATCATCTTAGCTGGGTATACTGGGTAAATTATCAACAAAAAAATTGGGTACTCACCACCCCATAAAACATGACACTTTTGACTCCATATTTCTTGGTGAAGAAGTGCTGTTCCAATCTCTTTATTTCAAGCTTACAGACGTTTCTAAAATAGCAGATGCCCCATATTAGCACACATCTTCTATTTTAAAAATGTCTGTAAGCTAGAAATAAAGAGACGGGAACAGCACTTTATCTCTAAGAAATACGGAGTCAAAAGTGTCATTTTTTTAAGAGGTGGTGATTCCTCAATGTTTTGGTTGATAATTCTGTGGTTTTATTGTGAGCATCATATTAAGAGTGCAGATTATTAGCCGGCCCAGTGGCACTAAGGGTTGAGGCACTGGACGCCACACCTCGCGCCACACCAGTGACCCGGGTTCCGGAGCGAGCTCGGGCGCCGTGGGTCGGTAGGGAGGGAAGGGATCAAACGTCCCCTGAACGGCTCTCCTTTCCCGGGGGGGAGGGTGTTGGGGTTGTCCAGTGTCCCAGTGACCACCAGGTGGAGACCAGGGGTACTGCAGGATCCCAGACTAGCAGTGAGGGGGAGCATGGCAGATGCCGGCGGGGTTGCCGTGCGCCATGGCATCACTGCATGTCACGTTCGGGGAATGGGGAAGCATCCGAAAAAAAATCTATGGGCCGGATAGGCAATGGCATCCCAGTGCCTTGACTGCCACACACCCAACACTGGGCTTCTGCCTCTGCCCCTTGATCTTCTCGCGGGTTTGGCCTGAAGGGGCAGATGGTCACAGTTGGTGGTAGAGCAGCAGGGGAGTGGACTGCTTGAGAGATTTCTGGTCCACAGGAGACATAAATAGATAAAAAAAAAAAGAGTGCAGATTATTTTTGGATTTGTTGTATACTGGGTAAATAAATTGTCAATAATAAAAAAAAGTATGTTGTGCAAATCACATGTCAATTTGCAGGGATTCTCTACCCACCTTGCACCAGATGCACCAGCTGAATTCTTAGCAGAGACAACTCAGTCCAAAACACAAACAGAAGGCATCTCAGTAGACATACGGACTCAGTGCTGCCAACCCCTTCTTGGGGCACCACTCACAAACGAAAGAGAATGGATGCACTAAGCGATGAAACTAAAATTAGCTTATTTAAAATAAACATAAGCAGTGCGCAGAACAAAGTACTGGGAGTACTGGCTGAGGCCCAATATTTCGCGGACACACTTCTGCTTCAACCAGGTTTGAAACAGAGCTGCATTCATGAAACACTGGGGCTCGGCCAGTACCCCAACTGCTTCGTTCTGCTTTTTATATATGTTTATTTTAAATAAACTTATTTTGGTTGAATCCCAGGTGCACCGATTCCGTTTTGCAAACAGAGGCAGATGTATGAGCCTCTAGTCATTACTTTCTTGTGCACTGCTCCTTTGCAGCTGCCTGCATAATAATGTGAACCTAGCTGATTGCATAAGATTTGACTGGAAAATGATGCAGTGACTATTTATAGGAGGTTTTTTAATGTTTTGAAAGAGAGCAAACCTATAAGTAATCCATTTTTCAGAGATATTTCCCAGTAAAATGAATAAACTGGGAGAGGTTAAGAACTGAAGCGATATGGCTGCACAATGGTGCATCATGCCACAGTGCTGTCAATCAAGGTTCAAAGGCCAGCCTAAGAAGCTGGTGACTGCGAAGATGGATTTGGAGAGTTGGCACCTTCATCCACCACTGCAGTGACTCCTGTTAGTAGGCCAGGGAGCTTGCTCCACAACCGGTGGTATGCAAGTTGCATGCCAAGCCATTACCAGGTTGTACGGGGTGCCTGGGGTAGTGGAAGGAGCTTAAGGAGATCAAGGAAGAAGAACATGTAGTGGAAAATGGCAGCTGCAAGAATGACAGCACTGGGTCAATCAGGCACAGTGCTATCAAATGCCCTCCACTGGATTGCTTCATAAGAAGGACAGGGTGAGATCTCCCAGATGGCCCTGTCAAAGAGGTAAAACCATGGAGCTACAGAGGATGGTGGTGGACACGGTTGTTGGGGCTGGGTGAAACTGGCAGCAGCTTGAGGTAAGGTGCCTGGCCCAGCACGGATAAAAACCTTGATTACAAAAATAAAACACCTGAAACTGCAAAAAATAGTTAGCCAGTTCCATGGTGCTAAGTAGCAGGAGCTGCTTAAGCATCTGCCTGGACACTGTCCTTGTCACGGGGGTAGGGGGCTGTTGCATTCTTACTTCCTAGTGATAAGTGGGGGAAACACTCTAGGAGAACATCCAAAACTTAAGGAGTGGGGCCATCTGAGGCTCAAAGGAGTGTGCGATACCACTTATCCAGCATCTCTGGTGGTGGTACAAAAATTAGGTAAAAAGCAGTGTTCATGGACTGGATGACACATGCTCACGCCCCCACATCTAAAAGGCCAGTGTGCTGAGGCCCTTTATCTCCCAATGTTCCCTCTGTCCAGCCCCCAAAGCAGGCTCCCTCCTGCTGAGCCCAGAAAGGAGAAGTCCTGTCAGTGGGAGGCCATGACAGAGGTGGACCCAAGATGGAGCAAGTGCCTCTTAAAAGAGGAGGGGAGGATGCCGTAGAGCACCACTGTCAAGGTAGATGGACGAATATTGACAGTGCTCAATTCTGATGTCTGGGAAGTAGGTGAGGTGGGGAAACTAATAATAATAATAATTACAATAAAAATAATAACAATAACAATTAATATGTAGAGCAGATTTTGGTTTACAAGGAATAAAATGACCCAAGTGCTATTGTGTGCCTTGATGTTTATTAGAGTTAGTAAACTACCTAAAATTAATATTTAAAAAAAGTTATAAATCACCGCAAATTAACTTTTTTTAAGATATAGGGGTATATTAGAAAAAAGGGAAAGGAGGGGGTCAATGGAAATTAATAGGGCTATGGAGGTGGAGTAGGTTCAAGTTCATTGCAGGAAAAATCCATTGAGCAAGCTCATTCACAAGGAGGTCCTGATGGACACAGGCAGAATAAGACATACAGTAACATATACAGGCAGGAGTTACAAGTAGGTAGAGAACACTTGGGCAGACTGGGTGGGCTGATCAGTCCTTTTCTACTGACAAATTCTATGTTTCTATGGCATCATGTGTCCATTCAGGTGCAGTGTTTATTTAAAGTTGGGCCTACCATACATCCAGATGTAAGGTACAGTAAATTACCGAATTAGATGCAGCCCACTTACAGTACAATAAACAGAACCCCTGTGCTTCGAGAAGCCTTTTTACTCTTCATAAGGCTGTTTAAAGAGCTGGGGTTCTATTTGCAGTATCCACACTGGTATGCTGATCTTAAAATCAACGCTGCCTCTGAATGAGTACTTGATTCTTGCTCACTCCATTTCTTCCCCACTTTAAAAGCTGCTTGTCCTGAGTTAGTTTTGGGCTGGCAGCACCTTGTCTGTGTTGAAAGATGACCAATAAGCGGCACTGCAAGACATCAGACTTCACAGACTGTGAAGGCAGCTGCTCACCCACTATCTTGGCAAGAAGAAGGCTGCAACTGTGGCCAACGATTACTGCTGGGGTGTGGGGATGGGGGGACCAAAGGGGGCAGACATAAGGAGATAAAATCGTAATAAAAATTGTAAGACCTTCACCAGCTTTCCAAAATGCTTACCAGTAAAAGAACACTCTATGAAGTTTATCAAATGGCAATACAATCTGGCTGCTGTCTGACACCAGGCATCAACCGGCATAAAATTGCCTAGAGAAGGCAGTGTGGTCATGTGGTTACTGAAATACTGGAGATTACAGATTTATAAGAACAAAAGAATATTACACAGAAGCTGGCACATGTGCCTATAGCAGCTGTCTCCTGCTTCTCAGTAGTTATACTTATACCCTTGAGGTACTTGAATGTTTCTATCATATTCTCTCTTCCCCCCTCTCTTCCAGTGAGTACATATTGAGGTCCCTTAATTTCTCCTCATAAGTCTTGTACTGCAAGCTCTGTACCATCTTATTCGCTCTTCTCTGGACCATCTCCAGCCTGTTAATATCCTTACGAAGGTGCGACCTCCAGAACTGCACACAGTACTCCATGTGAGGCCTGATCATGGTTTTATATAATGGCATCACTACTGCCCTCCTTATGCTGGTGATACCTCTGCCTATGCACCCCAGCATGTCACTTGCCCTCCCAGCTGCCTTAGCATGCTGACATTTTCAGGTCTTCTAAAATAAGAACCCCCAGGTCCCTTTCCTTCTTTGAGACTGTCAGCAACTCCCCACCCCCACCCCCACCCTGTAGCTTCCCCAGGGTTTCTGTGTTACAGATCTTGGTGTCATCTGCAAACAGGCAAATCTTTCTCTTCAGCCCTTTTGCAGTGTCAGTGGCTCAGTAGGTAGCACACTCACCTCTGAGGCCGGGAGATCAGAGGGCTGTGGGTTCAGTTTCCACATCTGGCACTTGGGTTAATATCCTAGTACTGACACTGTAGTGCAGCATGAGAGGGGTGCTGCATTCTGAGGTGCCGTCTTTCGGATGAGACGTTAAACCGAGGTCCCATCTGCCTGGATTGGTGGTACTTCAGGTGGATGTTAAAGATCCCATGGCACTTCTCGAAAAGAGTAGGGGAAAGTTTTATTGAAACAAGAAATCAGGCAATATACAATAAAGAAAACACAAGAAGAACAAACCAGGTAAAATCAAGACAGTATACAACAGTGTTCATATCAAAAGGTATGGGAGAAAACAAAGAAACAAAACTAAGGAAATGATACTGAGAGAACAAAAGTCCTTCAAGTCACCGGTGCATCCATGTCTGTAATCCAAGGTAGTGCTTTCCAAAGGGCGAACAGACCAGGCCTGGAATGAGATACAAGTTCACGTGCATAAACAGTTTTCAAATCCCAAACAATCTTTTGTTCAATTTCTATATATGTACAAATTTTCTGCTGCAGGGTGAACTGGCATCTTGCCATCCAAATATGCCATTTAATTACAACAAAAATAAGATTTAAAGTATCAGTGTTCCACAGAGACCATTGAGGGGGGAATGCTCCATACATAATCATTGGGTAAGAGACAAATTGAAGCAATGGCATACCCATTTTTGGGCTAGAAAGGCCCATAACGTTGTATAAAGGGCAATCAAAAATAAATGAGAAATAGTTTCCAATTCATCAATACAGGAGGGCCTAGAACACAGCCTGTCGTGAAGCTGTTTATGTTTATGGTTCGATTTAACATTAATTCTCTCATGGCAGGATAACCAATGGAAGTCCACATATGTATTGGGATTCTTTACACTAATAAAATAAGCAGAGAGGGACAATATTGGGCAGGACATTTATAAAAAGGGGACTGAACTGCACACACAGAGGAAAGAAGCAATCTATACAGGGATTTGTGCGCATTAGTGTGAAGCATTTGTGGGGTAACCTGCCGTTGCTTCAGACGTAGAAACATATACCTCACATAAGGTGGCGTGTTTCTCGAGGCACACAGAATACGCAGGGAGTCATGTTACCATTGGTGAAACCATATTTTACAAGAATCATAGAACCACGCTTCCCATCTTTTCTGTGAGTTAATCAAAAGCGGTCTAATGTTCGCCATAAAAAAAATACTGGTGAAAAACAAAAGGGGGTTAGTCATGCCAACACCACCATCCGTGAAAGGGAGATAGGTGACATCCCGTTTTATTGGGTTCAACCTGCTCCCCATAATGCCTGAAAAAAAAAGGCTAAGAATGGCCGTTTCCAATTGTTTTGGAATAGGAAAGATATAGCTAACATAGAGAAAGAGGAAAGTAAATATGTCTTAATTAAATAGACTCTTTTCTTTTTCCCAATCTGACTCCTGTTCCATGAGGCTACCTTTATGCGACCTTGTTGTAGTTTAGAGGTCCAATTATAAACGTCATTGGCTCAGTACCAAAATAAATCCTAAAATATGAACAGGGCCATCTACAATCTGCAATGGTCCGATGTTCCTAATCGGTTAATAGCGATCCCAGCTGTATACCAACACTTTTCTCAAAATTCAGAGTAGCTCGAATATGTCCCAAATAAGGAACATTCCTGCAAGGAGGCTATCACCGAATCCGTCCGCCACCAAAAGCAGATATCATCTGCATATGCAATAGCTTTGTAAGGTGCTGTTGTTTACAGGACACGATACAGCATGTATCTGTGGAAGCATATTCACACGGCGGAGCAAAACGTCCAAAAACAGTACATATAGTAATGGACTCGCAGGACACCCCTGTCAGACTCCCCTTCAAACAGGTATCAGAGGTCCCACTCAACCATTCACTACTGGCATGACCGTAGCTGTCCTATAAAAATTACGTAACCACTGGATAATGATAGCCGGTATATGCAAAAAACTGAGTGCTTGCCATAAAAAATCATGATTCACCGAATCAAATGCTGCCCTTTGATCCACAGATACTACAAATCCAGAAGTCGAAGCTGAGTACCCGTGAGAGAACAATTCACAGATCAGAATCAAATGATCCGAGATGTTCCTGTTGGGGACAGAACAAGATTGAGCAGGATGCAGAACAGTTTCTGCAATACCAGTTAAACGTTTTGCTATTATCTTCATCAATATCTTAAAGTCGGTGTTTAGCATACAAAGAGGGTGCCAATTCTCAAGAGAGTGGGCTTCCCCCTTCTGTTTATATATATAAAGCAAAACACCAGTCGTAAATTCTAAAGGGACAGACTCGCTGTTCAACAAAGAATTAAAGACAGAGGTAAGTTCAATAAGTAAGTGGTCACCCAGAACTTTATGAGAGCTGCGGAAGACCATCCGGGCCAGGAGTTTCACGTGCGGCAGAGGGATATAGTCGTTAACAACTCCAAGGTGTAATGGACATGCACGCCATCTCCACTGCTGTTGTAGAAGGGTGGGATCTCTAAATTCTCGTACAGGGCAGTAGGGTCAGGTAGATCAGCAGGAAAGGGGGAAAACAAAGCAGTCGTGTAGTTAGCAACTATCTGCTGAATCTCTGTTTGAGTAGAGCATATAGTCCCCGTGGAATCTGTAAGACATAATATCGTCTTTTGAGTAGTCCGACGAGAGTTAGACTCAAAGGGACAAATGATCTCCCGAGATCCAGTAACCTGAAATTTATGTTGGTGGTACAATTGCCGTGATTGTCGAGATTGGAAGTGCAACATAGCTGCCTGCGTCAATTGAATTTGAGAGGAAAGGTCATGACCCGTGGTATATGATAAAGAAAGAGGCGATTGAAGATGTGCTCTTCTTTGTAAATAGTCCAAATATTGGCTCCTACTTTTCGCATGACTATACCGCTTCAGGAATGATATCAACGCATGTTTTGTATCAAACCACCACTGTATCGGGTCTTCATAACAAAGAAACACAGATTTGCGTGCAAAAAGAAAGGACCGAAGGGTCGACAAAAACATCTTATCCTGCAATAGGGAGGTGTTAAATTTCCACAACCCCGGCCCTTTTGAATAAGGATTTGTAGTACCCACACCAACAGAAAGCAAGCTATGATCCGAAAAGGCCACTGCCTGCACCATAGCTGAAACAATTGGTAAAGTACGGGACAAGAAAACAAAATCAATGCGGTAGCCAATTTACCTTTATGAAGCAGAGGGTATGTAGTTGCCGAAGAGAAAATAAGCATCAACTAAGTGGGCAGTATGTATTAGCTTGCTCAGTTCCTGTGAGTCGCAGTACAGTTTTTTAGTAGTGGCAAAGGAACTTTTATCCCGAAGACTCAAGCCACAGTTGAAGTCACCAGAAAATAAAACTTGGAATGAAGTGTGCAAGTAAGGGCGGATCTCAGCAAAAAGAGCTATGCGTGCTGATTTAAGTTGTGGCGCATAAATATTGATAACTCGATAAGGGCAATTACCTATGGTGAAGTCCAAAACCAGAGCCCTACCGGGTACCAAATCAAATAGTTTCAAAAGACGAAAGTCAGGCATATTTATCAAAATGCCAAGGCCTGAACAGGGGTCGTGGCCTATGGACCAGAATGAGGGGCCTAAGAGCCAATCATTTTTCGCTTGTCTGATCTCTTGAGTCATATGGAGTCTGGTATCCTGCAATAGAAAATACCCAATGGTAAAAGTCTTAAAAAGAAAAACTAACCGTCTCTTAGGAACGTTTCATACTATTAACGTTAATAGTGTGACAAGTAAACTACGCCATGTAGACAACAGGAAAGTATAACATATCACAGTTTCCTCTTCCCAACTATATTCTTCCTTTCAGCCTAACTTTAGCCTTACGTTTCTGTGAAAGTCCAATGCCCACTGGAGGTCCAGTGTCAGCAGGACCATCAGGGAGGAAGGACGCCACCGAGGATGAGTCAGACTCACCACCTGCGTCGTCCGAAGTCAGCTGTAGTAATTCAAAAGGATTTGACAGGGGTATGGGAGCAGGCAACAAGGATGCCATAGGAAGTGGTAAAGGCCAAGAAACAGTTCTCAGAGACCTACGGCGAGTACCTGCAGTAGGTTCACGGGGAGGTAGCATTTTACTAGGACCTGGGACAGAGTCCATGTCAGAAGCAACAGGCCTGATTTTCTCCATTCGGGGGTTCAGGTACCGATAAGGGTGGTACCCTCTTGTCTGGTTGAGGAACAGGGTTCTGGGGGGGTGCTAGCAGTAGGGGCTGTACCGCTGAATCTCCCGTATCAGAGGGGTGCTTAGCCACAGATACACGTAACCGTGCTTTTTGTGCTTGTGTGATCACAAAGCGTTGATCAGCCCCACCATCATGGTCTTCCTGAGCATGTGCAGCCCAGCGACAAGTCTGGAATAGATGCCTAATTTGTCACACAAGTTACATTTACTAGAATTCCGACAGTGAACCCCCACATGACCCATTTCACCACAATTATTACATTTAATCTTATCACAGACACTACTGAGATGTGAGGGATCCCCACATCTATAACAGGCCTTGGGTTGGCCAGGATAAAACAAAACTCCCGTCTCGTCCTAAAAAAAAGGAATTGGGCAGGTGCACAGGACCTGAGTCATTTGTGTGCAACAGCACCCGAAACCTCCAACCCCCAGTCCAAATATTTTCAGTGTCTAGAATGGCTTCAGGCTGACCCTGTACCGTGCAGCGCTGTTTCAGCCAGTACATCACATCAGAGACATCAACACCTTCATTACGGAACATAACCGTAATAAATTTAAAGCAGGCTTCGACAGGGGGATGGCCTGGAAGGGGGTCCATAAAGGGGTATTCTTCAAAGCATGGTATCTAAACCAAAATCGTTCAAGTCCACGAGATGTCTGAAAACTGACGTCAAAGGAAGATTCTCCAGACACATTTATCAAGGCATATATCTCGTGAGCTAAAAAGTTTAGAGTCTTTTATCAGGGATCTAGCCACAAAGACACGATCCGGGGGGTCAGATAGTCCACCTCTATAAATAAGACGGACAGCATTATGTCACTTAGCAGCTACAACAGGTGCCTTGAAGAGGGAAGAAAAGGCGGAGTCTTTCCCTGATCAGGGAGAGGTAGATCAGGGTCCGCAGCTGTAAAATCCATGGATTCCATCATAGGAGATGCCTTAGAGGTCGTATCCTGTAGGAGAGATAATACAGGGTTTGGGGTGAGTGACAATTCCCCTGGCAAACTCAAGGGGTCAGGAGAGTCATTCAATTCCGGTCCCTTCGGTTGTTCCTTCAGGAAGTCTTCAGGTTTAGGGGACCGAATAGGGGACGGACCAAAGATCCACTGTCTCTTCCTGGGGTCCTGTATCCAGCCTGCCCCTTGCAAAGCCTGCTCCACGGACCACACAGACTTAGGTTGGGGCAATATCTCAGAAAAGGACATCAGGCTGTCAGTTTCCAACATAGTAGGTGAGGAATCCTGTGATGCAATCCCGAGCTGTGCACCTCTGCTGCGTATGGCCGTGTTGCGGCAGTGAACAAAAAAGACGTTGACTCAGTTCGGGGCAACAGCGGGTCAACAGAAGGTCCAAAAATAGGATGGGATCCAGGAACTGCCAGGGGACAATCCCCCTCCGTGGCTGCCTTCGCAAAAGGCATCGCATCTTGTTGCGACATCCGCACAGACAAGTTTTCTCCGTCGTCCACCAAGCGCGTAGCATTCACTACCTCCACCAGTCCACTGTGCACAGTGGGCTGCAGCACCTCCATTTCGCTGGACACAACTGCAGGCGTCTCTACAATCTCCGTCAGGGCTACTAGCAATACGTAACTGAGAAGAATAGTACAATCATGGGGGCAGCTTCAGGCACAGTAAGTACATGTTCATACAAAATTCTGTCTGAAGCGGTCTCTAGTAAAATCGGAGACAGGAGCAGAGACCAAGTCCCCTGCCTCACCAGCTAGCTCTGCCGAGGTCACCAGAGCGTCCACCATCTTGGACAGAGTATTCCCCTCTGAAAGAGTAGGGGAATTTCCCCGGTGTCCTGGCCAAAGTTTCCTCATTCACTAAAAATACCACCAACAGCTTAATCTGGTTCAATGTCACTTGGCAATCATCTGTATCCTCCTCCCCCGGGTCGTGCCTGACAATAGGCAGGATCTATCTAGTGCACTTACCCGGTCAACAAAAAATAAATAAATAAAAAATGTCACTAATGAAGACACTGAACAGGACTGGCCCCAGGACCATTCCCTGTGGCACCCCACTGGTCACCCCCTCTCCCCAGACTGCACCCCAGTTTACCACCCTTTCCCCATGCCCAGCCTACCCAGCTAGTTTATCAGCCTCCTATGTGGGACGGTGTCAAAGACTTTGATGAAATCAAGGTAAGCGTTGTCCACTGCCCCACCCTCATTTACTTCCTTTGTCACCTAGTCAAAGAGATCAACCAGATTTGTCTGACATGACCTCCCCACTGTGAATCCACGTTGCATATGGTCCTGGGCTCCGATGGTTTCTAGATGCCCAACTATCCTTTCTTTAAGCAATGTCTCCATGATCTCCCCCACTACTGAGGTGAGGCTGACCAGCCTATAGTTCCCCGCCTCCTCCCTGCTGCTGAATTTGTGTAGAGGGACCACATGTGCCCTCCTCCAATTCCCTGGTACCACCCCTGTGTTGAATGACTTAGTGAACATGGCTGCCAGAGGTACTGCTATCTCCTTTCACAGTTCTCTTAATATCCATGGATGTATGTCCTCTGGTCCCATCGCTTTGTCCACCTTCAATTTAGTCAGCTCCTGCCGGATTCTTTTGTGTGTGAATGGACTACTGTCCACCTCTTCACCGCCTTGGCAACTGCTTTACTGCTGTGGCCCTTGCCCCTCCCCTCTTCTGTGAATACTGAACAGAAAGGCACAGTGGATGTCTTGGGGGGGCACATGACAGTTCTTAGGCATGGTACTTTCACTTCCAAATACCTAAACAGCACATATAAGCAAGCAACATTCGGCATTGACAAATGCTTGTTCTTTTCACTTTTGCTACCATCTCAAATTAACTTTTTAAAAAGGTTAAGTGTACATTTGATATCAGAAATGCTTTTTATGTTTGCTTGCATGCATGCACAAGAAACATTTCATCATAGCTTAGGAGAGAACCGGGGTTTTGGAGGTGCGGCACTGTGGGGGCCAATGGTCCCAGTGCCTTTTGAGGCTTGGCCTGCTTTCACCAATGCAGTGGAACGCTGCTGCTGACACTAGTTCAGCCAGCGTGCCACCACTTTGAAATGAATCCGCTGCTGCAATAAGGAAGTGACCCGTCATTGCAGGGCGGTACCCTGCCGTCCCCGACCCAGTTCATTTGCCAACAGGGGAACCCATTCCCCGTCGGCATACTGTAACCCCCTCCCCCATTTGTTGTGTTTGTCAAGGGGCTGCCCAATCCCCCTCGGCATCATGTGCCCTCCCAACAGTCTTTCTTTGCCGACAGGGGGCCTAATCCCTGTCACCCTCAGTCCCTCTGTTCCCAGTTCAATTTGCCGATGGGGGAGCCCAATCCCCGTTGGCATAATGTTCCCCCAATTTGTTGTGTGCCAAGGGGGAGTGCCCAATCCCATTCGGCTCCTCCCCTCAGTATGTCTCTAACAGGGGTGCCCAATCCCTGTCGGCCAAGCAGCCCCCCAAAACACACTTAGGTGGCATGCTGGGAGCCCACCCTAGCGTGCTAAAGTCCCTGTAAAAACAAAACATCACGCAATGTTTTTTTTTTTTAACCTGTAAAACAGAAACAGTCCCTTGTTGAGTTCAGTGGCTCTCCCCCAAGCCCGTACGCACCCTTTGCAAACCCTGCCTCCCCCACACACACCCTCACCCCATACTTACCTCCGGAGCCCAGCGCAACGATCTTCTGTGGACCCGGAACACGTCTGCACTCTTCAAAGCCAACAGGAACTAAAGAAATGCTGGTAAACAGTACAATGGTATAAATAGGGTTTTTTCAACTTTGGTGCATATCTCAGGCGTTTTGGGGAATTTTGGCAGCAAATTTTCAACATGGGTAAGTTTGACCCCTCCTCATGAATTCAGCCACTGTCATGGCATTATTCTGCCCCGAAGGGTGATTTCACAGTCACTGCACGGAATCACCTTTCGGGACTGAGAAAGAAATGACAGTGCCAGTGTTCATGAGTTGGGCTCTCAAAAAGCCTATGTTGCAAATTTGGTGGAAAAATCAAAAATGACTGTTTTACAAGCATGCGTTGCAGTTTCCATACATACTGTATCTTCGTGAATCTGTAATATTTTCACTCCAGATTTTCAACATTGGCATTTTTCCACACCTCCTTATGAACAGTATAGCTGTCATTCTTCACATCCTGACCGAAATGTGTTTTCGCACTTCCGGCACAGAATAGCACGGTCACTGTGGGAAATCAGTGTTTGGGACACATTAGGAAAATTACAGTGACACTGTTCATGAGCAGCGGTCCTAAAATGCCTATGTTGAAAATTTGGTGACAAAACTCCATAAAATGACTGTGTTACGAGCATGCATTGCACAGTTTCCACACATGCTCATAACTTCGCAAATTTGTAATATTATCACTCCAGATTTTCAACATTGGCATTTTTCCACACCTCCTTATGAAAAGTACAGCTGTCATTTTTCACATCCTGGCCGAAATTATTTTTTGCATTTCTGCTGCAGAATAGCGCAATCGCTGTGGGAAATCAGTGTTCGGGACACATTAAGAAAATCATAGTGACACTGTTCATGAGCAGAGGCCCTAAAATGCCTATGTTGAACATTTGGTGACAAAAGTCCATAAAATGACTGTGTTACAAGCTTGTGTTGTGCAGTTTCCACGTATGCTCGGAAGTGCGCAAATCTAATATTTTCACTCCAGATTTTCAACATTGCCATTTTGCCACACCTCCTTATGAACAGTGCAGCTGTCATTTTTCATGTCCTGCCCAAAATAAGCATTTGCACATCTGGCGCAGTCACTGTGGGAAATTAATGTTTCGGATAGATTAAGAAAATCATAGTAACAGTGTTCATGAGCAGAGGTCGTAAAATGCCTATGTTGAAAATTTGGTGAAATAATTCCACTAAATGACTGTGGTACAAGCATGTGTTATGCAGTTTCCACGTATGCTCGGAACTTTGAGCATTTTTAATATTTTCAATACCGATTTTCAACACTGCCATCTCTTCACACCTCCCTATGGATGGTACAGCTGTCATTCTTCACATCCTGCCTGATCTGTGTTTTTGCACATCTGGCGCAGAATGGCACAGTTGCTGTGGGAACTCGAAGTTCGGGACACATTAACAAAATCACCCTGCCACTGTTCATGTGAAGAGGTCCCAAATGCTTTCATGAGGTGGGGGTCACAAAAAGACCATGTTGAAAATCTGTAGCGCAAATACCAACACACGCCTGGGGCGTTAGGGTTTCTAAGGGATTTTCTCCTGCAACATCCTTTAAGTTTAGAATCATTCAGCAGACTGCTGTTAAATCTCTAATTAGTTTGTTTAGGTTCTTGATTAATTTCTTTTTCTGATATATAATTTTTATTATTTTTAAAATACAATATTACATACATAGATAGAAAGAATAGCAATGGAATTTCTTGAGGGAAAGAAAGATTCAAACATAAGCGATCAACACAGTTTTCAGACTTCATTAGAAAAAAAGAGTTTTAAACATTTATTCGCTCCAATACATTTACAGCCAAACAAAAATAGTATCAAAAGAACAAAGGAAAAAAAAAAGATTCAAAAACTAATTGTTTAAAGGGATTCTGTCCTCACTTGACATCAGTATACTTAATGAGCTGGGGTCGGATTTTCAAAGCTCCGGGGATGCCGCAAGTCCCTGGTGCGGCAAACATATGAAGCATGGAGCTTGCGGCATTCACCAGTTGGTGATCAGAATTATCAATCCCTTGCAATGATCGCTGCACCTCAGGCCACGGTTTTGTGGTCTAGTGTGCACCACCCCCGGGAGACAATCTAATGGTGCTTGAGCCAGAGCACTGGCGCAAGCTGCCATAAATTGTAGAAATCGTCACAATGCACCTGACATTTGAAATTTGGGTGCAGTTGCGGCAAAGGGGGTTGGCGCACCGAGGAGTTCAAAGTCCTGTGGCACAGCGCGGGACGCAAGCCCTGCGCCCCGTTTGAAAATCCAGCCCCAGTACTCAATATTTAATGCATTTTCTTAAATCTATACACTTAGAATGACCTCTGATTATAAGACAAACAATAACAGCAATATTATGTAAAGGCAGAGACATTTAAGTTCATAATTCATGGTATTAACAGGAATACATTCTGTAAATTCAATTTCCTCTTCCTGCTCACCAACAGAATCAAACTGAGATGGTAGTCAGACATTTTTATCAAAGAAAACTCTGGCCCTATCAGGGTCATCAAAATAGAACATCCTTCCTTGAAAAGAAATCCTTAAGGTTGCTAAAATAAAACAGAGACAGGACCCCGGTATCTTAAAATTCAGATTTCATGGCCAGAAGTCTCTTGCTCTGCCTTTTGGGTTGTCAAGCTAATGTCGGTGCACAGGTGAAATCTTTTACTTTCATAGAACATTTGCTTTATATTCCTCGCCAACTGCAAGATCCTATTTCTCTCAACTAAAGAAGAAAAAGTCGAAATTATAACGAACATATGTTCCTGCAGTATTCAATGTTAAAAACAAGTGGCCCTTCAGCAGTTTGCCAAGTGCGGCTTTTTTGACTTTTAAATTAATAGACTGATTTTAAAGAAATAGGGTCTCATAAAGAGAATGCAGTTTGCATAACTTTAATATAAAACTCTTGAAGTTCCACAGCATCTGATATCTCTGGAGATAGTCCAGTTAGTTGCATATTTCTTGACTGTATCATATTTTCAAGCGTTTCTATCTTTGCATTGAAGGCTATTTGTTCATGTAGCAAACCTGTAGTTGCAGCTTCCATGGTTAGCATGTGCTGATAAATACTTGCATTAGCAGTCTGTCCTGCTTCCATTCTTTTTCCAAAGCTTCCTGCTTCAATTACAGAACCCCTGTTAGAAAAGTCCAGTACCTGATCTTTTAATTCCTTTATGACTATTTCTATCTCTTGTTGAAAATCAGTTATGAGACTGTAAAGTGAAGTCAGTGTCACCTTTTGCTCTTTACTTTCCTTTTATTTCAATCCAGTATCCACTCTGGAATGTTGCACCGTGGGCAACCCAGCAGCCGCAGTTCCTCCGAGTTCAACCCGGGGTGCTCTACCACCATTGTCAGCTGGAGGAAACTCTGAATATCAGTTTGAAAAGATGTACATTTTTCTTTCTTGCTTCATAAGTTACAGTTATTTATTTAAACTCTGGTAACTAGGAAAGGTACACTAAGCCAAGGCTCGTTTCCAGGTGCAACCCAGGGGACAACTGGGTATAAAGGAAAAAAATGTAAACAAAATAACTGAGTATGACATAAACATAGAAACACAGAATTTGATGGCAGATAAGGACTGCTTGGCCCACCTAGTCTGCTCATTTCCCTACCTAATGGATAAGTTGCAGATCCTAGTTAACCAACAGCCTACTTCCTCCTACCCTCCACTAGAATTCCCTTACATCTGTCCCATGCATTCTTGAATTTCCCCACTGTTTTTGACTCTATGACCTCCTCAGGAAGGCCGGTCCATGCATCTACAACCCTCTCTGTGAAGAAATACTTCCTCATATTACTTCTGAGCCGTCCCCCCTCTATCTTCAAATTATGACCCCTTGTTCTTGCACATCTCTTTTTCTGAAAGATGCTACCCTCTTGGACTTTGGTGATTCCCATCAGGTATTTGAACGTTTCTATCATGTCCCCCCTCTCCCTCCTTTCCTCGAGGCTATACATCTTAAGCTCCTTCAGTCTTTCTTCATATGTCTTCAGGTGCAGACCCTGCACCATTTTGGTTGCCCTCCTCTGGATAGCCTCCACCCTGTTTATGTCTTTGCGGAGATGGCGTCTCCAGAACTGTACACAATACTCCAGATGTGGTCTTACCAACTGTCTGTACAGAGGGCCAACAACTTCCTGTTTTCTACTGATGATGCCTCTCCCTATGCATCTCAATATCCCCCAGCCCTCCTTACTGCCTTCTCATGTTGCTGGCCCACCTTTAGGTTGTCTGATATGACTACCCCCGGTACCTTTCCATTTTTGTTGTTGTAAGTATCTCACCCCCATTGTGTACTCTTCCCCTGGGTTTTTGTTTTCCAGGTGCATTACTTTGCACTTCTTAGCATTAAATCTAAGCTGCCATACATTTGACCATTTCTCCAACCTTGCCAGGTCCCTTTTCATCCTTTCCACCCACATTGCATATCAACCCTGTTACAGATCTTGCATCATCTGCAAAGAGACATACTTTCCTTCAGTCCCTCTGCAATGTCACTTTTGAAGACATTAAAGGGACCCGACCCCATACTGAACCCTGTGGTCCCCACTCCCAGGCTGGCTAATTTGTTTACTAATCTTTTGTGTGGGACTGTGTCAAATGCCTTGCTAAAGTCTAGGTAGGCCATGTCCACAACCCCTCCCTGGTCTACTACTTTGGTCACCCAGTCAAAGAAATCAATTAGATTTGTCTGACATGACCTTCCTGCTATGAATCCATGCTGCCTAGGGTCCTGTGCCCTACTGGCCTCTAGGTACTCAACAATTCTTTCCTTCAGAAGTGATTCTATCATTTTCCCTACCACTGAGGTCAAACTGACAGGTCTGTAGTTTCCTGCCTCTCTCTTGCTCCCACTTTTGTGAAGGGGAATCACATCCACCCTCCTCCAGTCCTCAGGTACCACACCATCCTCCCATGATTTATTAAAAAGGGTAGTCAGTGGTGTTACTAGTTCTTCCCTTAGTTCTTTTAGAATTCTGGGGTGAATCCCATCAGGCCCCATTGCTTTATCCATTTTCAGTTTTAAGAGTTCTTTCAGAACGCTTTTTTCTGTGAGAGGACTAATATCAACCCCTCTATCCAGAGTGCTTCTAATGACTGGATTAAGTATCTCCCCCTGCTTTTCCATTGTGAATACTGAGCAGAAGTATTCGTTCAGTATCCCTGCTTTTTCACTGTCGCTGTCTGCCCAACCACCTTCCTCTTTATTCAGACTCAGTATCCCTGCCTTAGTCTTTCTTTGCTCCCTAATGTACCTATAAAAGGTTTTATCCTCCTTTTTTAACCGAGTTGGCTATCTTTTCCTCAGTTTGGGCCTTTGCTATTCATAGCGTTTTTTTCCTTCGTTTTGATTTGTTTATTTGCGTCACACAAAGGCTTGTTGCCTCTGTGATGGCAGTTTTGATGTTTCCCCATTGTTGCTCCACCCCACCTTCTTGCCTGTTTGCTAGTGCTTTTCTGAGGCACTCTCCCATTTTAACAAAATCATTCCTCCTGAAGTCCAGTACCTTCACTTTTGTATGGCTTTATTCTACAGTTAAGTTTATTGTGAACCACACTGTTTGGTGGTCACTTATTCCCAGATGGCTACCCACTTCAAGATTGGAGATCCTCTCTCCATCCCCAGTTGAGAGTACCAGGCCTAAGATTGCTCCCTCCCAAGTGGGTTCCAAACCTAGCTGTCTGAGGCATGCCCCCTGTAGGGCATCGAGAATGGCCCTGCTCTTGGATGTGGCTGCAGCAAAGGTGCTCCAGTTAACATCTGACATATTCAGGGCCCACATCGGCAATATCTCCACTTTCTCTGCCATCCCAAGGATGCCTTCTATCATTTCCTTGTCCGCTTCTTGCCCCTGAGACGGGGGTCTGTATATAACCCCTGTGCAGATTGTGGTGCCATTTCCAGTCTCCAGGGTGACCCACAGTGCTTTATCTCCTCCCTGTTTACCCTTTACTTCTGTTGCTTTGATCCCTTCCCTTACATAGAGAGCTACTCGTCCTCCTCTTCTTCCCTCCCTGTCCCTCCTGTAGACTGTGTACCCTGGAATGTTGACATCCCAGTCATGGTTCTCTGTGTACCATGTTTCTGTGACTGCCACAACATCCAGGCATCCCTCTTCCATCAAGGCCACTATTTCAGGGAGCTTTTTACCTAGACTACAGGCATTGGTACTCATTACCCTCCATTTTTTTAAGGCTTTATTTCTTTTTGCCCCATCCCCGTCCTTACTGCCTTTGTCTTTTTCTCCATTTACCCCTGCCCTTCTCCCTATCGACTGCTCTATCTTGGTGTTTACCTCACTAACTACCCTGATGTTTTTTTTTTTGGGGGGGGGGCTAGGATTTCCCTTCTCTTTTTCAGTGCCTTCCCCCTTGGCTAGTTTAAATGCTTGCCAATAAAGTTAGTGAATGAATGTCAGTGTCAGTGGCTCAGTAGGTAGCATACTCGCCTCTGAGGCCGGGAGATCAGAGGGCTGTGGGTTCAATCCCCACATCTGGCACTTGGGTTAATATCCCAGTTCGGACACTGTAGTGCAGCATGAGAGGGGTGCTGCACTTCTGAGGTGCTGTCTTTCGGATGAGACGTTAAACCGAGGTCCCATCTGCCTGGATTGGTGGTAGTTCAGGTGGATGTTAAAGATCCCATGGCACTTATCGAAAAGAGTAGGGGAATTTCCCCGGTGTCCTGGCCAAATTCCCTCTTTCACTAAAAAAAAATACCACCAACAGCTTCATCTGCTTTAAGGTCAGTTGGCATTCATCTGTATCCCCCTCCCCCGGGTCGTGCCTGAAAATAGGCAGGATTTGTCTAGTGCACTAACCCGGTCAACAAAAAATAAATAAAATAAAAAATGTAAACCTATCACCTAGTATTCTGGTTCCTCTCCTGGATAGATGCAGACCATCGCGCCTGTATAGGCCTGCATTCCTCCAGGTGGAGCCCCAGTCCCAATGAAGCCACATTCCTGAGCTCTGCACCAGTTTTTCAACCCGTCATTGAATCCCAAGGTGTGGAGTACCCTAGCCTCATCCATGCTATAGACAGGTAGCACTTCTGAGAAAGTTACCAAGTGTGCTACTTGTCTAAGGCCCCTCCCCAACTCCACAAACTCCTGTTGCACTGCTGTGATCCCATTCTCAGCCAGGTCATTTGTCCATAGGTGGATACTGACATCCAGCTCACTCCCCCTTGCAGCTGCTCCCATGATCCTGAGGATTCATTTCCTGTCCCTCCAAGCCATGGCGCCAGGCAGGAACCTTACCTCCCCCCCCCCAGTTCTACCTCCTTAACAACTGAGTCCCCCACCAGGAGTTGTTTCCTTCCCCTGTGGGGTCCTGTGCCACCCTCCTGTAGGTCTCCATTGTGGCGGTTCCCAGCATCCTCCTTAGTCTCCACTGCGGGTGCCTCCATAGAGGAACCATGCTCCACCAGAGTGGCAAATGAGTTGTGGAGAGGCACAACTGGAGTAGGTACATCCAATAATATAGCAATTCCACCAGTTACAGAACGACAGTATGGTATGCACAATACAATTGAGTAGATTTCATAGTACAATTGAGCAGATTTCATATATACAAAAATACAATATATGCAAGATAAAAAGAGCATGACACTTAAGAATTGGTACATCCAACAATATAGCAATATGGCCAGTTACAGTATGTCAGAGTGGTTTACACACATTTGAGTTGATTACATATGTATTTGCAATAAAAAATGAAGAACCAGTGTGCAGTTAAGTCAGATCTAGGTATACGCAGAAATTACGGGCTGGGGCTATGAGCGATTGGTGTATGCCTGAGAAGGTGGCTGAGTGCTGGGAGCAAAGAGATCTGCCGGAAAGAAGTTGGGAGTTGGTTTCAGAAGGATGGTAGGCAGAAGGAGAAGGCAGACTGACCAGAGTTAGTGTGAGGGTGGGGGAGGGAAAAAGAGCGGGACACCCTGGAGCAGAGTGGGTAAGGGGAGGGACTAGCTGGGGATAGTAAGGAGGAGATATAAAGGAGGAGAAGTCTGAACCAGTATTTTCCTATAAAGGCAAGGGAGTGGACCTGATGACGGTGGGCAATGGGAGGGATAGATAGAGAGGAGTAGAGGGAACAATTGTAGGTGTGGAATGGGGAGTTTGTGATTATGCAGCAAAAGGCATTCAGGGAGGGTGTCAGGTTTGGCTAGGAAGGAGGTGTGAGCAGTGCCATAGACAATATCTGCATAATCAGTCTAGGAAGGATTGTCTTTGTGACCAGTTCATGATGCACACAGAAATAGAGGTATTCATTGTTATGGTAAATAACCCCAAGTTTGGACAGAATTTTGAGTGCAAGGTGTCAATATGGACTGAAAAATCTAGCTAACTGTTGAGCCATACCCCGGGGTATTTGAAAGCAGAGACAGCTTTCAAGAGGGAGCCGTCAGGAGTAGGAAAGGCGGGAAGAGAGTGTTGAGAGTTTTTGTCTTGACCTGAAGGTCATTGAGACCGTCTTAGAGAACAGCTAATAATTTTCCTAGTCAAACTCTCTCTTGTTGGGAGCTGCAATACTGAACATAGGATTTGCAAGAAAGCGAGTTGTGCTCACAACAGAGGGAGGGGAACCTTTCAATTGTCCTTGGTTTGTAGCAGATATACTGCAGGTGGAGGCTGCTTCTAACTGAAAGGTGAAATAAGGAATTTACAATTATCAGGAAAAGACAGTCTTGTTACAATTCTTAACATTTTCAGTGCAGGAAGAGTTCAAAGCACATCTGACTTATTTTGGGGCTGACTGCTTTCAGAGCACAAACCACCAGGCTGTTTTGGGACTGGGGAGGTTTACCTGTGTCTGACTTGGATGTCTGGATTTTTCTCTGTTTGATTAGCAGGGGATTTTCTCTGTCAAATTGTTGTGTATAGTATCTTGCAGACAGGAAGGCACTCATATGGCCAGTGGGTCAGGCTCTTAGCTAGATTGTTTTGTGAGGGCACAGTTCAGGCCCAACCCTTCCCACCCTCCACCCCTGGAAATAGTTCCTTTATACCTGGGGTTCTGACATAATTTCCTCAAGAGTGCAGGGTGCATATCAATGTCATATCCTCTCTAGCACACAGCACTGAAAATATACGCATACACATTGTATAATATATATATATTTCTATATAACAAACCAATCACACACACAAGCACACAAAAACACATAGTCATGTGGGGAGTAGTGCAATGTAATGGCTGTGGGGCAGCAGTCTTCCGGGAGTCTTTCTGAGGCTGAGATGCTGCCTATTTGCAGACAACTCTCTGCCCTGAGGGAGGAAGTTGCCCGTCTTCAGGCCACACTGGACAGCAGTAAGAGAACCTTCCCCAGGCCAGACTGGATGGTAGGAAGGAACCCCCCATCCAGGAGCACCAGAGCCACCACCACTACCTCAGAGGTTGCAAAAGCACAGCAGTTGGACCACAGTGGGCTCAGGGAGGATGAGGAGGGTGGAACAGGCACACCCAGTCAGTTGTTCCACTCCACAATCCATACACCATTCTGGGGAGCACAGCTCCCTATGGATGCACTCGGAGGAGATTAAGGAGGCTGAGGACACCTGTCACAAGGGAGGCCCACAGGAAGGAGGCAGAGGATGCCACAAGGAAAGGAAGCAGCTCCTGGTGGGGACTCAATTATTAGGGGATAGAACTGGGGAGCAGGAAAACTGAAGTAAGTGCCTGCCTGGTGCCATGGCTTGTAGGGACAGGAAGCGCATCCTCAGGATCATGAGAACAGCTGCACGGGAGTCTGAGCTGGATGTCATTGTCCACCTAGGGACAAATGACTTGGCTCAACATGAGATTAGAGCAGTGCAGAAGGACTTTGTAGAACTGGGGAGGGGTCTAAGACAAGTAGCACACACAGTATCCTTCTCAGAGGTGCTGCCTGTAAATGGCATGAGTGAGGCAAGGGTACTTTGCACCATGCAGTTTAATGAGTGGTTGAAAAAATGGTGTGGAGCACAGGGGTTTGGCTTCATTGGGGACTGGGGTTCCACCTGGAGAGACACCAGCCTATACTGGCAGGATGGTCTGCATCTGTCCAGGAAGGGAACAAGTCTTTTGAGCAATCGGTTTAAATGCTTCATTGGCAAGCTTTTAAACTAGTCAAGGGAGCACTGATAAGCAGCAGGAAAATCCCAGCCTCTCCTACAAAACAGGGTACTAAATGGGAAAAAGACCGAGGTAGAAAGGTCAGTGGGGATGTTGCAACAGAAAGTAAAGCCATCAAAAATGGAAAGCAATGAGTACCAATGCATAGTCTGAGTAACAAGCTTCCTGAATTAGTGGCCTTGATGGAGGAGGAACATCTGGATATCGTGGCAGTCACAGAAACATGGTTCGCACAAAACCATGACTGGGACGTAAACATACCAGGATACACTATCTACAGCAGAAGAGAGAGAGGGTAAAGAGGAGGAGGAGTAGCTCTTTACATAGGGGAAGGAATCAAAGTAACAGAACAAAGAGAAAACAGGGAGGAGAAAAACACTGTGAAATTTGGAGCCAGCAATGGCACCACAATCCGCACAGAGGTTGTATACAGACCCTTCTCAGGGGAGGAAATGGACAAGGATGATGAAAGTATACTTAGTATGGCAAAAGGGGAGATATTGCTGATGGGTGATCTGAATATGCCAGATGTTAACTGGAGTGCAGTTGCCAGCCACTTGAAGAGTGGGGTTATTCTAGATGCCCCACAGGGGCATGCCTTAGACAGCTAGTATTGGAGCCCACTCGAGAGGGAGCAATCTTAGACCTGGTTCTCTCAAATGGAGATGAAGAGAGGATCACAGATGTAGAAGTGGGTAGCCATCTGGGAACTAGTGACCATCGAACAGTATGGTTCACAATAAACACAGCAATGAGAGTCAAGCCATACAAAGGCAAAGGTACTGGACTTCAGGAGGCTGACTTTGCCAAAATAGGTAAGTGCCTAAGGAATGCACTAGCAAATGGGCAGGAAGGAGGGGTGGAAGAACAATGGGGAATAATAAAAACTGCCATCACAGAGGCAACAAGCCTTTGTGTGAAACAAATAAACAAAACTAAACGATGTAAGAAACCACTATGGTTCTCAAAGGAAGTGGCAGTGAAGGTTCAAGAGAAAAAGAAAGCTTTCAGGAAGTACAAGGAATCACAGAAGGAGCAGGACAGAGAACTGTATCAGTTAAAGCAAAAGGAAGCTGGGAAGGCAGTCAGAACAGCAAAGGCCCAAACCGAGGAAAAGATAGCCAACTCAGTTAAGAAGGGGATAAAACCTTTTATAGGTACATCAGGAGCCGCAAAACCAAGGAGGGATGAGTGAGGCTTAATAAAGGGGGAAGGGTGGGCAGAGGGAGACTGTGAAAAGGCAGAGATACTAAACAAATATTTTGCTCAGTATTTACAAAGGAAGAGGGGCCTAGAACAAACAGTAGAAACACACTGGATAAGAAGTTGATACAGCCCATTTACAGAAGAAGGGTTCTGAAAGAACTCTTAAAACTGAAGGTGGACAAAGCAATGGGCCTGATGGGATTCATCCCAGAATTCTAAAAGAACTAGGGGTAGAATTAGTGACACCACTGACTACCCTGTTTAACAAATCATGGGAGGATGGGGTGGTACCGAGGACTGGAGGAGGGCAGATGTGATTCCCTTCACAAAAGTGGGAGCAAGGCAGAAGCAGGAAACTACAGACCTGTTAGTTTAACCTCAGTGGTAGGAAAATGATGGAATCACTTCTGAAGGAAAGAATTGTCGGTATCTAGAGGCCAGAGGGGCTGGGACCCAAGGCAGCATGGATTCACAGCGGGAAGGTCATGCCAGACAAATCTGATAGATTTCTTTGACTGGGTGACCAAAGTAGTAGATCAGGGAGGGCTGTGGACATGGCCTACCTAGACTTTAGCAAGGCATTTGACACAGTCCCACACAAGATTAATATATAAGTTAGCTAGCCTGGGAGTGGGTCCCAAGATGACAGCCTGGGTAAAAATTGGCTGGAAAATAGGACACAGAGGTAATAGTAAATGGGTCCACTCTGATGAAAGGGGGTTACTAGTGTAGGTACCAGGAGTTCAGTATTAGGACCAGTCCTCTTCAATGTCTTTATAAGCAACATTGCAGAGGGACTGGAAGGAAAAGTATGTCTCTTTGCAGATGACACAAAGATCTGCAACAGAGTTGATGCACAAGGTGGGGTGAAAAGGATGAAAAGGAACTTGGCAAGGTTAGAGGAATGGTCAAATGTATGGCAGCTTAGATTCAATGCTAAGAAGTGCAAGGTAATACACCTGGGAAACAAAAACCCAGGGGAAGAGTACACAATGGGGGGTGAGATACTAACGACAACAAAAATGGAAAGGGACCTGGGGGTAGTCATATCAGATGACCTAAAGGTGGGCAAGCAATGTGAGAGGGCAGCAATGAGGGCTGGGGGGATATTGGGATGCATAGGGAGCGGCATCACCAGTAGAAAACAGGAAGTTATTATCCCTCTTGTACAGACAGCTGGTCAGACCCCATCTGAGTACTGCGTGCAGTTCTGGAGACCCAGTCTTGCAAAGACATAGACAGGATGGAAGCTGTCCAGAGGAGGCAACTAAAATGGTGCAGGGTCTGCACTGGAAGACTATGAAGAGAGACTAAAGGAGCTTAATATGTATAGCCTCGAGAGAAAGGAGAGAGGGGGACATGATAGAAACTTTCAAGTACCTCAAGGGAATCAACAAAGTCCAAGAGGGTAGCATCTTTCAAAAAGAGGTGTGCAAGAACAAGGGGCACAATTTGAAGATTGAGGCGGCTCAGAGGTAATTTAAGGAGTATTTTTTCACAGAGGTTGTGGATGCATGGAGCGGCCTTCCGGAGGAGGTCGTGGAGTCAAAACAGTGGTGGAAATTCAAGCATGCATGGGACAGTCATAAGGCAATTCTAGGGGATGGGGGTAGGAAGAAGTAGGCTGCTGGTTAACTAGGATCTGCAGCTTATCCAGTAGGCAGGGAAATGGGCAGACTGGGTGGGCCAAGAGGTCCTTATCTGCCGTCAAATTCTATGTTTCTTCTTTGTGTTTGCCCTCTATTGGTTTACCTGGAACCAATTTAGTATGCTGTTAAAATTTCATTGGAGGGGGGCCTCTACATTGGGGGCTGAGAGATCATTAGTGAAGATGACCATATGATGGATCTGAGAATGCATGCAGACTGAGGGGAGGTTGTTGATAAAGAGGGAGAACAAGATGGGCCCCAGGATAGACCCCTGGGGTACCCCAGCAAGGATTGAGAGAGGAGATGACAGGGCGGATCCCACCTGAACTAACTGGCTCCTGTTCATGAGGTAAGAACTGAGCCAGTTTATTGTTGGTGCTGCTAGGCCAACTGAGTGTAGCTTACTTAGTAGGAGTGGGTGGGACACCGAGTTGAATGCCTTCGCCAGGTCGGTGAAGATGGCAGCGGTAATGTGACCCAGATCCATGCCTGAAAGAATGAAGTCTGTGGCCCTTAGTAAAGAGGAGGTGGTAGAGTGGTTCTTCCTATCCAACATCTACTTGGCTGACTGGTCAGGTGTTTTCACTGTCCCTGACATAGACTCTGCCTTCACATCCTTCACTACTACCTTCCTTAGAATTTGGGATCTGCATGCACCTCTCAAAAGGCTGCGGCTATGCCACAAACATCTACCATGGATCTCCAATGATCTAATCTCCCTTTTCAAATCCAGAGACCTGACTTGGCTTACATACTGGTCCTCCTCCTCTAGTCAAGCGGATCTGCAATACTACAGAAGACTATGTAACGCTTGCACAAAGGCTGTGCACACCGCAAAAGTCAATGTCTTTAGAAATAAGTTGAAAAATAATAAGATGTCAACCACTGAATTCTGGAAAACCCTCTACCCACTTCTAGGATCCGCCCCCTCTTCCACTCCTGCTTTCCCCAGTTCTGCCAACTCTGATCCTTCTTCGGCTATCTCCTCTATCAATCTCTTCTTTACCACATGTGCCCTTCCCCTGCCCCCCCATCAATGCCATCGCCTTCATCCCCAACCCCCTCCACTAATGGGTTCTCACCCCATCACCACCATGAAGTTCTCCATGCTCTAAATGCCTTAAACCCCTCTAAATACAGCCCTGACAGCCTTGATCCCACACTACTAAAGAGATCTCAGTCCCTGCCATAGCCTCCCCTGTCTCCCACCTACTCAACCTATCTATAGCTTTGTGCACTGTCCCAAAAGCTTGGAAGCTGGCCATGGTCATCCCCCACCACAAAGGATGGGATCCCTCCTTACCGAGAAACTATAGGCCCATCTCGCTTCCCCCCATTCTCTCAAAAATCCAGGAGAAGCTCCAGATCCAGACTAAACTCCTTCCTAGACTCTACCAACTCTTTAAGCCCTTCCAATCTGGTTTTAGACACGCCCACTCCACCTCCTCTTCCCTGCTCCATCTCACAAATCATATCCAGTCTGCCATGGAAAAAAGGTCACCTCACCTTAGTGATTTTCATTGATTTCGCCAAAGCATTTGATTCTGTCTCCCACAACCTCCTCTTGAGCAAGTTAGCTTCCTTTGGTCTCTCTCCCTCCTCCACAGACTGGTTCAAATCCTATCTCTCTGGTAGACACTGGTATGTGCAGTTAGGCCAAGCCAGGTCCACCCCCTCCCCATCCTTTCTGGTGTCTCTCAAGGCTCTATAGTGGGCCCCACTCTCTTCTCTATTTTTGTCAACGCCCTCCCTTCCCCTCTGTGTATTCGCCAACACACACACACACACACATGTATGCTGATGAAACTGTCATCTTTGCCTCAGGCCCCTCATTTACCACTACTCAAGCATTCCTGCAGAAGACCTTTATAAAAGCCCTCAAGAGGTTTTAGGCTAACGACCTGAGCTGCAATACCAAAAAAAAAGTCGCCATTACCTTCAGCTCCCCCCAGCAATTAGCCAATCTCTCAACTCCCCCTTCCTTCTTCTCCCTGGATGGCTCATTGATTGATACTGTAGAGTCCTTTAAGTACTTAGGAGCCTGGCTGGACCTCAAGTTAGACTCTTCTGAACACATTTACTCCATCCACACCAAACTCTGGCCCAAACTAGCAGCCTTACATAGAAAAGACTGACTCTCACCTCCAATCCGCAAAGAATTAATTACCAAGTTAACTCTCCCCACAATTGAACACGCCGATGTTGTTTATAGTTCAGACCCCCAATTGCACCTCTCCAAACTAGACCCTCTGTACGATGTTTTTGACGCTTTGCCTCAAACCTCCCCTTTCGAACCTATCACTGTTCCCTGTACTCTGCCCTTGCCTTCCCTCCCTTGCCACTCACCGCTTCACACGCTGCGACACATTTTTCAGCAAGTACTGGTTCACTGCCCTCCCCTCCTGTCTCTCCGCCCTCCTCTTGCCTTCTTCCTCATTAGGCTACAGCCTCAGATCCCATGACTCTCACATCTTCAAACTCCTGCTTTCACAGTCCCAAGCTGGCAAGGCTGCTTTCTCTTACAGACTCCAATACCTATGGAATCAACTCTCCCCATCATCTGCCTTGTTCCCACTCTAACCAAGCTAAAACATCAGCTGAAGCTTCTCCCACCACCCCCCCCTTTCCCACAAGTGCTCCTCCCTGGTCCACCTTGATGCCTTCTGTCTCCCCTACCCTTCCTCCTCTCCTATATCTACACTTGCCTACCCCTTACTTGTGCCGGCACCCTCCAGGTACAGGTACCCCTTGCTAGCTGGATTCACTATCTCTCCTTCTTCTCTACATACTATGCTTGTTGTACATTTGTTTCCCACTTTGACAAATGGCACTTGCACCTGTTACATAGCAATTCCTAAATCAGTCTCTATCCCAGATTATATATATTGTTATTACTGTATTTATTTTTTTAATCACTGCATCTAAATTGTATATATGGTCAATACTGTACCCTGTTTTGCTCCACACGGTATTACTGTTTTGCTTCCTTACTGTAATTGTTGCAGTGTTTGCTACTGTACTTTACTTTTTGTGTATCCCACTCCCCTTTCCCCCAGGTCACATCAGAAAATGAGCTTTGGCTCAGTGTGCCTGTCCTGGCTACCAAAATCTTAAATAAAATACACAAATAAAATAAATAAAACCAACTTGGGCTGGGGAGAGAGTGTTGTTGACAGTAAGGAAATCAGCAACCCTAAAGTTGACTAGAGACTCCTGTAGTTTGGTATGGGCAGGGAGGAGGGAAATGTGGCGGTAGTTTTCAGGATAGGAAGGGTCGCCACCTTTGTGGAGAGGTAGGGCCTTGACCATTTTCCAGGCCACAGGGACTGTACTTGAGGAAACCTCCATAAGAGGTAAGGACAACAAGAATTATTTGGGAAGACGCTGGTTAAAGAGAAAGGGCTGGTTTTAAATATGAACTGCAGGAGTTCAATAAAAGATGTGCAGCTCATCCAAGTACCAAAAGCTCCCCAGGTTCTTGATGAATTTCTAATGCTAATATTAATGATGCACAGTCCAATAACAGAATCTGCCCAATACAGCACATAAGAATCCTAGACATATGTTCAGTGGTAACAAGGAAATAATTTAGTTAAGAACACCATTGATGTGCATGTGAGAAAAGGGTGAACTGTTTCTTACAGTATATGCATTTTCTGTCCTTCACACATTGGTTAGACCATGCTCCTTAAGTAATTTTTTAAAATATCTATGAGGGGAAGTTGTTCCAGTATCAGGTGAAGAAGTGGCATCCACTAAAGGATCTAAAGCCAGATTGAGATCACCACACACGACACTAAAATTCCCTTCGGATGTTTAATAATTTGGTTAAAAAGTAGTCGTGTTGTAGAGGAGTCTGATCCTGGGAGTACACATAAATTTACTATAGTATACGACTCCCTTAACATGTTGCCCTCTACTACTGTCATGCGGTCAGCTGGTTCTATGTAACTGGATTCTACTACAAATGGATATGTCCATAGTACCAAAGTAACTACCCCTCTCCTGCCTGATTGATATGAAGAGAATATGACCTCCTTAAAACCAACCTTTTGAAGTTTCATGTGTTCCTCTGTTGATAGATGTGCTTAGTGCAACAGAAAGCGACCTGTTACATTTTTTTTTTGCACTTTCTTTTTATAGAAACATAGAAACATAGACTTTGACGGAGATAAGGACCACTTGGCCCACCCAGTCTGCCCATTTCCCTACCTATTGGATAAGCTGCAGATTCTAATTAACCAACAGCCTACTTCCTGCAATCCCCCACTATAATTGCCTTATGTCTCTCCCACGCATGTTTGAATTCCCCCACTGTTTTAGACCCCACAACCTCTCCACTGCCCTCTCGGTCCACTCCTTCAGACTGATCAATCCCCGTTATCCCTCCCACGGCGTCTGCCCCCAGAGTGCCAGGCTTGCTCAGCTGTCTCCCTACCTTGCTCCTCTTTCCTCCAGAGAGCCTGCACAGTGGGGTCTGCCCCTGGGTAGGTGATTGGGAGCTGGGATTGGTCGTCATCCTAGCCCGAGAGGGGTGTTTTTCCACTTTTCTTCCCTTGGTCCCTCCTCCACTGAGGGCGTCGGCACAGAGGACTGACGTCCAGACAGATGGCGTGCTAATGCATGCCGTTGTCAAATGCCCACAAAGTCCTCCCAACCTCGACTCCGAAGAGCCACCTAGTGTCTCGGTACCCATGCTTCCACCGGCACCAGTGCGTCAGGTGCTCAGAGCACCCCAGGAACCCACCCCAGGAGGAGGAGGTGAGCATTCGTTGGGACGATCGATCCTCTTCCTCCCCTCCGACCCCCGGTGACCCAAGTCCGTTCCCGAACCCAGGTCACCGGCGTAGTGCGAGGTGTGGCGTCCAGCACCTCAACTCTCAGCATCACTAGGCCAGCATCTGTTACATTTTTTAATAGAAGAAATTATTTTTGGCCTTTTAACTGGATAGGTTAACCCGTTAACATTTTGTGAAATTATTTTAAACTGCATTTTATCTGCCATATGGTATATAACAAAACAAAAGCTGCATCAATCATCAAACTCTCCCCAAACTTGTTAAGACTAAAACCTGTGCCAGAATTCTGCGATGTCCATGTAGGCTGGACCCACAAGTAGTCCTGCACCCTCACCATGATATGTATCAACTCCTCAAAATTTTGACCACAAGTAAACCTGTATATAACAAGAACAGGGCAAGGTAACTGCATAAACCCAAACTTTAAACCCCAATGAACTACTAACAGGCAGGTTTGAGTGGTGTCTATCATTAGCCATGAACAGAACATGGCATGAAAAAACATCCACACTGATTTGTATGACTTTCAAATATGAGATCTGCACTGATATAGTCCCTTGCCCCTCGGAGGTGAAATAGATGGCCATATAGACCTCCCCAAGGAGGAGATTGTCTTTTTTTATTGTTATACTGGAAAGGTATGTGAGCAAAATTGCCCATTTTCACACGTGTCCAGTGACAAAATTTGGTGCAGCAATACATATTGGTAAACATTACATAGTTTGGAATGAGTGTGCATACAAAATTGGTACAATAACGTATATCAGTGAACATTACATTGTCAGTAATAACAGTCATACAAAGGGGACAGAACAAAATAGGGAAAATTGTCTGTTGGGCAGCAACCCAACAGGCCTCCCTAAAATGAGATAAGCTCCTTAAAATGTCACTCCCTGTTGATGGTATGTGTAGGTGCCCTGTTGGGGAACCTTAGTAGTACCCACAACAACGGTAACAGACAGAACCGCGTCTGACTCACGGTCATCTCAAATGACAATGCTAGAACAAAGAACAAGACTTATCAGGTAAAATGGTGGTGTAATGAGTAGCAAATCAATCTTCCAGTCTGGCTATGCTTGTCCCTTTTGAAAGAAAGGTATGCTATGTCCAAGCTGCTACTCAGATGACAGCGTAATTAGGTTCATGACCACTGTCTTTGAGGAAACTGAAAAATGACTACCTGAATGGGAACAGGGTTACTTTAGTAATTTAGACTACCCAGCATGGGTGACCTGGTGCTGTGGGAAAAACTTTCCCTATGCTTGGGATAGATGCAGTTGTTGAAAAAGTGTCATAGTAAATAAATCACATGTCACTTGTGTAGATGTCGGTTTTGCTATCTAGAGATGTCAGTATGGCATGTCAGGGTGTGCACTCTGTTCACTCTGCTGAGAGCCAAATGCCTGTAAGCTCCAGCAAGGATCCGTCTCTCCCTCGAGGATGAACTTGACCCCACCCTTGCTCTCCATCCATGTCATACATAGTGACCCAGAAAATCTGCTTAGAAGTGTAATTGTCGTTTTCTGTTATTAAGAAATAGAGTTTACTTACAGCGTAGGAGCACATCACTTTAACACTGGACTTAGCAACCCATTCATTGATTCCACCTCTAAGGTGAAATATCAGATAATTCTCTCTCTTAGGGTAACCCTGAGTGAGTGCTGAGGGGACAGCCCATCATATAGTTTGGTATGAGACTGCTGAGACAAATGCTGCTAGTGTGGTTTCCTCAGTGTGGGATTACAGCTACAGCCTGCTCCCCCCACCAACTCTTAATCATATATGTTCTGCTCAGCGTAATGTAGCCAACCACTCTGAATTATCAAATTGTAAGGGATATACCCTCTAGCAGTCGTTTATATGGGTTGGTGTGGTTACATTTCACTCATGCCTTACTACAAGATGACCCATGTGCCCCTGGCGGTATACCCTCTGCACGGTGAAACTATTACAGTGACCACATCGATGCTGACAACATCGACAGTTTGATGTAACAGTCCACCTGGGACCCCGGCACTCTTTCCCCCAGTCCTGCACCCCCTCCCAAAATCAACTCTGACTCAGAGTTGATAATCCTTAAGATTGGGGAGTGTGGGGGGCAGAGCCCCCCACATGGGGGGTTCGGGGGGGGGCGAAGCCCCCTATACAAAACTAACTGGCTCACCTGCTGGATTTATGTCGACCGCAACTTGCGGTCAACATAAATCCATCACTGTGATGTCACTCAACAAAAAATTTGTCGAACCAGCATCGTAGATCCCCACTGCTATCGAATCAGCCAATTTAGTACAGCAGTAGTAATGCCCCCCCCCCCACAAGAGCCAACAGGTGAACCCCAGCACCCAAGCACATGGCTCCCTGCTATAAATCAAAGGTTGAATAGTTTTATATTAGAAACATTTTTAGGCAGTTGGTGTCTAGGCAGACAGTCCGACACTCAGTGCTGTGAGGATCATATCTGAGCAGAAGCTCTAGTATGCAGTCTCAATATGATGCAACCAAATTATCTGGAGAACTACTGGTAATAGTGGCAACTGGATCCACTTTAAGATGGGCAATAAGTTGCCTCTGCTTTAAGATGGGCAATAAGTTGTACCAATGTTAAATGGGTATGTTGTTTTTGGGTCTGCTTGTTCTGAACCGATCTTCAGCTTTACAGTTTGAGCTGGCGAGGTGGAAGCAGGAAGGCAGGTTTTTAAGATGAATGTTAATAGGTATTAGACATATAAATACTAATTAAATTGTGAAGACCAATACCAACATTCAGAAAAAGTTCAAAAATATGTTTGTTTTTAAAATGTGGATATTTAAAAGGTATGTTGATATGCGTTCTCATTATGGAAAACTTATATCATATGTATTATGGAAACCAACTCTGTCATGATGTAAATGTATATAGTGATATAGCTAGTGAAAACCACCTGTTTCTATATTGATAACATAATTACTACTGTTATATGATAAAAATACAATAATGGCATAATTTCTTAGCAGTTAGATTCCAAGCTTTCATTTAAAAACAAAATTAAGGAGCCGGCCAGGTGGTGCTGAGGGCTGAGGCTCCGGGAGCACCTTACCTCATCCCACACCAGCGACCTGAGTCTGGAAATGGACTTGGGTCACTCAGAGGTTTGCTGGGATAGGGAGGATTGAGCATCTATAGGACAGCTCTCCTCCCTCGGGTGGGGGGGTCCGCAACTCGCCACTTGACTGCCATCGAGGGGAAGTCCTATGGCAGCATGTGTGAGCACGCTGTAAAGTGGGAGGGGCATGCATTATGAGCACTGGGGGCATCTCCGTGGAGGCAGAGTGTGCATGCTCTGCTCATTGCATGTTTGCACAGCCCAGGGAGAAAATCAGGAGGAAAAATGGAGGTTGGGCTTAATGAACCCCTTCTCGTTTGCCAGCCCGCCCGGTCTCACTGGCTCTGGGGGACATCTGGATTTGTGTTCCGGGTGAGAAAAAGGACAGCCCTCCTTTCCTGGCTCCACCGCATGGTGGGGGTGTGATCTGCAGGGGATACAAGTCCCCAGAGACCGAAGGAGACATGGGACAGCCGCAATCATCGGGACGATCTCAAACAGTCACCCAGCCTGCCACAGAAGCAGTAATAAACCTGCAGGGTATGAAATTCGTGAAAAAAAGTACATGCCCACTTGGGCATGCAAGAAGAAAATGTACATGCCCAACAAACTATTTACATGCTGCCCCTTAGTTTATATAATTTTAGACATCATCTTCACTGGACCAAGCACTTTCGTTTTCATCACCACCACTAGGGCTGGCAGAAGCAGCATGCAGTGAGAGTGTTCTGGAGCCATAAGCTTTGGTAGTGGGCCTTCTTTTGCCATTTTTCCACCACAGTGATATGGCACCTTGAGGGTTATAGTCAGTAAGCTGGGGTCCATTCAGAGATATAGACATTAGGTTGTGTAGGGTGTCTGGGCGTAATCTAACCCTCGTCGTTTTTTATTCTTCTCAACAGAAAGAAGCCTCTTTCTGCAGCAGCAGTGTGAACAGGAATCAGGAGAATGATTCTGACAATGGCCAGCACATTTCGAAATTGTTGATCCTGCACATCCGCAAGAATCACTTTCTGCCACAATTTCAGAGACTGACAACTTTCAACAGACAGCAAGTGAAGTATGTGCTTTTTTAAGTCTAGCCACTCCAGCGGTACCAAAGTAACATCAACTCCACAAGACTCTAGGACCACTTTATAGTGATCAACAATTGTTTGAATTGCTTGATCTCCATAGGTTTCAAGTGCCTCTGTGGATGTTGGCCAGGACTGAAAATGTAAAGCTCTTGCAGCTAGTAGCACTTTATTGGTCATGAAGGACTGAAAGCGAGATTCAATGTGCTGTGATGTTTTCTGAAGGATTTTTTTGATCTCTGAAATTGTGGCTTCTACAATGTCTGAAGGAGAACCTGATCTGTGCCTGCTAGTTTCATTAGTTAAGTCAACACTGTTGTACTGAGTTAGGTTCTCATTTACAGATGTAAGTGTTATGTGGTGAAGAGTTTCTTGATTTGAGAGACCATTTAGTTTTTTGAATTGTGCTTTCTACTCTGCTGTGAACTTTTTCAACAGTGGCATCCTCTTGCTGAAAGCACAGACTAAGAGCAGATAAGTAACCAAAACACACTTTCAGAAAGTTCATGTATATAACACATTTTAAAGTCTTAAGCACTTTAAGTATTTCTAGTGCTTTTTGGCCATGATCCTGCTTGTTTGTCAGTGACACATGTTCAAGGTGAGGCACTAATGCAGCCCAGGTCCTTTCAAGAGCAGAAATGACCCGTTCTCTGTGTGCAAGCCACCTAGTGCCACCAGTGTTAACTGGTTTGACCACATTAATATTTAACAGGGATCCTGTTTCCTGTAGGCCTTTCCAACTTTTTGGTGACCTGTGGTAAAACGAGTAAATGTTCAGCAGAAGTTGTTCTAATGACTTGTAAAAGGGACAGTCTCTGAACGAATCCTTAATAGCAAGCTCTAAACGATGTGCACAGCAGTGTATGTCAATGAGGTGTGGGCACTGGAAATCTTGCTTTATTCAACTAAGGACACCTGAAGTGCTCCCCAACATTACAGCAGCACCATCAGATGCCGCACTTATCAGCTTATGTTTCCAACCACCATCCTTTAAACCACCTTCACCCTCTAAAGCATTAATCACAGCATTTAAAATGTTTTCTGAATTAGGGACACTGACTGGTTTCAGTGCAAGAAACCGTGTTACAGGTAGGCCATTTTCAAAAACACATACATAAATGCCCTCCTCCTCAGTCACACTTTTATCTGTGCAGGAATCAACAAGAAAAGAAGTCATTGTCTTGTAGTAGACTAGCAGTAGTGCTTTGCATATCTTGGGCAATATAGTGAATGAAGACACGGCATTGCTTGTCACTGCTGTAACTGTGACTCATAGCATCATCCCCATGATTTCTTCTTTGTAAATCTATCAACCCAGGAAAATCCCTGGAAGGCCTTTCGGTCCTAGCAACGTAATATGCAGTACAGAATTTACAAATTTGATCCATTTCTTTTTGTTCCATAAACTGTATGGATTTCTCTATTGGTCTTTCTCCAACTTTTGTTTTATTTGCAATGTATGCCATCTCAGCATTTCTGTGTGCTATGGACACTTCATGTGCTGAGATAATGTGCACTCTAAAAGTACTGCATCCAATTCTGAAATTATTTTTGCTTTGGCTTTTATCATAACTCTGACACCATGTACACAACATGGCACATTTATCTGTGTCATACATAAGCCACTTCCTGCCCTTTTTCCAGGACTCCTGAAATTTTCGAACTTTCGGGGCCTTAACCTGGCTTTCAGTACAAGCAGTAGCACTTGAGGAAACTTCAGTGGTCACAACAGTTTCACTGTCTGGGCAAGGAGGTGGTGGGGTTATAGCTGTGCCTGTAGTAGTTGTACTAGTACTTGGTGTTAGGGAATCCGAGTCAGCTCCCGCAGTCTCATCAGAACGCTTTCTCTTAAATCCAGATTTAAAGAGACTCATGGTGTCTGCCTGGTTGTTCGGAGCTGAACTTGTGAATACTGATTAAGAAATTTTTATTTGTGTTACTCAGTATTAATAAATGCAACAAGGAAAAAAGTATGTCTTGTCTTTTTTTTTATAATAAACTTAAGAAAATTGTGTGTTGTCTGATTATTTGTTATAACAGGTACTAAGATTTTAGATAGTCCCCACAGTGTAGCCTCTAAAAAGCTAGAGATTTTTTATAACAGTATTCAGATCAAGAGGCTTTATCGAAAGAATAAAGATCCTTTTTATTTAGATTTCAGGTACTGTACAGGGTACCATGCATACTCCTTCACACACACCACACAAGTAGTAACTGTTGTTGTTAAAACTTTTATTAGGAGGAGACTTTATTTAACAGAGTGACAGAAGGATGTAGAATTTCAGTAGGTGGCTATCTGACCAATTATAGTGTGACTGTACAAGGTAAACTAGTAGCTCCCAGTCCCCAACTGCAATCTTTTTCAAATAGTTACCTCCTCAGCTCAAGTAAGAGTCTTTTTTTGTTTGGCTAGGCTTAGGTTTATATCATGTCAAGCAGCAGATTACATACAGACAGCCTATAGACAGGGTATATTATTCATATACAGTCTAAGTCTACTGTCTAGATTTCAATTTGCAAAGAGATTTTCCCTCCAAGTTCAGCTTCTACTAAGCTGAGGCTGGGACTACAAAAAAATAGACTGCAAAAGGCAAGTGCAATATAGACTGGCTGGCAATCCCTCAATCACTCACACTCACACTGATGCAGTCTATAACAATTATTATTGCCTCAGAACATAGGAAGGATCCAAAGGACAGTACTAGACAGTTTTGGGCAATTTTGATATTTAACTTGCAGACTGGTACAGTGTATTTGGAACACTGTCTGCAGTGCTTCTTGTTAGACTTTCAGTTTAACAGAAATAGCAGCTTAATCTCATTCAGGACTGCTTCTGGCTGCTTTGCTACACTTGCTTTCTTCCTAGTTTATTTTTTTACTCCCGCCCTCCCTCCTGAATGGAGAGACCCTTGTGGTCTCAAGACACAGACTCCTCTCCTGGCTACCCAATGCTGTTTAATTTAACCTCCGCCCTCCCTTTGCAAAGCAGTTTTATTTTTATTTAACAAACTGAGCTCTTAAGAGCTGTTTTTTCCTATTATGTAGCTCGCTAGAGTCGCGACGATCACTTGGCGATTCCCCTACGGCAACAGGACCTGTCTCGCCGAAAGAAAGTCAAAGAATGGCGGGCTGTGCAGAGTCCTTGAAATTTACTGTCTGGAGGGGGTGGGCGAAAAGGTAGAAATACTGCTGCCGACTGGTGCGTACGCCTACTGCAACCCGCCTCCAACAGTGCTGGAGGACTCGATTCTGTGCCACTCAAAACGGCACATCAAGCAGACAAGCAAGCAGTCAGCTGACATCCCAGACAAGCACACTCGTGATCAGCTCGGGATGTCGTGTGCTCATGCCTCGATTGCCTCCGCCAGGAAACTGACTCGGGAGGAAGCAGTGAGTAGTAAAAAAAACAAAAAACGGAACTCCGTGAAAATACCTTAGGTGCCCAAAGGGGCAGGCACTAAACTGCTGTAGGTGTCCTGAAGCCAAAGGGACTTCCCTGGGGCACCTAAGGTATAGGAATTTTGCACCCTGAACCTGTATGGAAAAGGAAAGTAAAAAACAAAATTAAGTCAGCAAGTCCAATGGCGTAGAGGGCTGCGGTGCCATGTGCCTTACCTCTTACCTTGCAAGTGATCCAAGTTTGAGAATGAACTCAAGTTGCTGGAGGTAGCAGTTGGAAGGAGCAGGCTGGGAGAGGACTGAGCGGCTACTGGGCAGCTTTCCTCTCCCGGACTGGGAAGGTTATCCTTCCCAGCTCTTGGCTGCCACCGATAGATGCTTGGTGGTAGTGTCAAGCAAATGGGGACCTGGCGCTTGGCTGCATGAGTGAAGCAGGTTCGCCAGTCCAGAGCACATGCGCACCTTCATATGCATGTACTACTGTGTCGCTGAAGCCCTGGGGAGTAATGGGAAGAAAACAGAAAAATATGCCCCGCCACCATATATGATGGCCCTTGGAACTCTCAGGTACCTCGTCATATGTATCCCAGTCGGCACAACACCTGGGGGAGCAGCGGATGGGACTGGGGTTCCCAAGATAAGGCCCAATGAAAGGCATAAGGTGGCAACAGGACATGTATAAAACTGTATGGCAAAAAAAAATTTAATTTCTAGCCCCAACGATTCCAGAGTTAAACCTTTCCAAAATATATTTTCTTTTTAAATGTGATGACTTTGGAACCATTAGGGTAGAGCAGGGCCAAAGAGTTTCTGTTTTCCACAGAAAACACCAATAAAAAATAGAATCTGTCATTTTTAAACCAGCATTTGGAAACCAATTTTTCATGACAAAACTATTTTGTTTTGTGCAAACATCTTCATTCTGAGCCTTTTTTTGTAGAAACTCTGTTGATTTGCCCTCAGTTTGGGGATAAAAATGGATTTTAAGATTTTGCCAAACTGAATTGACCATTTTTGAAAACAGAAAATCATTAGCTCTACTAGAGACTTATTAGAAACACAGAAACATTGAAACAGACAGTGACGGCAACAAAAGACCAAAGGTCCATCCAGTCTTCCCAAGTTTACTATTTGGCCCTGGGACCTACTGTTCCTCCAGGATCCTAGCCCTCCCCACACTGTCCATCCTCTTCCCCGATTCTGACACCCCGAGCAACCACTATACCTTTCATTCTGTCACAGCCATGTTTAAAACCACTAACATTAAATAGGCAAGGAATCCCTGTGTCCTGGTTGGCTGAGACTTGGTTCTAGCCACTGCCTTAAGAGAGCACTACAAATGGCTAAAAACAAGTCTCTGCCAAAACTGGGGCAACTCACAGAATTCATAAGCCACTTGCTTCCTAATCTCCATCACAAACATGGCTGCAACCTTTGCTGATATATAAAAACCTTCAACTAGGCCCTAAAAATGAAAGACCATTAAATTAACTTATGTAAGCAAATAATTTAATGGTATTTTTCACTCAAGAGCCCTTCCTTACACACATACACGCATTTAGAAAATCAAGTACTATTCCGAGTTTCCATTGCTGGTGTTTCTTTGATGACCATGAGAAATCCCCTTCCTATCCCCACCAGTTTGCCAGAGAACTCCCTGCTCCTTACCCGGTAACAGATAAAACTGAGGTTCTGGTTCCATTTGAGACCTGTGTGTGTCGGTGTGTGTATGCCAGTGGAACTCTGAAGAATTTTGAATTCATGTATTGCACGTTACCATTCCGTGTGAGTGTGTGTGTGGGTGTGTGTGTGTGTGTGGGGGGGTGCATTCTGCTACTGGAATAATGCAGAGCTTTGAATTCTTCTATTCCACGGTAAACAATCACAAAGTGTACTGAATATGAAGAAAGATAGATGATTGACAGGTGAAAAACATCTGTGGAGGGACTATTTCACATTAGTTAGCAACATTTTATTATCATTTTTGTGGGTCTGAAAACTTTTAGAGTGTTTGTTTTTTAAAAGTTGCCTCTGGGTCCATTTTACATAAGCAATAAGGCACTTAAGGGACGTTGGTTGCACTGGGTTTACGCTACCCATGGAACAGACTGCCAGGCAAGATGGTGATGAACCACTGGGACCGGACGAACTGACCTTTTACCAGATAGTGGTGGTTCGGACGGACCCTGAGACAGTGACTGGACAATTTGTATGGCTTTTGCTATCTCTGCAGCAGTTGGAGAAGGAATTTTGGACTCCAGACCTGCTGATTACAATGCCCCTGACCTGTGGGATAAACCTAGTACAACTAATGCCCTGTCGTGCTTATTGTTTAAACAGTTTTCTTACCCACCATCTTGGCTGGCAGTCTGTTCCATGGCTCCACTACCCTTTCTGTAAAATGGTACTTCCTCATGTCCCTCTTGAACCTCCCTCCTGTTATCTTCCACTCATGACCATGTGACCGCAAGGTGGTATTGAAGTTAAATAGGTCCCCGCAGATCACCTTGTTAATTCCTTTTAGGAATCTGAAGGTCTCTATCATAGGTCTCCATCTCATCTCCCCTCTCCCTTCTGGACTCCAGTAACTATTTCTTCAGGGCTTTGAGGCACTCCTCACAAGACACGCCCTGCTGGCCCTGAATCATTTTTGTTACCTTGTGCTACACTGTCTTGAGTCTACCCCTATCCTTTCTGAGGTAAGGACTCCAGAGCTGGGTGCAGTACTCCAGGTTGGCCTCATTAAGGGGATATATATATATATATATGGGAAATATTACCTCCCTTTTTCTGCTATCAATATTCTTCCAGATGCATCCCAGCATCCTGTTTGCCTGGCTATAAAAGCCTTGTTGCACTGACTCAATTGCTTTAGGGATCTGCTGATGATAACTCCATGGTTTCATTCATTGGACATGGTACTGAGTCTCTTCCCTCCCATCCAGTACTCCGTCCTGGAGTTCTTGTTCCCTAGATGCATCATCTTGCACTTTTTGGCACTGAATTTCAACTTCCAAACCCCTGATCACCACTCCAGCTTTTGCAAATCTCTCTGCATTTTCGTTATTCCTTTGTCACTATCAACCCTCTAACAGAGCTCAGTGTCATCTTCGAAGAGACACAGCCTACCCCTCATCCCCTCACCAGTGTTGTTGATCGGAACGTAGAAGAGGTCCGGACCCAGGATAGATCCCTGTGGCACCCTGCTCGTGACCTCCCCCTCTTCTTATTTAATCCCACTGACCAATATCTTCTGCTGCCTCCCCTTTATCCAGTTACCTACCAAGTTTACTATAACCTTAGCTGTACCCAGACCCTCCATCTTCTTCAGCAAGCATCTGTGGGGTACCGAGTCGAAAGCCTTCCTGAAGTCAAAGTAAAGCAGATCCCACCATGACCCCTATCCAGTTCCCTCATCACCCAGTCAAAGAAACTATCAGGTTACTCTGACAAGACCTCCCTGACACAAATCCATGCTGTTTACAATCCTGGAGACCACTGCTCTCCAAGTAGTCCCTAAGATCTTCTTTGATCAGTGGTTCCATCAGTTTTCCTATAATGGAGGTAAGACTGACAGGTCTGTAGTTCCCTGCCTCCTCCTTGTCCACTCTCCCCCCATACAGTGGAACTATGTCTGCCATCTTCCAATCTTTCAGAACCACCCCTGTCCTTAGACAGCTGTTGAACAGACCTACCAGGGCATCTGCCAGCTCCACTGCCAATTCCCTGAGTATCCTCGGATGCAACCCTTCTGGTCCTGGGGCCTTATCAATCTTTAGGGCTGCCAGCCCCTACAGCACCCTTTCGCTAGTAAATGCTGGTTGCCTCATCTCCAGGACCCCCTTAATGGCTGCTTTGATGCCACTCTCTGGCAAGGTCCCACCATCCTTCATAGTGAAAATTGAGCAAAGTAATCATTAAGCATGGTGGCCTTTTGCCTGTCTCCCTCAGTCACCCTGTCCCCCTCTGTTAGCCTCACAATTCCCCCTCCTTTCTTCACTAATACACCTAAAGAACTGTTTTTCTATGCTCTTGACCCCCACACAATATGCAGCTCTGTGTCTGCCTTTGCCTTCATAACCACCCTCTTAGCCTCCCTATTTTTCAGCAAATATTCATCCCATTCCTCCTACCCCTGTTTCTCTTTAAATCTGTAGAAGGCCTTTTTCTTGTCCCTCACTGCTTCCCTGACCTTTGCCAAGAACCATAGCAGTCTCTTGCACCTGTTCATTTTGGTTACCAATCATACTTCGAGAGGGCTCTTGCAGTAGGCAATCACCATAAGGACTGAGCTGCCAGGTGCTAGGACCATACAAAAAACTTAGCTAGCAATGTCTGGCAGGGGACTCAATTGCCCACCCGATGTCACGTGACCAATGGCCAAATGGTATATAGTGGGCGGTCCCCATACCCACCACAGTTCTTTCCTGCCATCGACCTGCACATGTCGGACCTCGCAGAACGCGGCTACAGTCAACTACCATTTTGCAATAAGTATTATCTTTTATTTTATTACAAAATTAGTATTTTCGTACATTGGATTGCATGTCTTCTCCAGCTCCTTCCAAATCCCACAAGAACAAGTGCACCTGCGGCAAGCAGATATCGGAAAACAATGGCCATACCTCATGCCTTCTTTGCCTAGGGCCCGACCACGACACCGAGGATTGTGAGGCCAGCCAGAACTTCAACTAGGCCAGGCAGAAATGCCATCTACAAGTCGTGGAAGCCCATCTTCTTAAACTAAAATTGGCTTTAATGGAAAAGGAGCTGCAGCAGGTGCAGAGCGTTTCTTCATCTCCGGGGACTTCTTTGGGTTCTCACTCCTCCAACCAGAAGAAGCACAAGCAGGACAAGGATAAGGACAGAGGCCAGGATCGGTCTCCCTCTAGGCCGCAGTCCTCCTTGGAGTCTGTAGCTGCCGAGAGACCCTCAGCCAGTATGGGAGGTGCCCCTCCAGTCAAACCTGCTCCTCCTTCTTGGGGGCAGCCTTTGGCCCACCCCCCCCCCGCCTGAGCTGATAACAGTTCTGCCGGGGACCTCCGGGGATTCAGAGGCCACTCCCACCCTTAGGTACTTCACTCCTCCTTCCAGGCAAAGTCGTGTGGTTTGGCTGGTAAGTTGGACGCCGACTCCACTGATGTCCGCATAGCCCCGGTGTGTGCATCAGACCCCGACTCAAGGTCTGATGCTGGTCCTTCGAACCAGTGCCCACTGTTGCTTTGGCCACAGCCATCCCAAGAGGAATCCCCCTCTCGGGACTCTCCTCTGCCATCTCCAGTGGGGCCCTCGAAGAAATCTCCCACCAGATGCCAGATGAGCGGCTGCCTGCTGACCCTATCAATCAGCCAGCACCGGCCTGCCCAATGCCAGATCCCTCCGGGGACCAGCCGATCCAATTTCGGTCCCTCTGTCTGATCCACTGCTTCAACCCTAGACACCATTAGGAGCCATCGCCCCACAGGGGCTGATGCGGAGTCTCCCTGCAGGTCTGCAGATAGATCATTTGGGTCCCCCATGGGACCTCAGCCAGGACCCTCAGGCCTTCCTCTAGGGCCTCAGCCAGCCCCACCGTTGAGCCCTTATGCAAGTTACCCAATGCCGGGCTAACCCACGCCAGGGTACCCAATTCCAGGTTACCTGACGCCCAGGTACCCAACGCCAGGTTACCCAATGCAGGGCTACCTGATGCCTGGGTACACCACACCAGGATACCCAATGCCAGGGTGTCCTCCATCAGGGTACCAGACTCCAGCCCATCCGTATCCCCCGGTGGCCCCTCAACTGATGCCGGTAGATTATGATGCTCTCTTCAATTCCTGGTGGAAAAGAGCTAAGCAGCAGCTGACACTGGAGCGGGACTGATGCCAAGCAGACACTGCCTGTATGCCAGCCTGTTCAACCCTGACTCCACAGTTCCTCTCTCCTTTCAGGGCCCATTCTCCATCTTCCAGATGCACATTAGTTGTCTCCGCATCAGAGGACCAAGGTTGCTTATTGGAGGACCCTTTGACAGAGGACCCCGGTCAGAGGTCACAGTCTCCCGAAAAGCGCCCTCCACATGACTCCAAGTCTGACTTCTCTTCTTCCTCAGGCTCTGAATCCCCTCTGCAGGAGGACCCCAGGCCCAAGGAGACTCTGACATCTCCTCCAGAGGATGTCTCCTTTATGGATATTCTCTGGAAAATCCAAGAGGCCAATGGCTGAAAGATAGAGGAGCACAATCCCCAGCGCCGGAGGTTAGCAGAGCACCTTGACCTTCCGGAACTGTCGCCCTCCTCATTCCCCCAAGGATGGGACCCCACGATGATTTAGCCATGGCTGCATGGCTGCAATCATTGTCCGTTGCAGCCATCCCCAAGAGGGTGGACAGATTGTACCATGCTCCAGAGGGGAAAGATCATTTGGCTAACCACCCCAAAGCTGATTCAGTGGTTATCAATGCAGCTCATGACTGCACGATGAAAACAAAGCAAATGAGTATCTCTCCTCCGGACAAGGAGTCGAGGCAATTTGACCAGTTTGGCTGCAAGGTCTATTCATCCTCGACCTTGGCTCTGCGGGCTCTAAATTATGTTGCCCACATGTTTTGCTACCAAAAGGCCATCCTCAGCCAACTTAAAGTAGAGTTTAAGGCCTTACCCAACTCTGCAGCCAAGACCAAAATTGAGCAAATGGTCAGGAAGGCAGAGATTACCTGCTGCCACATCTTGAGGGTGATTTACGATGCCATCGACGCTTCCGCTATAAGTTCGGCGATGGTGGTTTGTATATGCAGACACTCCTGGTTGCAGATATCCGGTTTCGCCCAGGATGTCCAGGCATCTATTCTGGACGCCCCCTTCAGGGGCTTGGTGCTCTTCGGAGGGGATGTCAAGGACACAATGACTGATCTACAGGAGCGAGAGAAGGGCCTCCAATCAGTGCACTCCCTCGATTACATCAATCCCAAGTCTCATATCCCCTTTCATCGCCAGCAAAGATGCCAGACAAGGCATCAGACCACCAAATGTCAAGGCAAGCGTCAGGCTCCCTCTCCCGCCTCTAACACTCCCCCGCTAAGTCACACAGAACTTCTGGGGCAGCGCTCCCCAACATTCCCCCTGCCTCTTGACTTGTGGTTCAGACACCCCCCCACCTACAGTTCCCAAGAAGCCAGTCGGGGGCAGATTGGCCAGTCACCTATTCGGGAGGGAGGCGATCATGACAGGCTCATGGGTCCTTCAGCTAATAGCTCAGGATCACATGCTGGAGTTCACAAAGCAACCTCCAGAAAATCTTCCAGGTCACTCTCATTACCCGAAAGGTCACATTCTGCTCATCAGAGAGGAGACTGTGGCTCTGCTACAAAAGGCTGCCATAGAGCCAGTTCCTCAGGGCCAGATGGGAAGGAGGTATTACTCACACTTCTTCCTTGTCCCAAAAAAGACCAGAAACCTTTGGCCAATCCTAGACCTCAGCTCGCTCAACCTGTACATTGAGTACAAACGGTTTTGCATGCTGACCCTACCGGGGCTCTTGCCACTGCTCTATCAGGGACACTGGCTCTGCGCACTGGATAAGCAGAATGCATACCTGCATGTTCCTATCTTCCCAGCCCACCGCCGCTTCCTCAGGTTTGCTTTCCAGGGGGAACACTTCCAATTCAAGTCACTCCCCTTTGGCCTTTCGTCGGCACCCAGGGTGTTCGCCAAGTGTCTAGCAGTGGTTGCAGTGGCTTTACGTTGTCAGGGCCACTATGTGTTCCTTACCTTGATGACTAGCTTCTGTTGGCTCCATCGAGGGATCACCTGGAAGATTCTCTAGCAGCTACCCTGGATCTGTTCCGCAAGGTGGAAGTCACAGTGAATTACCCCTAGTCTCACCTTACTCCCTCCCAGTGCCTCTAGTTTATTACGGCAGTGCTGGACACAGCCCAGGATCAAGCCTTCCTCCCCGTAGACAGGGCAGAAACACTGCAGAGGCAAGCTCGGCAAGTGGTCTCCAGTCATTGGACTATGGCCAGGACAGTCCTTCGCCTCCTGGGCCTTATGGCAGTGACTATTCCCACTGTGCCTTTAGCCAGATTCCACATGCAAGTCACGCAGCAGACCCTAAGGGTTCAGTGGGACCAGAGATCGGGTGACCTGGATCACAGGGTTCTGGTGTCCAACCCTATGCGAACAGATCTCCTTTGCTGGCAGGGTCTGAGAAATCTCTGTCAGGAGGTCCCCTTTCAGCCTACCCCTCCAGTTCAAACCCTGACAACAAATGCATCAGGTCAGGGCTGGGAAGCACATCTGGGGGGTCACAGAACTCAGGGATCCTGGTCTCAGAGAGAGAGCTCTCGATACACATCAATGTGCTCGAGATACGTGTGGTGTTGTACGCCCTCCAAGCCTTCCAGCCTTTTCTCCTCCTAGGACCACTCCTTATCCAGTCGGACAACGTGTGTGGTCTGGCACCTGAACATGCAGGGAGGCACTCAATCATATCCCCTGTGCAGGGAAGCAATACGAGTGTGGCACTGGACAGTTCAGTACCAGCTCCAGCTCACGGCAGTGCATGTCCCAAGCATTCAGAACATCCTAGTGGACAGTCTCAGCCACACTCAGGCAATGGCCCATGAGTGGGAACTACGGCAGTCGGTGGTCAAGGACATCTTCATCTTTTGCGGTTGCCAGATCTCAATCTGTTCGCCTCCCCATACAACGCAAAACTACCCAGTTTTTGCTCGCTCATTCCTAGGCCTGGTGTTTTTTGGCAAGATGCGCTGTCCCTTTGGTGGACAGGGAGGTTCCTGTATGCCTTTCCTACCTTTCCAGTTCTGCAGAGGACACTCCTCAAACTGCAAGGGGATAGAGCTCAAATGATTCTAATCGCTCCATATTGGCCTCACCAGATATGGTTACCTCTGCCCCAGCAGTTAGCGGTGGAGCCTCCGGTTCCTCTTCCCCTCTGCCAGGACCTTCTGACCCAGGACCAGGGCATGCTGGTTCATCCAGATCTCAAGTCCCTTCACTTTCAGGCTTGGCGCCTTCAGAAATAGCTGTCTAATGCTTTTGGGTTTCACCCAGAGTCACAACAGTCTTGGTAGAGGCCAGAAAGCCATCTATAAGAACCACCTACGCTATGACGTGGAAGACATTTTCTATCTGGGCAGCCTCCAGTAGTTGGGACCCTTTCTCATGCCTTGTTCCTCAGGTCGTGGAGTACCTGTTGCATCTCTCTGACCTGGGACTCAAGTAATTCTTCGCTGAAGGTCCACATATTTGCCCTATACATCTACCACACCCCGGTGGAAGGCAAAACTTTGGCTCAGTTGGAGGTTTCCCGAACCTTTCTGAAGAGAATCCTTCATATGAAACCCCCGGTCAGAAACCATGTTCCTCTGTGGGATCTGAATTTTATCCTTGAAAAACTCACTTTGTCTCCCTTTGAACCAGCAGCGAGTTGCAACCTGCGCTTCTTCTCTTGTAAAGCGTTATTTTTAGTTGCTATTACCTCTGCTCAAAGGATTTCCGAGCTTCAGGCTCTTATCCGTAAAGAGCCTTATTTGATTTACATAGAAACACAGAAACATAGAATTTGATGGCAGATAAGGACCGCTTGGCCCACCCAGTCTGCCCATTTCCCTACCTAATGGATAAGCTGCAGATCCTAGTTAACCAGCAGCCTACTTCTTTCTACCCCCACCCCCTAGAATTACCTTATGGCTGTCCCATGCATGCTTGAATTCAACCACTGTTTTTGACTCCACAACCTCCTCCGAAGGCCGTTCCATGCATCCACAACCCTCTCTGTGAAAAATACTTCCTTACATTACCTCTGAGCCGCCCCCAATCTTCAAATTGTGCCCCTTGTTCTTGCATCTTTTTTTGAAAGATGCTACCCTCTTGGACTTTGTTGATTCCCTTGAGGTACTTGAAAGTTTCTATCATGTCCCCCTCCCTCCTTTCATCGAGGCTATGCATATTAAGCTCCTTTAGTCTCTCTTCATATGTCTTCCAGTGCAGACCCTGCACCATTTTAGTTGCCCTCCTTTGAACAGCTTCCATCTTGTCTATGTCCTTGCGGAGATTGGGTCTCCAGAACTGCACACAGTACTCCAGATGGGGTTTCACCAGCTGTCTGTACAGAGGGATAACAACTTCCTGTTTTCTACTGGTGATGCCTCTCCCTATGCATCCCAGTATCCCCCCAGCACTCCTTACTGCCCTCTCACATTGCTTGCCCACCTTTAAGTCATCTGATATGACTACCCCAGGTCCCTTTCCATTTTTGTTGTTGTTAGTATCTCACCCCCATTGTGTACTCTTCCCCTGGGATTTTGTTTCCAGGTGCATTACCTGCACTTCTTAGCATTAAATCTAAGCTGCCATACATCTGACCATTCCTCTAACCTTGCCAAGTCCCTTCTCATCCTTTCCACCCCACCTTGTGCATCAACTCTGTTGCAGATCTTTGTGTCATCTGCAAAGAGACATACTTTTCCTTCAGTCCCTCTGCAATGTAGCATAATCACATTGAAGAGACCAGTCCTAATACTGAACCTATGCACTCCACTATAACCCCTTTCTTCAGAGTGGACTCCATTTACTATTACCCTCTGTGTCCTATTCTCCAGCCAATTCTTTACCCAGGCTATCATCTTGGGACCCACTCCCAGGCTGGCTAACTTATATTAATCTTTTGTGGGACTGAGTCAAATGCCTTGCTAAAGTCTAGGTAGGCCATGTCCACAGCCCCTCCCTGATCTACTACTTTGGTCACCCAGTCAAAGAAATCTATTAGATTCATCTGGCATGACCTTACCACTGTGAATCCATGCTGCCTTGGGTCCTGTGCCCCTCTGGCCTCTAGGTACTCGACAATTCTTTCCTTCAGAAGTGATTCCATCATTTTCCCTATCACTGAGGTTAAACTAACAGGTCTGTAGTTTCCTGCTTCTGCCTTGCTCCCACTTTTGTGAAGGGGAATCACATCTGCCCTCCTCCAGTCCTCAGGTACCACCCCATCCTCACATGATTTGTTAAAGAGGGTAGTCAGTGGTGTCACTAGTTCTACCCTTAGTTCTTTTAGAATTCTGGGATGAATCCCATCAGGCCCCATTGCTTTGTCCACCTTCAGTTTTAAGAGTTCTTTCAGAACCCTTTCTTCTGTAAATGGGCTGGTATCAACTTCTGTATCCAGAGTTTCTATTGTTTGTTTTAGGTACCTCCCCCTCTTCATTTGTAAATACTGAGCAAAAATATTTGTTTAGTATCTCTGCCTTTTCACAGTCACCCTCTGCCGACCCCCCTCCCTTTATTAAGCCTCACTATCCCTCCCTTAGTCTTCCTTCGCTCCCTGATGTACCTATAAAAGGTTTTATCCCCTTCTTAACTGAGTTGGCTATCTTTTCCTCAGTTCGGGCCTTTGCTGTTCTGACTGCCTTCCCAGCTTCCTTTTACTTTAACTGATACAATTCTCTGTCCTGCTCCTTCTGTGATTCCTTGTACTTTCTGATGCTTTTTCTCTTCAGACCTTCACTGCCACCTCCTTTGAGAACCATAGTGGTTTCTTACATCATTTGTTTTGTTTATTTGCTTCACACAGAGGCTTGTTACCTCTGTGATGGCAGTTTTATTATTCCCCATTATTCTTCCACCCCTCCTTCCTGCCCATTTGCTAGTGCATTCCTTAGGCACTCACCCATTTTGGCAAAGTCAGCCCTCCTGAAGTCCAGTACTTTTGCTTTTGTATGGCTTGACTCTATTGCTGTGTTTATTGTGAACCATACTGTTCGATGGTCGCTAGTTCCCAGATGGCTGCCCTCTTCTACATCTGTGATCCTCTCTCCATCTCCATTTGAGAGGACCAGATCTAAGATTGCTCCCTCTCAAGTGGGTTCCAATACTAGTTGTCTACTAGTGGATTCCAATACTAGTTTCCACAAAGACTGGGTGGCTCCGCGTACAAATCCTAAGTTTTACCAACAGTTGTTTCTGAGTTTACTTTAAATCAGACTATACACTTGCCAGTATATTATACTGAGAACTTTAATCAAGGGAAGGCAATTCTGCAAACTCTGGATGTGCACATAATTTTGTGTTTCTACACGAATCAAAGTCAGTCCGAAAATTGGATCAGCTTTTTGTTTCCTTCACGGCCAAAAGGTAGGGCGCAACAGTTTCAAAACAGTGTTTATCTAAGTGGTTAGCAAACTGCATTCTCTTTTGCTATCAGAAGTACAACAAACCCCTTCCGGGGGAAGTCAAAGGGCATTCAACCAGAGGCATGACTGCATCTACTGCTTGTTTCAGAAAATGTTTCTGCCAGACCTTCACTAAGCATTACAGTCTGGACATTGCCTCTAAATGCAGGGCAGGCTTTGGACTGGCCGTCCTTCAAGGCCTCCTGTCTTAATTCCCTGCCTACTGCAGACCTTTATCCTGCCTCTCATGTTCAATCTCTGCTTGACTTACACCGCTTGGGACTCAGTCCTTATGGTGATTGTCTACTGCAAGAGCCCTCTCGAAGTAAGATAGTAAAGTTACATAAGAACTTACTGTAACAGTAGATCTTCAAGAGAGGCTCTTGCAGTAGACAAGGTTTTCCCTCCTTCCTTCCCCCTGCTGTTTCTCCTTTTTTCTCCTCAGCCTTACTCATGGCTCCAGGAGCCAACTCCTTCTCCTGTTGTACCTGTCACAGGTCTCCGGCGGGAGAACTGAGGCGGACATGGGGGACTGCCCACTATATACTATTAGGCCGACATCGGTCACGTGATGTTAGGTCCCCTGCCAGACATTGCTAGCTAAGTTTTCCATGTGGTCCTAGCTCCTGGCGGCTCAGCCCTTTTGATGACTGTCTACTGCAAGAGCCTCTCTCAAGGATCTACTGTTACAGTAAGTTCTTACTTAATTGTACTTTCTCATGCATACCTTAGAGGCCCCGAAAATGGCCCCCTTAATTGCTCCCATTTCTCTTCCACCCCAGCTACGTTATCCACCCTTATTAAATCATCCCTGACCAACTCCTTCAGTCTACTGAAGTCCATCTTTCTAAAATGAATGACTTCAGCTCTTGATTGCGGTTTACCAGATATGAGGGCAAGTTCAAACCAAACAGAGTTATGGTCACTGTTTTCTAGCAGCTCCCCTACTCCCACAGATCCTTTCACCTCTGAGGTGGTGAGCACCACATCAAGAATGACTTTCTACCTGGTGGGCTCCTTAACTAACTGTAACAGCAGACAATGCTTTTAAATGAATGCTTGGAGTTAGCTAAGTAGATACACTGATAAGATATTACTGAACTGCAGTGACCATATATTGATTTATAAAAACATAAAATGTTTCATATCAACATAAAAAACGTAAAACGGATCAGTGCATATTTAAAGAGGACTGGAATGATTTGTAATTGACAGCTGTTTAGAATGTTAGTATTTTCAGAAATGATACTTATACCCCTAAATGATCCATATAATTGGCATCAGGAGCATGCGTAGGGAGGATGGAAAGGTTGGGAGGAGTGGGGAGGGGGGGACAGGGTCAGTTGCTCAAGCTGTGGATCCTGCAATATGAGCACACTAGATAGACCAAATGTCCTCCTGCTGGCTTCTTCGTATGTTCGTATGAATAACTGAACCAAAATAAAGAGTGATGTGAAAACTGTATTTTCCATTGTTTGTTTTTGTGGGTGCCATTTTGTTATAGTTCTCTTCATGGAAGTCGTGATTTGGAATTTTAACTGTGTCATGGTTTGTGTACAGAACTATGAGCATGGCTCTGATAGGTCAACAGCCTATGTTTAGCATTCTGTACACAAACCATGACATAGTAAAAACTCCAAATAACTGGTTCTATGAAATGAAATGTGCGGAATGTTATCCATAAAACAAAACAACAACATAAAAAAACTGATAACACAGTTTTTCACATAAGTGTTCATTCTGGGACAGTTAAACGTGGAATATTTGGAGTAAGAATGTCATTGCTGTAAACAGGGATATTACCAGCTACTGCCAATTGGCACACATTTTCCATCCCCTTTAAAGTGCTGTCAATTTTAAGCATATAAGCATGTAGCAACACAAACAAAACGTATCATTAGGGTCTATATATTTTGATCGAACACTAAGCTTTCACTTAGAAAAACCAAAACTTTAAAAATAGTATGATTAACATTTCAGATGTTACATCTTTTAAAATATAGCTTCAAACATTATAAAATATTATATAAGATTATTTTTGGAAACAGAAGATACTAGTGGTTGTTCTGTCTAAAAATAACACATTCTTTTGTAGTGTTTTGTTTAGCATCTTAGAATACAGTATTATGAAGTTCTGCTTTAAATCTGAATTTACAGCAGATTCTCAGTGTTGGCAACACCTTTCTCATGAGGGAAAGACGAGGGATAGAGCAATTTTTAAGGAATAAAATGAGGAACACCCCTCATAATCAGGGACAGTTGAGAGGTATAGTTGCATGAGCACAAAGTAGTCTTTGTGACCCACTGCACTGGCAAACCTGATCCAACACGGCACTGAAAGCCTCCTGCTTTCCGTCTGATAAAGCACCCCAAAATAAAGTGACACTGCCAATGCTAAATTCATCATCCTACAATAAAACACTAAGTAATGTACTGTGCTGTACTGTACTGCAGGTTAGAAAAGAACTGCTTAAATTCACCTCACAGCCAAAGGAGCTGCTTCCTCCAGGTAAAAACATGAAAAAAAAAACAGATGTTCAAGGCCAAAATAAGGTTGTTTACATAGTCTAATAAATGATACTGTACCTCAAGTCACAAAGCAGCAACTCAGCCTGTTAATAACTGAAATTCTCCACTCAGAAAAGATCCAGAAGCAACTGATTTGATACATTTTATTGGACCAACATAAATGGTACAAAAAGAACAAAGTGCTTTAGCTTTCGGAACAACCAAGTCCTTCCTCAGAAGCTTATGACAGTCAGGCACCCAGAAAATCACATACTCTGAATGCCATATATAGATAATTTCTGTTATTTAATTATATATTTTTTAGTTGGTTTAAAATTATAATTATATCACATTTTGACATGTACTTAAGTAAACACTGAATCCAAAGGTCTTGCTTTTCATTAGACTGTATTCTCAAAACACACTGAGACATTTAAAATGTATGTTAGTGGAGCTCTCTGCTTGAAGAGTTCTTATCTTATTCTGGTAACATTTGACTTTGGAAGGCTCCTCAGCTAAACAAGTATTTAAGTGAGTATTGAATCCAAAAGTTTTGCTTTTCAATAGACTGGATTCTCAAAACACACTGAGACATTCAGAATTTATGTCAGTGGAGCTTTCCGCTCTAAGTGTTTTTATCTTATTCTGGTGACATTTGACCTTGAAAGGCTCCTCAGCTAAAGGCAAACTGGTGCTATCTAGTTTCTCTAATGCAAACTTCAGTTATGGTTTAAATGAGTATTTTAAACCAATGAGAATTCTTTATTTTTTTTTTTTATGCATGATCTGGATGTTAATAGTATGTGATTTTCTGGGTGACTGTCATAAACTTCTGAGGAAGGACTTGGTTGGTCCGAAAGCTAAAGCACTTTGTTCATTTTGTAACATCTATGTTGGTCCAATAAAAGGTATCAAACCATTTGCTTCTGAATCTGTTCTTACAAGGACCATTACGGCAACTAAACGATTTGTTTGCCACTCAGAAAAAACATTCCTCCCTGGGCAGTAAGTGGAATGGAAATGTATGGGGCACAAAGGCGGGCACTTCCAGGTTCAGCTCCACAGACCTGACAGACTATCATTTCAGAAAAAGTCTGCTCAGTATGAACTGCTCAAAGTGAAAATAAGCACCAGATAGTATATGCTTACAGTCTACCTGAAGATGAACTGGGAACTGCTGCAGTCAAACTGGCCCACAGAAGTCACCACTACAAGCATCTGATACTAAACCAACAGTACAACTCTGGTTTCCGTACTGTGACCCAAATCAAGGGTAGAAAAAATGCTGGTAAAGAGTTTTTATTCAACACCCAAACCCTCGAAAGAAACTCCTCAGACCTCTCACTCCCAGATGAGTTGTAAGACAAATACAGTATATTCATAAGGGGCAATTCCACAATAATTTAGAAGATCTACTGACTCCCTCAGTGGCTCAGCTGCTCTAGAACTGTACAGCATTCCTAAAGGGAAACAGGTGTGTGGGGTCCCTCAGAGTCTGGAAGACCATGAAAAGCTCCTTTAAACAAGTACTTGAACTAACCTGTAGGTGTCAGCAGTCCAGAGACTGCCAAGCCTTTCTGTCCCATATTGTTTCTTGGCAGCAGCCATTTCATGGAACTGTAGGACAGCAAGTGATTTGCTGGCTCTGTGGCATTGAGTGGTGGGGGACTACTCTGGAATGCTGCTGACCTGTATTTATGCTCCATAACAAGGATACCAAGAGTGGAGGTGAGCAGGGAGGGTGAAGAACATCCACGCAGAGGCTTTCCTCCAAGGTGGCAGGCTCAGTTTTGCACAGCTTACAGAATGACACCTGGTGGGGATTAGTGAGGACAGCATTGGTGATGTGCATGACCACTCATTGCCTGCTATCTCCAATTGAGAATCACTATGAGTGTGCACATTTACACTGGGCAAGACAGCAGGAAGAAAATCTGGGAAAAAAGGCTCCACTGGAAGTAAAATTACATTGGGGTTGACAACAGCTCCCCTATACTGGCCGTTGCGCAGTGATCCTGAATCTCCTTAAGAGCATGCTGTATAGGGACAGCTGGAAACAGTGACCCTGGTCTGTGGGGCAAGTCAGTGTGCAGAGTCCTGGCAAGCAGGGAGATTGCACCAACCAGGATTCAGATCCCAAATGTGAGGTGAATGAAGGTGTCAAGCCCTGCACAGTAGCAAACACAGCAATTAAAAAAAGGTGAAAAGTGATTTTATAGTTCCAAAAGCTGTGGATGAGAACAAACAGCTTCCCAACCTATCACACTGCTTTCTGTATCAAGATTCCAGGAAACGGCTGCTGACAATCAATACACTGCAGACTTGGTAAGGGATGGCTCCACAGTTTTAACCAGGGTAAGCCCCATACTTTCTTAAAAAAAGATGACACAGTCCTACTCTATCCTGCTAGAGATTGTTTCAGTATAGAAAAAGTTCTTCAACAAGACTTTAACAAACTTGAGCATTGGTTAGCAGAGAACAAATTGATGCTAAACACAACAAAAAACTAACATAATGTTTTTTAAATGTAAAGCAGGAGGGGTTGGTACTTTATCGTCTGACATACTGATAAAATGTATTTGGGGAACAACATTAGATCAGGCTACTTCCTACATATACTTGGGTCTGTGGGTTGACCATGAATTAAATGTTGACGATCGTACAGAACACATTTGTGTCAAAAGTTTCTCAAATGCTAGGGGCATAGGCATAAAAACTGTATGTCTTGAAAGACTAAGGAAAAATTGATAAATACAGTTATAATTCCTTTAATTGATTATGGAAGTATTATTTATCGGTCAGCAAATAAAAACAATCTGCAAAAGTTAGACAGACTTCAATATCGACTGGCGAGATTTATTTTAGGTTTAACAGGTCCCCATGCAATGTATCACCATCGTACTATGCTTTTACAACTAGACTGGATATTGTTGGAACTTAGGAGGGAAGGACTTTTGGGTAATTTTCTGTACAAATGTGCAAAAAGGTTTAGTTCCAGAATATCTCACAGATAAAATGATACCTATTTCAACATCCTATTCTTTGCGTGACATCACAGGCAAAGGTTTGAAATTTCTTCAGGAAAAAACTAGAAATGGGTGAATGTGTTTTGACTATATTACAACAACTGTCTGTAATTCCCTTCCTCCAAAACTACATAACATGCCTACTTACCCCAGTTTCAAGTCGTCATTTTTGGAGCTGCATCCTTTTTTGTGTGTCTGTTATTAACTACATTAACATTTTATATATGTTGTTGTATTAACTTGTCTGTAACATTTTGATGTATTTTTATTTTATTTAAGTCTTGGAAATACACCTTTGAGCTGGAAGCTCGTTTACAAAGGTTCCACATCAAGTAAAAGAAGAACCATACATTTCATATTGGCACATTGTAAGACAGTAAAAGTACAATGTTACAAGGTGTGGTAAAACAAACAGGCGGATACATAGTTACAAGCACTTGAGATACACCATTACAATCATATAGAGGGGCAAACATAAACATTTTTCCTTTGTCAGGGTTACAAGGGGGAGGGTAGGAGGAGAGAGGTGGGGGTAGAAATAAGTGCATCAAGGAAGATAGGAAAATGACTGAACTGGCTGAATGTTTGGTAGGGATGGAAGCAGGGGGGAGGAGGAGTTGGGGGGGTGGGAGGAGGTAGGGAAAAAGAGGGCAGATGGGGAAGGTGGCCGTAGATAGGGATGGAGTTAGCAGTCGCATCTGCTCTGATTGGTAAGGTGTTGGCGGAGCTTTCTCTTGAAAGGCCCCAGCTTAGGCTCATTTGCTATGTCGGATGGGAGTTCATTAAGACAGCACGGGACATGATATGCAAAAGACCTCTGTGCTTGAGAAGTATGGAAGAAAGGGACATGATATGTCGCCACGGTATGTTGCCTGGTAAAAAGGATGGCACTGAAAATAGGCTTTGCCTAGTGCCTTATCCTTTCAAAATATAAATAAACTTGAACTTGAAAGAGAGCTTTTCTTGGCTTTCCAATTATTAGAGACTCTGTGCACTTGTGTTCTACTTTGAGCACTCAACATGTTCATTGGCAAACCCAGGCCTAAAGTGGTTGTGCCTTTGTTGGGTGAAGGTGTGCTAGAAAGTGAGCTTCCAATCTGTAGTACTATGTAGACTAGACTTGAGACAGGCTGTGAAGCACTATGGCTATGGAACCTTTGCTGTCACATCCTCTTTGTAATCCACTGCTGCTAAGTATAAAATATCTGAGTTTGAAATACATAAAAAAGGAAGCATGGCAATGAAGCAGGTTGTTACTGCAGGATCAAAGACTACACGATTGCATGTCCCAACACAAAAGGGAGGCAAGGGAAAGGGGAAATTGTTTAACAAAGAAAGGCACACTAAGCCAGAGCTTGTTTCCAGATGTGGTCTGGAAGCACAAGGAAGTTAAGTGACTTTCTCAGGGACACACAGTGTGCAAGTAGGGCTGATGAGATTCAGACTCAGGTCTCCTGGTTTGTAGCTCAGTGCCCTTAACCACTATGCTATACTGCCTCAAGAAATGAGAGTTTTGTAGGAATACATGTCTGCCGGGGGGAAGGGGTGTTTGTAAGACATCTCCCACATGTTCCAAAAGGGTCCCATTGGGTCCCAAAACATATGCATGGCCGTGGATGTCCGCCAGACCTGACCCCTGTTGGTCCCCTTCCCAAAGGCAAGCAAAACAGTACTTTGCAGTACTTGCTGTCAAATCAAAGTGCCATTCAGCAGGCTGTGAAGACAAATATGATACCACCAAGTTAGTACAAGGGGTCTCCCACACTGGTGGAAATGCACACTATGGCCTGAGACTGCTAGGCCTGGAACCAGCAAATGGATGTGACAGAAAATGTACTCTGGGTTATCTCTAAGGGAAATAAAGTGCTCTTGGCCTTGGCAACTTATAGAGCAGAAATGGCTCCTCATCCTACAGCCAGCCAGCTTAAACGAAGACTCTGGGCAAGACTGAGCCATTGAAAACTAAAACAGGAGACTCAGCTTGGTATCCAAAGGACACTAGTAAATCTTATGCATCTGTATGTGAACCAAACAAAGATCTGCCTGGGAAAAGGTCACTACCAGAGACCTTTGATGGCCGAACCCAGAAAAACATCATTTATCTGATAGGGAAAAATGTTCACATGCATATCCAGCTCAAATAGTTATGAAAATTAATTTGTAGGTTGAATGAACTCTCTGTCTGTACAAACAGCACATGTGAAATGATCCCTTTTTCAAATAGCTTGTAAGGATAGCCTGGAAACAGGGATTTCTTGACAGAAGGGCAAAATATTAGTGATTAATAAAAATGCTATCTACACAAGGGGTAGTCAAGTCAAATCACAGACTTTATGTATGGAGCACATCTCGTATGCATTTTTATTTATTTATTTATTTATGACAATTTCGGATAACACCTTTGAGCAAACAGTGCTCTTTTACAAAAGTTCCACATCTTGGACAATGGACAAGAATAGACAAGAACAGGCAGGTAGATAACACTTAATACAGTTACAGTACATGAGCTGCCAGTGGCTTTGTCAAGATAAGGCAAAAGAATTAATAACAGGTAAAACATTACAGAATGCATGAGCTGCCAAAGGCTTTGTCAGGTGATCTAACAAGTGCATGAGAGGGCCAGAGGTAGCTGGTGAGAGGATAAGGTAGTCGGGGACAGGCAAGAACCGAAGGGGTAGGGGACTGGAGGGATAAGGTAGGTGGTGGAGGTCAGGAGTAGGTGGTGATGGAGGGGAGGGGAGAAGGGTTGGGAGATGTAAGTGGGGGTAACAGGATGGGTGGGGGAAGGAAAGAAGAGTTGGTATGGGCAAGGTGGAGAAAGGAGAAAGAGAGACTATAAAAGCTAGGAGGTGCAGGGGGTAATAGGTGAGGGGAAAGACAAAGATGTGAGAGGGAATGGAGAGAGGGAGGAGTGAAATCTGGGGGGCAAGGGAGAAGACTGAGGTGGCTGATGTGAAATATTGGAAGGAGTTAATAAGGAGGGAGTGGGGTGTGGTGAGAGTGCATAAGTAATGGCGAGGCCAGGAGGGCCAGCAGGGAATTTAAGTGTAGCAGTAGGCACTGGCCACCAAGTGCAGTCGTAGTTTGTGCTTAAAGGAGCTGAGATTCTGTGCATTGGTGATATCCACTGGGGGTGTGTTGAACCAGTTAGAGGCCCTAACTTTGTAGGAGGGCTGCCCTTGAATGGTCCGGCAGTGGGGAACTGCGAAGATTAGTGTTCCAGAACCCCTGGTAAGGCAGGTGGCACAGTAAGGGGAAAGTATAGACTGAACCCCTGGTGGAAGGAGGCTTAGCACTGTCTTCTTAGCAAGTAAGCAGGTCTGATACTTAATTCTGCCTTGAAGTTGTAGCTAGTTAGCCTGTTCATACAGATCACATGTGTGTGCGTATGTGAGTCTAGATGCTGTGGAGGATGATGTGAGGAGCTGGCAGGTCTTGTTTAAGGCTATGGCTATACGCCGGAGGGCAGTGTCAGTAGCTGATCCATAAACTACGAGGCCATAGTCAATTAAAGAGGTGACTCAGCTCTGGATGGCAAGTTTTAATGCTTCTTCTGTCAGACAGTGACTATGCCTATATAGCAGGCCTATGCGTGTATTCACAGCTTTAGCTAGGTTATTTATATGCGTGGAGTATGAAAGAGTGGCGTCAAGAGTCACTCCCAGGTATCTGAACTGGTCTACCTGTTCCGGCACAGTGCCACCACTATTGTAGATTAGCAGTTGTTGGAGTTTGTGTTTGTTGTGAGTACCATGAAACAGCATTGATTTGGTTTTTGAGTAGTTTAGGATGAGCTTACGTGACCTGAACCAGGTTTCAACTTTTGAGAAACTACGCTGTAGCTGTTGCTGGAGGTGATGGGGGTCAGAGTGGCTACAGAAAATGACTGCATCATCTGCATAGAGTAGAATTTGGTCATGGCAAGTGGCAGGCAGGTCATTCATGAAGATGTTGAAGAGTAAGGAGCCAAGGATGGAACCTTGTGGTACACCCACACAGACTGGAAGGGGGGTCAAGATGGTGTCTCCAATTCTGACTTGCTGAAAGTGGTCACTAAGGTAGCTTTGGAACCAGCAAGTGGCATCTGGTGAAAGGCCAAGATGAGATAGTTGTTCAGTTAGTAGGGAGTGGTTAACTGTATCAAACACCTTAGTTAGATCAATAAAGGTGGCACTGGCCAATTGGTTGTGGTCTGGTGCCTAGTGGATAAGGAGGTGAAATCTAGTAGTGCAGTGGTGGTGCTGTGACCTTTTCAAAAACCATGTTGCTGGGAACATTGGAGGTTATATTTCTCCAGGTAGTCTACAACTTGTTCAGCAACTATCCTTTCCAAAGCCTTGGAGAGTGGGAGAAGGCTGGATATAGGCCTGTAGTTATTTGTGAGAGTCTTGTCACCACTTTTGTGGATAGGCGTCACCACAGCTGACTTCCATTTGCTTGGGAATTGTGAGAGCATAAGACAGCAGTTGAGAATTTTTGTAAGGGGTGGCAGAACTTCATCAAAGGTGAGGATGATGAGTTTCAAATCAAGGGAGTCAGCACTATGCCTAGACTTCCTGAATACTTTCAGTAGATGTTTCCTGGCTAGCCCTTCAGTGATAGCCTTAAAATAAAATTGGGGGTTCGGCTGGGCTGCCTGAGGGATGGTGGGATGGGTTACTCTTGGTGTGGGATCAAAGAAGTTAGGTTGGAGCACATGACTGAGGTCACCAAATGTTGCGTTTAAAGCATTAACAATGGTTACTTTATCCGGGGTGATACTTCCATCAATGTTGAGCATTGCAGGGGAAACTTTTTTTTTTTTTCCAGTTACCTCGGATAGGTTGTCCCAGAACTTCTTCCCATCATTCCAGTTGTTTGCAAGGGCATTCCTATAGTAGGAGGCTTTTGCCTGGCGGATAGCTCTTGTGCAAGCATTCTGTACTGATTTGTAGGCCTGAGCATTCCCTAGGGTGATGGATGCTTTAGCACGGTACCATAGTTGGTCACAGGATTTCATCAGTTCAAGGAGGTCATGAATCACCCATAGGTTTATTGATCTTCTAATCTTTCATTTCTTGTATGGAGCATGAACATCACACGCTATGTTAAAGGTACTGATAAAGAACTCTAGGGCAGAGTCCATGCCCTGAGCATCATCAACTGGAGACCATTCGAGTGATCGCAGGTGTGTTTTTAATGGACCTAGTTGACCAGGTAGAAGTATTCTACTGACAATGAATTTTGGTGGGGGGGTTGTTGAATTTGTTATACCAGAGGGAAATGACTGGAGAATGGTCACTTATGGTGTCCAGGAGTACTTCAGTCTTAGTGATGTGTTCAGGTCAATTAGTGAGGACCCAGTCCAGGAGAGAGGAGGTCCCCAGCCTGCAGTTTATCCTGGTGGGTGACTGTTAAATTTGTGCCAGGTTGGCAGCTGCCAAGGCATCCTTATAGGTGCTTGCACAGGGGGCTAGCCAGTTGACATCGAAGTCACCAAGTAGAATCACTTCTGAGTTTTGCCCACAGGAGCTGATGCAGTCGAAGAGGGAGGGAAGACCCTGATTAGTCAGCTTAGGTGGGATATATATTGACACAATTAGACCCAGGAGCAGTCGTTGGCAGTTGAAACAGTCGGTTACAATTCAATGCAGTTGCAATCAGTTGCAATTGCATTGGACTGCAGTCATAAAATAGTGGAGATGAAATCCACTGCAGTTGATGATTCCGTGACCCATCCAGGTTTGTTTTTGTGGTGCACTGCAGTGTGTTTTCTCTTTTTTTCTTTCGGGGGGGTCAGGGGGTGGTGAATATCTAACAGTCCTCAACCGCTGACACCGGGCCTTACAGCAAATAAAATGCACCCCTTTTTCCTGGACACGAAGCATCCACCAATTAGGAGAGATAGAGGGAGGAGCCAGAAGCTTGAAAGTGTCTGTGACCAGCTACATGAGGCGGCGGAGAGAACATGCCTAGGTAGGAGAAGAGACTGTCAGGAGAGGAGGCATCTGTGTTGGTGTGGGGGCAACAGAGCACGCAGCATTTTTCTGCAGGGATGAAGTCTGGTAGTTCGGCCTTTAATCTAAAAATAAGTTAACCGTGTCCACTGTCCTGATGTGTTTGGTGCCTGAAGAGAGACTAGTGTGTGGCTGTGCAGGTCCCAGTCAGTCCTTCAGCAAAGCTAGGCAGTAATTGTGTGAAGGCAGCAAGTCAGTGGTCTGGTCATGGTCAGGATCAGCCCATGACCCTGTCTGCCGAGCCCATCAGGTGACTCTCACTCAGTCTCGGTCAGGTCTTCAGAGTCGGCGAGGAGGAGGAGGAGTGGTAGGTGCACTAGTTCCACTGCATGGAGTACCGGAGTGGGGATGTGGGTCTGGGTTGGGGACTGACTATGTGGGTTGGGAGGAGGGAGCACATAGCTCCAAAAAAACACCAGCACCACCACCGAGTAGAGCAGCAGTGGCAACTTGAGCCATGGAGCCACTTGATACCGCTCACCAAATCATCTCTCGACACCTGGCCGAACTGGCAACAGGCTACTACAGTGAGCAAGGTACTGTATAGGATGTGTATGTAATGCATGCCAAGGCTGGGTAGCGGGCAGTAGGAAGGAAGGGGATGGTCTCTCACAGACTACTCAGTCTGTCTGTGTGTCTGCTACATGCTGGGCTGGTTCGTCTGGCTGGTTGAGGGCTTGGGGGCTGTGGGACCCGGGGGGCCTAACTTGAAAAGCCAAGGTGATCGATCATCATCAGTCTACTCCTGGCAGCGTGGCTATGCTCCCTCTGACTGTAGTAGCATTGTAAGTCAGACTCCCCATGAGGTCGTGGAGCAAGCCAGGTGCAGGTGGTTGGTTGGTGATTTCCCAGACTCATAGGAGGCCGGAGTGCAGAGCATGGTCAGTTGAGTCCAAAGGACAAAATGTTTGTTGTTTGCCACTGTAGGAAACAGATAGACAAAATATTAAATTTCTCACACCAAGATGAATAACATTTAAAAAAAACACATAAGTGTACTTGCTGAAAGGCAAAACAAGTTCAGAAACTGTCAGGAAATGTTTTTTTAATATGAATTAGATTTTTTTAGCTTTAAATTTAAACTACGGATACATCTCAGTTCTGATATACCATACAGGAGGTATTTCTAGGGGTCCACCCTTAAACTGTTTTTAGTCTCATATATTCTACGACTACTAGTGAATTAACATATATTGATGGTTAGCTGTTTGCAAAAGGGTACCTTCTAGCTTCTGTGGGATGTTTAAGAGGTCCTACCTATACTGTAGTTTAGACTCACAGTTCATTTTCTAAGTAACTAGTATTACTGCTGCTTATTTTTCTATACCGTATACTGTTTTACTGCCCTGCTTCAGCTTGTTACTTTCAAGGACCTAGCATATTTTGTTGTTGTTTTGGCTGGTTAATGTGCTTTAGTTGGTCCCTACTGTGTGTGATTTGTTTCACTGCACCTTGTATTTGCATTTTAAAGAGCAGCCAGCTTCTTAGATTGACTCCCTCCAACATATGCAATACCTCACCTGCCCTAGAGTTGAGGGGATAAATAATTCCTTTTTTTCTGCTCATTTATAAAGTTATAATGCTGTCAAATCCCAAATGCTAAAAACAGATCTGCTTCCTGAGCTTAACTCACCAACACACCCCCATGTAGGCACATGCAGTCCCGTTTTGTGATGTCAGAAGGTGAAGGCTGTGTGTGCGCATGCCCCATTGATTTCAAAGGGGATGGGACTTTTCCATAAATTTTATTAACTTTGATAGTTGAAATTTTAATTAAAAAAAGATATGAAGTTAAAAAAGTACAACAAACTACTACATAATGAAATTCAACGATGGTGAAGTTGAAATAATTGGTTGGATTTTCTTCAGTTAGTTGAAGTCAGAAATTTCAAACTAGTTGAAAAAATCAGTCATAATGTGTGGTAAGTCAATCATAATTGTTTTTTCAAGTGACTCCGGGGTCTAGACACAATGGTCAATACCTTATTGTGTTCACCTAGTAGTACCTTAATGGCTAGGATCTGAATGTCATTTCACCTAGAGAAAGCATGCCTTCCAGTCCCGCAGACAAAGGCCTAAGAATTCTAGCTATGAGTCACTGACCAGAAATCAGTCAGATCTTAACTGTGAAGTGGAGTCACAACTCCATCATGATAGTGGCAATACAGCTGGAAAAGCCTAAACAAAGCCAAGCACCAGGAGGCAGGACAAGAGGTAGCCAGGCATCATCTTATCTTGGATCAGTAAAATAGTTGCTGGGCTAGCACCCCCAACACAAGTGTCAAGAAGAAAACCTATAAAGAAACCATGCCCCAAGAAGGGAAGAGAACAATCTGTACAACATGGTAAAATATTCAGCTCTTACAGGCCTCCAAATGCAAAGTGTTGGTCAAATCCATAAGACTTGTAGACACACCTGAACAGGATAACAGGCCCTATTAGGGAATAGCCCAACTAAACTCACACTGCAAACCACTGCCACATCATGAAATTTAAGGAGGAGGCAGAAAAAAGCTGGGGGAGGGGCAGAATGGTAGCAATCACCTGGGCACTTCATAATTTGGGCTGTAGGTGAGGTGATGGGGCATTGCCTGATCAGGATTGTAGCTCAAGTGATGTAGTTTGCCTATCTGGAGTGTAACTTGGTAAGGGAGATCATTCATCGAACTAGGGCTTTTCTTGAATTATAAGTTACATAGAAACATAGAAGCTGACGGCAGATAAGAACCAAAAGGCCCATCCAGACTGCCCATTTTTTCTACCTTATGGATGTGCCATAGGCCTGTACTCTGTCAACGGCCTATCTATTCATACTCATCTGTATTGCTGCTTTATGCCTATCCCATGCCTGTCTGAAGCCCTGCACTGTATTCATATCCACCACTTCCTGAGGTAGGCGTTCCATGCATCCACCACCCTTTCTGTGAAAACAAACTTCCTCCCAATACCCCCTAATCTGCCTCCCTCTGGTCTCATGCTGTGTCCTCTTGTCCTGCTATTTTTCTTATATTGAAACATGTTAGACTCTTTCACCTTGTTAATGCCTTTAAGATGCTTGAATGTTTCGAACATATTACCTCTCTCTCTCCTTTGCTCTAGGGTATACATATTGAGCTCCGTTAATCTATCCTCATATGTTTTCTGATGCAGTCCCTGCACCATTCTGGTTGCCCTTCTCTGGACTGCCTCCATTTTGTTAATGTTCTTGGCAGAGTCGGCCTCCAGTACTGCATGCAGTACTCTAGATGGGGCCTAACCAGTGTCTTGTAAAGAGGGATTATTACCTCCCTCTTACGATTTGTGATACCCCTACTAATACACCCCAACATCCCTCTAGCCTTACCTACTGATTTAGTGGTCTGCTTGGATGATTTCAGGTCATCTGTGATGATGATGCCCAAGTCTCTTTCTTCCCTTGTGATTGCCAGTAACTCCCCTCCCAACCTATAGGTGGCTTCAGCGTTTCTCAACCCTATGTGCATGATTTTGCATTTCTTTGTGTTAAACCCCAGTTGCCACTCTTCCAACCATTTTGCCAGTTTACCCAGCTCTCTTCTCATTCTGCCCACCCAATCTGGATCATCTACTCTGTTGCAGATCTTGGTGTCATCTACAAACACACAAACCTTACCCTCCAGTCCATCTGCAATGTCACTAATGAAGATGTTGAAGAGGACTGATCCCTGAGGTACCCCACTTGTGACTTGCATCTCTTTTGACTGTACACCATTTACCACCACTCTCTGTTTTCTGCCTGCCAACCAGTTTGCCACCCAGTTGACCAACTTCTGTCCCACACCGAGCCTACCCAGCTTATTAATCAATCTTCTGTGTGGACAGTATTGAAAGCTTTGCTGAAGTCAAGGTAGGCGACATCAACTGCACCCCTTGGTCTACCATTCTGGTTACCCAGTCAAAGAAATCTATGAGATCAGTTTGACAGGACCTTCCTGTTGTAAACCCATGCTGTCTTGGATCCTGTGCTCCTATGGATTCCACGTGTTGCACTATCCTGTCCTTAAGAAGTGCCTCCATAATCTTGCCCACTACTGAGGTAAGACTGACTGGACTGGAGTTCTCTGCCTCCACCCTGCTACCACTCTTGTGAAGCAGGATCAAAAGTCCTTCTTCAGTCTCTGGGACCTCTCCTGTGCTCAGAGACTCACTAAACAGTTCTGATAATGGCTCTGCTAGTTCCACTCTTAGCTCCTTTAGTATCCTGGGATATATGCCATCAGGTCCCATTGCCTTGTCCACACTGAGTGTGTCCATGGTGCTGAGCTGTGGGCCCTATCCTACCTTCTTCTCAGTAAATACTGAACAGAAGTATCTATTTAGGATAGATGCTTTTCCTTGGTCCTCCTCAACATACTCCCCCTTATCCCCTTTGATCAAAGCAATACCCCTCTGGACTTTCTCCTTCGCTAATGTATCTATAGAAAGTCTTGCCCCTTCTTTTACTGTTCATACTAGTGTTTCCTTTGTTTGGGCCTTTGCCTGCCTTCCCTGCTTCCCTTAGGGAAGTTTGGTATGCCTCCCTAGCTTCGTCCCGCTGCATTCCCTTATATTTCCTGAAGGCCAGCCTTTTGGCTCTGTCCTTTTCTGCTACTGTTTTTGAGAACCAGAGTAGTTTCCTCCTTCTTTTGCTCTTGCTTTTCTCCCTAACACAAATGCATCCTTAATGCTTGCCTAATTTGCCTGTACCCTCTCACCTGTATTTCTTCTTGCCAGGGCTAGCTTAACTCTGTGGGCCATCTTATCAAAGTCAGCTCCTCTGAAGTCCCATATTTTTGCCTTGGAATGGGATGATTTAGTTTTAATTGCCAAATTGAACCGTACCATGTGATGGTCACTGGCCCCCAGGTGACCTTCTACCTGGAGATCTGTGATCCTTTCCCCGCTAGTCAGTACTAGATCTAGGATAGCCCTGTTTCTTGTGGGTTGTTGTACCAGTTGTCTGAGGCCCTCCCCCTGCAGGGAATCCACTATGTGTCTAGTTCTGGCGGATATTCCTGCTGGTATTGACCAATCTGTATTTGGCATGTTGAAGTCTCCCATTATCAGAACCTCCCCTTTGGCTGTCATGTTTTGAATATCTTCTGATAGTAATGTGTCTATATCCTCCCCTGGTCTGGAGGCCTGTAGACAACCCCAGTTCGTATGGCTGTCCCATTTCCTGTTTCCAGGGTGACTCACAGTTTTTCTGGTTCCTTATGTGTATTCTGAATTTCTGTAGCTTTGATATTTTCTTTGACATAAAGGGCCACCACTCCCCTTTGCACCTTGGTCTCTTCCGAACAGTACATAGCCAGCCAGGTACTGTAGTCTCCCAAGTGTGGTTACTGGTGAACCATGTCTCGCTAAAGGCTATGTCCAGTTTAGCCTCTGTCATTGTTGCCTGCAGATCTGGGATCTTGTTTCTCCAGACTGCAGGCATTTGTGCATATGATTTTCCATTAGCCAGATTTCAATGTGTTAGTCATTGGACGAGGTCCAACATTTCCCCTGCACATTGTATGGGGAGCTGGACCTTTTTCCTTACCTAGTGATGCAAATGAACTACAAACATACTGAACTCCTGTTTGATCACTAGCTGGGGGGGGGTCTTCCCATTCGATGAATCGGGTGCCATACCCCTTTCCCCATTTGCTAGTTTAAATATTCTGCAAAGATGTCAAACTTCTGCCCCAATGCACTGACTCCCTCCTTAGTCAGATGCAGTCCATCGAATTTAAAGAACTTTAGCTCCCAAAACTGTTGCCAGTTACCTAAAACCTTGTGTCCTTCTTCCTGGCGCCAGCCCTTGAACCACATGTTTAGCTCCCCATCACCCCTTCTCTGACCTTCCATCCATCTGCCCCCCTCTCCCAAAATGGCAGGATCTCAAAGGAGGAGATGCCTGATGAAATGGATGACAGTTTGCCTCCCAGCCTGGTCAGGTGTTCCTTGTTCTCCACAACTGACCGGCTAGCAAGATCGTTAGTTATCCATTGTGATCTTTCTGAGACACACCATGTACTGGAGGCTAGTGAAGAGTGGCAGTGGACCATCTGGCAGGCTAACTCTTGGCTAAGGGTCTAGTGCAAGAGGGAGGGTCTGATTTGTTCTTTTGGCAATTTATTGGCCATCTGGGGCAAGGAATTCCTGCATGCCCAGGAAACACTGCACCTACTCCAGGAGAGTGTGGGGGGACTGGCAAGATGAATGAAAAGGGTAACACAGGGTATTTAAACTAGAGTATTGGGGAGCTGTTGCAGGTAATTGTCAAGGACAGAAAGAAGATGCTAGAAAATACAGATGGAATGACAGCAGAGAAGAAGAGAATCAGGAGAGGGGACCTTCAGGGGCAAGGAGAATAAAGTGGCAACTATCCTTATCTGCACGCAGACTAATGTGAGGAGTACACCCAGCAAAATGGGCGAGCTCAATGGTCGAAAGCTCTTTGAAGGCCCAGACTTGGTGTTACTTAAAAAACATGGTGGGGGAAGAAATAAAACTGGGATACCCACATAACGGGATACAGACTATTTCAAACAAATAGGCTTAACAGGAAGGGGACGGGGTGGCCCTCCCTCTAGGGGAGTCACTGTGGAGGATATGGGGAAGGGCAAATGGTGTCCCAGGTCCATCTGGATTCAGCAAGGGAAAAACAGAAGTAAAAGAGTCACCCTAGAGGTGTATTACCAATCACCAAACTGCTCAGCAGAGCACAATGCCCAGCTGGTTGGGGAAATTATGAGAGAAGCCAAATCAGATGATGTGGTAATCTTGGGGGCCTTCAATCTCCAAGGCATAGACTAGAGTCTCAAGAGTGCTAATGGCCAGTCTGAGACAGCGTTTCTGTCCACATTTAAGTACTGATTCCTACAGCAGCATGTCCAGTAGGGGACTAAGCTTGAGGCTATTCATGATCTTATTCTCAGCAGTGGGGATGTAGTCATCTCCACTGTGAACATCAAGGAACCAATGGGAGGCAGTGACCACAAGAGGGTAACCTTCCTGGTTGCTGAAAAGTCTAGCCGGGCTTCAGCCACCAGGACCCAGAAATTCGGAAAGGCAGACTTTGCCAAGAAGAATGATGTGGTGTTTTAGGGTTTTAAATAGCTGAAAGAGGCTGGTAATGCAGGGCACATGTGGGATTTGTTGAGGTTTGTACTTGAAGCAGCCCCAGAGGTCTGCATCCCTGTAAGTAATAAGGTACAAAAGGACAAAGACATTTTACCACCATCATCAAGGATCCAAGACAACTGATCTTGAAAAGGAAAAAAGTATATGGCCATTGGAAAGAAACAGGTTGCCTCAAGGCCAGTAAGAAATACAGAGCAGCATGAGGTGGAGCCCAAGCCAGACAGCAGCAGCAGCAGAGCGCCGTGATTTTTGGTGTTTATAGTAGTAAAGCATCTAACCTTGCAAAATCAGATTTATTTTTATTTTTTCCCTAAGATAGTCTTTGGTCTACAGAAAAAAATGGTTAGATATTCTGGCTAGGGAGGTGCTAGGCCAGTGAGTAAGGAGTCAATTTTGACTAAGAAGCCCTTGCAGCTCAGGTGGAAAGTCCCTCTCTAAGGCATCCACCCAGTAAGAGCGGCCGAAGGGGCGGGGAGATTCTAGCCCGTACTCCTACTGATTACTGCACAAACGTATTAACTATTTTACATACTAATTGTTTTACATCTTGTATTTCATTGGACAATTAATTTATTATGTTGATATCATGTCTCCGCTGCTGGGGGGAGGAGGGATAGGAGGGATTAGAGGGAGTTTCAGTAGGTATTTCTTTTTATGTAGTTAATGTTATCCTGCTGTGCTATGAGTATATTCCTTCTTCTTTTTTTCTTTTGTTTATTGTATCTCTGTTTGTACTATCAAATCAAAATTTAAAATAAAAAATTGCAATTTAAAAAAAAAAAAGAAAAAAATTGTGCCCCTCAGAAATCACTCATACACAGTTTGGGTGCAACAGAGAAAAATGTCCAGGGAGCTCCACCAGAAGGATCGGGATAAGGACAGCATGGTTTTGACGGGGGGGTTCAAAGCAGGTGGAAACCCTGCAAACAGCGGAAAGTAAGTAAAATCAATTGATCAGTTTGGTTACACAAATGAATAGAAAATTGGATAACCTCTCAGGCAGAGTACATATCAAGGAGACTACCATGGAGATAAAAGAGAGGACATAAATGATTTGTAATGGAAGACATATGCCACCAGCCATGCTACTATGCAGTTAGTGAAAGAAAATCAGCACCTTTTGCTCTTGTTTGGCAGTGCTGGAAAATCACACCAGAAATGCAAATGTATGAATTCTGGTACACTCTGAAGGTATCAGAATGTCACAGGAAAGGCTTAAGAAAACATTTGTTTTAATAGCTTTGGATCCGTTTTTTGGCCTGCAGAAGGCCTGACACGTGGTCCTGTAGAAATGGCCTGCTTTGGAGGACCTACTAGAAAGTCTACTGTTGGTGGCAGATGGGATTTGCACGGGTGACAGAATCTTGGCCCTGGTTCAACAATAAAAAACCAAAAATCCTAGTGGAGGGGAAAAGTGTCCTGTTTTCTCCCCTAATGTGCCTTAAGTTAACTGGCAAAGGAGGAAGTGCTTTGACGCTGTCCATTGCTGTCTTCCTAAAGCAAATGTTACTGCTAGCTTTATCCCGCCTGCCAAACTGAGGATTGCTGGAAGGACAAAATGTATGTGTATGATGACCAGCTGAAGCAGGCAAATGGGTGGATAGGATCCCAGAGTCCAGAGGCCGGGCATCTGAGGAGTCAAATGCCAAACCAAAGAAGTGATCAGAACTGAATTAATAGCTTAAGCTAGGGGCTGTAATATACTTTTATTTTTGAGGTTTAGAAGGTTTCTAAGATGGTACACTGTGTTTTCATGTGTATAACTTCACAAATAGGTCTGGTTCCTGTAAGTAAGTCACCTTTTGTCACAGTATGTTATTAATGCTGATGCTATTGTTTAAGTTTCACTAAATGAAATGCAACTGGGAGTATTTTTGCTGTCATTAGGTCAGTTCTCTACAATGGAGTGTCATTTTGGTTTACATTTTTAAATAAAAATGTAATTTATTTAATAAGATAATACAATGAGTGCTTCAGGCAGACCTAATGTCTATCTTGTTTGGGATTTTTTGTATATCAGAAACCGATGTTTGGAAATAGTTTTGAGAGACGAATAATCATTTGGCTATATTTGTAGTAAATGACTGGCTTGGGAAGAATTTGAAATGAGCCACTGCACTGTTATTTTCCTGCTATATACAGTATCTTTGCTAGTTCTTAGGCACTGATGTTATAATTACTCAGAGAATAATTATTTGAGAAATATTGCATGCGTTTTCTATTTCTCTGATTTTTGGGGACAGTAAATATGAGTGCCTTGAGGCATATGAACTGTGACCTAGTTTGCTGTTTGGATTTTGCTTGCAGCTGTTTGGCTGTTTCCAGATAAATAAATGGACGTTCAGGTCAAAGAAGGAAAAAAATCCTGGCGAAGTAAGTTCCAGAGCTTCTAAGCAAAGAAGAAAAGAAAAGCCTGCTCACCTCTATTTGTAGAGCACTTGGGAAAAACAACAGTGATAAATCACTAGATCTCATGGAGTTAAACCTGATCAGGTTTAGTGATGATGCTGGCAATGGCAGCAGGCTGGGATGACCTGACGATCTGGTATATAGTACAGCCTAGGGTATATAGCCAACGTGAGGCTGGCGATAGTCACTCTGGGCTCGAGTAACGAGAGAAGTGGTGATTCAGTCCAGGCACAGATAAGGCAAAATGGGGAAAGTTCTTATAAGTGGTGTTTCATTTATTTAAGTTACATTTGCTCACCTGAGAATAAAGTTTAAGACCATAAGTGAAGCTAAGCAACAGGACTCCATGAGCAATTGCTAGGCTAGCAGCAGGAGTCAAGGCATATCTGACTCCATAAGCAAGTTCTAGTTTTGTACTGACAGACATGCAGTCATTAGATATGTGCACGGTGAACTCAAGGGCAGGATCGAGGATCGAGGTTAAGGCCCAGGTATTTGAAGGAATCTACAGTGATATGGGGGGGTCATAAGAGCAGAAAATAGCTAAGTCAATGGTACAAGCCCTCAGCTTAGATGCCATGCTAACAAGCATGGAATGAGTTTTGCTGGAGTTGAGAAGACTATTTCGAGTCAGCCAAGACTAAACGCTACTAATGTCAGCATTAAGCCACGTGTTAATGTCAGTAGTGTTCTTGGAGTTAGTATATAGTACTGCGTGATCTGCATAAAGTAGGGTGGAGCAGGAAGATGTTATCTTGGGCAAGGTACTAATGAATAGTGTAAATAGTAGTGAGCCCAGTATGGAGACTTGAGAAACACCAGTGTTTATGGTGGAGTGATCAGATCTGAGCTGATTAAATTTAACAAAACTCCCATCACCAAGGTAGCCAGAAAACAAGGTACTAACAGTGGTTGAATGACTAGGGTGTAGTCCACAAGGTCAAAAGCCTTTTTTATGTTGATGAAGACAGCCCCTGTGTACATACCCATATGCATGGCTACTTTGACATCATTGGCAAACTGGATGAGGGCAGTTGTGCTATAAGCCTGCTTAAAAACATGCTGTGCTGGGGATAATGAGTTATGTGTTTGGAGGTGCTCTGTAACCTGAGAGGCCACCAGATTCTCTAGCAACTTGTTGAGTACAGACAAGATTGCAATGGGTCAACAGTAGGGTTGTCAGAACTAGTTTGGTAAAGATTCGAACCCTCCTCGAACCCTGGTGTTCGAGTTCTAACTTAGAACTCGAACACTAAACGGTTTGCAAAAGGGTTCGAATCACCGGGCGACGCGAGCGTTGTCTGTTTGCACCTCGGGATCACGGATCAGCCAGGTGGGGGTCGGCAGCTGCGCGAGGCCGCTGGATCTGTGGGGGCATTAGAGAAGTGCCGCGAGGAGGAGCGCCATTTGCAGAGGATCGGAGCGAGGTGGCAGCAGCCAGCTTAAACTAGAAGCAAGTAGTGCAGTTGAAGCGACCGCCACTTTTGTCCAGTGGCCACTTCCATCATCCATTTTCCTGTGAGACCGAGAACAAGAGAAAGGCTGAAAAAGCTCAAAATCGGGTGGGAGTGGGACTAGGGGAGGTTCAGGACAGGTGGATGGATTAATCAAGAATTGGGAAGGGACTGGGGAATAGGGAGGGATCGAGACCGAGATCAATCAATATCAGGACTGGAGGAGAACTCAGGAGGACTCGGAGAGAATAAAAAATAAGAAGAAGTGAAGAACCTCTGAAATGTGATTATTTGAAACTGCAGCACTGCTCAGTCAGTGGTGCACACTGCACACTCCAGCAGCTGCCAGCAACAAGCATACAAGGGGGGCAAAAAAAGGCAAATAAATCTGAACCCTTCCCAGTGTAGTGTGTGTGTCACAGAGAGAAGTCCAGTGTGTGCCCCTTGACTGCACTGTACCCTACCCAGTGTGTGTTACAGAGAGAAGCCCAGTGGCCAGTTGTGTGGTGGCATTAACCTTACATGACAGAAATGTAGAAATATAATTCTCATTCCCTGGGTTGTGTATGTGACTCCGTCTCCTGTGGTCAGCCCATCACCCTGCTGCTGTGTGCCCCTTGACTGCACTGTACCCTACCCAGTGTGTGTGTTACAGAGAGAAGCCCAGTGGCTAGTTGTGTGGTGGCATTAACCTTACATGACAGAAACGTAGAAATATAATTCTCATTCCCTGAGTTGTTGGTTATGTATGTGACTCCGCCTCCTGTGGTCAGCCCATCACCCTGCTGCTGTGTGCCCTTTGACTGCACTGTACCCTACCCAGTGTGTGTTACAGAGAGAAGCCCAGTGGCCAGTTGTGTGGTGGCATTAACCTTACATGACAGAAACATAGAAATATAATTCCTCATTCCCTGGTTCGATGGTGACTGCCTCCTGTGGTCAGCCCATCACCCTGCTGCTGTGTGCCCTTGACTGCACTTGCACCACCCAGTGTGTGCTACAGAGAGAAGTCCAGTGGCCAGTTGTGTGGTGGCATTAACCTTACATGACAGAAATGCAGAAATATAATTCTCCTTCCCTGGTTGCGACATGTGACTCTGCCTCCTGTGGTCAGCCCATCACCCCTGCTGCTGTGTGCCCTTGACTGCACTGTACCCTACCCAGTGTGTGTACAGAGAGAAGCCCAGTGGCCAGTTGTGTGGTGGCATTAACCTTACATGACAGAAATAGAAATATAATTCTCATTCCTGGTTGCGTAGTGACTCCGTCTCCTGTGGTCAGCCCATCACCCTGCTGCTGTGTGCCTTTGACTGCACTGTACGCTACCCAGTGTGTGTTACAGAGAGAAGCCCAGTGGCTAGTTGTGTGGTGGCATTAACCTTACATGACAGAAACGTAGAAATATAATTCTCATTCCCTGGGTTGCGTATGTGACTCCGTCTCCTGTGGTCAGCCCATCACCCTGCTGCTGTGTGCCCCTTGACTGCACTGTACCCTACCCAGCGTGTGTTACAGAGAGAAGCCCAGTGGCCAGTTGTGTGGTGGCATTAACCTTACATGACAGAAACGAGAAATATAATTCTCATTCCCTGGGTGCGATGTGACTCTGCCTCCTGTGGTCAGCCCATCACCCTGCTGCTGTGCACCCTTGATTGTATGTGTATGCCTATGCCCAGCAGCCCAATCATTCTGTAAGCCTTGAACCTGGGATCCTTTAGTTGCAAACTGTCATATTCTTCAATTACTTTCAGTCCACAGTATCATAGTGTCACACAACCAAAATAAAATTTTGGAGTTGTAGCCAGCGATCACAGATCACATTGCTTTGTTACACAGGAATTGTTTGGGTGTGGGTGTGTTCACCGCAGTATACTGGTAGTACTGGTACTTACTGTCTGTTATGGCTGACAGCAACATAGATGAAGCATCTAGTGCTGGTGTTGGAGCAGGTGTTGGTGGTAGTGGCAATCCTGGTGCTAACAGAAATAAACAAAATGTTTCACGTGATAAAAATTCAACAAACAGCAAAAGAGCAACAATGAAGTGTGGTAAAGGGGGACCTTTTAAGAAAACCTGTACAGCTGCTGGGGTCACATGGAGAGGCACCATAAGGTATGCCTTTCATGCTGTTAAGATCCCTGTGACTAGCAGCAATAATGCAAGTGACAGTGAGTCCCTCTCTGACTCAGACAGTAGCTCTTTGTCTCAGTCCGACACTGTTGTGTCTCGCGACAAATCATTACTTCCTCAACAAAGTGAAATGAGCAAGTCTGCTGACAATGAATCAGGTAGTGCACTTGCAAATACATCCAGCACTGTTGGCAATGAAAGGACATATCCATTGAATCCACCACTTCTGTGTTGGCCAGCAATGAAAATCCATCAGAGTCTTCTGCCCACTCTTCTAGCACCAAGGAGCATGTCCCAGGTTCTGTTAGGACAGGTGAAAAGACACAAACAGTCTTTAGCTATCTTACTAGCACTTCGAACAAAATCTGTCACATCTGAGGTGTGGAATTATTTCTCTGTCAGTAAAACTGATCCATGCAGAGCAATTTGTTCCTGTGTAAACAGAATGTAAGCCGTGGTAAAGTTGTGTCATGCCTTGGCACTACAGCTCTTAAACGCCATCTGAAAAGCATTCGGTTTTGCTTGATCATCCAAAACCCATGTCCTCCATCTTCCAGACCGCACGTGAGAAGGGTCAGGAATATGAAATGGATACTGAATTGTCTGAACTTGATGCAGGCAGAACCACTGCCAGCCCTAGGATCACTGTTACCACCAATGCCAGCACCATTAGTACCAGTTGCAATCCAGTGATGGCACTGAATGTCTAAGTCCTAGTCCACCATCTCTGCGTCCATCTGCCCATCGAAGCACGGTGTATAATAAACCAGCAGGGACATGTTGCAAACAGCTAACACTGTCTCAGGCATTTGAAAGGAAGAATACCTTTACTAGAAATCATCCAAAGACCCTTCATCTTAATCACCGAATTGGTGAACTGTTAGCGACCCTTCTCCCATACTCTTTGGTAGATCATGAGGATTTTAGGAGCTCATGACATTAGCAGAGCCTCGTTACAATGTTCCTCATCGAAGGTACTTTTCCTATGTTGAAACACCAAACATTTATCAGGCTTTAAAAGTGACAGTGATGCTTGCACTTAAAACTGCAGAGGGTGGGGTTATTCATGTCACAACAGATATGTGGACCAGCACTCAAAACATAGATTACATGTCCCTTACGCTCATTGGGTCATGTTTTCTTGTGCTTCTTCAAAAACAAAGACACCCCAAAAGATGGCGCTGCTGCATATAAAGAAGTTTGGGCAAAGTCATACTGCTGCAAACATCTTGCAGGAACTAAACGACCTCCTTGACGAATGGGTTTATTCTCACGGTCTAAAATGTGGCTTCATAGTAGGTGACAATGGAGCCAACATCTTAAAAGCAGTACAGGATGGAGGATTTCTGCATGCTTCTTGCTTTGCACATTGCTTACACTTAATTGTCACGGATTTCTCAGCAACGAAACACAAGTGGATGGTATGATTGCTGTTTGCAAAAAATTGTGACTCACTTTTCACATTCAACCAAGGCTATACGGACATTGTCGAACACAAAAAACACAAAGCTGCCCCAGCAAAAGCTGATTCAAAATGTTTCCACTCGTTGGAACTCAACGCTTTATATGCTGCAGCACCTCTTGGAGCAAAAGCAAGCTGTACATGAGTACTGCTCCAGTTACATAATTGGAGATGGCATTATGCTGTCTGTGCTGCAGTGGAAATTAATGGAGACAGTGTGCTGTATCCTAGCTCCCTTTGAGACAGCTACAAGGGACATGACTTCTGAAGGTGCATCTGTGAGTCAGGTTATCCCACTCATAATGCTCATTTCACATCATCTTAGTGTTCTAAATCTACAAATAGAAAAAGACAGATCTGAAGCGCAGACAACATGTCGCCTGTATCATGGGAATCTCATAAAGAGAATGAGCGAGCTTCAAAACCAATGACAAATTAGTTGCAATGACGAAATCAAGACACTACATCCTTGCAACTCTCTTAGATCCCAGGTTCAAGGCTATACATCTTCCAAAACAGATGATATAGAGCAGCACAAATGTATGTTGCTAGATGAGCTGCAGCACTCACAGGAGTCAAACACGAACCGCACAGTACCCTCAGGTTGTCATCACCACAACATGCAGATTCATCTTCACAAAGGCATACAGAACTGGAAAAGTCACCAAACATTAACAGTAGTTGTTCCACAACTGCCACTTCTTCAACCCTTAGTAGCAAGCTAAATCTGTGGCAAAACCTTTCCCAAATTGCTGCCATACCAGCTGCTTCTGCTGATTCCTCTTCTGAGCGGTCTCTGTCCATCATGGTAGACAGTTACCTGCAAGAACTGCCTATTCCTATTGATGCATGCCCTTTTGAATACTGGAGATCAAAAAAGTCAATTTGGACAGAGCTGTATGATGAAGCCTGTAAATATCTTGGTTGTCCTGCAACAAGTGTCTCTTCAGAACCTATGTTTAGTACAGCTGGCAATATTGTGACAGACACCAGAAATAGGTTGCTGCCAGAAAATGTACACACGTTAACTTTTATTAAAGTTAATAAGTCAAGATTTTCATATCCCTACAAGAGTATACAAACTGATCCTGAAGTGATTGATGTTGTGGATGTTGATGGTGATGACAACTCAGATGGTGGTGGCTGGTAATACTGTGTGGGACGGAGTCTCTCTGCACCAAAAAGGAAACTTTTACAGACAGTGATGACTTTGGTTGTCGTCTCTCTCCTGTCTCGATCTACTACCTTGGACTATATACCCCCCAAAACTTTCACCATTTCATGGCAAACTGCTTTGTAGCTAGGGTCTAAACTAAAGTCAACAAGTTTTGTATACAGGGCAATTTTAACATCAGTGGGAACAGGCCCAAATTTGGCATAAAAGGGACACTGTCACATCAGTCCTTTCTGTATCATATTATTTATAGTTAAAGTGAAAACATATATTTTGGATTTACCTTCTGTGACTTTGTGGTGCATCAGTATGGGCTGGGACAGGAGGCGGTCTATTTTTCAATTTTAAAGAGGACAAAACAATGAGTTCTAATTGGTAGCTGTTTATTATTTTTTCAATTACAGAAATGTTAGCCATAAGCGAAAATGGATGCTAGTACATGGGTGAGGGTTGTGGGTTGGTTTTAACATGGGTGTAAGGGTGGCATGGGTGCTACTGCACAGATGAGGGTGGTGGAAGAAAAGTGGAATGGGTGATGGGGTGAAAGGTGGGTGTTGTTTTAGTTCTTTCATTTACAGATTAAGTGATCAGCTGGGAATGGTGAGGAAAAAATGATGACAGACCGAACCTACTGTACACATAATATATATTCTTATTAAATACATTGCAAACTGCTCACCTAGCACAATTGTCCTGTCCCTTTAAAAAAGAATAAAGGAATCAGAAATAAAGAAAATCTGCATCAGCAGTTTTCACAGAATGTGGTATCATAAAGTGTTTTGCTTTACAAGTAGTGATAATTTGATACATAATGGGGTTGACAGACACTGTCCCTTAAACATCACATGCCAACTGCTGCAGCTACATTAAATGTTCCTTAGTATGTGGTGAGGAAACCACTTTTTTTATTTATGTGACTGAAATACAGATTTTATTGAAGTATCAGCTGCAAAAATGCATCATCTTAGAAAGTTGTAAGTATTACTTTAATTTGCCAACAAAAATGTTGGTATATGCATGCATTACCTTAGAAAATTGCATGCATTTTTGCCAGCAACAATGACTGGCATATTTTTTTTATTCAAATGTCTTGACTGACTATGTTATGACATAATATGTTTTGCAACAGTTCCACATGCTGCTGCTGTAGTACTTAGCTTAACTTTGTTATAAAAGCTATCTTTTAAACATAGCAACTTTTGATTTACTCATTTAAAACAGAAAGCAGCAAATAGCTGAAATTAGGTAATATCAGTTATTTTTCTCATAATTCATGACGATGAGTATATAGCTGAGTACATAAATGGCTAATGTGCCTCTTTCTTTCACTAAGGAACTATGATGCAGCTGCAGCAGGAAAACTTTTAACATATGGGTGGGTGGGTGGGCCTGTTACGTATTAAGTTGCTGGCTTTAGCAAACAGAAGAAACCATAGATAAACCTAGTTGTATTCCTATCAATGTCACACAAGATAATTCTCTCCCCCTTATATTGAACAGTTTTTCCTTTACATGTATTTTATTACTATCTTCGTTACTGGCAGCACAATAAAAAAATAGGGTTCAAGTTCTAAAAAGTTCTAAAAAAAGATTAGAACCCTAGAACTTTTTCAAAAGTTCTAGACTAGAACTAGAACCCAGAACTTCAGAGGGTTCTGACAACCCTAGTCAACAGTTTTTAATGCATTTCAGAGACTCTTTTTGAAAACCGGCACCACCTTAGCAACCTTCCAGATTTTAGGCACTACACCCAAGGCGAGAGAAAAGTGAAATACCATATTTCATCATTTTAAAACCGTGACTTTAATCAGATAATTTTGTTTTTACCTGCAGTTTTTAATTGGGGACAGCAACTAAACGAGGGTGGCTTTAAATGCAATCAGCTGTGTGCTGTCAAATCTCATTTAATTTGGATTATCCAAGGGTAGTGCTGAAATGAAAGCAGTCCTCTGATAAAATTAAGAGCAGCCTGAAAAAATGAATATTCGTTACTCCTTGTTGTACCCTGTCATATTAGCACTCAAACACTGCAGCAGCTGCTGCCTCCTCACCATGTGCAAGCCTTACCCCTGCAGCCTGGACACAATCTGACACCATTACAACAGATATGAAACTTCAACTGTGACTGAACTGTAAGTACTCTTGCTTGGAGGGACAGTTATGCTTCAGTGGAGTAATAATGGCCGACATATCCGATCCCTAATGTGACTATATTCGGAACAAGAACAGCGCGCAAGTGAGTGTGATAAGTTGCTCCATCCCTGCATAGACCACAGGCTTATAAATGAGGACAGCTTTAAATGCATAAGCGAAAAATCAGAAATGCATAAGCGAAAAATCAAGCAGGCTTTGATATGAGGGCAGTTATTAAACGAGGGTGGCTCTAAAACAATGAAATATGGTAAATGAGTTACTGGAGAAGCAAGCTGGAATGAAGCAATCCTTTGAAGTCTAGGCTTAAGACCGTTGAGACCAACACTACCGCCAAGATGTTACAGTCTTCAAAAGGTGTAAAATCTCTCTCTGGGTATAACAGCACTGAGGTATAAAGGGGGGAGGACACTGGTTGGTCTACAAGGAAGTATTGGTCTAGGGTACAGTGAGACATATTAGAATACTGGATTAGGTTGGAGAAATGAGAACTGAAAGCATCTGACATTGTAGCAGAGTTGTTACAGTTAATGCCATTTATAGGTTCACAGTGCAATATTAGTTATTTTAGACTATTTGCCTTTTAATGAACTCGCCACCTTTCATTTTCACCGGTGGAACATGTATTGTTTATCACCGATATGATGATCTAGTCTGTTTTTGAATGTAGTGATATTACTGCTTTCTACAACGTGCTCAGGCAATGAGTTCCAACTTGCAATGATTCTTTGAGTGAAAAAAAATCACATCTCTTCTTAGTTAAGTTGTTTTCTCCCTTTAATCTGTAGTTATGAGACCGTGTTTTTTTATTTTGTTAATATAATCTTTGTAATCCAATATTCTCCATCAAACTGGGATCTTTTATTGCCTTGAAAGCCAGACAGAGGTCACCTCTGAACTGTCTATACTCAGTGGTGTATAACCCCAGTTGCTTTAGTCTTTCATTATAGTTACGATGCTGTAAATTTTTTTTTCATTATTTTTCTTTGTACACCTTCTTTTAATGTTTTACTTCTAACAGTGGATGCTGTATCATGTCAGACACTGTGTGGTTAGCACCTTTACCCATAAAACCCTTTATGTGACTAAAGAATCTGTGGGAATTCACTACAGAGGACTGCAGAAGATCTTTACGGTAGTTACATTTTTGCACTCATTCCTCCATCTTCTATATTCCAGTTAGTCAGTAGTTAGCCCTGAAAAGAACAGTCATGTACTCACCCCAACAGTAGATCTTTGCAAGAATCTCTTTCATTAGGTCAGATCTGTGGAACTATACCCACCAGGCACTAGGACCACACAGAAACTTTTTGCAAGCAGTCCACTAGGGGCCACCCATGACAATGTCCTACATTGGCACTTCCCAAATAAACATGGGTGTCCCCTCCCTCCTCAGTTCCCCACAAGAGATTGTGCGCAGAGGAACTCCCTATATGGAACTGGGAGAGAACCTGTAGCTCTGCTTACCAAGCAGGACAGAAAGAAGCAGGTAGACCTTTCTGGAGAGGAGACAGGATTTACAGAGCTCTAAATACTTTGTGGGATGGAGGGAGGATGGCATGGCCTGATGAAAGAGATTCACTCAAAGATCTACTGTTACAGTAAGTATGTAACTGTTCTATTTTCATTGAGGATATCTCTTTCATCAGGCCACACCTGTAGAACGAGTACCAAGCAGTACTGACAATAAAACAGTCTGGGTGGTTGGAGCCTACAGGCCTTAGAAAGGAAGCCTTAAAGAACAGCTAGGTTAGAACCTGCCCTTTTTCTTGAACATACGAAGAGGCCAGAAGAAGAAGGCTATTTGGTCTATCAAGCCTGCTCATATTGCAGGGTCCACAGCTTGAACTAATGTCCCTGCCCTCCCTCCCCACTCCTCCCATCCTCCCTACCCATGATCCTTACCTTCCCCCATGTCTATCCCAGCCTCTCTTAAAGCTGCCCACTGTCTTCAACGAGACGATCTCTTCCGGCAGCGCATTCCAAGTGTCCACCACCCTCTCTGTGAAGAAGTGCTTCCTGACCTCCCTCCTAAGCCTCTCACCCCTCCAGCTTAAGACTGTGACCCCTTTGTGTTATGGCTGCCACTCAGCTTAAAGAGACTCTCCTCATCAACCTTACTTATCCATTTTAAGTACTTGAAGGTCCCAATCATGTCCCCTTTCTCTCTCCCCTGTCTTCCGGGGAGTACATCTTCAGTGCCCTCAACCTCTCCTCGTATGCCTTACCCTGCTGACCGGCTATTATCTTTGTAGCCCTCCTCTGAATCTTCTCCAGCAGGTTAATATCCTTTTTCAGGTGTGGGCACCAGCATTGAACTCCATACTCTTGATGCGGCCTTACCAGTGACCTGCACAAGGGCAGTATTACCTCCTCTCTCCTACTACTGATCACCCTAGATATGCATCCCAGCATCTTGTTTGCCTTTGCTGCTGCTTTCTTGCACTGTGTGGAGTGCTTCAGGTCACTAGTGATCATCACTCCCAGGTTCTTCTCCTCCTCCTCTGACGCACCTACTCGGGACTCCACCCAGGTAGTACTCTGTCCTGGGATTCTGGGCTCCAATATGTATAACTCTGCATTTCTTGGCATTGAAGCCAAGCTGCCAGATCCTGGACCACCTCCCCAGCTTTTCCACATCTTCCTGTAGGTCCTGTATCCCTTCAGCTGTGTCCACTCTCCCACAGAGCTTGGTGTCATCTGTTAATAGGCACATTTTGCCCTTGATGCCGTCCCCAGTGTCATTGATGAAGACATTGAACAACACCGGCCCCAGCATCAAGCCCTGTGGAACTCCACTGGTTACTTCTCTGGTGCCAGATAACTCTCCCCCAACCAACCACCCTCTGGGTTCTGTCCCTCAGCCAGTTTTCCACCAATCTGACCATCTTTTCCCCCCCAACTCCAAGATCCACCAACTTCCTGATCAATCTTTTGTGAGGCACTGAGTCAAAGGCCTTGCTGAAATCAAGATAAAAGAAGTCTACCACTTGAGGCAATGTCCAGACTGTAATGTTTAGTGAAGGTGTATACGGTACTCCAGGTGGCCGCTGCACAAATCTCTGTAGCAGACACATTCTTGAAACAGGTAACAAAAGTGACCATGCCTCTAGCTGAATGGCCATGAACAACCCCAAGGAGTTCTTCACCGTACTTCCTGTAACAGAAAGTAATACAGTTAGCCAACCATTTGGACAGGCATTGTTTAGAAACTGGTGTACCCTCTTTTCCAGGAGCAAATGAAACAAAACACTGTGGACTTCCTGAAGTCCTTCGTACAGTGAATATAGTACCTGAGTATTCCATGTACATACAAAGTATGGAGCAATCCTTCCCCTGGATTGGCATGCTCAGCAAAATAAAGTGGTAGGCGGATGGCTTGATTCAAAGTAAACTCAGATACCACCTTTGATAAAAATGTAGGGGTGGTACACAAAGACACCCTGTCTTTGTGAAAAACCAAGTAAAGAGGCTCACACATTAAAGTCCGAAGCTCTAAAATTCTTCAAGTAGAAGTAACAGCAACATCTTTCTGCATGCTGGAGGCCCAAGTTCACACCCGCGCCTGGGACAACAGTAGCAGAGACCAGTGGGGAGGGTTAGGAGTGTCTGATCAGATGCTCTTCTCCCTGGGAGGGAGGGTGCAAGCCTGCTCCACTTCTAGAGTGGCTCCTGGCAGTACGCTGTGGAGGCACGGTGCACTTGGTGGCATGGGTCAGCACGCGCCAACGTGCATCCTCTTAGGACGCCGCATGTGTGCTGCTGCACTGTGGTGGGTCGGGGCCGGGAGAAAAAGGGAAAATTGCCCGCTCAGCTGACCAGATGATGGTCACCCAGGTCTCCTCACACCATGCAGCCCTGGCGAGCAGTCTACAGAGCCAATCCCCCACCATGCACCCAGCTCGGATATGAACCCTATCTCCCCTCTCATGGGCCCCGGGAAGGAGACCCCCCCCAGCAAAGGGATACACTGGGTCTGCAAGGGCATGGCACAGTAGGGGACAGTGCGATGGCAGCAGAGAGGATAACTTGGCAGATGGGGAGTCCCTTGGCGGCCTGAAGGAGTGACCAGTTGGGGGGGTGTGGAAAGGAGGAAAAAAAAAAAAGCTTTCCAAGACAGAAAGCATAGGCTATTAGTCATGGCTGCCTCAAAAGGAGCCAAAGTAAGCTTTTTCAACACAAAATTCAGGTCCCAAACTAGGACTGGATTATGTATAGGAAGCTTCAAGTGCAGAATGCCTCTCAGAAACATACAGGGTACCTCCAGCTCAGCAACTGTACGACCCTCAATAGGTATATGGGAAACTGAAATGGCAGCCAAGTGCACTTTGATATAAGAGTATTGCAGGCTTATATGTGACAAGGACAGCAAATATACCAGAACCTGATTTACCAGACAAGGAAAGGGATCCAGTTGGTGAGAAGCAGCCCACAAAGCAAACCACTTCTACTTCATAGAATAAGTGGCTCTTGTGGAAGGTTTTCTGGCAACTGCCAAGATATCAGCCACCTTCTTTGACACCCCAAACCGAGCAATGGCTGTGTGTTCAGGAGCCATGTATGAAGGTGGAGTGACTTGAGGTCCAGATGGACCAGGGTTCCCTGTTCCCCGTGACAGTAGGCCCTGGCATACTGGCAGAGGTACTGGTGTTTCCACTGCAAGTTGATGCAGTAAAAGGAAAGAAATCTAATGAGGCCACAGAGAGGGCAATGAGTATCAGAGCTGCACCTTCCATTTGAAGCTTGATTAGCACTCTGAATTAGAGGGAAGGAAGGAAAAGCATACAGGAACCTCCCTTTCCGAGAGAGAGAGAGAGAGAGAGAGAGAGGTCTTGCCAGTAAACTCCAGGCCCAGGAATGAGCCAGCAGAAACAGCAGTTTTGCATTGTGTGGGGACGCAAAATGGTTCAATTCTGGATGACCCTACCTGTCAAACAGGTCTTCTGCGACAGAGATCAACAGTTCCCACTCATGCATCCTGGACTGTGACCGCTTAGCCTGTCTGTCAGGACATTTTGGATCCCCGGAACATTTCCTGCTGACAGTTCCAGACCTAGCCCCCCCCCCCAAAAAAAATCACGGTAGTAAGTGCAGTAAACACCAACATAGAGGTGGTGATAGGGAGAAGGGCAGGGGTAAATGGGGAAAGTGACAAAGGCAAGAAGGACAGGGATGGGGCAAAAAGGAGTAAGGCCAGCAGTAAATGGAGGGTAATCAGTACCAATGCCCGTTGTCTGGGCAACAAGCCCCCTAGCTGGTGGTCTTGATGGAAGAGGGATACCTGGATATCGTAGCAGTCACAGAAACATGGTACACAGAGAACCATGACTGGGATGTTAACATACCAGGGTACATAACCTAAAGGAGAGACAGGTAGGAGAGAAGTGGGGGAGGAGTAGCTTTCTATGTAAAGGAAGGGATAAAAGCAACTGAACAAAAGAATAAACAGGGAGGAGAGGAGGCACTGTGGGTCACCTTGGAGACTGGAAAGGGCACCGCAATCCGCACAGGGGTTGTGTACAGACCCCATGTCAGGGGGCCGGAATGGACAAGGATATGATAGAAGGCATTCTTAGGATGGCAGAGAAAGGGGAGCTACTGTTGATGGGAGACCTTAATATGCCAGATGTTAACTGGAGCACATTTGCTGCAGCCACATCCAAGAGCAGGGCCATTCTCGATGCCCTATAGGTGGCAGGTCTCAGACAGCTAGTTTCGGAACCCACTCATGAGGGAGCAGTCTTAGGCCTTGTACTCTCAAAAGGGGGCAGTGAGAGGATCTCAGATCTAGAAGTGGGTTGCCATCTGGGAACAAGTGATCATCAAACAGTGTGGTTCACGTTAAACTCAGCTACAGAGTCAAGCCATACAAAAGTGAGGGTACTGGACTTCAGGAGGGCTGACTTTGGCAAGATGGGAGAGTGCCTCAGAAAAGTACTAGCAAACAGGCTTGAAGGAGGGGTGGAGCAACAATGGGGAATCATCAAAACTGCCATCACAGAGGCAACAAGCCTTTGTGTGAAGCAAATAAACAAATCAAAACGAAAGAAAAAGCCACTATGGTTCTCAAAAGAAGTGGCTTAGAAAGTCAGGGAGAAAAAGATAGCATTCAGGAAGTACAAGGAAACACAGAAGGAGCAGGACAGAGAGCTGTACCAGTTAAGGCAGAAGGAAGCAGGGAGGGAAGTCAGAATAGCAAAGGCCCAAACTGAGGAAAAGACAGCCAACTCAGTTAAGAAGGGGGATAAAACCTTTTATAGGTACATCAGAGAGCGTAGAAAGACAAAGGGAGGGATAGTGAGGCTGAATAGAATGAATGGTGGGTGGGCAGAGGGGGACAGTGAAAAAGCAGGGATACTGAACAAATATTTCTGTTCAGTATTCACAAAAGAGGAGGGGGAAGTGCCTAATCCAAATAACAGAAGCACTCTTGATAGGGTGGTTGATCACAGCCCTTTCACAGAAGAAAGGGTTCTGCAAGAACTCCTAAAACTGAAGGTGGACAAAGCAATGGGGCCTGATGGAATTCAGCCCAGAATTCTAAAAGAATTAAGGGGGAACTAGTGAAACCACTGACTACTCTTTTTAATAAATCATGGGAGGATGGTGTGGTACCCGAGGACTAGAGGAAGGCAGATGTGATTCCCCTTCACAAAAGTGGGACCAAGACAGAGGCAGGAAACTATGGACCTGTCAGTTTGACCTCTGTGGTAGGGAAAGTGATGGAGTCACTTCTGAAGGAAAGGATAGTAGAGTACCTAGAGGCCAGTGGGGCACAGGACCCAAGGCAGCATGGGTTCACGGCGGGAAGGTCATGTCAGACTAATCTAATAGATTTCTTTGACTGGGTGACCAAAGTAGTAGACCAGGGAGGGGCTGTGGACATGGCCTACCTAGACTTTAGCAAGGCATTTGACACAGTCCCACACAAAAGATTAGTAGTCAAATTAACCAGCCTGGGAGTGGGTCTCAGGGTGGTAGCCAGGGTAAAACATTGGCTGGACAACAGTACACAGAAGGTAATTGTAAATGGAGTACACTCTGAAGAAAGAGGGGATACCAGTGGTGTACCGCAGGGTTCAGTACTGAGTCCAGTCCTTTTTAATGTCTTTATAAGTGACATTGCAGAGGGACTGGAAGGAAAAGTATGCCTCTTTGCAGACACAAAGATCTGCAACAGGGTTGATACACAAGAAGGCGTGGAAAGGATGAGAAGGGACTTGGCAAGGTTGGAGGAATGGTCATAAGTATGGCAGCTAGTATTCAATGCAAAGAAGTGCAAAATAATGCACCTGGGAAACAAGAACCCAAGGGAAGATTACACAATGGGGGGGAAGGTAGTAATAACAACAAAAAGGAAAGGGACCTGGGGGTAATCATATCAGATGACTTTAAGGTTAGCAAGCAATGTGAGAAGGCAGTAGGGAGGGCTGGGGGTATACTGGGATGCATAGGGAGAGGCATCACCAGCAGAAAACAGGAAGTTGTTATCCCTCTGTACAGACAGTTGGTGAGACCCCATCTGGAGTACTGCGTCCAGTTCTGGAGACCCCATCTCCGCAAGGACATAGACGGGATAGAGGCAGTCCAGAGGAGGGCAACTAAAATGGTGCAGGGACTTCAAGAGAAGCCGTACAAGCAGAGACTAAAGGAGCTTAATAGGTATACCCTTGAGGAAAGAAGGAAGAAAGGGGAAATGATAGAAAGTTTTAAGTACCTCAGTGGAATCAACAAAGTCCAAGAGGGTAGCATCTTTCAGAAAAAAAGACGTGCAAGAACACGGGAACACAATTTAAAGATAGAGGGAGGGCAGTTCTGGGGCAATGTGAGGAAGTATTTTTTCACAGACAGGGTAGTGGATACATGGAACAGCCTTCCTGAGGAGGTTATGGGGTCTAAAACTGTGGGAGAATTCAAGAATGCATGGGACAGATATAAGGCAATTCTTGTGGGGGGTAGGAAGAAATAGGTTCGAGCAGACTTGATAGACCATAAGGCCTAATCTGCTGGCAAATAGTATGTTAGTATGTAAATAGGCTGTTGGTTAACTAGGATCTGCGGCCTATCCTGTAGGTAGGGAACTGGGTAGACTAGGTGGGCCATGCGGTCCTTTTCTGCCGTCAGAGTCAAAGTCTATGTATTCCAGAGCCCAATACTAGACCCTCATTGCTTCCTTATGCGAGGTGTAGGATTGAGTCCCCCACTGCTTGTTGATGTAATGCATCACACTTATGTTGTCCATTTACAAAATAATGGACGCAGGAATAGATGAGTCTGGAAGGCCTGAAGGCCATACAGAACACCTCTCATTTCTAGGATGTTTATGTGGAGGGTGCTCTCCACTTTGGTCCATGTATCCTGTGTCTGATGGGGCCCCAGATGTGCCCCCCAGCCCATCCCCTAGGTGTCTGTAGTGAGAATCTAATGAAGAGAGGGAATTAGGAAAGGAACTCACTTCAGCAAATGGTTTGGTTCCATCCATCACTGAAGTACCCTTCGGACCGGGGAGGTAACTAGAACATTCTGTTCTAGGTCATCCATATGTTGGTCCAATTGGACTCAGTGTCCATTGTGGAATTCTCATGTGCAGTCTGGCTAATGGCACTGGGGCGATGGTCGCATCCATCAGGCCTAGGAGTCTCAGGAATGTCCTGGCTGTGACATACCTGTTGTTGTAGACCATCTAGGCCCATACAATCAGATGCTCAGCCCCAGTTCTGAGGCAGGAAGGCTATGCCCTGGGCTGTGCCCAGGACTGCTCCTATGTATAGCAGACATTAGCAAGAGGTCAGGATTGATTCTGGCACGTTGATGGTAATCCCTAGTGTATCAAGCAGGTGTCTGGTGCTGCTTAGGGTATGAGAAAGCTGCCCCTTGGACTGAGCTTTGAGAAGCCAATTATACAGTTAGGGGAACACATTTAGGCCTCCCTGCGAAGGGCTGCTGCCACCACTGCTAAACATTTAGTAAAGACCCATGGTGCAGATGACAGGCCAAAGGGCAATACCCTGTACTGGTAGTGTTCCAGCTGAAACAGAAATCTTAGATATTTCCTAACGGGGAGGGGGGGGGTTGGACTTTGATATGCAGGTAGGCATCCTGCATATTCAAGGAACATCAGTTGAAGTAGGCCTTGCAGAGTGATCATTCTGAACTTCTTGTACTCTATAAAAAAGTTCAGATCTCTGAGGTCTAGAATGGATCTCAGCTCTCCTGTCCATTTTGGAACCAGGAAGTACCGAGAATAGAACCCTGTGTTCCTTTATTCCAGAGGGACAGATGCTATTGCTATTTTTCTGAAGTAATGTGTGACGCTCCTCCAGAAGCAATGGGATGTGCTCTGGAGGGTAATGAGAAGGCACTAGTAGATGGTCTGTGGATAATTCTAGAAGTCCCAGAGCGTGTCTTTGTGCTATTATCTGCAGGACCCAAGCATCTGAAGTTACCTGCCTCCACTTGTCCAGGTGAAGGGAGAGGCGACCCCCGACAACCACCGCTGGAAGCACTGGTGGTGGAGGATTGAAAGAGTCAGGCAGAGCTGGTTGTTGTGGCTGCTGCTGGAGTGCCACCTTTAGGGGCTTCTGAGTGGGACCTGGGGTGGTTCCTGGTGGAGGTAGAGTTGCTGTTGCTCTGCCCTTACTCTGCTGTCTGGCCGAAGAGTGGTGTCTGGTAGTTGCTGGACGAAACAGCACCGTGTGTTGACTCTTTGGCTGAGTGTGATAAAGGGAATGGATTGATTTCAGGGTTCTGCCTGAGGCCTGTAAATTAGAGAAGATGTCTTGCACATCTGCCCCAAACAATTTATATTCTCTGAATGTGGCACTGAGAATGGATTGCTGAACATCATTCGCAAAGTCAGCCACTCTTAGCCAGGAGTACCTCCTAAAGCATACAGCAGAGGCACCTGCCCTGGCAGAAGCATCTGAGATGTCATATGTGGAACACAGGAGATGTTTGTCTACGTTGGCACCTGCTGTGATAGCCTTTAATATCTCCTGCTTAGGAGTACCTTCTGGGAGTACCTTAACATGTACTTCGGCCTTTCTCCAGAGAGTATTTTGATATTTGACCATGTGAGCCTGATAGTTTGCAGTTCTCAGGCTCAGAGACGCAGAAGCAAGTGTTCTTTTGCCCAAGACATCAAGCCTCCTGGTCTCCTTATCGAGGGGGGGGGAACTAAGGTATTTTGGCATCTTACACCACAGAAGTGGTCCCAAGGATGACCCAAGGAATTACAGACCAGTCAGTCTGACCTCCATTGTGGGCAGGCTCATGGAGACCATACTACAGGAAAGGTTGGAGGAATATCTAGAGATGCATGGTCTCCAGGATACGAGGCAGCATGGGTTCATGGGGGGAGATCATGTCAAACGAATCTGATTAACATCTTTGACTGTGTCACTAAGACAGTGGACAGGGGCCAAGCGGTAGACATACTCTATCTTGAGAAGTTGGTAGATCTCGAGGTTGAGGAAAAGATGGCCAGATGGGTGGAAAAGTAGCTGAGGAACAGAACCCAGAGGGTGGTTGTTGGGGGAGAGCTATCTGGCACCAGATAGGTAACTAGTAAGGTCCTGCAGGGCTCAGTGCTGGGGCCGGTGTTGTTCTATGTTGTCATCAATGACATTGAGGACGGCATTAAGGGAAAATTATGTCTATTCACAGATGACACCAAGCTCTGCGGAAGAGTGGACACAGCTAAAGGGATACAGGACCTACAGAAAGATCTGGAAAAGCTGGGGAGTTGGTCCAGGATCTGGCAGCTTGGCTTCAATGCCAAGAAATGCAAAGTTATTCATATTGGAGATAAGAATCCCAAGACAGAGTACTATCTGGGTGGAGTCCGCGTATCTGCATCACAGGAAGAAAAGGACCTGGGAGTGATGATCATTAGTGACCTGAAGCACTCCATGCAGTACAAGAAAGTAGCAGCAAAGGCAAATAAGATACCGGGATGCATATCTAGGGGGATCAGTAGTAGGAGAGAGGAGGTTATACTGCCCTTGTACAGGTCACTGGTAAGGCTGCATCTAGAGTAACGAGTTCAGTACTGGTGCTCAAACCTCAAAAAGGGCATTAACCTGCTGCAGAACATCCAGAGGAGGGCTACAAAGATGATAGCAGGTCAGCATGGTAATGCATATGAGGAGAGGTTGAGGGCACTGAACATGTACTCCCTGGAAACATAGAAACATGGAAGTTGATGGCAGATAAGGACTACAAGGCCCAGCCAGACTGCCCATTCCTTTTTCTACCTTATGAATGTGCCATCGGCCTTTGCTCTGTCAATGGCCTATATATTCATACTCATCTGTATTGCTCCCTTATGCCTATCCCATGCCTGTTTGAAACCCTGCACTGTATTCATATCCACCACTTCCTGGGGTAGACCGTTCCATGTATCCACCACCCTTTCTGTGAAAAAGAACTTCCTCACATTGCCCCTTAATCGGCCTCCCTCTAATCTCATGCTGCGCCCTCTTGTCCTGCTATTTTTCTTATATTGAAACATGTTAGGCTCTTTCACCTAGTTAATGCACCTAAGGTATTTGAATGTTTCGATCATATTGCCTTTCTCCCTCCTTTGCTCTAGGGTATACATATTGAGCTCTGTTAATCTGCCCTCATATGTTTTCTGATGCAGTGCCTGCACCATTTTGGTTGCCCTTCTCTGGACTGCCTCAATTTGGTTAATGTCCTTGTGAAGGTGTGGCCTCCAGTACTGCATGCAGTACTCTAGATGGGGCCTAACCAGTGTCTTGTAAAGACAGGGGGGGGGCATGATTGGGACCTTCAAGTACTTGAAAGGGATAAATAAGGTTGATAAGGAAAGTTGCTTTAAGCTGAGTGGTAAGCATAACACAAGGGGGCACAGTCTTAAGCTGGAGGGCGGGAGGTTTAGGAGGGAGTTCAGAAAGTACTTCTACACAGAGAGGGTGGTGGACACTTGGAATGCGCTGCCAGAAGAGGTCATCTTGTTGAAGACAGTAGGAAGCTTTAAGAGAGACTGGGATAGGCATGGGGGAAGGTAAGGATCATGAGTAGGAAGAATGGGAGGAGTGGGGAGGGAGTACAGGAACATTAGCTCAAGCTGTGGACCCTGCAATACGAGCAGACTAGATAGACCAAATGGCCTTCTTCTGCTGGCTTCTTTGTATGTTCATATGTCATGGGCAGCATTTATGACTACAGAATCCACCGCAGGTTGGTCTGTGGAGAAAGGCTTGCCTAAGGAGGCTGATAGACCTTGTCTACTTTCCTGGGTATGGCAGGTATCATGTTTGGTCTGTGCTAGGCAGCCAAGGTGGCATTATGCAACGCAGACAGAAGGGGAAGAATGATGATCAGTAGGGAATCAGGCAGTTCTAAGAATTCCCCCAGGTTTTTCTTAGTAATGTCCTGTTCCTCCAAATCAAATCCCATGGCAGTTTAAAGTTCCTTGTCACAGGTTGTGGGTAGAGATGGACTGATCAGGCAGTGAGGCAGATGTAGTTCAAAACAAAATAACATTTATTCTTCACAACAAAACAATAATAGGCAAAAGAAATGAACTTAGGCAACAAAATAAAAGTAAGCAAATCAAACTCCTGGCTAACTACATAAATAGATACACAAGAAACTGCTAGTTCAGCTCTCCATTATCTCATCTGACTAGCTCTGCTTTGAGCTCTCATTATATAGGGCTTTGAGACCATGTGATGGGCTAGCTCCACCCATCTGAACACATTTCATTATTTACAATATATTTTTCAACAAACAAGACATTATGTACATTCTTTCATCCTAATGTACGTTTTTAAGGCAGTCAAATCACAATAACAGTTTTGAGCATCAAACAAGTTCTTTGTACAGTTACCCTAAGCACCACCCCCAGGCCACTTCCTTTATAAATGTAGCAGGGGGAAAGGTCGGCCTGCTCTATAAAGAGATGGAGCTGGGAGGGGCCGCATCTTCCGGCAGGGCTACACACTGAAAAACAACACTAAGGGGTAAACTTTTACTTTTTAATTCCTTGTTTCCACATTTTAGCTCAGGAGTGTGCCTTAATGCTTATGTATACTGTTTCTTGCTTAGTTTGCTGCTTTTAGGGAGCTGTACTCCAAACACTGTTTTTAAAGGAGAAAAATGGTGCCCCTAATTGCCACTTTGCACCCAAGAAAAAACAGCTTGAGAAGCTGAACTGCTGGGGAAAGGATGACAACAAACCTCAGGCTCCAGGCAGTGGCTTCTCTTCAATTTAGAGCCCAGGCTGCTTACTAGTGCAGCAAACGGGCTTTGTCTAGCCATTGCATTATTTTGGAGGTACCTAAAGCCATTGTTTCACTGCTTCCAGGCTTTTAGGGTACCTGGGGAAACATACAGGCTGCAAACAGCAGTATTTTGCTTCTCCTGGACTAGGCCTTCGTTTTAAACTGCAGTAACAATATGGATACCGTTATTTCTTTCATTTATACTGTTTTACAGCCATGGCATATATCAGTGCATTTCAGGGCAAGCTTTTCAGAGGCATTTTGAAATGGGAGTTGGGAAAGTAACTCCATGCTATACCTTTGCTTGCTGGCTAACTTTAAGAGTGGCAAAACCCAGGGATGTGGACATAGAACATATAGAGACAAACAGACAAACAACAAAGTGAGTGGCCAGCACAAGAAATGGAACATTTAACACAGTGCAACATGTAACACAGGACACTCACAACCCACATATGCTATCTTTACATTCTTAGCATACTGCATTCAGAAAAAATTTTTTTTTGGGGGGGGTGGAACCCTTTCACATTCCTGCATCATGGTGATAAAAGAGGGGGCCCAGATATTCAAACTGCGCCTGGCTGTGGTGCAAGCTTGGGCGTGCAGGGGTGTGGACTAAGCGATATTAAAAGGAACTGCGCCATGGCTCAGCAGCTTTGAATATCGTACCCTGGCCACCCCCAGTGTGCATGGCGCAGTGCACTGCACCAGCACAAGTGGCCACAGTGGAGGATGGAGATGCGCTAGTGCAAGTTCCATCGCGCTATGCACAGCAACCGCGATATTCAAAACTTGACATGCAAATGGGGCCATAATGTATGCAAGACGCACATGGGGCCATTTGCTTGTCATCATGGCACCATCTGCATGCAGGTGCGCCGATCCCTGACGACTTGCGCCTGGTGCCCTGCCGGGCAGCAGCCATCGGGGACCGATGCCCCCTGCAGCCCGATCACGGGCATTTGTAGTGCAAACAAAAACTAATATGTCCTATATCCCTGGTGGTCCAGTGGACCTCTATCTGCCTGATTGCAGGCATCTTTATGAAAGAAAACCCCAAGTCCTATATCCCTGGTGGTCCAGTGGACCGCTATCTGCCAGATCGCGGGCATCTGTATAAAAGAAAACCCCAAGTCCTGTATCCCTGGTGGTCCAGTGGACCGCTATCTGCCCGATCGCGGGCATCTGTATAAAAGAAAACCCCAGGTCCTATATCCTGGTGGTCCAGTGGACCGCTATCTGCCGATCGCGGGCATTTGTAAAAATAACTATTCAGAGCAAAGAAATTAAGTTCTGCCCAGGAACAGTGATCACATTCAGCCGATCATAAGAGCCCAGAGCATTTCCACTGGTGGTTATTATCGCTTCGACCGCTGGCATTTGTAAAATAATTCAATCTCCAACATCCCTGCGGTCCAGTGGTACCCCCCACCCGCTTCACCGAGAGCCCCACTGCCTCGCTTCCTCCCCCGTCAGCCGGCGAGCTATGTTGACCCCATCTGCTCGTTACTCATCGGCCGCCGAGCCGATTACCTCGTTGCATGCCCATTGCTTCACAGTGTGAGCCAATGGGCGCAGCCTCATCGCATTGATATTATTCCAGATATGTGAATGAATCATTCACATATCTGAATGTGTAGATGTGGCTGCACGCCCACCGGCTCACGCCAGAACCATCGGGCATGCAGCCCCTACCGAGGTGTCAGTCGGCGATGCGGAGGGCAGGCAGGTGGGGTGCTGCCACCCACCATCTGACCGGGGAGCGGGCGGTGGGGCTCAGTGAGCGGGTGAGGGGGATACCACTAGACCACCAGGGATATTGGAATTAGTTATTTTTTTACAAATGCCCGCGATCGGGCAGATAGCGGTCCACTGGACCACCAGGGATATAGGACTTGGGGTTTTCTTTTATACAGATGCCCGCGATCGGGCAGATAGCGGTCCACTGGACCACCAGGGATACAGGACTTGGGGTTTTCTTTTATACAGATGCCCGCGATCGGGCCGATAGCAGTCCACTGGACCACCAAGGATAGAGGACTTGGGGTTTTCTTTTCTACAGATGCCAGCGATCGGGCAGATAGCGGTCCACTGGACCACCAGGGATATAGGATGAATTATTTATACAAATGCCTGTGATCGGGCATGGGGGGGGTGCCGCTAGGTGCAGCTGGAACAGGTGGCTGTACCCACAGGTGGCAGCTGTCGTGTTGCGCCCTGCAATGCGGCAGCTCACCTGTGAGTGGCCATCAGTTGTTCCTTTTTGGGGGGGGGGGCGTAACTTTGTGCTGGCACAGGTAGGGATTGCACATGCATGGCTCTTAACATCCCGGTCTGAATATCGGGCTGTGCAGGTTATGCATGGGCATGTCCCCCCCACCTGTGCCTGCATATGTTACTGATACGCTCTGGCGCATCGGGATTTGTGCCATGCACTTTTCCCTTTTGAATATCGTGCCGCGGCGCATCAGTGGATTGCGCATGGCACAACACTGTTGCGCCATGCGCAACCCTTTTGAATATCTGGGCCGGGGTCTTCAGGGGGAGACCTGGGTGTATATGCCACAGTCTTCACTCCCTGTGGAAACAGTGGAATTGGTCCCCTCATAGAAAGTCCACATAATCCTCCTGCATAATGAGGTCTGGATTGTACTCATGGTCCTCATCAAGGTGTTTGGGAAGCAGGGAAGGAGCAAGTGAAGCTGTCAATGGCCAAAAGGAATCTGGGACATCAACTCAGCAGGCATTGACCTGGGGTTTGCCATGCTGGCCCCGTTGTTGTATCCCCTTCTATATGAGGAAGAGGCAGCAGGCATTTAAGGATGTCCATAAAGGACAAGAGAACTGCCTGCATGTCAGTGCCCAAGTAGTCGACGGGAACCCCAGATGATGTTGGGGGGGCACAGCCCCAGACATCGACAGAGGCTTACCAGCTGTATTAGACCTGGTGGTGCCCATAGCCTGCCCAGATCTACTTGGAGTGTTGATGGTCTGGGTGGCATCGCAGCTGTAGTTGTCGATGGCACCGAAGCAGTCGTGCTAGAGTGGATGGGTGACTGAGCAAACTGGGGAGGCCTTCTCTTTTACTGCACTCCTTCTCCCAATAGTTATGCTTGTGCTGCCTCAATGCTTTTCCTGGGACTTGGAAGAATGAGAGCCCAAGAAATGGGCAGGCGACATGATGGAGCTGTTCCTCCATCCTGATCACCTGCTGCTTCAAGAGGTGGGTTTCCAAAGCCTTCTCTTGGCATTGCCAGGTAGGAGTATTACATTTTCTGCAGATGGGGCAGGCATTCATGTCATGGGCTAAGAAAAGGCAGTATACGCACATGTGCAAGTCACTCAAATAGATTAGCTCACTGCACTCGCAATGCTTGAACAGCTTCGATGGCTCTTTAGTTGACATACATGACATCAAAAATCACTTTATAAAAAGTGATGATAAACTAAGGTGAGAAATAAGAGGAAAATAGTCAGCAGTAATGGCAGCATTTCCGTGGAAAGTCCGACAAGTATGGTCGACAGCAGAAAAAGAACTGCGGAGGGAAGGGGCCACCCACATCTATATGGGAAGTTCCAATGTAGGACGTTATTGTGGGTGATCCCTAGTGTACTGCTTGCAAAAAACAATTTTCCATGTGGTCCCAGTGCCTGGTGACTAAAGTTCCATAGGTGTGGCCTGATGAAAGAAATATCCTCGAAGATCTTCAAATTTAGACCAACACATATCCTCATCTAGCTGTAAGTCAGGAAAGCAGGCTGCTGTTTATCTAGTAGCTGATCCTCTTACTCTACACCTTATTAGAGTGATGTGCTCATCCTGGAGGCCCTGGAGTTTGCAAATGCGTAAAGCATTATCATCAGTTGCAAGGTATAAAGGAGACTAGTCAATCTGGAGCAAGTCTGCAGAAAGGGTCACTAGGTCAGGTTTGGAAACATCATGAAAAACTATTTCTTTGGGAGGATTAGAGGGGAAGTGAGCTTTCCAAATATAGAAGACAGGTGAATGATCACTAAAGGCATTAGGAAACATGCTTGAAGTAATGATCCTGTCCTTCATATTTCTAAGGATCTAGTCAATGAGAGGATGATGGCTGCTCCTTGTACTGTAGATACCCTAGTAAGACCAGTGATAAGCTGAGCAAGATGAAGCTTACCTAACAAGGATTCAAATGTGCTTGCTTTATTACCAAACCAGTCTAGATTGAATTCACCAGTAAGTAGAATTTCACTTCGCCAATACTGGAGGACAGTTATAGATAACATCAGACAGTCCAGACTTCCCACTTCTAGGGGGACTATAAACTCATACCATGTGTTGTTTCTTGATAATCCCCACAACTAGAAAAGAGTGCAGGACTTGACAGGAAGTTAGATTATGACTGAGCCCCCAATACCTAGGTGGGGGTGACCTTTTGTCTGTGGGCACACCCCCCTGATGACACCTGGGTGGGGGGGAGCAGGTGGAGCTAGGCAGGGGCCAGCACAGGTAAGGAAATGTTCCCAGGGGAGGGAGCAGATGGAAGCCGAGAGGAAAGAGCATCAACCTACATAAGGTTGGTGCTAGAGGGGTTTACCCTCTTTGCCTCCCCTCTCGGATGAAGAAGGACCCCTCTCCAAGGAACAGCTCAACCACAGCAGGACACTGAATTATGTAAAGGTAGTGCACTACAAGGCACTAGGATTTCCTAGGAGACTTGTTGATTTTGGGTCTACAAAATGGGTAGGCCCGGCTGGCTGGCAGCATGGCATGGCATGGAGAGGGGCAAGAGCAGTGAGGGTCTGGTGCATCCAGTAATCCTGGGTGTTTTGGTTTTTGGGGAGGTCTGCATTGGTGTGCAGGTTAGGCTGGCCCAGTATGCCACTACACATGGCTGGGGCCAGTTCCCAGCAAGGGCTACCACAGGATAGCCTGAGGTGAGGGTGCCCAGAGGTCATAAGTGGCCCGTCAGAGCCACGGGTTCCGTCGTCCCTTGGACGAAGTCGCATATGGAGGCAGGAGATGGTGGCTCGGCCCAGGAAGATTGCCGGGCTGGTTGCCACATGATGCAAACAGTCCCTTTCGGCGGCCATTATGGAGTAACGGCACTGCATCTCCGCTAGCGAGTTCAAGTCGGGGGACTGTGGTGCAGCCTAGCATGCCACCACCGTGAGGTGACTCCTAGCATTTATTGGTTCCAGCGGCCAGCTTGGGTGTCCCTTGGGTAGTGGGACAGAGCTGCTTTTGCCCCCCCCTTCTTATCTCAGTCTTCAGGGCTGGCTGTGACCGGTCAGCTTACCTGATCGTTGGCCACAGGAGAAGTCCAGGGCAGCATGGTCAGGTGGAGAAAGTCGTCAGCCTGCAAGTCAGAGATGCCGCGGGTGAGCTCCGGTCCGAGCTGCAAGGCAAAGGAGACGGCGTTCTTCAGGAATCCTTTTAGGGCTGGGTCCATCCGGTTGGTGCTAGGGCCTCCCCAGCCAATTCTTTCGGGCATCCAGGGGCAGTTTGGTGGTACTGGCAAGGGGACTGGTGAACCGGGACAGAAATTAATTTAAATGGAGCTGGGGGTCCGGTAACTGAGGAGGCAATGCAGCCTGTTTGGTGAGATTGCTCCACATGGTGGAGCATGGGAAGGGGGCAGTTGGCAGTAGCAAGTGGTGCCTCCTCCCCCCTTCTAACACAAGACAAAAAGTTAAAAGCGGAATAAGCCGGATGGAAAGAAAGTCCAGGGCTATGTGGTGGTGGGGATCGCTGGTATCCACAGGTGTCCCCCCGCCTCCTTCTTCAGTAGGTCTTCTGGGCCATGTGGTGCAGAGGACACCAGCGAGCCATGTGAGCACCAGCCAGCCAGCCTCTTCAGTAGGGGCTGGACCAGGGATAGTGAGTGTGAGTGTGAGTGTGAGTGTGAGTGTGAGTGTGAGTGTGAGTGTATATATGTATATATGTATATATGTATATATGTATATATGTATATATGTATATATGTATATATGTACACACATACATATACATACAAACAAACAAACTAACTGCGGTGCCCAGCCTTCAAGAGAAGAGGCTTGGGAAACCCTGACAGAAGGGGGATGTTTCCTGGATACATTACAGGCAGTCATGTAATAAGGAAGGCTGAGTAGTACGGCTCCTTCAGGCTGGCTCTAGTTCACTATTACAGTGCAACAGTGGTGGCACTGTAGGCCTACATGCATAGAGCAGGGTCGCCATCTAGTGGTGACATGAGGTGTTATAAAAAGGTGTGTGTGTGTGTGTGTGTGTGTATATATATATATATATATATATATATATAATGTGTGTGTGTGTGTGTGTATATATATATATGTATGTATATATATATATATATATATAGTATATAGTGTATGTTGTTGTGTGTGTGTGTGTGTGTGTGTATATATATATATATATATATATATATATATATATATATATATATATGTATATATGTATATATATATATATATACACACACACACCACATACCACTAAAATATATGGAGGCATATATAGATACATGTAAATTAAAAAACAAAAAACAAAGGAGCTCTTAGGTAACATAGGGGGGCCACCTGGCTGTCAAGACAGGCATTGAGTCCGTGTATGCAAGGGGCAACCATGAGGCGGAAACTAAAGAAGGCGAGCATATTAATTAAAAAAAAAAAAAAAAAAATTTAACAATAAACTTGCATGATGGTAGTGGGGGACATACCTCTCAACTGCCCCTGATTTTCAGGGACATCCCTGATTTTGCCTCTAATTTTATTCTGTCCTAAATATTGTTTCCTTGACCAAGCCGGTGGGGGGGGGTTGTAAGCACAAAATAATGTCAAACAGCAAAGTTACAGACCTGGTTTCTACTGTAAGCCCCTAATTTTGTTAACTTCCTGAGTGGATATCACCAATTTTGAAGATGTGTCCCTAATTTTGGTCCTTTGTCCCTGATTATTTTAAGCCTTGTTCTCAATTTATGAGGCAGGAGGTTGAGTGGTATGATAGGGGATTTAGGCAGGAACTTGGAAGATATGCAACAACGGATACTAATACTACTTTGCTGACAGAATCTCTGGTCGAAGTGGTGCTATAGCCAGAGAGGATCAAGTCTTTCGTGTTTTGGTGGTCTGTGTTGCAGCTTCGAGAAGGGATGGAAGGTGAAGGAAAGAAAATGGAAGCATCTTTTGAGAGCCAGCTGGTGAATCTAGTGGGACACCTTGTTTCTGGGGCAAGATAACACACCAACAACAGCCAACTGAAGAAATGGGTCCCTCAAACGAGCAGCTTCCCGGTTCAGGTGACAGAGCAGTAACCCCAAAACCAGATCGAGACCAGGTCCAGCCGCCCAAGAAGGCCAAGACACAGAAACTAGCAGGTAAGCCTGATCTGGAAAATATGTCTATTGATAAATTAAGGGCACTGCTGAGGCAGTCGCTGGAGGTGCCCCAATGGGCACCTGCAGGCCGGAGTAGGAAGCCTCATAAGGCAGCAGGGAATGAGCAGCTAATCGGGGAGAAAGCCCTTCCTGAAATGAGGCTGCAAGAAGAGGGTCAAGAGACAAGGCCTGAGGCTCATTTCCAAGAAACCCCACCAGCGCAAAGCCAAATGCCCATGGAGGTTGTGTCTGCAAGGGCAGAACCGGTTGAGGTGGAACCGGTGGTTGGACCTTCTGCTCTCCAGGCAGGGCTGGAACAGAAGTTGGATAAAGTGCTGGCCTACGCTGCAGCCCAAGAGAAGGCGCAGGCCACATACGGGACAGTAGTCCCAGGGGCAAACGTACTCGGAGCAGCAGGCTCAAGGACAACAGCACAACAGGTTAGAAATAGTCTGCAGCCAACAGAACAGGCTACAAAGGCCCGGGCGAACCAGTGGGTTCTCACCTACTGGAAAAGATATGGCAACAGATCATAAACCGGGAATTTGTAGATGTTTTTACATTGTTGAATAGACCTAAAGAGCCAGAAGATGATATAAAGATTAAAGGAAAAAAAAAGATAAGAATGATGGGGTAGAAATAAAATGGAAGGTACCAATTAAGAGAACATGGGAGAATTGACTAGTGGGGTTTTCAATCTATGCAGGATTATTGACCCAGGGCAATCCGGCTAAGGCAGGGGGTCTTTGGGTATATTTGAGCAGGGTTATGTCTATGCAGGCAGCAAAGTCTGGGAGGTGGTGGTTGGAGTATGATGAGGAATTTCGTAGGCACATGCAATATGACACTGGCAGGTCTTGGGACATGCTGGACTTACCTCTGCTGTGGGTGATAGACATGGGAGAGGGGTCCAGCATACAGACAGTGGTTTTACTGTCAGAAAGACATGGTCCCTCAAAAAGGGGACATTGGACTACAGGGAAAAACAGGAAGAGGGGCACTGCTGTTACTACTACAATCAAGGCTTGTGTAAGGCCGAGCAGTGTAAATTCAAGCACGAGTGCTTGGCATGTAGGAAGGCATACCCCTTCACCCAGTGTAGGCAGGGCTTGGGGCTTGGATCCTTTCACCCTTACTAAAGAGGGTGGCACAAAGGTCCCAACACCCATAAGAGCAGACCGTCTTAAAGGAAGCTTAAGGCACTATCCAGACACAGTGGCCACCCAGTACCGGATGGAGGGATTCGGAGCAGGATTCCGGATTCTGTATGAGGGTTCACACCAAAGTTTTGAGGCGGAGAACCTGAAGTCAGCCAGGGAGCAGCCAGAAGTAGTGCGGAAAAAACTTGAGAAAGAAACAGCAGCAGGTAGAGTGAGTGTTCCATTTAAGACACCGCCAGGGAAAATATTCAGAGTGTCACCAATTCAGCTGGTTCCAAAAAAAGAGCCCTAGGGAATTTAGGATGGTTAACCATCTGTCCTACCTAGAAGGGGAGTATGTGAAACATTTTATAGACCCGGCGTACACGGTAATATCATATGCACACTTTAATGATGCAATTGAGATGATTCGGGCAGCTGGACAAGGAGCCCTTTTGGGCAAAGCGGACATCAAATTGGCATTCAGACTGTTACCGGTACATCCGGAGGACAGGGACTTACTGAGTATGAAGTTTGAGGGGCAATATTTCAGGGACAACTGCATGCCAATGGGCTGTGCAGTGTTCGAACAATTTAGCATGGCACTACAATGGGTCACAGAACAAAAAGCTGGTAGAGAGGAAATCATCCATTACTTGGATGACTTCTTGTCTGTGGGGCAGGCAGGCACCGATAATTGTGCGTGGATCATGGACGCCTACCAGGCAGTGTGCTCTGATCTGGGGTGCCGCTAGCTCAAGAGAAAACAGTGGGCACCACTACCATGCTCTCTTTCCTGGGCATCAAGATTGACATGGTGGCCAGCAAATGTAGGCTTCCCCAACAGAAGTTGGAGGTTTTAAAAGACCTCTTAGGGAAAGTGGCCCAGGCAAAGAAGACCACACTCAAGGAGTTACAACAACTGGTGGGACACTTGAACTTTGTGTGCAGAATCATGCCACTGGACAGGACATTCGTGCAATGGCTTGACCAAAAGGGGGCAGGCTGCTCCAAGCCCCATCACAGGATCTGGGTAACAGAATCAATGAGGGAAGACTTGGGGGTGTGGTGGACCTTCCTTTGTTGCTTTAATGGGAAGGTGTTTTGGAAGACCCCACTGACCAGCCAGGAGCTCGAACTATTTACTGACACTGCGGGTGGTCTGGGGTTTCGGAGCCTACAGTATTTCCAAGGGCAGTGGTGCACAAGTCAGTGGCCTGACTCATGGCACCAGGGAGGATTGTTGAGACAGGTGACGCTACTGGAATTTCTTCCAGTAGTTGTTGCACTGGTGATATGGGGCGACCAGTTCAGGGAGAAAGCCATTCTACTCAGAATGGGTAACATGGGAGTAGTGTATACCATTAACCGACAACTTGGGGGGGTAGGGGACCAATGGGGAATCTCATGAGAGTCTTTGTATTGAAATGCCTGATGTTGAACATTAGATTCAGGGCACTGCATGTGCCAGGTATGGAAAATGGTATTGCTGATGCTCTTTTTTGTTCTCGCAGTGGCAGAGATTTCATCATCTGGCACCAACAGCAGAGAGAGCCCCCAGGGAAGTACCACTGTACCTATGAGATTTGGCAACCCCGAAGACTGGGACTTGATTAGGGGATCCCTGGCACCGAGCACCTGATCGGCTTATCAGAGGGGAGTAGATAGCTTCCTGAGTGTTTGTCAAGGGCAAGGGTGGGAAAAACATCTGGCCTATCCCAGTAGAGCATTTGTGTGCATACATTCTCCATATGAGGCAGACTGGCAGCTCACGGATGGTGGTCGGGCAACATCTAACTGGGATTGCTTGGTTTCCCAAGGTAATGGGGTATGCAGATCATACAAGAGCCTTCCTGCTGCGCAAACTGCTTGAAGGGTGGGCTCGGGGGAACCTGAGGAGTCCAGACACTAGGCGTCTGATCAGCCTTGAGCTCCTGCACTGGGTCTGGAGGGTGCTGGCACAGGTGTGCTCCTCTGATTCCAAAGTATGCCTTTTTAAGGTGCTTTATATGGTCACATTCTGCAGTGCCTTCAGGTTGTCGGAGCTGGTACAATCAGGCAAGGCTACTGGGTTACCAGTGACTCTAACAGATGATGACGTCAGGCTGACTAGCGAGGGCATCTTCATCTGGCTAAGGAAGAGCAAGACAGACAGCATGGCCAGGGGATGCTGGTGTTGTCTTCAGCCCCCACCTGGGGTGCAGTGGGAGATACAGGACATGCTTACCAACTATGTGACTCAAAGAACCGATCATGGGTCTGCATTTTTTCATCATAATGACGGATCCCCAGTTACGGTTTTTCAGTTCAGGCGAGTGCTGTGCATGAGCTTGGAAAGACTGGGGGGGTAGAGGTGAAAGAATACAATATGGAGTAATTTAGGATTGGGGCAGCATCTCATGCCCAAATAGCGGGGTTCACAGACAAACACATTTAGGCTTTGGGGAGATGGCGGTCGCAGGCTTTTGAAGGTTACGTAAGGCCACACATGCTTTAACTTCTCTTTTGTCTTGATAGGTCATAGCGTTCAGTGGAAGCAGATCTGGGTGTGTGGGCACTTCTTTGTGCATTGGGTGGCCATACATGCAGGAAAGAGCAAATGTGGAAGAAACTTGTACTTGGATCCACAAACCTTCGAGGTGTGATGGTTGTGCCGCAGGGGCATATGCTGGAGAAGTTTACTACCAGTGGTTGAGGAAGAAGCGCGGAGGAGAGGCCCACCACAGATGCTGATTGTTCATTTGGGGGTGGGAAATGATATGGGTACTGTATCATCTATTGACCTGCTAAGGCAATCAAAGAAATTAAAGTATTTAAAAGGTATCCGGCCTAAGGTTCATATAATGTGGTCAGATGTAATTCAGAGAGGCCATTGGTGCCGGCACGCAACCCCAAGACCCTGGAAAAAGTCAGACTGCAACAAAATGCTACCTTGAGGGCATTCATGGGGAGTATAGGTGGTACCTCAATAAAACATGAGGATGTCAGAGCAAGAAACAAAGAACTATATGCTAGAGATGGAGTACACCTGTCAAGCGCAGGTTTAGAAAGATATATTGGGAACATATGCAGAGCAATGGAGAAAATATTAAAATAGCGTGCTTGTGATGGGTGAGCCGGAAAGGGGCTCACCTTGTGGTGGCTGGGTGGTATTGGTTGGTTGATGTAGGGGAGGAAATGGGGGATCTTGGTCTCATGCAGAACAGATCACCTGAAGGCTGACAGGAGTGCTGGACTGTCTGGACAGGGTTCACCACTTTAAGAATATGGTGGCACCTGGGCGGCAGCCTCCTTGGTTGAAGGCCTTCAGTGACATGGTGGCCCCGAATGGAGGGGATGTCTCGGTAGCCGGTCGTGAGCCACTCCTCATGCCCCGGAGGTTGGGTACCTCGTGAGGGTTTGCAATGGTAACAGCTTCCCTCTGAGAGGAAGACTGGTTTAATAATAATAACAAATACAGGCCAACCAAGATCACCTGGCGGTGCATGCTTAATATGTTTCATGATTAGTTAATAAACACATGGCTGTGACCATTTAACTCCATTGCTTGGTGTGGTCTGAAGTTATTTGGGTGTGCATGGGGGGGATACCGTGCCCTGTAAGTGTAACCCCTAGATGGCGCTATCCCAGGGGCTACTACCCCTGCCTGATTTGCCACTAACAGGTCGAGGGGGCTGGATCCAATGGCGGGTGCCTCCACCCAGAGGTCAGGGTTTGCAATAGTTAAACTAACTTGGTCACAGCCCTCTGGGACACTGCAACCCCCCTTTCTTCCCACTAGTAGCCCACACAATATATCAGAATTACCTTCACAGTATACACTTACCCCCAGGACTGGTACCGGCACTGGGACCTCCTGTGACATAAGATACAGTGCAACAATCACAGTACAGTACTTTAACATAGACAAATACCTCAGGCAGTATAACTTTGCTGAAACAAGCAGCTCTGATTTATTTAGGGGATATAACAAGGACAGGGGGAAATCAGGTTAATTAGCTTATCACTCTACTCATCTACCTATGGCTCTGTGCACAGGCCTATCCCTATCAGTTACTGTCCTGGTACCCAAGCCCTAGTGGCTAGTCCAAACCGTGGCAGCTGGTGGGCCCTTTCACACAGAGAAAAGAAAAATTAGTTTAAACAGTCAGCAGTACAGTGATTCCATTTGGATTTAATGTGGCAATTCAACAGGGGCGACCCTGAATTAGTACTCACGACCTCCAAACAAGATAGGGTCCTTCAACGTCCAGCAGGGCTACTCTTGAGCTCCACGAGACTCCTCACACATTTATATGGTAAACAGTCACAGGCAAAAGTCCTTTAATGGCAGCAGGATTCATTGAGCTGCACAAGCCTCCTCACACATTTATATGGTAAAAAGAAAGTACTATACCAGGCAGACTGCTTCTCTATCCCGATCGCAATACTGCACAATACCGGAGAACACACAGCAGATTCAGTTCCTGACAGACCGGCAGCAATTCAGCAATTTCTCCAGTCTTCTACAGGGTGAGCCTCGTTTCTACTCTTCAGATATCCTTTGATTCTCTTCACAGGACGGATTCAGTCCTAACAAGCAGTTACACAAGCTGCAGACCGAACTCTGGACCTTACACATGTTGTTTGCTCTAAAACTGTGCACTGAAGGAGCACAGGTTCTTTTCCCCTTCACTGCCAGAGCTAAACTGAAACTCCAACAGACAAAACCGGGCACTTCCTTTGAGTTCCTCCCAGTTCTTGACTGGATTGGCTGTCACTCACAATAGACTGCTGCTGTTGGTCCAAAAGGCGCAAGTCTAAACTACATCTCCCAGAGTCACTGCCCATACAATCCTCTTGTGGCTGGCTCAGATTATGAGTCCAAGTTCTGATTTGTCCAAGGCACCATTTTAGAGCTAGCTTACCCCACACTGATTGGTCCAGTTCAGCAGTTCAAAACCAGAATGGGGAACTAGGCAGACACAGTTCTGACTGCAAAAAGCAGGTTAGACAAACTGTAATTTCATTATTACTGTAAATGATTTCTGGCAAACAGTTACATCTTTCAGATAGGTTCCTTTGCACTCCTAGTGACTGCAAAATGGAGTGAATTGGCAGCAGCTCAAGTGGTACTTAACAGAGAAGCACACAGTCCCCCATACAAACTAATTATGTCTGCAAGCAGACAGCTCTTAGAGACAGTACCAGAGGCTCTAAAAACACTCACTGATAAATGGCTTAAACGCCAAACACCATTCAGGCTTGGAGCATTCAAGCAAGCTCCTGGAAGTCTTTTGGAAACCCCCATTTGCAGGGGGGTTACACCCTTCCTGGCCTGGGAAAGCTTGACGTCCGCGTCAAGCAAGTACCACCATAAGTTTCAACTGCAACCATATACATTTGCATTAGGCTCACACATGTAATCATCAGTCAATACATCATTTTACCAAGAACACATTTCTGAAACATTGCAGTACGTCACTCTTTACACAGTATTACACACACATTGTACCATAACTCAAGTTATTACCTCTTGTACATGAAACCTGAAGAGAGGGGCCCTTCCTATCAGTTACCTTGGGGCTGGACGGGCAAGGCACCATACTTAGAGGGCAACACAAGTAACTTGGAGTTAGCACTGATGCTCAGTTTGGGCAATGAGCTCGGGACACATACACTCCTTCATGGACAACATTGAGAGGCAAGTCCACAGGCCTCCCAAGTGAATCATAACTGAGGTGCACCACAGGCTTTACAGCTCGACCAGTCTTTCTAGGGAACTGTTAGTCTCTGCACTCTGAGCCTCATTTTCAGCATTGTCCTCACTTGTCAGGGGAGTCTCCATGGGGTAGAGAGGCTAGAACTTGGGGCACTTTCAGCTCCAGGAGTTACAGTTTCTGAGTCCACAACATTCGGCTCGCATGGAGAGCTTTCGGACACTGGCAGTGGACTGTCAGGGTACTCAAAATACTCTTCTTGTTCTGGTGTATCACCAGTCTGCTCCAATCCATCATTTTCCTCCCCTGAAAGCTCAAACAGTTCAACCATGTACAATGATTCCATTTCATCTGATCTGATGCTTTGCACTTCACTTTCTGGGAGCATTGGCTCCAGGGATGAAGCTGGGGGCTTAGACAGTCCAGAAGGCCCAGCTTCGTCTCCAGTATTGACTAGGGGATTGCCCCGAAACAATTGACTCAGTTCATAAGAAGGATAGTATTCAAAGTCACTCTCACTTTCTTCTGATATGGACTGACAGTCATGCTCAACTGGGACTTGTGCGGGGAACACTTTAACTCTGCTTCTGTAGGTGCAGACTTTTTGATCTTTTCTTAGCAGCAGCTCTAGTCACTGGTCCAGAGGGGCATCTTCTGGGGCTCAGACTCAATCAAGATTTGTCCAATGGGCAGTAAATGATTTCTATGCATTGTTTTACATCTTTTGAATTATTCTCAGGCCTTACTTTGTACACTGGCAGATCATCTAGTTTGCCCACTACAATGTGAGGAGATGGTGCCATCTGTCAGCAATCTTGTGTTTGCCATGCAGTCCCAGATTTCTTAGCAATACCCGATCTCCCTCCTGGAGTTCCTGTGCTTTCACATTTTCAACATACCTTTCTTTGTTGGCCAGATTTCTTTTGGCAGCCATGGTTTGAGCCAGTTGGTACGCATGAGTTAGCTGGGCCTTTAACAGTTGCACATACTGTAAATAGTTGTCAGCTTGAACCCCATCAGGAGAGACCCCAAAACACACATCTACCGGTAGTCGAGCTTCTCTTCCAAACAGGCGGTAGGGGGAGAACCCAGTGGCATCACTTTTGGTGCAGTTATAAGCATGTACCAGGGTGCTAATTTGTTGGCTCCATCTAGGCTTGTCCTTTGGGTGCAGGGTGCCTAGCATATCTAGCAAAGTGCGGTTGAAACGTTCAGGCTGTGGGTCCCCCTGGGGGTGGTAAGGAGTGGTTCTGGACTTTCGCACTCCCCACAGAGAAAGCATCTCTTTGATGAGACGACTCTCAAAGTCTCTCCCTTGATCAGAATGGATTCTTTGTGGAGCCCCATAGTGAACAAAAAAGTTTTCTACAAGTACTTTGGCCACAGTGGATGCTTTCTGGTCTTTGGTGGGGAAAACTTGGGCATATCTCGTGAAATGGTCAGTGACCACCAGCACATTACTGATATTTCTTTGATCTGACTCCAAACTCAGAAAATCAATACAGACCAGCTCCATGGGTGCACTGGTGGTGATGTTAACAAGGGGGGCAGCCCTCTGGGGCAAAGCTTTCCTCTGTAGCATAGCGACTACAAGTTCAATGTGTTGCTCCCATCAGCCCCCATCTTAGGCCAATAGAATCTGGATCTCACCAAGTCAAGTGTTCTGTCTATACCAAGGTGCCCCATGTGGTTGTGCAAGGACCTCAGTACTGTCTCGAAAGGCAGTGGGCAGCACTAGTTGTTGTTTGTCTACTTGTCCCCCTCCGTCTACTGTTTCTCTGTATAACAGTTTATTGATCAGTTTCAACTTAGGACCTTCTTTGTATAACAGTGCAGTTCTCAAATCAGTGGGCGTAATTTGGACACATCTTTTCCTGCATAGAGGGCTTCTAAAGCTGCTTTGATCATGGGATCGCGAGGATTGAGCCGCGAATACTGTCATTGTCCAGCTGAGGCAGTGCACCAATGTCTATTGCAGAAAGTGGCAATAAGCAGCAGGTATGCAATTCTCAGAGGGTCCCAAGCAATCCACCATGCAGTCCACACGTCCGTGGACATTTGTTCCTCCTGTCAAACTTCTGGCAGAGTGCCCGAATGTCAGGTTCTGCCAATCGGACCCAATCATTCTGGGAACAGGCCTCGGAGAGAGCATCAGCATCTATGTGGTTCAGACCTGCTCCGTGATTAGAGCATAGTCATATGTAGATAATGCAGAAAGCCACCTATGGCCAGTGGCATCCAACTTAGCTGAGGTCTGCACATAGGTCAAAGGATTATTGTCATTTTTACTAGTATTTAGCCCCATACAAGTACTCATGGAATTGGTCAACAATAGCCCACTTCAAAGCTAGGAACTCTAACTTATGTACAGGATAGTTCTTTTCGGATGGGGTCAGGCTTCTACTGGCAAAGACCACTGGTCTCAGGCCATTCGTGCTCTTGGTACAACACAGCCCCAACCCTTGCAAGCTAGCATCAGTGTGCAGGACGTAAGGTTTCTTGGATCGGCATAGGCCAGCACTGGAGCATGGGTAAGTTGATATATGATCTCATGAAAAGCAGTCTCACAATCAGAGTCCAGCGGGCCCCAAATACTTCACTCGGATGAAAATACACTCTTTCAGTCTTGAGGGACGCTGACTTTTGGTATTTTTGTGGGTTGGGGATACTGAGTAAGGTTAAGTAAAGGCGGATCACTCTTGAATAGTCCTTGATGAGCGCCGATAATAACCACAGAATCCAGGAATCTTTGCAGTTCTTTTAGATTTTTGGGCTGTGGCCAGGTGGTCAAGGCCTCAACTTTACTTAGGTCGGTCTCTATTCCTCGGTGGATACTATGTCCCACATACTTTACTGATGTTTGAAAGAATTGACACTTATCAATGGACAGTTTAAGGCCAAAGTCCTCCAGTCGGTCCAATACCTTAAATAATCTGCTCTCATGTTCCTCCAGTGAGCTGCCAAACACAATAACATCATCTAGGTATACCAGGCACTCTAGTAAGTTCATGTCCCCACTGCCGCTCCATCAATGTCGTTGAAAAGTGGCTGGGGCACCTGAAATCCTTGAGGCATCCTCATGAATTCATAGAAGCCAAGCGGACAGATAAAGGCTGTCTTCTCATGGTCCTCTGGGGCCATCGGGATCTGGTAGTACCCACTGCGGAGATCCAACACAGAGAACCACTTGCTCCAGTTTAGGCAGTCCAAAGCATCCTGAATGCGGGGCATTGTGTACTGATCAGGGATAGTCCGCCGGTTTAAGGTGCGATAATCCACACACATCCTTACTGTCCCATTCTTTTTCCTCACTACCACAATGGGGGAAGCATAAGGGCTTCTGGATTCTTGTATTACACCAGCAGCTAACATCTCTTGCAGATGCCGTCTCACATCATCTATGTCAGCAGGTGCCAGGCGTCGAGACCTCTCACGAAATGGTCTTCGTCATGCAGCGGTATTGTGCTCAGCTCTTGCCGCATCCTACATCCCATTCCTTTAAAGAAAACACCTGGTCTCTGGGCAAGCTTCTCACTGATCCTCACTTTCCATTCAGCTGGCAGCGGGAGTCGCGAAATCAAACAAGTCAGCGTTACTCTGTCATTCTTCCTTGAACTCTTGCTGCTGGGTAGCACTGCAGTGTCTGCACAATGCACATTAGCCAGGATGCAACCTCTATTTACTCGAATGTCTCTTTCAGACACATTATGAACTTGGACCATTACCCTTCTGGCATAAGCATGGGCTCTAGCGGGCAAAATACTAGGCTTGACCAGCAGTCCCTCTGGCAATTTTCCATCGCCTGGTGCATCCAACATTAATATTTTATTCTTAACATCCTTTCTGATACGGGACCTCTCCTGTAAGGTACACTGGGCATTTGGCGCCAGGATCAGAGACTCAGGATCCTTCTTCCATACAATTCGGCGGTTCCTCTGGTTCTATTTTTCAGCATCTCTCTGTGCCTCATAGGCCTTCTTAATGAGCTTGGAACTCTTAAAGCTCTACTAGTCTTTGACCCTGTTTTTCATAACATAACTGTGCCAGCCTTCGAACATATGAGCATTTGTTCCAATCAATAAAGGGACACCATCATACAGTCCAGTGGGGGACATACTAAGGCTAGGGTCTCTACTTGTTCGGCCACTCCAGCCACGGGGTGGGGAAAGACAGCCAAATTCGGATATACCCGGAATAGGGTAGGCCTTCTCACTTAACCCCCATACATGCAGTCCTTCTAATGGTTGTAAGTCGTCTGACAAATGCTTCTGATACCAATTTGGAACATAATTGTCACTTGGGAGCCACTGTCTAATACAGCTCTTGTAGACACTCCATTCACCTTTACAGTGGTCTCCATGGAGGGACCCACTATTCTGGACCAGTCTGGAGGCGGTAGTGGGGGCCTGGGCAACTGACCTTGCCACAAAGGACGTGAGTTAGCATTTTGGTGTCCTCACTGGGATCATTTTGTGCACCTCTTAACCACTGATTTGTTCTCCTCAAGCTCTCCTTGTAGCCTATATGCAACTTTGTCAGTGTCTTTTGGGACCGCATTCTTTCATGTGCCCATCTTTCCCACAATTATAGCAAAACATACTTTCTGGAGTTTGAGCTGGCCGGCGCCACAGTGGGAGCCAGGGCGGGGTATTACTAACTGGAAACCTGGGTGCCATCTCTGTCTCTGGCGTGATAAGCATTTGAGACATCTCGTCAGTTTCTCCACTTCCATGGTCAAGGAATTGAGTTTGGAGCTGTTATCAGCAGGAGATACATGGGTGGGTACCCCCACCCCCATAGCAGATGCAGTCGGATATAGGTCGGGGCCCGTACTTGCAGGCGTGGCCTTCATAAAGGGACTGTTTTTGAATTCCCGGATCTCTCTCAACAGTTCACCACATTGTGGCATATCTTTTTCCTTGTCAGAGCACTCATTGACTGCCAACCTCTGCCCCTGAACTTCACTTGATGGGCCACCCTCAGTCACTCGGGTCGTAGCCGCAGCTATTGGTGCAGGTCCCTCCCGAGGTCGCCTTTTCTCAACTCCTCGAATTTCTCTCATTAACTCATCATAGGAGGGTGGGGATTCCAGTCGATTTGCCAGGCGTAACTGAAGCAACAGCAGTTCTGAGAAGGGGGCAGACTTAAGGATCCTGTCTAGCCTGGTTCGGTCCAGTTCAATCGCTGGCAAACTACCCTTTCTGAGGCATTCTTGCAACAATTTTTCCAGCCGAGATACATACACAGACAACAACTCCCCTTGGTACTGTTGTGCATTTCTTACTCTCCACCATAGATCCTCGTCAGAATCTGGGCTCCCATACACATTCTCCAAGGCCTCAAGATAGGCCTGTGCAGTCACTTCAGGGTTACTGGCCCGTTTAGCACGGATGGTAGCCAGGGCAGGACCTCGGAGGCTCTCACTAACCCTCTTTCGCTTTTCGGCTTCCGAGCATTGCCATTCTAGCACTTGGGGGGCAACATAGTCTATCCAGGTCTCCCAGTCATCCTCCCCTTGGGGGGTGGGGAGGGTGCCAGAGAAGATCCTCAACCTTCGGTAAGAGTCGTGACTAATAGCAGGTGCAGAAATAGGAGTCTGCATTGGTTCAGCCACCATTACGGGTACTGGAGCGGGAGAGGGTGTTGGGGGAGGAACACCCCCAGGTGGCAAGAATAGTTTCTTCAAGTCCTCCACAGTTTTCCCTTCCCCCAGCAACCATTTAGCAAATTTCTCCTCAAAAGTTTCAGACAGTGGTGGGGGCTCATTCCCCACCGGGTCTTTACTGTACTTAGTTATCACTCTCCAGGCAGTGAGGGCTCCCTCTGGGGTAATGGTCTGTGGCACTTTGGAGCTATCTATGGGATCCTTAAACTCTACTAGGGCCAGGAAAGTGTGGGTGAGCAGATTAGCATGCCGACCCACCACCACAGGGTTTTGTAAACCTTCCGCCTTGGAAAGTACTCCCTGTACAGTGTCCGTATTGATACCCAGGGGGATGTCCAGGATAAGCATAGCATTTTGAGGGTCAATCTCCTCCCAGTACACCACTCCACCAGCGGTGCACAGCCACTTCTGTCGGGTACCCATTTTTTTCTTAACAGTGGTTTGTAAATATGGCCACTAGAGGACACACAATCCCAGGGTGAGCCTCCAAGATGTAACCCCTAGATGGCGCTATCCCAGGGCTACTACCCCTGCCTGATTTGCCACTAACAGGTTGAGGGCCTGGATCCAATGGCGGGTGCCTCCACCCAGAGGTCAGGGTTTGCAATAGTTAAACTAACTTGGTCACAGCCCTCTGGGACACTGCAACCCCCTTTCTTCCCACTAGTGGCCCACACAATATATCAGAATTACCTTCACAGTATACACTTACCCCAGGACTGGTTCCGGCACTGGGACCCCCTGTGAAATAAGATACTGTGCAACAATCACAGTACAGTATTTTAACATAGACAAATACCTCAGGCAGTATAACTTTGCTGAAACAAGCAGCTCTGATTTATTTAGGGGGATATAACAAGGACAGGGGGAAATCAGGTTAATTAGCTTATCACTCTACTCATCTACCTATGGCTCTGTGCACAGGCCTATTCCTATCAATTACTGTCCCTGGGTACCCAAGCCCTAGTGGCTAGTCCAAACCGTGGCAGCTGGTAGGGGCCCTTTCACACAGAGAAAAGAAAAATTAGTTTAAACAGTCAGCAGTACAGTGATTCCATTTGGATTTAATGTGGCAATTCAACAGGGAGCGACCCTGAATTAGTACTCACAACCTCCAAACAAGATAGGGTCCTTCAACGTCCAGCAGGGCTACTCTTGAGCTCCACGAGACTCCTCACACATTTATATGGTAAACAGTCACAGGCAAAAGTCCTTTAATGGCAGCAGGATTCACTTGAGCTGCACAAGCCTCCTCACACATTTATATGGTAAAAAAGAAAGTACTATACCAGGCAGGCTGCTTCTCTATCCCAATCGCAATTACTGCACAATACCCGGGAGAACACACAGCAGATTCAGTTCCTGACAGACCGAGCGCAATTCAGCAATTTCTCCAGTCTTCTACAGGGTGAGCCTCGTTTCTACTCTTCAGATATCCTTTGATTCTCTTCACAGGACGGATTCAGTCCTAACAAGCAGTTACACAAGCTGCAGACCGGAACTCTGGTCCTTACACATGTTGTTTGACTAAAACTGTGCACTGAAGGAGCACAGGGTTCTTTTCCCCTTCACTGCCAGAGCTAAACTGAAACTCCAACAGACAAAACCGGGCACTTCCTTTGAGTTCCTCCCAGTTCTTGACTGGATTGGCTGTCACTCACAATAGACTGCTGCTGTTGGTCCAAAAAGGCGCCGAAGTCTAAACTACATCTCCCAGAGTCACTGCCCATACAATCCTCTTGTGGCTGGCTCAGATTATGAGTCAAGTTCTGATTTGTCCAAGGCACCATTTAGAGCTAGCTTACCCCACACTGATTGGTCCAGTTCAGCAGTTCAAAACCAGAATGGGAACTAGGCAGACACAGTTCTGACTGCAAAGAAAGCAGGTTAGACAAACTGTAATTTCATTATTACTGTAAATGATTTCTGGCAAACAGTTACATCTTTCAGATAGGTTCCCTTTGCACTCCTAGTGACTGCAAAAATGGAGTGAATTGGCAGCAGCTCGAGTGGTACTCAAACAGAGAAGCACACAGTCCCCCATACAAACTAATTATGTCTGCAAGCAGACAGCTCTTAAAGAGACAGTACCAGAGGCTCTAAAAACACTCACTGATAAATGGCTTAAACGCCAAACACCATTCAGGCTTGGAGCATTCAACCAAGCTCCTGGAAGTCTTTTGGAAACCCCCATTTGCAGGGGGGTTACATAAGATAATGACTGAGCCCCCAATGCCTAGCAGGGGGCGGCCTTTTGTCTGTAGGCATGCCCCCCTGATGACACCTGGGTTGGGGGAAGCAGGTGGCGTTAGGCAGGGGCTGGCCCTTTAGAGGCGAGCACAGGTAAGGAGGTGTTCCCAGCGGAGGGGGCAAGTGGAAGCTGAGGGGAAGGAGCATCAACCTACACAAGGTTGGAGCTAGAGGGGTATGCCCTCTTTGCCTCCCCTCTCAGATGAAGCCCAACCTGGCCCACCCTCAAAAAAGCAGGGGGAATTTCAGACAGGCAGGGTCTCATTGATTATGATCGCATTAGGGGTTGAGAAGGAATTCTCTGGGTTTTCTGCCTTCTCCAGTGGGTTAGAAATAGGTAGGTTAGGATGTTACAGTTATGAATGTAAGCCAAGGTGGTATTGGTGAGGTTTATTGGTTGGTTGATACGGGGGATATTGGTCTCGTGCAGAACAGATCACCTGGAGGCTGATGGGAGTGCTGAACCATCCAGACAGGGCTCACCACTTTAAGAATATGGTGGCACCTGGGCGACAGCCTCCTTAATGAAAGCCTGCGGCGACATGGCAGCCCTGAACGGGGGGGGGGGGAGTCTCGGTAGCCGGTTGTGAGCCACTCCTTATGCCCCGGAGGCTGGGTACCTCGCGAGGGTTTGCAATGGTAACAGCTTCCCTCTGAGAGGAAGACTGGTTTAATAATAACAGCAACAAATACAGGCCAACCGAGACCACCTGGTGGCGCATGCTTAACATGTTTCACGACTGGTGAATAAATGCATGGCTGTGGTCATTTAACTCCACTGCTTGGCATGGTCTCGAGTTATTTGGGGGGATACTGTGCTCTACAAGACAATTCACAGGAAGGGCACTAAGCTGCAGGTAATCTCAAAAGTAAACTGAAATGTCACCACCCCTCTAGGAGGTAGGGTGATCAAGTCTCAGCAGCTTGTCACCAGCTAGAAGCACACTGTGTCAGGGTTAGTGGGTTTCAGCCATGTTTCAGTTAAACCAAGTATATCAGGACAGTAATGTGTTACTCAAGCCTCAAGTTCTGTGAGGTTGACCATCAGACTACGTGCATTTAAATGGGATACTTTAAGACCTTTAACACCAAACCATTGGTGGGGAGGGTTGGCAGGGTTAGTATATTAAGGGGACCAAGACTAGATTCAGTATCACCAGTTAAGGTAACGTAGAGGAATCAGTGCCAAGCACTACAAAGATACCAGTAGCCAGGGAACTTAGCAGAAGCCAATGGAAGGAATATTTGGCCAAATGTCTGATGATAAATTATACATGCTGTGACTCATGGCATCATGCCAAATTGGGGGGGTGGGGTAGGGAGCAGTAACTACTATTAAGTCTGAGAAGAAGAAGGCATTTGTGGGATTAGAGATGGGTATGGACAAGTAATCCGGGGCTGGAGTAACATAGTCCATAAAGACTAGCAGGGCTACAAGTGTAGCCCCTGTATTAATGGCTGACCACAACATATTCAAGGATAGTCAGTAACCCAGAACAGAGTGGCTCAGTGAAAGCAGAGAAAGGGTTTGGAGATGCCAGTGCCTGGGCAGCACTAAAATGAAGGCAGCCTCTTAGCGACAGACTGACTGACTGGCTTTAAACTAGGTAAAATGCTGTAGGGGGGCAGCACAGTAGCATAAATCAACCAATTTTGTAACAAATGCAGCAGAGATAAAATTACTGGTAATTTGAGATAAAACCTGCAAGAAAGCAGACCCAAGATAAGGCGTAGCCTGGACTGACCAAAACAGCAAGTTTTTAAAATATACAGTAACAGTAAGATGCAAGAGAAGCAGTGCGGAATATAACCAGTACAAAGTAGTTTCTACCTAACTGCTCTGTGGGCAGACTCCAGATCTAGATTTAATAGTACACTGCATAAGGTATGCAAAAATAGCATGAATAAAATACATAGGCATAATTAGGACATGCTTATACTATTCTAAGGTTTATACTATGGTTTTTGGATGGCAGAAGGCTATGGCCAGGATATTCAAAGGGGTTGCGCCTGCCGCAACCCCGCATTGCGCCCTGGCAGGATACTGAATGGGCTGCCCAGCACAGCACAACCTGGCGCGCCCAGGGCGCAAAGTAATGGGAATGGCACGTGGCACAGATACAGGAGAAGCGGCCAATGCACATGCACACTTTGATATTCAGCCCGGGATGTGTGGTGCATATGCCAGCGCAACCCTGCATTGTGCCACATAGGGGTGCTCAAAGTTGTGCCCTGGAAAAGTAGGAACAAGTCCCGGCCACTCACAGGCGGACTGCTGTTTTGCAAGGCACAACACAGCAGCCGCCAGCCATGGGTGGCCCCACCCACCCAGAATACCATCGACAAGCACACACACCCCCGGTGATCTAGTGGAACCTCCCTCCCTCGTTGCCATAAGCCCAGTTAACACTGTAGGAACTCCCTGATAGTCTAGTTGTCCCCCAAGCCCCAATCTCGGTACAGGCGCCATATGTATAGTCCCTGGTAGTCTAGTGGTCCCCCCACCCATTGCGCGATCGCGGTACAACTCCACAGTCGTCTCTGGTGATCTAGTGGCAACCCCCACCCTCCCACCACAGTGAACCCCTTGCCCACCCGCTCCCTGCCATCATTGGTGGGTGGCCACAACCCACCTGCCATACCACCTGGCTGCCTGCTGAATGACAGGTACAGTATGAGCTGTAAGCCTGGGCTTGCAGGGCATACTGTACTAAACAGTCCCAAATATGTGAATGACTTCATTCACATATTTGGGACCATCTAGTACAGTATGCCCTGCAAGCCCATACTGTATCTGTCATTCAGTGGGCGGCCGGGCGGTATGTGGGCGGGCTGTAGCCGCTAGCCAATGACGAGGGGGGGGAGCGGCGTAGGCAAGGGGTTCTTTGTGGGTGGGAGCAGTGGGGGTTTCCACTAGTTCATCAGGGATATACCCTGTGGAGTTGTACCGTGATGGCGGCAATGGAAGGGGGGGGTGGAGCCACTAGACTACCAGGGACTATACATATGAGACTGTACCACAATCGGGGCTGGGAAGACCACCAGACTACCAGGGATTTCCTATGGTTTTAACCAGCAATCGTGGCAATGGGGGGGGGTTCCAGCACACCACCAGGAATGGTCATGTAAATATGTATCAGGGTATGGGGGACTGGGGTGGGCCACTAGACTACCAGGGATTTCGGTGTATACATCTACTGCACGATCACGGCTACAGGGCAGGGTATGCCCCGGGATCCCAGTAGCCCACGTCCTGGTGTGCAGGGCGCCAGGCGCAAGTCGCCGGCCTGCCCTGCGCAAGGCATGCAAATGGGGCCATAATGACATGCAAATGGCCCCATTTGCACCTTGCATATCTAATGGCCTCATTTGCATGCCCCCGGCTGAATAGCGCGGGTGGTGCGCCTTGCGCAACTGCACTTGCGCTGGCGCATCCCTGTGCTCACTATCTGTGGCTTGCGCTGGTGCAGCGCCATTGCGCCATGTGCAGTTTGTGCGCTGACCTTGCCATATTCAGCGGTGCTGCACCATGACACATCACTGTTGAATATCACCCATTCCTGGACTGGGCGCAGCCCAGTTGCGCTGCACCACTGCCCGGCGCAGTCTGAATATCTGGGCCTATATGTCCATGTAAGCCATCCCCATTTCTCAGTGGTTATAGGCTGTTTTTATCATGTAGAGATGCATCAAGTTTGCTTTTAAACCCGTTGAAAGTTGTTTGGTCAGTTATACCTTGGGGAAGTCTGTTCCAGAATTTAATCGCTCTTGGGAAGAATGTGTTGTTCCTGTTGTTAGTCCTGTATACGCAATATTGAATCACTTTATTGTGCATTCTTTAATTACAGTTGGTACCTCTATAATTTAATTTCAAAATCTGATGTGAGCTCTGTATCTTGCAATATTTTAAATATGGTCAAAATATCGCCTCTTTGCTCCCTTAATTTGAGCGTCCAAAGTTTTAAGTTTTCTAATCTATGGTCATACAGGGTGTGTTTGAGGTTAAAAATCTGTTTGGTATATCTCTGTTGGGCTTTTTTTCAGGATTTCGATGTCTTGTTTTAAGCTATGGTCCCATACCTGTGTACAGTAGTTGAAGTGCGGTCATACATAGGCTTTACTGAGGGGCATCAACACTGCTTGTGATTTGCTGGAGAAAGATCTTTGTATACAGCTAGTTAGGTGATTTACTTTTCTAGCAACATTCCTGCATTGACTACTGTTTTCATGTTGAAGGAGATTATAACTCCTAGATCTCTTACTTCATCTACGATTTGCAATTTATTGTTATAGATATTGTACTGTAGCTTTGGGTTGTTTTTCCCACAGTGTATTACAACACATTTCTCATAGCTGAATTTCATATTATCATCTGCCCACTGGAAACTATATTCCAGATTATTGTTCATGCTAATGCGGCCTAGTTCATTGCCAACACTGCCTCCCAATTTCAGATCATCTGCAAATTTAATGAGAATGTTGTGACTGTTCATTTGTAAGTCGTGTATGAAAATGTTAAACAATAGAGGTCCGAGGATGAATCCTTGTGGGATGCCACTAATCACCCCCTCCCCCACGATGATAAGTAACCATTTACACAGACTTTTTGAGTCCTACCAGTGAGCCATGCTGCTATCCATGAAATTATGTTACTGTCAACATTTAATTTTTGTAGTTTGTCTATTACTGGCAGATAACAACAAACAGTGGGGTAGGCCCTAGTAAGATAGCCATGATAGCCTGAATGGAAATAAAACAAAACATAATGTAACCAGTAAACCAACTGTAACCCCTAGATGGCGCTATCCCAGGGGCTACTACCCCTGCCTGATTTGCCACTAACAGGTTGAGGGGCCTGGATCCAATGGCGGGTGCCTCCACCCAGAGGTCAGGGTTTGCAATAGTTAAACTTACTTGGTCACAGCCCTCTGGGACACTGCAACCCCCCTTTCTTCCCACTAGTGGCCCACACAATATAGCAGAATTACCTTCACAGTATACACTTACCCCCAAGGCTGGTTCAGGCACCGGGACATCCTGTAAAATAAGATACAGTGCAACAATCACAGTACAGTACTTTAACATAGACAAATACCTCAGGCAGTATAACTTTGTTGAAACAAACAGCTCTGATTTATTTAGGGGATATAACAAGGACAGGGAAATCAGGTTAATTAGCTTATCACTTTACTATCTACCTATGGCTCTGTGCACAGGCCTATCCCTACCAGTTACTGTCCTGGGTACCCAGGCCCTGAGTAAGTAGTCCAACATGTGGCAGCTGGTAGGGGCCCTTTCACCAGAGAAAAGGAAAATTAAACAGTCAGCAGTACAGTAATTCCATTTGGATTTAATTGGCAATTCAACAGGAGCGACCCTAATTAGTACTCACGACCTCCAAAGAAGATATGGTCCTTCAATGTCAGCAGGGCTACTTTTGATCTCCAAGAGACTCCTCACACATTTATATGGTAAAAAAAAAGCACTATACCAGGCAGGCTGCATCTGTATCCCAATGCAATTACTGCACAATAACCAGGAGAACACACAGCAGATTCAGTTCCTGACAGACCGAGTGTAATTCAACAATTTCTTCAGTCTTCTACAGGGTGAGCCTGGTTTCTACTCTTCAGAGATCCTTTGATTCTTTTCACAGGACGGATTCAGTCCTAACAAGCAGTTACACAAGTTGTAGACCGGAACTCTGGGCCTTGCACACGTTTTTTGACTGAAACTGTGCACTGAAGGAGCACAGGGTTTCTTTCCCCTTCACTTTCAGATCTCAAACTGAAACTCCCAACAGACAAAAACCGGGCACTTCCTTTGAGTTCCTCCCAGTTCTTGACTGGATTGGCTGTCACTCACAATAGACTGCTGCTGTTGGTCCAAAAAGGCACCGAAGTCTAAACTACATCTCCCAGAGTCACTGCCCATACAATCCTCTTGTGGCTGGCTCAGATTATGAGTCCCAAGTTCTGATTCGTCCAAGGCATCATTTTAGAGCTAGCTTACACCCACACTGATTGGTCCAGTTCAGCAGTTCAAAACTAGAATGGGAACTAGCAGACACAGTTCTGACTGCAAAAAAGCAGGTTAGACAAACTGTAATTTTATTATTACTGTAAATGATTTCTGGCAATCAGTTACATCTTTCAGACAGGTTCCCTTTGCACTCCTAGTGACTGCAAAAATGGGGTGAATTGGCAGCAACTTGAGTGGTACTCAATCAAAGAAACACACAGTCCCCCATACAAACTAATTATGTCTGCAAGCAGACAGCTCTTAAAGAGACAGTACCAGAGGTTCTAAAAACACTCACTGATAAATGACAAACGCCAAACACCATTCAGGCTTGGAGCATTCAAGCGAAGCTCCTGAAGTCTTTTGGGAACCCCCATTTGCAGGGGTTACACCTTCCTGGCCTGGGAAAAGCAGCGTCCAGCGTCAAGCAAGTACCCCATAAGTTTCAACTGCAACCATATACATTTGCATTAGGCTCGTATGTAATCATCAGTCAATATATCATTTTACCAAGAACACATTTCTGAAACATTGCATACGTCACTCTTTACACAGTATTACATACACATTGTACCATAACTCAAGTTATTACCTCTTGTACATGAAACCTGAAGAGGGGCCCTTCCTATCAGTTACCTTGGGGCTGGACGGGGCAAGGGCACCATATAGAGAGCAACACAAGTAACTTGGAGTTAGCACTGGCTCAGTTTGGGCAATGAGCTCGGGGACACATACACTCCTTTATGGACAACATTGAGAGGCAAATCCACAGGCCTCCCAAGGGAATCATAACTGAGGTGCACCACAGGCTTTACAGCTCGACCAGTCTTTCTAGGGGGAACTGTTACAGTCTCTGCACTCTGAGCCTCATTTTCAGCATTGTCCTCACTTGTCAGGAGTCTCCTGGGGTAGAGAGGCTAGAACTTGGGGCACTTTCAGCTCCAGGAGTTACAGTTTCTGAGTCCACAACATTTGGCTCACATGGAGAGCTTTCGGACACTGGCAGTGGACTGTCAGGGCACTCATAATACTCTTCTTGTTGGTGTATCACCAGTCTGCCCCAATCTATCATTTTCCTCCCTAAGCTCAAACAGTTCAACCATGCACAATGATTCCATTTCATCTGATCTGATGCTTTGCACTTCACTTTCTGGGAGCATTGGCTCACTGGATGAAGCTGGGGGCTTAGACAGTCCAGAAGGCCCAGTCATCTCCAGTATTGACTAGGGATTGCCCGAAATAATTGACTCAGTTCGTAAGAAGGATAGTATTCAAAGTCACTCTCACTTTCTTCCGATATGGACTGACAGTCATGCTCAACTGGGACTTGTGGAGGGAACTTTAACTTTGCTTCTGTAGGTGCAGACTTTCTTGATCTTTCTTAGCAGCAGCTCTAGTCACTGGTCCAGAGGGCATCTTCTAGGGGCTCAGACTCAATTAAGATTTGTCCAATGGGCAGTAAATGATTTCTATGCATTGTTTTTACATCTTTTGAATTATTCTCAGGCCTTACTTTGTACACTGGCAGATCATCTAGTTTGCCCACTACAATGTGAGGGAGATGGTGCCATCTGTCAGCAATCTTGTGCTTGCCATGCAGTCCCAGATTTCTTAGCAATACCGATCTCCTCCTGGAGTTCCTGTGCTTTCACCTTTTATCATACCTTTCTTTGTTGGCCAGATTTCTTTTGGCAGCCATGGTTTGAGCCAGTTAGTACGCATGAGTTAGCTGGGCCTTTAACTTTTGCACATACTGTAAATAGTTGTCAGCTTGAACCCCATCAGGAGAGACCCCAAAACACACATCTACTGGTAGTCGAGCTTCTCTTCCAAACATCAGGCGGTGGGGAGAACCCAGTGGCATCACTTTGGTGCAGTTATAAGCATGTACCAGGGTGCTAATTTGTTGGCTCCATCTAGGCTTGTCCTTTGGGTGCAGGGTGCCTAGCATATCTAGCAAAGTGGGTTGAAACGTTCAGGCTGTGGGTCCCCTGGGGGTGGTAAGGAGTGGTTCTGGACTTTCTCACTCCCACAGAAAGCATCTCTTTGATCAGACGACTCTCAAAGTCTCCCTTGATCAGAATGGATTCTTTGTGGAGCCCATAAGTGAACAAAAAGTTTTCTCCCAGTACTTTGGCTACAGTGGATGCTTTCTGGTCTTTGGTGGGAAAGCTTGGGCATATCTCTGTGAAATGGTCAGTGACCACCAGCACATTACTGATATTTCTTTGATCTGACTCCAAACTCAGAAAATCAATACAGACCAGCTCCATGGGTGCACTGGTGGTTATGTTAACAAGGGGGCAGCCCTCTGGGGCAAAGCTTTCCTCTGTAAGCAGCGACTACAAGTTCGTAGTGTTGCTCCACATCAGCCCCCATCTTAGGCCAATAGAATCTGGATCTCACCAAGTCAAGTGTTCTGTCTATACCAAGGTGCCCCATGTGGTTGTGCAAGGACCTCAATACTGAGTCTCGAAAGGCAGTGGGCAGCACCAGTTGTTGTTTGTCTACTTGTCCCCCTCTGTCTACTGTTTCTCTATATAACAGTTTATTGATCAGTTTCAACTTAGGACCTTCTTTGTATAACAGTGCAGTTCTCAAATCAGTGGAGCGTAATTTGGACACATCTTTTCCTGCATAGAGGCTTCTAAAGCTGATTTGATCATAGGATCGCGGGATTGAGCCCGCCGAATACTGTCATTGTCCAGCTGAGGCAGTGCACCAATGTCTATTGCAGAAAAGTGGCAATAAGCAGCAGGTATGCAATTCTCAGAGGGTCCCAAGCAATCCACCATGCAGTCCACTCGTCCGTGGACATTTGTTCCTCCCTGTCAAACTTCGGCAGAGTGCCGAATGTCAGGTTCTGCCAATCGGACCCAATCATTCTGGGGAACAGGCCTCGGGAGAGCATCAGCATCTATGTGGTTCAGACCTGCTCGGTATTCGAGAGCATAGTCATATGTAGATAATGCAGAAAGCCACCTGTGGCCAGTGGCATCAACTTAGCTGAGGTCTGCACATAGGTCAAAGGATTATTGTCAGTTTTACTAGTATTTTAGCCCATACAAGTACTCATGGAATTGGTCAACAATAGCCCACTTCAAAGCTAGGAACTCTAACTTATGTACAGGATAGTTCTTTCGGATGGGTCAGGCTTCTACTGGCAAAGGCCACTGGTCTCAGGCCATTCTCGTGCTCTTGGTACAACACAGCCCCAACCCTTGCAAGCTAGCATCAGTGTGCAGGACGTAAGGTTTTCTTGGATCGGCATAGGCCAGCACTGGAGCATGGGTAAGTTGATATATGATCTCATGAAAAGCAGTCTCACAATCAGGAGTCCAGCGGGCCCCAAATACTTCACTCGGATGAAAATACACTCTTTCAGTCTTGAGGGGCTGACTTTTGGTATTTTTGTGGGTTGGGGATACCCTTGAGTAAAGGTTAAGTAAAGGCGGATCACTCTTGAATAGTCCTTGATGAAGCACGATAATAACCACAGAATCCAGGAATCTTTGCAGTTCTTTTTAGATTTTGGGCTGTGGCCAGGTGGTCAAGGCCTCAACTTTACTTGGGTCGGTCTCTATTCCCTCGGTGGATATTATGTGTCCCACATACTTTACTGATGTTTGAAAGAATTGACACTTATCAATGGACAGTTTAAGGCCAAAGTCCTCAGTCGATCCAATACCTTAAATAATCTGCTCTCATGTTCCTCCAGTGAGCTGCCAAACACAATAACATCATCTAGGTATACCAGGCACTCTAGTAAGTTCATGTCCCCCACTGCGCTCCATCAATCGTTGAAAAGTGGCTGGGGCACCTGAAATCCCTTGAGGCATCCTCATGAATTCATAGAAATAGCGGACAGATAAAGGCTGTCTTCTCACGGTCCTCTGGGGCCATCGGGATCTGGTAGTACCCACTGCGGAGATCCAGCACAGAGAACCACTTGCTCCCGTTTAGGCAGTCAAAGCATCCTGAATCGGGGCATTGTGTACTGATCAGGGATAGTCCGCGGTTTAAGGTCGATAATCCACGCACATCCTTACTGTCCCATTCTTTTTCCTCACTACCACAATGGGGAAGCATAAGGGCTTCTGGATTCTTGTATTACACCAGCCGCTAACATCTCTTGCAGATGCCGTCTCACATCATCTATATCAGCAGGTGCCAGGCGTCGAGACCTCTCGTAAATGGTCTTTCGTCATGCAGCCGGATATTGTGCTCAGCTCCTTGCACGCATCCTACGTCCCATTCCTTTAAAGAAAACACCTGGTCTCTCTGGGCAAGCTTCTCACTGATCCTCACTTTCCATTCAGCTGGCAGCGGGGAGTTGCCGAAATCAAACAAGTCAGGCGTTACTCTGTCATTCTTCCTTGAACTCTTGCTGCTGGGTAGCACTGCAGTGTCTGCACAATGCACATTAGCCAGGATGCAACCTCTATTTACTCGAATGTCTCTTTCAGACACATTATGAACTTGGACCATTACCCTTCTGGCATAAGCATGGGCTCTAGCGGGCAAAATACTAGGCTTGACCAGCAGTCCCTCTGGCAATTTTCCATCGCCTGGTGCATCCAACATTAATATTTTATTCTTAACATCCTTTCTGATACGGACCTCTCCTGTAAGGTACACTGGGCATTTGGTGCCAGGATCAGAGACTCAGGATCCTTCTTCCATACAATTCCAACCGGTTCCTCTGGTTCTATATTTTCAGCATCTCTGTGCCTCATAGGCCTTCTTAATTAAAGCCGAACTCTTAAAGCTCTACTAGTCTTTGACCCCTGTTTTTCATAACACAAATGTGCCAGCCTTCTGAACATATGAGCATTTGTTCCAATCAACAAAGGGACACCATCATACAGTCCAGTGGGGGGACACACTAAGGCTAGGGTCTCTACTTGTTCGGCCACTCCAGCCACGGAGGTGGGGAAAGACAGCCAAATTCGGATATACCCAGAATAGGGGTAGGCCTTCTCACTTAACCCCCATACATGCAGTCCTTCTAATGGTTGTAAGGGTACGTCTGACAAATGCTTCTGATACCAATCTTGAAACATAATTGTCACTTGGGAGCCACTGTCTAATACAGCTCTTGTAGACACTCCATTTACCTTTACAGTGGTCTCCATGGAGGGACCCACTATTCTGGACCAGTCTGGAGAGGCGGTAGTGGGGGCCTGGGCAACTGACCTTGCCACAAAAGGACGTGAATTAGCATTTTTGGTGCCCTCACTGGGATCATTTCGTGCACCTCTTAACCACTGATTTGTTCTCCGAAGCTCTCCTTGTAGCCTATATGCAACTTTGTCAGTGTCTTTTGGGGATTGGCATTCCCTTTTCATGTGCCCATCCTTCCCACAATTATAGCAAAACATACTTTTTGGAGTTTGAGCTGGCCGAGGTGCCACACTGGGAGCCAGGGCGGGGGTATTACTAACTGGAAACCTTGGTGCCATCTCTGTCTGCGGCGTGATAAGCATTTGAGACATCTCGTCAGTTTCTCCACTTCCATGGTCAAGGAATCGAGTTCGAGCTGTTATCAGCAGGAGATACATGGGTGGGTATCCCACCCCATAGCAGATGCAGTCGGATATAGGTCGGGGCCCGTACTTGCAGGCGTGGCCTTCATAAAGGGACTGTTTTTGAATTCCCGGATCTCTCTCAACAGTTCACCCCATTGTGGCATATCTTTTTCCTTATCAGAGCACTCATTGACTGCCAACCTCTGCCCCTGAACTTCACTTGATGGGCCACCCTCAGTCACTCGGGTCATAGCCACAGCTATTGGTGCAGGTCCTCCCGAGGTCGCCTTTTCTCAACTCCTCGAATTTCTCTCATTAACTCATCATAGGAGGGTGGGGATTCCAGTCGATTTGCCAGGCGTAACTGAAGCAACAGCAGTTCTGAGAAGGGGGCAGACTTAAGGATTCTGTCCAGTCTGGTTCGGTCCAGTTCAATCGCTGGCAAACTACCCTTTCTGAGGCATTCTTGCAACAATTTTTCCAGCCGAGAGACATACACAGACAACAACTCCCCTTGGTACTGTTGTGCATTTCTTACTCTCCACCATAGGTCCTCATCAGAATCTGGGCTCCCATACACATTCTCCAAGGCCTCAAGATAGGCTTGTGCAGTCGCTTCAGGGTTACTGGCCCGTTTGCTACGGATGGTAGCCAGGGCAGGACCTCGAGGCTCTCACTAACCCTCTTTCGCTTTCGGCTTCCGAGCATTGCCATTCTAGCACTTGGGGGCAACATAGTCTATCCAGGTCTCCCAGTCATCCTCCCCTTGGGGGTGGGAGGGTGCCAGAGAAGATCCTCAACCTTCGAAGAGTCGGACTAATGGCAGGTGCAGAAATAGGAGTCTGCATTGGTTCAGCCACCATTACGGGTACTGGAGCAGGAGAGGGTGTTGGGGGAGGAACACCCCCAGGTGGCAAGAATAGTTTCTTCAAGTCCTCCACAGTTTTCCCTTCTCCCAGCAACCATTTAGCAAATTTCTCCTCAAAAGTTTCAGATAGTGGTGGGGGCTCATTTCCCCCCGGGTCTTTACTGTCCTTAGTTATCACTCTCCAAGCAGTGAGGGCTCCTCTGGGGTAATGGTCTGTGGTACTTTGGAGCTATCTATGGGATCCTTAAACTCTACTAGGGCCAGGAAAGTGTGGGTGAGCAGATTAGCGTGCCGACCCACCACCACAGGATTTTGTAAACCTTCCACCTTGGAAAGTACTCCCTGCACAGTGTCCGTATTGATACCAAGGGGGATGTCCAGGATAAGCATAGCATTTTGGGGGTCGATCTCCTCCCCAGTACACCACTCCACCAGCCGGTGCACAGCCACTTCTGTCGGGGTACCCATTTATTTATTTATTTATTTATTTTCCCTTAACAGTGGTTTGTAAATATGGCCACTAGAGGACACACAATCCCAGCGGTGAGCCTCCAAAATGTAACCCCTAGATGGCGCTATCCCAGGGGCTACTACCCCTGCCTGATTTGCCACTAACAGGTTGAGGGGCCTGGATCCAATGGGGGTGCCTCCACCCAGAGGTCAGGGTTTGCAATAGTTAAACTTACTTGGTCACAGCCCTCTGGGACACTGCAACCCCTTTCTTCCCACTAGTGGCCCACACAATATAGCAGAATTACCTTCACAGTATACACTTACCCCAAGGCTGGTTCAGGCACGGGACATCCTGTAAAATAAGATACAGTGCAACAATCACAGTACAGTACTTTAACATAGACAAATACCTCAGGCAGTATAACTTTGTTGAAACAAACAGCTCTGATTTATTTAGGGGATATAACAAGGACAGGGGAAATCAGGTTAATTAGCTTATCACTTTACTATCTACCTATGGCTCTGTGCACAGGCCTATCCTACCAGTTACTGTCCCTGGGTACCCAGGCCCTAGTGGCTAGTCCAAACCGTGGCAGCTGGTAGGGGCCCTTTCACACAGAGAAAAGGAAAATTAAACAGTCAGCAGTACAGTAATTCCATTTGGATTTAATGTGGCAATTCAACAGGGAGCGACTCGAATTAGTACTCACGACCTCCAAAGAAGATATGGTCCTTCAATGTCAGCAGGGCTACTTTTGATCTCCAAGAGACTCCTCACACATTTATATGGTAAAAAAAAAAGCACTATACCAGGCAGGCTGCATCTGTATCCCAATCGCAATTACTGCACAATAACCAGGAGAACACACAGCAGATTCAGTTCCTGACAGACCGAGTGTAATTCAACAATTTCTTCAGTCTTCTACAGGGTGAGCCTGGTTTCTACTCTTCAGAGATCCTTTGATTCTTTTCACAGGACGATTCAGTCCTAACAAGCAGTTACACAAGTTGTAGACCGGAACTCTGGGCCTTGCACACTTTTTGACTGAAACTGTGCACTGAAGGAGCACAGGGTTTCTTTCCCTTCACTTTCAGATCTCAAACTGAAACTCCCAACAGACAAAAACCGGCACTTCCTTTGAGTTCCTCCCAGTTCTTGACTGGATTGGCTGTCACTCACAATAGACTGCTGCTGTTGGTCCAAAAGGCACCAAGTCTAAACTACATCTCCCAGAGTCACTGCCCATACAATCCTCTTGTGGCTGGCTCAGATTATGAGTCCCAAGTTCTGATTCGTCCAAGGCATCATTTTAGAGCTAGCTTACCCCACTGATTGGTCCAGTTCAGCAGTTCAAAACTAGAATGGGGAACTAGCAGACACAGTTCTGACTGCAAAGAAAGCAGGTTAGACAAACTGTAATTTTATTATTACTGTAAATGATTTCTGGCAATCAGTTACATCTTTCAGACAGGTTCCCTTTGCACTCCTAGTGACTGCAAAAATGGGGTGAATTGGCAGCAGCTTGAGTGGTACTCAATCAAAGAAACACACAGTCCCCCATACAAACTAATTATGTCTGCAAGCAGACAGCTCTTAAAGAGACAGTACCAGAGGTTCTAAAAACACTCACTGATAAATGGCTTAAACGCCAAACACCATTCAGGCTTGGAGCATTCAAGCAAGCTCCTGGAAGTCTTTTGGGAACCCCCATTTGCAGGGGGGTTACACAACTATAACACATAGGTGCAGCTACCTTAGCAGGACAGAAGCAGCATGTATAGCAATACGGCAGGATGGTTCAGATACACTTTAGTTCTCAGCCAGCAACAAACACAGAAGACAGGTTATAGGGCACAGTGGTGGGGCAGTATGGCTGGCTGAAGGCTGACTCCACAGCTGACACACGCAGTGTGACATCCTTTGCTCACCAACCCTTTCCACACTGGCCTGCTAGGGCAAGCAACTGTAAGTAGGGATAAAAGATCTGCCCTCACCGGTCTGGTGGCGCAGAGGGCTGAGGCACTGGCACCTTACCTCATGCTACGCCAGCGACTTCGGTTCAGGAACGACCTCAGGTTGCCAGGAAGCCAGTTTGGGGGGGGGGGGTTGGAGCGGGATTGAGCCGCGGCTCTTCCCTCCAAAGAAAAAATGATGTATTCCCAGCAAATGTATTGCTAAGCTGTATGCAGAACAGCTGCTGTGTGATACATTATAGGTACTATAAAATTTCATTTTGTCATATTTTATCTACTTATCTCATGTCTGCTGTGTTGAAATTGTTCGTTATTTTTTTGTGCTCAAGTTCCATAACTTAAGTATAATTCAACTTTGAAATCATACTTTTTCACAGCTCTAACACAGTGACTATCTTAGAAACATAGAACCTGTCAGCAGAAAAGGACCTCCTGGCCACCTAGTCTGACCTCAAGTCTCTACCTACTGTTCTATCGTAGACCCAACTGGATCTCCGGCCTCCCCCTCCAGCCCTGATACTAAGGCCCCTCTGTGTCTGTCCCACGCATGTTTGAAACCTGTCACCATTTTGGTACTCACCACCTCTGCTGAGAGGCTGTTCCAGGTGTCCACCACCCTTTCCGTGATTAAATATTTCCTCACATACCCTATAAGTCTCCTCCTTACAGCTTCATATCATGCCCCCTTGTCCATGAGCATCTCTTTCTGTGCAATACATCACCCTCCTGTACCTTGATGATACCCTTGAGGTATTTGAATGTCTCTACCATGTCTCCTATTTCTCTTCTTTCCTCCAATGAGTATATATTTAACGTCCCGAGCCTTTCCTCATAGGGCTTGTGGTGCAGGTCATGCACCATTCTGGTCGCCCTTCTCTGAACCGCCGGTCCGCCTCCACCCAATTTATGTCCTTCCTGAGATGGAGCCTCCAGAACAGGACACAGTATTCCGGGTGTGGCTTCACCATTGATCTATACAGGGGTATGACCACCTCCCTCTTTCTGCTGGTGATACTCCTTCCTATGCACCCCAGCATCCTACTAGCCTTTCCCACTGCCTTATCACACTGCTTTGCTACTTTCAGGTCATCAGATATGATGACCCCCAGATCCCTTTCCTGTTGTGTAGTAGATAACACTCCCCCCCGCTGATATGTTGCCCTTGGGTTTCTGTTTCCTATGTGCATAATTTTATAATTGTAATTTATTTGGCATTGAAGCGCAGTTGCCAAACCCTTAACCAATCTTCCAGCTTTTTTAGATCTCTCATTTTTTTCACCCCCAAGTGTGTCCACTCTGTTGCAGATTTTTGTGTCATCCATGAACAGGCATGTCTTTCTTTCCAGCACCTCTACGATGTCACTAATAAATGCACTGAAGAGGACCGGTCCCAGTAATGACCATTGAGGCATCCCACTGGTTACCCTGCCCTCCTCTGAGTGAACTCCATTTACCATCACTCTCTGAGTTCTGTCACATAGTGAGCTACGCACCCATTTTGCTATTTTTGGACCCACTCCATGGCCACCTTCCTTGCTTACCATTCTTCTGTGTGGAATGGTGTTCAAGGCCTTACTAAAATCCAGGTAGGCCACATCTACCACTCCTACCTGATCCACCTCCCTAGTAACCCAGTCTAAAAACTCTATCAGGTTTGTTTGGCAATATTTCCCCCCCATGAACCCATGCTGCCTTGGAACCTCCAATCCACTGTTTTTAAGTATTCCCCAATCCTTTCAAGTAGTGTTTCCATAAGCTTGCCTGCCAGAAAGTCAGGCTTACAAGTTGGTAGTTCCCTGCCTCCTCCCTATTTCCATTATTGTGTAGTGGGGCCACATCCGCCCTCCTCCAGTCCACCGGAACTTCCCCCGTTTCTGGTGAAAGACTGAACAGGACCATCAGAGGTGAAGACAGTTCCTCCTTTAGTTCCTTCAGAATCCTGGGGTGAACCCAATCTGGCCCCATTGCCTTGTCTACTTTTAGTTTTGCTAGTTCCCTGAGGACTCTCTCCTCCGTAAAGGGGCTATTGTCCACCTCTCCTCCCCATATGCCCTTCTCTACCATTTGTAGCCCACCACTTACCGCTTCCTTTGTGAATAGTGATCAAAAGTACTTATTCAGTATGTCAGCTTTTTTCTGATCCTTGATTTATGCTTTAAGTGTACCTTACATTCACAAGACATTACAGCCAAAACAAGACCATCACAAAATTTAGCATAATCTGTTTTTAACTCTGCACATAAACAAAACTGATGCACAGAGGATGTGCTGTGGAACACCCTTACAAAGATAAAAATATGGATCTTTTATACATTGAAAAATGCTAAAAATGGTAAATACAAACTATCTGATTTCATTCTGCAAATGTAAATATCAACATCACACAAGCTCTGCTGTCCTTTGTTGTTTAATGCTATCATCACCAGGTCAACCAGCTCATAAAAATAAAGTTAGTTACAGAAAGCATAAATGGCAGTCCTGATAGTCTCCTATTGGATTTCAGGGCTGTGGGACAGTACAGAACAGATTAACCTTTCTGACTGTCCACAATATATAAACATGCTTGCTAGTAGGCTTCTGCTGCATAAGCTCTGACAACCCCCTCACATGAAGGAGCTGACTAGTATCACTCATCAGCTGGTGAAAGATAGTAACACACCACCGACAGTGGTATTATGCTGATCCCAGATGAATGTTTAATTAGCATTTAAAAAAAAAACAGTTTTGTTCCCAATGCAGGAACTACATGTTCCTGTGAAGGCTAGATTTACAGCAGACTGATCGGTGATCACGCTAGAGACAGTACATTATTTTACAAACTGGAAAAAATGTAACGTACTACCAAGCTGTCCACTGCAGACTACTCTCTTCAGAAATCTGGTGAGTATGCTTATGTATCGGACAGCAAAATGCGAATCAATCATTCGTCAGAAAATCCGATGCAAGTGGGCCTACTCAGCCTATCAGCACTTGCTGTGAATGTTCTAAATTATTACCTGACATGTTCCTCGGGCAGTTTCTTTTTTTTTTTTGTTTTGTTTTAAGTTCTGTTTATGCCCCTTTCTGACTCTGGCACTCGAGCTGCCTCAACTGCCACTTACCTTGGTTCCCTCCACTCAGGTCCACTTTATGCTGCCACGGATAGCCCCCAAGGTGGGGTCGAAGGTAGGGGCACCCCTCAACAGGATTCCTTTGTGGTCCCTTGGCGAGGCCACTGGGTCAAGGCTGTGGGGCCAAATGTACCAGGGATGTTTTCCCCACAGTGCCAGGGCCCGTTTTTCATTTTTCTGTTCCCCCCAGTCCTGAGGTGGTGCATGCGAGTGATGCTATAGCATGCACATGCACAGCATTTCAGCACATTGGCATCTGCCTCCCCCTCCTCCCAAGTTTGTTCTTCTAGCCGCATTACTACCTCTGGTGATGCAGGTGGCAGTGTTGTGGTGGAACAGACAACCTACCCTCCATGGAAGAGGAGAGCATCCTCTAGGACTCTCAGTGTTCCTCCTCCTGGCCAGCCCCTGAAGCCCCAAAATCACACCCGTCCTGAGATGTCAGTGACATGAGTGACAGTGCTACTGCTTCACCAACAGGATGGTGTTCCACAATCCGTTTCTAATCTGTAAAGTGTCTGTCTTGAGCAACCAGCAAAATCATTAAATGCTAGCATTCCTATACTTCTTATTGACTGCTAACTGAAAAAGTTTGAAAGGGACTATGTTTTGGAGTGGAGTGATATTTGACAATGCATTGCTTGACAAGTCAAACGTAAAACAAAATGTGGTTTAATTTGTTAAATGTTAAATAACATGACCATTTTACAACCTCAGTATGACTTTCCAAGGTGTGTTTCATTGCGTTATAATGGCACTTTCAGATGCTTCAGGCACTCATCCTTGTACCTCACAATGCAACCAAGGCATGCCATTATACCACAACAAAGCACACCCTGTTGTGTCTCATTGCTTCATAGGTATCATATTATAGGTATAATAGGTGATATGGAGAAAGGAGACATATAATGTCTATCTGGATTGTCTGCTGTTTCTTAGAGAGATCCATTAATGTTATTACTACCCATTAAACTGCAAAAGTTCTTTTTGAAAGTGTCCAAACTACTACTCTGGACTACATGTTTTGGTAATATAGTCCATGAAGAGACTACTCTCTGGCTAAACCATGCTCTTCTTGTTCTACTTTTAAACAACTGACCTTTCAGTTGCCAGTTGTGTCTCTAGGTATTGACACCTGTGTTACTAAGCTCTAATTTAAGTAAGTCCCATAGATCACTGTCCTGGGTTGCTTTATATAATAGCATTGTATCTCCCCTCAATCTCTACTGTTCTAGAGTAAATAGATTAAGATTCGTTCCTCATGCATCTTCTCTTCTAGATTCCAAGTCACTTCTGTAGCACATCTTTGAACTCCAAAGCACATCTTTGAACCTACGGATGTCTACTTGCTGATGGGGTGCATAAAACTGTTCACAGCATTCGGTATATGGACTAGGCAAGGATACATAAAAGGGTATAATGACCTCCCTGTCACTTAATTATAAAATGTCCTGGGAATTCGCTGTGGCCTGGTTTGCTGAGGGGTTTCCTGTACTGTGTCTTCACTGGATGACAACCAATACATAGTAAATATAGAATAAAGTATGGGTCGGGGTGTGTAATGAGAGTTTACATACACCCGAGTTGTGGGATGCTACATAAACCCGAGGGCGAAGCCCGAGGGGTTTGTGCGCAGTATCCACAATGAGGGTGTAAATGAATTTGACACCCCGACCCATTTTTTTATTTTATATAATTGATGGGTTTCCTTTTTTCGCCTCAGCAATTATATAAAACAAACAGCACCCAGTGCATCCTCCCAGTGTATCCTATGGTCGGTCCTTTTAGAGCAGTGCCAAGATTTTCGTATTTTAAAACAGTTTTTTTCCCTTTCTGCACATCTTTGTGTGTTTCCAAGGTATATGGGGGGAGAAAAGAAAAGGACTTACTGCCGAATTCTTGCGGTGGTTCTGTTTCGGGCGACACAGAAGCATTGAGCGGTCTCGACTGGTCGCACTGCTGCGTGAGCATGCACACAGCAAGGGAAATCATGCGCGTGTTTGCCGTTATAAACACTCCTTTATAACGGCAAATTATGCCATGGTTTCCCTGTGGGAAAAAGGGAGACCCATTTATTATAGAAAGGTAATGCACAGCAGGAGTTGTTCACACCTGCAATTAGGAGTAAGACTTGAGAGAGGGATACACTTTGGAATCTATATAAAGAAAGATTTGGGTAAAAAAATATATATATACAAAAATGCAGCCTTGAGAAACGTGAAAGTACACATTTGGGTAGCTAAAGCTGACTTAAAGAGAACAGGAAATTATTTCAAATTGGTAGCTGTTTATAATGTTCCAGTTTACAAAAAGAATATCTATAAGCCGAAATGATCCTTATGTAACTGTACCTGAATAAAAAGGGATATAAAAAACTGTATTTTGCATTGTTTTGTTTTTATGGGCAGCATTCTATTGCAGTTCTCTTGATGGAACCAGTGATCTGGAGTTTTAACTATGTCACGATTTAGAAACAGAGACTTTGACAGCAGATAAGGACCACTTGGCCCAAGCCAGTCTGTCCATTTCCCTTCCTGTTGGATAAGCTGCAGATTCTAGTTAACCAACAGCCTACTTCCTGCAACCCCCCCACTACAATTGCCTTATGTCTGTTTCATGCATGCTTGAATTCCCCCACTGTTTTTAGACCCAACAACCTCCCCAGGAAGGCGGTTACATGCATCCACCACTCTCTCCGTGAAAAAAATTTCCTCACGTTACCCCTGAGCCGTCCCCCATCTTTAAATTGTGCCCCCTTGTTCTTACACATCTCTTTTTCTGAAAGATGCTACCCTCCTGGACTTTGTTGATTCCCTTGAGGTACTTAACATTTTCTATCATGTCCCCCTGTCCCTCCTTTCATCAAGGGTATACATATTAAGCTCTCTCAGTCTCTCTTCATATGGTTTCTGATGCAGACCCTGCACCATTTTAGTTGCCCTCCTCTGGACTGCTTCCAACCTGTCTATGTCCTTGCGTAGATGAGGTCTCCAAAACTGCACACAATATTCCAGAAGGGGTCTCACCAACTGTCTGTACAGAGGGATAACCACTTCCCTTTTTCTACTTGTGATGCCCCTTCCTATGCATCCCAGTATCCCCCTGGCTCTCCTTACTGACTTCTCACATTGCTTACCCACCTTTAGGTCATCTGATATGACTACCCCAAGCCCCTTTCCATTTTTGTTGTTGTTAGTACCTCCCCTGCTATTGTGTACTCTTCTCCTGGGTTTTTGTTTCCCAGGTGCATTACTTTGCACTTCTTTGCACTGAATCTAAGTTGCCATTTGTCTGACCATTCCTCCAACCTAGTCAAGCCCCTTCTCATCCTTTCCACTCCCCCATGTATCAACTCTGTTACAGATCTTTGTGTCATCTGCAAAGAGGCATACCTTTCCCTCCAGACCCTCTGCAATGTCACCTATAAAGATGTTAAAGAGGACTGGACCCAGTACTGAGCCTTGAGGTACTCCACTAGTAACCCCCCTTTCTTCAGAATGTGTTCCATTCACTATTACCTTCTGAGACCTGTTGTGCAGCCAGTTTGCTACCCAGGCTACCACCCTGGAACCCACTCCCAGGCTGGTTAACTTGAGTATTAGTCTTTTGTGCAGGACTGTGTCAAATGTCTTGCTAAAGTCTAGGTAGGCCATATCCACAGCCCCTCCCTGGTCTATTACTTTGGTCACCCAGTCAAAGAAATCAATTAGATTCGTCTGACATGAACTTCCCGCTGTAAATCCATGCTGCTTTGGGTCCTGTGCCCCGCTGGCCTCTAGGTACTCAACAATTCTTTCTTTCAGAAGTGATTCCATCATTTTCCTACCACTGAGGTCAAACTTGTAGGTCTGTAGTTTCCTGCTTCTGCCTTGCTCCCACTTTTGTGAAGGGGAATCATATCTGCACACCATCCTACCATGATTTCTTAAAAAGGGTAGTCAGTGGTGTCACTAGTTCTCCCCTTAGTTCTTTCAGAATTCTGGGGTGAATCCCTTCAGGCCACATTGCCTTGTCCACCATGAGTTTTAGGAGTTCTTTCAGGACCCTTTCTTCTGTGAATGGACTGGTATCCCCTATCCAGAGTGCTTCTATTTGTCTGGTTTAAGTATGTCCACCTCCTCTTCTTTTGTGAATACTGAACAAAAGTATTCATTCATTATCTCTGCCTTTTCACTGTCACCCCCTGCCTGCCCGCCCTTCCCCTTTATTAAGCCTCACTATCCCTCCCTTGGTCTTTCTTTGCTCACTAATGTACCCATAAAAGTTTTTATCCCCCTTCTTAACTAAGTTGGCTATCTTTTCCTCGGTTTGGGCCTTTGCTATTCAAATGGCCTTCCCCGCTTCCTTCTGCTTTAACTGATAGAATTCTTTTTCCTGCTCCTTCTGTAATTTCTTATACTTTCTGAATGCTATATTTTTCTCTCTAACATTCCCCGCTACCTCTTTTGAGAACCATAGTGTTTTTTTCCTTCATTCTGCTTTGTTTATTTGCTTCACACAAAGGCTTGTTGCCTCTGTAATGGCAGTTTTGATTTTGCCCCATTGTTCCTCTACCCCTCCTTCCTGCTCTTTTGCTAGTGCATTCCTTAGGCACGCTCCCATTCGGCCAAAGTCAGCCCTCTGAAAGTCCAGTACCCTTGCTTTTGTATGGCTTGACTCTATGGCTCTGTTTATTGTGAACGACCCTGTCTTGTGGTCTCTTGTTCCTGGATGGCTACCCACTTCTGAATCCAAGATCCTCTCACCGTCCCCATTTGAGAATACCAGGTCTAAGACTGCTCCCTCCCAAATGGGTTCCAACACTAGCTGCCTGAGGCATGCCCCCTATAGGGCATTGAGAATGACTCTGCTCTTGGATGTGGCTGCAGCAAATATGTTCCAGTTAACATCTGGCATATTCAGGTCCCCCATCAACAATAGCTCCCCTTTATCTGCCATTCTAAGGATGCCTCCTATCATTTCCTTGTCTATGTCCTCCCCCTGAGATGGGGGTCTGTATATAACCCCTGTGCGGATTGTGGTGCCATTTCCTGTTTCAAGGTGACCCACAGTGCCTCCTCTCCTCTCCTCTCCTCCCTGTTTACCCTTTAGTTTCATTGCTTCAATCCTTTCTCATATGTAAAGAGCTACTCCTCCTCCTCTTTCACCCTCCCTGTCCCTCCTGTAGATTGTGTACCTTGGTATGTTGACATCCCAGTCATGGTTCTCTGTGTATCATGTTTCTGTGACTGCCACGATATCCAGTGATCTACAGCTCAGTTGGAAGTTGACTGTTCAATGTACACTGTCAAGCACCACATAAAAGATCCGATGATTTGGTAAAGAAATGTGAAACTGCCTTTCTGACAGCACCATGCACTCAAAGAGAAAGCAGTCTATCGTTACAGCTCATTTCAAATGGCATCCTTAAGTATATAATCCTCAAACAAATATGTTTTAAACAACAAAACCGAACCATCTGAAACACAAAAATCTTGCAAATACAGATGAAAGTGATTTTCATTTCACACAGTACAGCATACAAAGAAATAAAACAAGTAACCAAATGCAATCAGTTTGTTAAAGCATGTAGCGTATTAAACTAAATTATAAAAAGGGTCTCAGAAATGTTGCAATCTTATTGGCTACTAGGATTCCAACAGCCTTACATTTATCCATGTTATACTGTCATGTACAGCTTGATCACCATGGCACATGGATTCTTCCTGTCAGCATTCCATCCTCTAGCACTGCTAAATGTGTGGAATGATGCATTCTGATTTTGAACCAGCATTCTTAAACTGTTGGTGGAAAAACTATTTTATTAAAAATCTCCCTCTAAATAAGGAAAACATTCAAAAAGTATACTTTTAACACTTTTCTTTTGGGATCATTAACAGTCAATCACCCCCTGGGGCAATATGGCACTCGGCTGTGCCTCGTGACACATTACACTCCTAGGGGGTGATTAACAAACTGTTAATCTAACCCCTGGTCATGCCTTATTGCTTAAATAATTAACACCGAGTTATATCCACAGCATAAACATAAAAAGTAGACTTGATGCCTTGTATCCTAATTTGCCTGACTCAAGCTGCACAGAGTTAGATATGTGAGCCTTATAGGACTACTTATACACAGGGTTGCAAGAGCGACACAGCTCAGTGATGCTGCTACAATAAAGATAAAAAATCTAAACAAGTTATTATTGAAAATAAAAAGAAATACTTCATTAAAATGGACACCTATATTCAGTGATACAGTGACGTCTAACAGTAGGAAGTAGGGAGCAAGCAAGTGAGCTTGCCTGCCACAGTGACTGTGATTCAAGTTAAACAGCTGTGCCGCTTAGCAGGTGGTACAAAAGTGGCTGCACTCACTCGCGCTCCCATTCAGAAAACCACCAATGACGTAATGTGGTCTTGGTGAACACCAGCAGACTCAGAAGTAGTGCTGTTCTTGTGCCACACTAGAAATCGTGACACAAAATTAGAAAATATTGAAACAGACCTGCCGTTTATATTCAGTACAACAGCTCACAATGTGAAGCCCTAGCACTAATAAGAGTGCTGACTGTAAAATTCTACCATACAGGACATTTGCCAGTGATCTTTAGGGTGGCAGTCCGACACGACCTTTGGAAAGAACTTCGAGCTGGGTCGAAGATCACCCTGTCCTTATGGAAGACCTGACAGAAAGACTGCACTAAGAGCACCTGGAACTCACTGATCATTCTGGCTAACATTATGGCCACCAGGAAGATGATCTTCCACAGCAAATGTGATATATATTAGAACATAGACTCAAACAGCTTTCCCGTGAGCATTTCCAACACTAGTCTCATGGAGACAGAGGTTCATGGACCTTTAAAAAGCACTCAAGCACCTTCTCCTGGGCCACCGTGGGCACACCAGCACATGCCCAGGATGCAGATATGTCTTAAAGGTCAATGCTTATAGTACCAAGTGAGTCAAAGACCAGAGGAAGTCAAGTATGCTCATCATAGGGCAGGTAAGGGTATCGGGTTCCTTACCCTGGCACCAGATCAAGAATCTCTTCCAGTTACATTCAGAGCATTTACGAGTCAAATCCTTATGGGACACTTCCATGACATGGAGTATGTCTTCTCAAAGGCCAAAAGCCTGAAACTCTAGCTGCTCAGGAACCAGACTGAATGGTGCAGAGACTGCAGGTCTAGGTGCAGGATCTTCCCCTGCTGTCTGGTCAGCAGGTCATGGCGAAGAGGCAAACACCACAGAGGCTGCTGTTGAGGCTGAGGGAAGGGGGAAATTGTTTAACCAGGAAAGGCACACTAAGCCGGAGCTTGTTTCCAGGTGCGACCTGGGAGCACAAGGAAGTTAAGTGACTTGCTCAGGGTCACACAGTATGCAAGTGGAAGCTGTGGGATTCAAACCCAGGTCTGGTCTGCTGGATATCACCAGATTTGCAGCTCAGAGCCTTAGACCACTGCGCTATACTGCCTCCACTACTGAGGAGATCCCGGTATCAGAAGTGCTTGGGCCAGTCTGTAGCTATCAGGATCATCTGTGCATTTTCTTTCTGGACCTTGATCACAACTTTGTGAATCAATAAGAAAGGAGGGAAGGCATACATAAGACATGGGGGGAGGAGGTCCAGGGTCTTGAGAGGGCAACCCCCCGCAGTGTCCTGGCCTGGGGGGGGCAGGTGCAGAACAGCCTCAGTTTTCTGTTCTCCAATGAGACAAACAGATCCACCAGCGAGGGGCTCCACTGAGAGGACAAGTGGTCTACCACCTCCCGATTCAAGGACCCCTCATGAGACATCTCTCTGACTGGCTGAGATCATCCGCCATCTGGTTGTTTTCTGCCATGAGATGAACTGCCAAGAGGTCCACTTCTAAGCTGCACATGAGAGTCCAGGTGTGGAGAGCCTCCTGACACAAAAGAAGTGCATCCTATTCTGCCAGTTCAGCTAAAACATGTGGGATGTTGTCTATCTGGATCTGAATGGCCTGATCCCAAATAAATAGAGTGAATTCTGACTGGGGCGCTGTGGAGCCTGAGCAAGATGGCGAGTTTTTGATCATTCTACTCAGCTTGGGTCGTCGAACTTACTTGGGGAAAGACATTTTAAATTGAGACAATTACTCAAAGAAGACCAGGAATCATCTGGGAAAGTTTCCTACTGAAAATGGGAAACCCTTGTAAAGATCAGCACTCTGGAGCGGAAGCAAAAAGTAAAAATACTCCATTGGCTGCTACGACTCGCTCAACTCAAGTTAGTACGGAAGACAGCACGGGGGAAGTGGCTGAGGAAACCCTCCAGACTATTGGGGCAAAGCTTTCAAAGCTAATCAAATCAGTAACCGTCCTTTCGGACAAATTTCATAACCTCTCTGTTAGTCGCTACATTAGAAATGACAATGGAGGGGACACAGACGACAGCCCTAGATGCTGCCGAGAGAGCAGATGCAGCTACGGGAGCGGTGTCAGCCCTGATAAGAGAGTGGGCATTGGAAAGCCCACATCAGAGCCCCGAACATCAGAATTTTGGGCATGCTGGAGGGCAGTGAAGGGGACAGTCTTACATTGTTTCTGCAGGACTGGTTCGCTCAGCAGATGGGAGGTGAAATACGGCCAAAAACACAGTTGTTTCAAAGGGTCTATGGAGTCACACCATGTGGGTGATCGGAAGAGCAAGATCTCCCCAGGACTATCATTTTGGTCACCGATGGAGCTGGGACCAGGGATTACTTCTTGGCGCTGGCCAGACACAAAGGGACACTCCTGCAGGATGGTCAACGAGTTAACCTTTTTCCGGATATCAGTTATGCTACTCGCCAGAAGCAGCGACGATTTGATGGAGCGATACTATAAGATGCCTCGACTTCCCACAGAATGATCTTCCCAGCGCGACTTCGGATCGCACATCGCGGGAAGGTTTACCTATTTTCAGACCTAGCTGAGGCCTTGAAGTGGGGCCATAAGAATGCTCTCCCACCAGCATGCCAGTTCGATTCGGAGCACCAGTCCTCAGAGGATGAAGAACCCCGAACCCCCAATAGTTTTTTTTTTTTAAACAAGTGGCAGGTGACGCCACAGCAGGTATTGTTTACACCCTGTAGCTAATATTATGTAAGTATACTGTTCATTCGGATGGTAATCTAACCTGCAAGCTCGCTGCCTTATGTTTAGGGGATAGGAAGTGTTCAGGATATTTTTTCATTTTCACTTTTTCTAGGCTACATTTGGACTGTTCCCTCTGATAAATATTAGAGACTGTAACTTTCCCAGAATAACAAATAAAAGACCAGATGTTCATGGGTCTTTTTTTTTTCCAATGTTATGTCTGTTTCGTAGGCTATACAAGTTTGTTGACTAAGCGCCTATTTATCTACATTTTAGTATATCAGAAATGGTGTGCACTTTTTTTTAGTGCTCTTTTCTGGTGATTGCATGGCATCCAATACCATATTTAAGCAAAATGCACGACAGGGTGTGGTATATAGGTGGGATATCGTCCGCGCTTGGTGGTTGGGCACGAGGCCGCGGGCAGTCGTCAACTACTGCGAGTGACGATATCCTGATCTCCCTGATGCATATTACTATTATGAACAGGAGTAATGGTTTTATAAATAAAGATAAAAAAACACCCTTTAAACCTGTTTAATAAATAAAAATTAAAAAAAGCTTTTTTGGTAGTGTAGGAATACATTTAAAAAAAATAGTTCTAGAAGACAGCAGGTGGCGCTGTTGTAGTTGGAGCTGACAGAAAATGTAATAGTATTGTGATGGTGTGACCTGTGAACTCTGCAACAGTATCTTTGTCTGCCCCCCCCCCCGCAGTAGATGATCGCGGTAACGAGATTTTAAAGAGAAAATGAAGCCACTGACCAGTATCAGTAGATTAGGAAGCGTAATTTTTTAAACCCTACTGCGTTGGTTAAACAGTCGGCCATGTGTGCGCCTCTGAAAGGAGTGAGTGAGAGAGAGAGAGAGAGAGAGAGAGAGAACTTTCACACAGTAGCGCTTTGTTGAAAAGAAGCGCGGGTTGAGTTGTGGCGCTAAATTTCGGCAGCAGGATTACAGGGATGTTGGCAGGGAAATGAGATGGCAAGTGGATTTCTTTTTAATTTCTTGAAGACACTGGATCATTGTTTCTGGCAGCAGCTTGCGTTGTAAGTTCAGCGTGGCTGCCCGTTGTCGTCGGAATGATTTTTTTCTGCTGGTGAGAAGGCTGGTGACTGGAGGTTTTCTGAAGCCGTGATGATGTAGCCCGATATCATCACGGCTTCGAAACCCTCTCGGCCAATCAGCTTCTTCTAATTACGGTTGGTAGTTCATAATATATGGTGAAGGACTATGGACAATACCTTTATGCTTTAACATAAGATAATTTCCATGCTGCTCATGGGCTTCATTACAGCAATGGTATTATACTGCTTTGGAGTTACTAGAGAAAATAATTTACTTTACTCTATATTGATTCCCTCCAGATGATGTATCTGTAAAGCACCAGATGGTTTACATTGTCTTCATTAAGAGGAGTGGCGCCCTCTATGGATGTAAACAATGACATACAGGGGTGCCAGGTTTTTAAAAAGTTTGTGGGTGCTCAGAGTCCTAATAAAAGGCCAGGGTGTGGGGGCGCCTAGGCTAACTTATAGGGTTTTCATGCTTTCTGGTGCATTTTGGTGTTTTTGATACATTTTGGAATGAGTATACTACCATCACAACTACTCCAATGTAGAGGATGCCAGGGTACCATTGGGGCTATTTGATGCCTGAGCAGGTGCTAAGATCAATAAGAAGTGCCTGCCTGGAGGGATCTTTCATGCTCTCAGTTTTGCAAGCATATCAGAGTACTGATGTTAGGTTGCAGGCAGTGCCACCACTCAACAGTGTGCAAGTGTATCCTGAGGGGCTCTTAGATGCTTCCAGTTAAGGACCCATGGAAGAGTGCCTGGGTGGTGGGCTCTTTGATGCCCTCACATGCTTTAAGGATGTCTTTAGTGATGGTTACAGACAGTGTTACCACTCCACAGGGTGCAAGAGTGCCTTGGAGGGCTCTTTGATGCCTCCATGTGCTCCAAGAAGACATGGAAGAGTGCACTTCATGGGCTGTTTGAAGCCTCCAGGCTCAGTCATGTGCTACAACTGCAATAAGACATGGAAGAGTACCCTGGAGGAATCTTTGAGGCCTCCAGGATGGTGCTGCAAGAAGACATGGAATTTTCTTGTCTTTTTTCAGCACCTGGTAGATGCAAACTAAAATCTCAAAGGGCATCCTTTTATCAGCTGGAGGCATCAAAGAGCCCTCCAGCCAGGCACTCTTGTACCCTGTGGGGTGGTGGCAATGTCTGCAACCTAAAATCACAAAGGACATCCTTAGAGCACCTGAGGGCATGAATGAGCCTTCCATGGCACTTTTCTATGTCTTCATGCACCACCTGGAGGCAACAAAAAGCCCTCTATCTAAGGCAGTCTTGCACCATGTTCAGTGGTGGTGGTGCGGTACCTATAATCGCAAAGGACATCCTTACAGCCCTTTATGGCACTGTTCCCTGGCTTGGAGCAAGGGCTCTTTGATGCCTTCATGTGCTGCAAGAAGACATAGGAAAGTGCCCTGGAGGCCCCTTTCATGCTCCCAGGTGCTCTAAGGAACCTTTGTGATTTTAGGTTGCAGACAGTGGCACAACTCCACAGGGTGCAAAGGTGCCCTGGAGGGCTCAGACACCTCCAGGTGCTGCAAGAAGACATGGAAGAGTCTTGTCTTTTTTCAGCATCTAATGGAGGCAAACTAAAATCTCAAAGGGCATCCTTTGAGCACCTGGAGACATGAAAGAGCCCTCCAGTGCAGTCTTGCACTCTGTGGAGTGGTGGCACTGTCTGCAACCTAAAATCACAATAAACACCCTTACAGCAACTGGGGGCATAAAAGAACCCTCCAGGGCACTCTTCTATGTCTTCTTGCAGCACTTGGAGGCATAAAGAGGCCCAAGTCAGACATTCTCCCATGTCTTCTTTCAGCACCTGGCCTGGAGGCAACAAAAAGCCCTCTAGAGCACTCTTGCACCCTGTTGAGTGGTGGTGCTGTGCCCTAAAATCACAAAGAACATCCATAGAGCACCTGGGGGCATTTCAGAGCCCTCTATGGCACTCTTTCTTGGGTTGGAGGGCTGTTTGATAACTCTAAGTGCTGCAAGAAGACACAGAAGAGTGCCCTGGAGGGTCCTTTCATGCCCCCTGGTGTTCTAAGGATGTCCTTTGTGATTGCAGGTTGCAAACAGTGCCACCACTCCACAGGGTGCAAGAGTGCCCTGGAGGGCTCTTTGATGTCTCCAGGTGCTAAAAGGACTGCCCTTTGAGATTTTAGTTTGCCTCCACCAGATGCTGCAGAAAGACAAGGAACTTCCATGTCTTCTTGCAGCAGCTAGAGCCTGGAGGCATCAAACAGCTCTCCAGGAAACTCTTCCTTCCATGTCTACTTGCAGCATCTGGAGGCACCAAAGAGCTCTTCTAGGCACTCTTAAAATGTCTTCTTGCAGAACCTGGAGGCATCAAAGAGCCCTCCAAGGGAAGAGTGCTATGGAGGGCTATTTGATGCTGCCAGGTGCTCTAAGGATACCTTTTGTGACTTTAGGGTACAGTGCCACCACTCCACAGGGTATAAGAATGCCCTTGAGGGCTTCTAGATGCATCCCGGTGCTGCAAGTAGACATAGAAGAGTGCCCTGGAGGGCCCTTTCATGCCCCCTGGTGTTCTTAGGATGTCTTTTGTGATTTTAGGTTGCAGACAGTGTCACCACTCCACAGTGTGCAAGAGTGTTCTGGAAGGCTCTTTCATGCATTATCAAGGTGTTGTAAAAGACAAGGAACTTCCATGTCTTCTTGCAGCACAAGGGAAGCAACAAAGAGGGCACTCCTGCACTCTGTGGGTGATGCTGTATCTTAAATCACAAAGGGCAACTCTTACAGCACCTGGGGTATCAAAGAGCCCTTGCTCCATGGCACTCTACCATTGGAAGTCTCTGATACCTCCAGGTGGCGCAAGAAGACATGGAAGAGTGCCCTGAATGGCTCTTTGATGCCACCAGGTGCTCAAAGGATTCACTTAGCACGTTATTTATTTATTTTAAAGTTGATAACTGGGAAAGGTACCATGAGCAGAGCTCATTTCAGAAACGACCAGGGGAAAGGGGAAGCATGTGTCAATGTAATGGTATTACAATTTTTTAGGACTAGCCAGGTCAAAAGCAGGAGTAATTGTAAGTTGCTAGAGACAGTTGCTGATGATTTTCAATAGTAAACAAAACTGTAAATGGCAAAGCCATGAATGATTACACATTATTTGACCATATAGAAGGTGTTCTTACGAACTGTTGCTCTCCCAATAAACTCATCAGCTATTTTGTCCATGTCTAATGCATCAGTGTGTTCCTGATGAATGTGAAGCAGAGCAACACTATTTAAGCGTCTCTGTGACATTGTTGATCTAAGATATGTTTTCAGTCTCCTGAGTCCTGAGAGAGAACGCTCAGCTGTACAAGTTGATACTGGTACTGTCAGTAAGATCTGAATAAATTTTATAAACTCTGGCAGTAAATCACAAATGGCTTGTTTTTCTGTGATGACACAGTACACATCTTGCAATGAATCAACAGTTTCCCACTAGCTTTTGCAATGTCAATGAACATGTCACGGTGTAGTTGCAGGCGCCCTGCATCTAAGTCATTGCCATAAAAATTAGATATGGAATCTAATGGCCTTGTCCTATATCAAATCGTTCTGCATCTAACATAAGCTTCTGAGCTGGAGTCTGAAATCTATCTTTGACTGAAAGAACAACCTGATCAATCACTTGGAAAATATTCTCCTGAAGTGGTCTTTTGGGGATGCATCAGTAACTGATTGAGAGCCATCATCTATCTGACGAGGAACTTTGCGTTGGCGGAAGAACTGGTTCGTCTAACTGCAGTTCCTCAGCTCTTCCATCCACTGTACTCCAGAAGTTGTCAAACTGCCCTCTGTATTGTTGCATAGTGTCGAGAAGAGTTTGAATCATACAATTAGCTTTTAGAAATTGAAGAGAGGTTGCTTGAAGGGCTGTGTTTATGCTATCACAGTGAGAGAAAATTTTTAAGAGAAGACAAATCCTTTAAATGATCGTAGCTGTGCCAAGAACCCTCCAGCTTTTGCCCCACATTCCCGAGTATTCTCTGAGGACACACTGTCCAGAAATTCCAATAATGCTAAATAGTTTTCTAGAATCGAATTTAAACTATTTGCCCTCACTGTCCACCTTGTTGGAGCAAATGGTCGTAAAGAGCCAGGCCTTGTGTCTTCCATACCGCTTTGTATGTTTTCAAAAAAAGTTAGCGGTTTTGGAGAGTCTCAAATGAATGTTATGAGTTCTCGTAACTGATTTAGTATGTCTTGACATTCTTGCATTTTGCTGATGCAGTCCTGTACTACAAGGTTCAAGGAATGTGCCAAACAATGTACGAAAAGGGCCGTAGGCTCAACAGCATTTAGCCTAGCCTGCACTCCAGAGTGAATACCAGCCATAGTAGCAGCTCCATCATAACACTGACCCCGGCATTTATTTATATCCAAGTCAAAACGTAACAAAACATCTTTAAGGATACTGAATAGTGTAGCAGCATCTACAGCTGGTGTTTCATGAAATCCTAAAATGCTTCTTCAATTCGAAATCCTCAGTAACAAATCGAAAACATATTGAGACTTGCTCATGAACAGTAATGTCCGTTGTCTCATCCATCATTACAGCAAAATACTAAGCTGCTTTGATTTTGGAAACAATTGTGTTTTGCACATCTTGTCCCATAATGTCCAGCATTTCATTCATTATGTCATGAGACAACCACTTGTAGCTATCCCTTAACAACCACTGCTGCAACTGTGGACAATCAGTGGCTCGCACTTTTAGCACTTGCATGTAATTTGAACTCTCATCTGTATGGCCCCTGATAGCAAGCCCCTGTTGGGCCAGTAATCTTAAAGTTGTCATCATTTTTAAAAGTGCAATCCTTGCATCTACTGCTCGCTGTCTACTGGCATCAGACGTAATGCTGTACACATTTTGCTTAACATGTGTTTTTCATTACAGCCTCACTGTGGCAGCCACTTTTTTCATGGGATTCAAATCTTTCTATTGCCTTATGCCATGCACTATAACCAGTAACTGTGAATGCTTCATCAGCTTTTGTGGAAAATGTGAGCAGTTTTTTCTCTCTTGCCTCTTTACACACTGAACAGAAGGCTTTTTTTTGATTGGAATCATACAGTAACCATTTGAACCAGTCAAGCCACTTTTCTTGAAAGGTTCTGCCTTTTTTTCTTGCCGACTACTAATGATTCCTCCTGACTGTCTTGTTATTTCTTTTACAGACAGAGTGCTGCTGCTGCTACATGGCTCCTCAACATCAACCACGTCCACATCCCTAGCAATGTGAACTTGTGCAGCTGCTGTTTCCTCAGCTTCAGTCTCACAACTTGCTACGTCACTTGTTGATGGCGCTGCTGCTGTACTGCTTGCCTCACTCTGTTTAGCCCATTTTTTAATAAACTTGTCCATTTTAACTTACAGTGTGTGTTTCTCTTATGTTGATTCAGAATAGGTTACACTGTTAGTTACTGTTTTGGACAGAATATGATTAAAACGTTAAAGTCAAACTCAGTGGAGGTCAGAATAACACTAGACAATCAGTTCACAGCACTTTGTTTTTGACACAAGGACCCCTCTTAAATCCTAATAGTCTAATTTATTTGGTTTTTTTTTTATTGGTTTTTGGACGGTCAGACACTGGTAGGGACTGGACAGGAGGACTGTGACTGGCTGCTGGATAAGACTCAGCTGCTCACCCTCTCACACAGACTTCACAAGCACCCACAGACAGAGCACTACTGCCTATTGTCACTTGGACTATCTGCCCAGAAGACACCTCAGTGCTGTGCAATCAGCACTCTGACTTCTACTATTTTACTTGTATTTTTCTTTCGGACGGTCAGACACTGGTAGGGACTGGACAGGAGGACTGTGACTGGCTGCTGGATAAGACTCAGCTGCTCACCCTCTCACACAGACTTCACAAGCACCACAGACAGAGCACTACTGCCGATTGTCACTTGGACTACTCTGACCCAGAAGACACCTCAGTGCTGTGCAATCAGCACTCTGACTTTACTATTTTACTTGTATTTTTCTTCGGACGGTCAGACACTGGTAGGGACTGGACAGGAGGACTGTGACTGGCTGCTGGATAAGACTCAGCTGCTCACCCTCTCACACAGACTTCACAAGCACACACAGACAGAGCACTACTGCCTATTGTCACTTGGACTATACGGCCCAGAAGACACCTCAGTGCTGTGCAATCAGCACTCTGACTTTACTATTTTACTTGTATTTTTCTTTCGGACGGTCAGACACTGGTAGGGACTGGACAGGAGGACTGTGACTGGCTGCTGGATAAGACTCACCTGCTCACCCTCTCACACAGACTTCACAAGCACCCACAGACAGAGCACTACTGCCGATTGTCACTTGGACTATACGGCCCAGAAGACACCTCAGTGCTGTGCAATCAGCACTCTGACTTGTATTTTTTCTTCCGGATGGTGAGACACTGGTAGGGACTGGACAGGAGACCCCTCTCTGACTTGACTTTGTTCACTTTCAGACGGTCAGACACTGGTAGGGACTGGACAGGAGACCCCTCTCTGACTTGATTTTGTTCACTTTTGGATGGTCAGGCTCTGCCACTGGTGGTACAGGCATGAGTCCCGACTAGACAGAAGTACTAGGCTGCAGCACGTTCGTTAACAGTGTCACAGTCAGCAAACAATGACCAACCAACTGACTGTTCAGTTCACTCAAACTGAAGCAGCAATGCCAGCAACTCTCCCTTCCTCTCCAGACTGAGACCCCCCACTGCGGCTGGCTAACTTTGCTGCAGTCTGCAGACGAAAGACAACCCACACACACCACACCAACACACACACACACAGCCTGAGCTTGGCCCTAGCCCGAACTCACTGCAGAATGCTGTTTTTGTTTGCTACTAGTATGTGACTGTCCTGAGTCCTGCAGACAATGTTGCCACTTGCAGACTACAGTGTGTGTCACAAAAACTCAACCAAACTGAACACACTATCTAGTCTAGGCTCGCCTCTAGCACTGCAGTTTTAAAATTATTTTTTTTTTAAGTCTGGCGGTAGTACCCCTCCCCTCTCTGCTTGGTCCCTTAGTTAGCTAGCTAGAGCTAAAGAATTGGTTCAGCAGCAGGTCCACGCAACGACGATCACGTCCACAAGTTCCAACACGAAAAAATGACTTGCTCCTCCTCACTCAGCTCACACAGCAATGGAGGATCCTCACTGCTTGCTAACGCAAGTTGCAACTCACTCCTTGCATGTGATATGCAGGAGCTCTCAGTTGAAGCTGCTCTCTACCTGCATCACATGACCCTCTCCTTGACGAGTCATGTGCCTCTAGTCTAGATTCGTATCATTCCGGAGATTGGAGAGGACTCATCTCGGACTCGGAGCCAGTCAGTTGCAGGTTCGAGCGGACTCAGACTCGAGTACAGTATGAGGCTGAGCGCACGGCACGCAGGTGGTTCGTGTATGTAAATACCCTTATTATGGGGAGAACGGAGAAGGGCAAACCTGCCCCAGGCCCCCAGCCCAATACACAGTGTGTGTTTGTTTGCTTCTTGGGGTATGGGATGTCGGACGGATAATTGCCTTAAGCTCTGCGATTCAAAAGGTCCCCAGTTGTCCTGTACAGCTGCCTAGAGCTAGCCACTTCTGTTCTATTCCCATTGTGTTGCTTGCTGTACTTTCCATTCGGCGCCTTCGGCACAGAGGGAGACGGGGGGAGTTAATTACTACTATAGCAGGTGCCAGGTGAGCTGTGGACAAGGCTGTTGTACCCTAGAGAGAACCCACCCGAGAGACAGCCAGGGGGTAATATCGCGCTGCAACCTGCTGCACCCGAGAGACAGGACGGGGGGGTAGTTGGCTGCACCTGGAGAGACAGGACTAGGGATCAGGACCGCAGTTCTTTGGTTGCTGTCAGCCTCTGTGGCGGGATCCGTGGCTCCTTCGTGTACGAAGAGGCTGAATACCTGATTGAGCCCGTCAGTCCGGGGTGGGGCCCCAGGGCGGCTGGTGGAGCCCTGCACTACTCCATCGACTCCAAGGAACGGGGGACCCGCAGGGTCGGGGACAAGGGGTTTGGGACCAGAAGGGGGAGCCAGACTGGTGCAACTCTCTGGCAAGAGGATAGCGGAACGGTAAGGGCGGCGGTGGGGGTCGGACCTGCTTGGAGCCGAGGGAACATGTATTCCCGCAGGTCGGGGCTGGATGCAACTAACTGCCTCCGGGTTCCCGGCTGCAGGACGGAGACTGCAGGGCAGAGCTCGGTGCTTCGTCTCGGTCGGAGCCCCGGTTCGTGTGGGAGTGGAGTGGAGACACTGGTGGTGGCAGATCCGTCCAGTCCATGGTTTGAACTTTGACTCTATGGCACCGAGCTGCAGTGAGCACGTTACCTCTTTAATGTTCTTGTTTCCTGCTTTGCCTCTTTTATTAGTCAAAGAGTGCCGGGTAATTCTGCAATTTTGGGCAGATTTGTCTTTAATGTTTCGCCCCAAACCATTAAAGTAGGACCGCTTTTGAGGAATTTCTTATTTAATAGACTGCGGCTTTGTTCCGGATAATTGGAGTCAAAGTTGTCTGCTGCTACGGGGGGGGGGGGGACCGACTTGTGATAGTTGTGGACTGGGTGGTGCAGGGTCATGGCTGGGAGTCGGGACGGATGATGGGGGTGCTCATTTAAACTTTGTGGGTGCTCGAGAACCCGCGCTGTCGGCGCCCCTGAATGATATATCTGGGCTTGGTAACGAACTGTATGTTTGCTTTACTACTAAATAAAATATAAAGTTTAAAAAAAATAAATTGAGCGAATTCCATCAGAGCCAGATGCACTGCTCTAGCAGGTTGATATAGTAACTGGACTGCTGGGGTGACAGGAACCTGTGAACTCCTCACCCCACCAGAGATGCCTCCATTGTGAGCATGACAGATAATTCTGGATGGAAAAATCGTGTTCTCTCCTCTAGGTTCTGTGGGGACAGTAACCACAGGATGGCATCCCACATCAGCTGGCCTAGCAGAGGCCAATACCTAGGCATCTGGACCATTGCCGGCCCAACCCTCACTACAAGGGGCACATTCTCCAGTATGCCCATCAAGCCCAAAGGCCGCAGGAAGTCCTTGGCAGGGTGCAAGCACCCAACATGAAATGATTGGGCAAAGGAGGTAAGGTTTGATTCTCGTTCTGTCGCAAGGAGGGCCATGGCCCACAAGAAATTTAGTTCTGCCCTGATGAACTTTATCACCAGCGAGGGGACTAGCTCTGACTTGACAGTGTGGACCAGAAGGTCAGAGTCTTGACAGGTCAGAAGTATCAGATCCCTGGGGCACTCCATAGCCTCCTTGGACAGCCCTGCTAGTAGCCAGTTATCCATATAGGAATACACAGTGACACCCCTGCACTGCAGAAAGGCCGCCACCCCTGCTATGCACTTGGTGAAGACCGCTGACAAGAGACCAACAGGTATGACCTGGAACTAGTACAGGATCTCCTCTGCATGGAACTGAAGGAACTGGAGATGGGACAGATGCACTGGGATGTGAAAGAATGTGTCTTAGAGGTCTAGGGTGCAGAACCACATTCCATGCTCCAGGAATGGTATTATTTGATGCAGAGTAGCCATCTGGAACTTGCACTTCTGCAGGAACTTGTTTGGATCCTGCAAGTCCTGTACTGGGCACCAGCCCATGTCTCCCCCGCATCCATTTCAGAACCAGGAAGTGCCTGGACACAAATCCTGAAGTAGCCATGGAGTCTGGGAAACAAGCTAGTGTCCTGAACTCTAGGAGCTGAGTTATGTCAGTTCTTAGCACAGACAACATGTCCTTTAACACCCTGGACTCCCGAGGAACTCAGAGATGATATGGTGGGAGAGCCTTGAAATACAGAGGTATACTCTTGCCCATTACTTCCAGAACCCATGTGTCCGAGGTAATGGCGTACCACTGTGACAAGAAGCAGTGCAATCAACCCTCGACCACAAGTTAGGACAGGCACTGGACAGGAGAGGAATGACACCCCACAACCCATCACTGTGCAGCCTTGGAAGGGACTTTGGCCAAAGGGGAACAGAAAGCACACCCTCCTCTGTCCTCCTCTTTTTGCCTCTAGCTGACGAACCATGGTTTTGGATGCCTTCACTAAATCTGTCCCTGCTAGTTGCTGCTGTTGAGGTTGTGGCTGAAAGGTCCGAAACTGAAAGGCCTTTTTCTTGGGTTTGGGGGCTTTCAAGGTCTTCTGGAACAAAGCCACAAACTCCAGAGTGGCATTGGACTTCTCAGTATGCCTAAGATGTCCTTCCAACCCGGGACAAAGATGTCAGTGCCCAAGAAGGGAACATTGGTTAACTTGTGTTGGGTATCTGCAATGAAGGTGCACAAACTCAGCCAGGCCCAATGATGCATGGCAACAGCTGTAGCCATGGCATGGGCACAAGAGTTGCCCAGGTCAAAAGCTGTCTGAAGCTGTTGCTTATCCAGCGACTGACCCTGCTCACTGATGCACCTGACTGGAAGATGCCTGTCAGGTGGAAGCAGGGGGAGAAGTTCCCCTACCACTCCAAAAGGGGAATGGCAAAACTTTGCCATCATGACCAAATAAATGTCCTGATGGAGACCCAGCGAAGTGGCAGCATACACCTTTCCAGCTGCATGATCAGTCTTCCTGGACTCCTTCTTTGGAGGTTTGTCCATATCCCCTTGGCCTTTCAACTTGCGGAAGGCAGCCATCTGTAACCAGACCCTCTGCAGACAGCTGGTCAGAGAACGCAAAAAATGGTGCTCATGGGGATTGCATACTTGCAGACCATGTGGGTAGAAGGTGCCGCGCAGGATGCTGGATGCTACCAAAGCTCCAGGGTCGTTCCCAAGTTGGCTTCCGCAAGGGAAAAGCAAGCCCTGGGAATTCATCCCTATCCAGAATATCAATAAACAGGTATTTAGCCAATTTCTGGACTGGTTCTAAGGGCGCCTTATTGGACTCTGACATTAATTGGACCAGAGCTCTGAAAGATGTTGGCCTATGAGCCATAGTTAGCTCTTCGACTGGCTCCTGGTCAAAGGTCTGAGTCCTGGTCAAGGCTATCACATGACTCGGCATCTGAGACCTAAGATTCTTTGAAGATAGCCCACAACCATTTTTCACCATGGACCAACCTGGTATCTTCATCTAGGGTGATCTCCACTGATAACTGGCCTAGCAAGCAGCTGCGGTGCAGGACTCCTTAGTTGGAGCCCTGAACAGTGGCTGAGGTGCTGGCGGCTTCACCAGAAGTGGAGGAGATGCAGATGTAGGGGAATGCTGTGTCAACTGGATCAAGCGGCAAAGGCCAAGGGACCGAAGAGCTCTACCTCTCCCAGCAATAGTCCAAGGCTGCCACATGACCATTGTTAGGACTGGTAGAGTCTTATTGCTTACACCTCCTATAATCTGCATGAGATTCTAGAACCTGATGTATTTTTCAGAAGCCATTATTGCATTCGTTTGCTTGTTTTCCAGCCCCCCCCCCCATTAGCATCTTATTTTGCATGAGGCCCTGCTTCTACTCACTGTTTACTGCTGGGAATGTCACACAAGGAGGTCATCTGACATGCTGAAGGGCACAGAGCAAGTTTGCGTCTGAAATGGGATTTGAACCTGCAATGTCCTATGTCACAGTTAGCACCCTTGATACATCTGCCTAGTTTAACATAACAAACACTGTAAGATGTCACAGTATTCCTGAATTAAAATCAACAGTGATCTCGAGTCATCTGTTTATCATGGCTATCTTGCATTGGGAACTGCCTTTCACTATTTCTTGGCCTATTCAAGTGGCTTCTATGCAACCTCCAAAGGTCATGAACTCTCCTCGTCACATTTTAACAGTCACCAGACTGTTTTATTCCTATCCTTACTAATCTGCACTGACTCACAGTCTCTTCTATCATTAAGTTCAAGGCTCTTTGACTTTGATACTCAGAGCCCTTCATGGATTGGGTGCTCATTACCTGTTTGAGCTCTTAAAGGAGATAAGAAATGATTTTTACATGGTTAACTGCCTTTCATCTTCCATTCCATGCCAGTTCTGTATTCTGATATGCTTTGACACATTCTTGATAAATAATCAAGCTCTGGGGTGCCCTCAGAGCTACACAGAGTTCCACTCCACTCACCAGCTACTGCTTCTGCTTTCTTTACATATTTCTAAGACATTCTGTGACATCAATTACACCATTCCATGCTATTCATGTGAACGGCCTGGAATGGTGTTACTGATACCATAGAATGCTCAGGCAGCATGAAAAGAGAGAGAGCAGAAACTGCTGAAGAGACAAGAACTCGGGGTAGTTACAAAGGCAACAAAATCAGATTATTAATTTAACAAAAAGGTCAAAAACATATCTGAATATTCGAAAGACACTAAAGGGACAACAAGAGGGAATTTAGAGATGTAAAAGACTGTTTCCTGTCACCTTTAACCTTTTATGTCCTGGGCTGATGTATAGCATCTATGGAGTTCCTACAATACAAACAGCTGCTTTCTGGCCTAAGTACGCGCCTGTCTGCCATCAGATACATGGCCTTCAGTGACTGAGTTTCATTCCAGTGGGATGCTTTGTCCTCAGCCATTAGGAACTCAAAATCTATCTTACTTTTTATATCCATCAGATATCTTCATATGCAGTAAAAACATTTTTCTCTAGAATAATTTCCATAAAGCCCTATTTCAACAGAATCATATGGCTTGTTAACTCACTCCACCCACACCCCAACTTTTGTATAATCAAATTCAGTGGCAGCCTTTTCAGTAAGTTAGTTAGGTAGATTTGTTTCCAGGTACGATTCAGAAGAGGGGAACAGTGGAATGACAGTAGTACAATAAATAAACCGCAGTTTATACGGGATGCAAGGGATATCATAGATGTAGAAAAGAAAATGTAGTCTCAAATGCAATCACTTGCAACCCCTAAATGATGCCTGTTTTCTCAGTCTCCTGAGTCTGACTGTCCATCAACAATGTACACCTCCTGTTTCATTATTAATGTTTGTTTTCTATTCTCTTTTCTTCCCTAATCACCCCTCACCCTGTTGATTTCAACTATCATGGCTGCCCCTTAATCGGATCAAGAGGACAGACGAGTGGCGTACTGCACATCCAACACCAGCATTGCTACCTGGTTAGGCGGGGGATATTGCATAATCACACTCTCCCTCCACCGTAGCAACAAACACCTCACCTTCCATAACACACCACAGTCCAGCCTGGCCCAGTGTAGAACCCCATGGCTTGTACATCAACCCAGGTTTCCCCAGTGGTAAACCAGTGTGGTTTTCGTTTTCATACCGCACCCCAGAGCATGATTTGAAGGTGCTCTATGAGCCCATTTGTATTGTGTTTTCTTATGTTTCTTGAAAATGTAATAGTCTCACACTTTTAAAACCTAATATTTATTTAATGCAGGCTTTATCTGGCCACAACCACAACTTTCTGATCTGTTATGCACCAAACTTCCACTTAGGATCAATAAGCACAGAAATCTTAGTGTTCCCCAGGTCTCACCTGAAATCATCCAAGGATAGGGAGTTCGAGGTTGTTGCCCATTCTAAGAGACACATTCCCAAGGCATCTTATGTCATCTGCATCATTAGTGTGCTTTAAAGTCAATTTCCGTCAGCCTTTTTTATTTTATTTATTTTGCAGCAAATTCTTTAGGAATGCGTATTTACAAAGGGTTCAGAGTCAGAAACAACATTAGTGCATAAATTAACAAATAAGGTATATATTACAGAGCTAGTGATATTCAAAACAGCACTAGTTTTTATGGGGGCAGTTTGTAGATTTGCTGTTATTTATGCACTTTGCTGTTTTATTTATTTATTTATTTAAAAACTGATTACCAGGAGAGGTGCACTGAGCCAGGGCTCGTTTCCAGGTGTATCCCAGGGGAAGGGGAAAGGGAGAAAACAGTTATATAGAAATACAATCAGTCAGATGATGTGGTCACAATGTCGATGACATAAAGTGCACAAGTTGAGTGCAGAACAGACGACAGAGAAACTGTGCATAAAGCAGTGGACAAATAACTTGGCATACAAATCAGCTGTGTAACTGGACACAATCAAAAATGCTTAGTACTTGTACAGTATAGAAACAGACATTGTCGGCAGATAAGGGCCTTCAGCCCAGCTCGTCTGCCCCATTACCACTAACAACTGTGCTCTTCCATGCGCAGCTGGAATTAGGTTGTACCCCTCCCCCAGCTACCAGTAATCCTCGGTGTCTATCTCAAGCATTTTTAAAACTCGTAATCATTTCTGCCCCCACCACCTCCGCTGGCAGGCTGTTCCAGGTGTCCATCACCCTCTCTGTGAAGAAGTATTTCCTCAGGTTCCCTTTGAACCTCCTTCTCCTCCCTCCAGTTTCATCTTGAGCCCCCTCGTCCTTCCTTGAGCATTTTTTCTTTGAAAAATAGCATTCTCCTGTACCTTATTCTTCCCTGCGGGCTGCGAGGTACTTAAATGTCTCAGTCATACCCCCTCTCTCCCTCCTCTCCTCCAGAGAGTACATATTTAATTCCTTCAGCCTATCCTTGTAGGGTTTGTGATGAAGCCCCTGCACCATTTTGGCTGCCCTCCTCTGAACCACCTACACCCTATCTATGTCCTTACATAGATGAGGCCTCCAGAACCGGATACAGTACTCGAGGTGTGGCCTCACTAATGTCCTGTATAGTGGAATTTCCTCCCGTTTTCTGCTGGTGATTCCCCTGCCTATGCATCCCAGCATCCTGTTAGCCTTACCAGCCCCCTTGTCACACTGCCTACCTACCTTGAGGTCATCAGAGATGAGCACCCCAGGTCTCTTTCCTGCTTGGAGCTTTCTATCTCTCCCCCCCCCCCACTTGATATGTTGCTCCTGGGTTTTTGTGCCCTATGTGCATTATCTTGCACTTTTTTGCATTAAAACCCAGCTGCCAGTTCCTTGACCAGTCTTCCAGCTTCTTTAGAGCTCCCCTCATTCTATCCACTCCCCCTGGTGTGCCTGTCCTGTTGCAGAGCTTATTGTCATCAGCGAACAGGCAAATTTTCCGTTCTAGACCCTCTGCAATGTCACTGATAAAGACACTGAAGAAGACTGGACCCAGCACTGATCCCTCTGGTACCCCACTGATCACTTTACCCTCTCCTCTGCAGAGTGAATGCCATTTACCACCACCCCTGAGTCCTATTCTCCAGCCAATTCTCCACCCATTTCACTACCTTATTTCCCACCCTTGTGTTCCCCAGTTTGTTTAACAGCCTTCTATGCGGCACAGTGTAAAAGGCCTTGCTGAAATCCAGGTAGGCCACATTCACTGCCCCCCCAATCCACCTCCCTGGTTACCCAGTCGAAGAACTCAATGAGGTTAGTCTGGCACGACCTCCCTCCCGTAAAACCATGCTGCCTTGTATCCTGTAGACCACTGACATTCAGGTGTTCCATTATTCTTTCCTTCAGTAGTGTTTCCATGACCTTTTCCACTACTGAGGTTAGGCTGACCGGTCTGTAATTCCCTTTTTCCTCCCTGTTTCCACTTTTGTATGGAGAGACCACATCAGCTCTCCTCTAGTCCTTGGGTACTTCCCGTTTCCAATGACAGGTTGAACAGGGTAGTCAGAGGTCCTGTCAACACTTCTTTTAGCTCCTTCAGTATCTTGGGGTGTACTCTATCTGGTACCATAGCCTTATCAACTGTTATTGCCGCCAGTTCCCTGAGGACCCTTTCCTTTGGAAAAGGAGCTGTGCCCATTGCTGTGTCCTTCCTGCCCTTATAACTTATTGCTGGGTAGCAGGTCTTGCCCCTCTGCTTCCTCTGGTATGCCGACAAGTCAGAGATTACCTTCCCTCATCTCATTCTCCCGCTCTTCCAGGCATCCTAAGAGCTGTGCATTTTCCCTGGTAAGTTTAGCTACCACTGCTATGGCCAAAGATCACTTATTTGCCTTTGTCACTTACTCAGTGGGAGCCTTAATCCATGTGTCCTGGGCGCTGCAAGGTATTTTCAACTTTGACATCCATAGCTCTAATGTATGCTAGCACTGCTGATCACTGAGGCTCCGATCATGGCTGTTCAGGCTTGCTAGCTCCAGTACTACTAATGGCCTCTGGAGCCTGCTGCTGCTGCTGTTGCTTGGAGCCTCTGGTCACTGTTGGTCTGTTGGTGTGCCCCAACTAACACATTTGGTATGTCCAAGCTCCATCTGATTTCAAGATGCCCAATACCCCAAATTCAAAAAATACTTCTAAAAGCAGGTGCCGAAATCTCGTGCATGTTCAAAAGCGGAACACTCCTGTGCATGCGCGGAATTTGTGCTTTATCCCGCTTTCATGTATGCGCAAGATTTTGGCGCCTGCTTTTAAAAGCATTATTTGACTTTCCCAGCACTCGGTTTTCTTTAAAAAAGAGCAGTTCAGCATTGGAAGATACGCACTGCATATACCCATTCAGCATGGGCATGTGCAAAGTTGGAGTTCGTGCTGGCGCTCAGTGTCAGACACGCACTCTCGACTGCCTTATGCTTCCGGTGGACAGGGTACTTACGGGCAGACTGAAGGAAAGTAAAATATTGTGTAAATAACAATTGGTAAAAATTCTGCATTAAAGCAAATCTAGGGATATTCTGTGCACCATATGTGATCAGTGTGCGCATAGAAGCACAATGATGTAATCGGGCAATGAAACGAGGGGCCAAGCTGACAGTGCCACTTTAACAACCAGCATTTTATTTTTCCCCATGAGCAACCCCCACCATGACTAAGTCACTCTTTGATCGCTACAATCCCCCCATTGTTTATTTTCAAGCCTTTGATATTGTAACTCCTGGCAGGAAACTGCTTGATAATGTCCTTTTTGGATGGCCTAGCCCTGTTGTACCTGCTGTCGTATCATGTCTTGTTCCATACTTTACCATTGTTTATTTTACTGAATTTGTACTGTTCTCTTGCACGTATCAGTCTAGCACCTTGTACACTGTATTGTAATTTTTCCCATAGTCTTTCTCAAATGCATTCTCACTGTTGTACAACTGTGAACTCTCTGACGTGGAGCCACTGTAAAAGAGTCTCTGACTCAAAGGTTTGTAATTCTGAGATCTGATAAATAAAATACAAATAAATTCAGGACTAAGGCAAAATGCTGGTAGTGAACATGGAACATGGTTCGATTGAAATTCAAAGTGAAGGTTCTGTTCAGTCAGTGATTACTGCAGGTACAAATACAGGCAGCATCTCTTGTCTTTCTGCATGGGTGTGTGTATGTATCTGTGTGACAATGTGTAAGTAGGGCAGAGTACTTCTCCAAATATGTGACAATGTCAGTGTCGTTGAGGCACAGGTCAGGAAGCACAGAAAAATCAAGAACAGTTATAAAACTCGCAAGTAGCATTTTATTAACATCAATAAACAATAAAATAAAAAAAAAGACATTGTACAGGACAGCTTTTCTGGAAGGCAGTTCAAATAAAAACAACAAAGTCCTTCATCTGACAGTGTTTCTTTAAAATCTCAGTCTCTCTTTCTCTCCAGCAAAAGACTGCTCTCTTTATATATAATATATTTTCCTGGTAATTAACTTCTGCATCCTCAGCTCATTAAGATACATGTCCTGCTTTCACACAATGTCCAAAAACTTTGCCAGTTTCTTTCCTTGTACATGCTATAAAATGGAACACTGCATCCCAGAACTGATCTCCTGCTGACAACTCTGCAAATGAGCTTGTGGAGGTCAAACTGCACCTCAAGGTTAACCCCCTGAGCTCCAAATAGCTTTATGCAATCATTTCAACAATATAATTGTATACATTTTCAAACCAGAGAACCCAGTTTCACATAAAGATCCACATTTATTTTTATAACCAAGGATAAACAGGGAGGAAGAAAAGACAGAAACAGCAAGTGAAGGCAGGAAGATAACGGGAGGGAGGAATTGTGAGACAGAGTAAGCAGTTTGTAAGTCTCACAAGCAAATGTGATTGCACAATCAGACAGACAAGAGACAGAAAAGGAGAGGATAGAACAGATTATTGCTTTCTAACTCTTTCTGCATAAAAATGGGACACAGTCTTATTCAGCCCTGTCACAGTTAGTGGTTACATGACAGCGCATTTATGTGACTGTGTGAAAGCAAATTACCTACAGGACAACAGTTCTTGCCTATGTTTTAAATAATTTTGTACTGTCATTCAATGTAATTATTGTTTATTGTAACATATAATCTACATTTTCTTCTGTTATTGTTGTATGCCTTATTCTACTATGAATGAGAACAACTATGAAAATGGGCACATGTGCTCATAGTGTAGGCTTTCCCGTTTCAATAAACTGGAACTTCATATGTGAGTCCAAGTGTATCTGTGTCTGAGTGAGTGAAAAGAAAAAATTACTCACCTTAGTAATGTTGTTTCTTCTAATGGAGTCTTGCTATATTATACACATTAGCAGTTTGTTCCAGCTCTAGAACTGCCCCGGAGTGAAATGGTTAAAACCATTCCAAAATAGAATTTTGGCACGAGAGCAGCTCTATCTGTGTCATTTCAAACTTGAACTGTCAGATCTTCTGAGCCAAACTCACTAAGGTCTGTGTGGAAGCTGTAACCTACACTAGCCAAATGGCTACCTAAATAATAACAACCATTGATGGTCCCAACACCCAAGACTCAAGTCAGGGGACCAAAATACTAACACCATTCTAATAATATGAAAATGGAACATAAGTATAATAAAACACACACGCGTACACACACCCCAAAGTCCCAAAGGGACAAAATGCTAACAGGACATAAGTAGTGCCCACACTAAGTTGCCCGCACCCACCAAGTAGAGGTTCTGAGAGGGGCAGGTTGGGGGAGGTCTATAATATAGCAAGACTCCATTAGAAGAAACAACATTACTAAGGTGAGTAATTTTTTCTTCAAACAACATGAAATCTTGCTATATTATAGACATTAGCAGAATACACAGCAGTACCTCCATGGACGAGGGCAGAACCTACTTAGGAATAGGCTCTGAAGAACAGCTGTGCCAAACCGAGCATCTCCTGGCCTGGACATCCAGGGAGTAATGCTTGGTAAAAGTGTGTACCATTTTCCAAGTAGCAGCCTGGCAAATCTCTAATAAAGGGATATCTCTGGCAGCAGCTAGAGGCAGCAGCTGTACCCCTGGTAGAATGAGCCTCAAACTGGGGGGCTCTGCCCACTTCTGATAACAAAATTGGATACAAGAGACAATCCACCTGGCTATTGATCTCTTAGTGGCAGGTTTGCCTTTCCCAACTTCACCATAGGTAAGGAAAAGTTGGAGGGATTCGAACCTGTGACCTTTGGTCGCTCTATATAATAACTAAGAGCTCTCTTAACATCCAGGCTGTGCAACCTCCTCTCACCTGAAGAGGGTGATCAGTGAAAAATACTGGAAGGGAGACAGATTGATTAAGATGGAAATCTGAAACCACCTTAGGCAAAAACTTCCTATAGTCCTAAGGACTACCTTATCCCTGTGGAAAGAAATAAAGTCAGTCTCCACTGACAAGGCTTGCAATTCACTTATGCGCTGGCAGAAGTGATAGCCACTAGAAAACAGTTTTCCAAGTTAGGTACTTAAGCTCTGCAGAAGACAGAGGTTCAAAGGGTTGCATTAACTGGGCAATGCAAACATTAAGGTCCCAAGCAGGGGCCAGTTCCGAAAGGAGGATTAGTATGGGTAATCCCTTAAAAAGTTGGAAAACACAGGATGAGAGGAAGAGGGATGACTTTCCTGCTGACACAAAAGCAGACACAGCTGCCAAATGAACTCTCAGGGTAGCTGGTCTGAGACCCAAGGAATTAAGATGTACATGTAATCTAACAAAATGGGCAATTCAGCAGATTCTGGGAAATATTTTCCCAGCACACCAAATGGAAAACCTTTTCCATTTAGAACTATAAGTAGCCCTAGTGGAAGGCTTTCTGGAAGCCTTTAGGATCTCAAGAACACCCTGAGAGAGGTGTAAATCAGCAAACTCTAACTCCTCAAGAGCCAGGCCTTGAGGTTGAGGGATTGAGGTCGGATACAAACCCTTCCCTGGGCACAAGTCCACAGATTGTGATTCCTGGGGAGGCACAGGGGAAGATGGACTGTCAGAGACAGAAGGAGTGGGTACCAGGGCTGCCTGGCCCAATCCGGGCAATCAGAATCACCCTGCAAGGCTGAGATCTGATTTTGACTAGTACTTTGAATAGGAGAGAGGAAAGCATGAAGACTTCCTCCCAATCCAGAAGAAGGGCATCCAGGAACTGAGCCCAGCACTGGAGGCCTGCAACAGAACAGAGGAAGTTTGTGATTGTCTGGGGCTGCAAAAGATCTATCTGAGGGATGCCCCACCTGGCAAAAACTATCCCAGCACTTGAGGATCCAGGGACCATTCATGATGGCCCTGGGAAATCCTGCTGAGGGCATCCGCTAGGACATTGTCCTTCCCTGGAAGATGAACTGCTATGAGGGAAGTGTTCAGGGAATAGGCCAGAGACCACAACTTCATTGCCTCGGTGCACAAGGCCGAAGACCGAGTGCCCCCCTGTTTGTTGATGTACCACATTGTTGTGGTGTTGTCTGTTCTGACTTGTATCACCTTGTCGGGGACAGATGCAGAAAAAGCTTGAAGAGCTAAAAAGACAGCTCTGAGTTCCAGCAAATTGATGTGGAGCAGAGATTCCTGGGGGGACCAAACTCCCTGAGTGGAAAGGTTGCCCATGTGGGCTCCCCAACCCAGAAGGAAGCATCTGTAGTGAGAGTCAAGTCGTGAGAAGGGGAAATGAAGGGACCCCGCTCTTAATTGCTCTGATCCTGCCACCACTGGAGAGCTAGGATCAAGGTTCGAGTCACTGGGACCAACTTGGAAAGGGTCTGTTCTCTGAGACCAAAAGGTTCTCAAGTGAAACTGAATGTCTCTCATCTGAAATCTGGCTCCCTGCACAACAGCTGTGGATGCCGCCATGTGCCCCAGGAGCTGCAGAAAGTGTCTTGCTGGTCGAGAGACCTGCAGAGTGAAGGAAGAGGCCAGAGCCACTAAATTCCTTCCTTTCTGGGGAAGAAAGGCTCTGGCTAGCTTTGTGTCCAATTCTGCCCTATAAAGGTGAGTACCTGGACTGGTTCCAGAACCGACTTTGTAGGTTTAGCAGAAAACCCAGGGAGGTGAGAAGCTGCTGGGTGACCTGCAGGTGAGATTTTACCTGTTCTTGGGACTGGCCTACAATGAGCCAGTCATCTAGATAGGGAAAAAGCAATCCTCTGCCTCCTTAAGTGGGCCACTGCCACTGCTAGACACTTTGTGAATACTCTTGGAGCAGAGGTAAGGCCGGAGGGCATTGCTCTGAACTGGTAATGACCTGAGGGCAGTTCGAATCTGAGGTACTTTCGATGGGATCTTCAGATTAGGACATGGAAATAGGCATCCTTGAGGTCCAGGGAGGCTAGCCAGTCCCCTAGCCTTAGGGAAGGTAAAATCATTGCCAGAGTTACCATTTTGAACTTTGGTTTCAAAAGATGCTTGTTCAGATATCTGAGATCTAAAATGGGTCGCCATTCTCCTGTCTTTTTTGGGGTAAGGAAGTATCTGGAATACAGACCCCTGCCCTGATGCAGGGGAGGAACCCTTTCTACTGCTCTGAGAGCAAACAGTGATGAGACCTCTGTTTCCAGAGCGAGGGTCTCTGAAGCACTTGCAGGTAGAAAAAGTCTGCTTCTCAACTTGGGAAACTTTTTGAAGCTGAGAACCAGACGCTGGCTTACTACTTCCAGAACTCACTTGTCTGAGGTTAAAGAAGCCCAATTCTGACTGAAGTAAGCCAGCCTGCCCCCACTGGTACAGGAGAATCGGCCCTGGGCACCCCATCAGGGTGCCTGTTTATGGGAGCTTTAGGCTGGGGGTGGGAGCAGGTCTGCCCACCCCTCGTCTGCCCTGCCTCTGAAGAAGCCCCTCTGAGCATAGGCAGAGGCCTGAGTCTGGTAGAAGGCCTGTGAAAGGCCTACCCCTACCCCTACCCCTGGGGCATGCCTTTGATGAGTGGCTTGCAGCTCCTTAGCCTGGGCACTCTTGTAAGTAGTCCTATATTCATCCATCTTCTTCATGTAATTCTCTGTCTGCTCTCCAAACAGAGAATTTCCCACAGGAAAATCCATAGCCTTAGTCTGGGTATCCTGTGACAAACTAGTACACCTGAGCCAGGCCAACCTCACGAAGCTACAGATGTGGCCATGACCCTAGAGGAAACATCATTAACATCCACAGCAGCATGAAACTGAACCTTAGAGGCTTCAATGCCATCAGCAGCCACCTGTTCTAGTTCACTAGCCAGCTGGCCATGGGCCTGCTTGGCCAATTGCATAACAGTATCCCATCTAGATTTCTGATACCTAGCTACATAAGCCATATAATTTGCTTGCCTGAGTCCCAGAGAGGCTGCCATATACTGTTTTTTGCCATGGCATCAATTTTCCTGGAATCCTTGTCAGGAAGATGTGAAGCCAAGGAATATTAGCTTTATCACAGGCAGCAGCCTGAACTACTAACATGACTGCATTGCTGAAAGGAATTCTGTATCAGGGCCTGACAATGTATACCTTCTGTCCATCTTTTTATCTACAGGAGGCACAGAATTAGGAGCTTTTAAAATTTTAATTGTTTGTTTCCTAAAGACTATGTAAAGGAATAGACAATCTCCTAGACTCTGGAATATCCATCATTTCTACAAAATTAGGCTCCTCTTGCTCATCCACAGCCTCTTCTAAAGGAAGCTGGAGGGTTTCAGCAACTTTTTTATAAAACATAAAATGAGATGGGGACTCAGACAGCATAAGGGCAGATTCTAAAGGTCTGTCTGGGGAGATGTCCGGTTCAATGGGCACACCCAGACCTTCCAAGCCACATTCATACTGTTCATAATCCTCCTCCCCCTCCTCTGGTTCATAAAATTCCTCAATATCATAATCCTGAACCACTGGGACCATACGAACCGACCTTTTACCAGATAGTGGTGGTTCGGACGGACCCTGAGACAGTGACTGGACAATTTGTATGGCTTTTGCTATCTCTGCAGCAGTTGGAGAAGGAATTTTGGACTCCAGACCTGCTGATTTTCTTGTTTTCTTTACTGGAATTGGTTCCTCAGAACCCAGCTTTTCTTTGCCCGAGAAGTCTGGCCCTGAGAGGGCACTCCCTCTGGTTCAGTTGGCACCGGGCAGATATCATCCGGGTCAGCGGACTTTTGGCCTCGTTCCTAAGCCTGCCCAATCTTTTTCCAGGGTGGCTGCAGGGAAATTCTTACATACCTGGCAGTCTGACTGGAGGTGGTCAAACCCCAGACAATAAACACATGTGGTGTGTGGGTCAGCCTTGGCAAGACTTCCCCACAAACATCACAGTGTTGAAACCCAGTGGGCCTGGTTTTCTTTTGGGTTTCTCAGACATAATGCCAGCTCTAACCAAAAACTTGCCCTTTAACGGCAGTGCTAGAGCAAGACACCCTTATCGGTTCTAACCGTGTCACGGTATTGGAAAAACAGTAATAAATCCGCTTTTTTTTAGAACCGATAAGAACCGAAACCGCACTCTAAAATAGTAACTTTTAGTTTTAAAGAGTTTTAAACCCACTGATCGGTTCAAACCGAACCGATAACACAAGTTCCACATAGACAAAACCTTCATTTACTTCACGGTTACCACAGATAGAGCTTGAACCAAATGGTTTTGCGGTTAAAATAAAACTATTCTCGGTTAAATCCAACAGAAAAACACTTTTAAACGAAATGAACCGAGCAGAAGGAGAAATCTCCGGAGCGACTGTTCACTGAGGCGGAGTAAAGAATCTGACAGTTCAAGTTTGAAATGACACAGATAGAGCTGCTCTCGTGCCAAAATTCTATTTTGGAATGGGTTTTAACCATTTCACTCCGGGGCAGTTCTAGAGCTGGAACAAACTGCTAATGTCTATAATATAGCAAGACTTCATGTTGTTTGAATAACTATGCTTGTGGTTATTAACACATGGTGTGAGCTGCTCCCATGTGAGACTGCTCCTCTGCATGTATGTACAGTACATATTATAACTGTTTGCCTCAGTCCCCAGAAAACAACAGACAAGTACTACAGCCAGCCATAGTTGGTACAATGGCTTTCTGCTACTGTTACTGTATAGTGGGAATTCTAAACCTTGATTAAACATGATCATTTAGCTGGTATAATCCAAATTTTAGGGATGAGTTATATTTCTGCCTTCCACAAAATGTTTTAGCATTGGTAACCTGTATGAAGCGTTTGCGTTTACATTTTTTTTTTTTTTATGACGACGATTATTGTCTTTATATACTGGATAACAACCACACATGTACAATTCTCATTCTCTTGCTCGCTGGTACCATGGCAACACAAATGCTATACATAAACCACTTAGACCAAATAACAGATAATGAAATAGACCTGCTGAAAACCACATGTGCTGTGCACCAGTTCATGTACTGTGATGCCTGAGCTTGGGATGACTGCACGTATCATTTCAGAATCAGCAAGGGGGTGGTCAAACTGCACTTCTTTGGGGGTGACCTGCTGGGCTAAAGGCAGAGAGACAGTGAGTGAGTTAGCAATGACACAGAGTCAGGTTGGGATAAGGTTGTGGGGGAAGTAAAAAGTGCCCCCAGCACTGCATAGTATTTTGAAAAATTGGCAGTTTATTACAAAACTAAGCAACAATGCCTTCACAGAATGATCATCAGACAGTTGTGACTGATAGTTTGGAGTGTATACTTCTTTTATCTATATCCACTACAGTTGCAGTTTACCGCCAGTAACTAGCTGGCATTATTATAACCCACAGATCAAAGATTTTTTGCAAATATGTATTTATTAAAGCATCATACCGTCATGAGGCTATTGCCACTTTGTGAAAAAATTATATAACATAAATCTGAAACTTCAGAACAGACAAAAACCTACCAGTCAACCAAGTGTCTTGCTCTTTTAAGAGAATGAATAGGAAAACTAGAGGAAGCTGGGCATGTAATGCAGGGCTCCCAGATTTAAGGGGATTCCTGTATTTTACGGGATTTCTGCCCCAAAAATGGGATACGGGAAGGAAAACACAAAGTGCGCAATTCTACGGGGGAACAAGACTCTCCCTGAAATGGCTGCTAAGGACGTCACCCATCTGCGAAATGGCTGGCAAGTCAATGTTTTAGACCACAAGAGATTACAATAGCCTCCTGATTGGTCCAGCACCTTGACCCCCTCAACATTCTTCAGGTGCACTGGCATGCTTGAATTTCCTTCAGGCACGCTCTTCAGTCTGGAGCTATAAATATGCCAGCAGTCCAGTGTGAGAAATCAGCCCTTTCCTGAATCCCCTATTGGTGAGTGGTCCAGTTTGTTCATTGTATCATGCAGTAGTGTAGCGAGAGAGTCATTGGAGGAGTCCCAGAGCATGGCAGAGTGTGCAGGACCAAGTTTGAACTGCACAGCAAGCACAAGCTCAGCTTCTCAATCACTACCAGCATCTCATAATCCAAACAAAATCAAGATTCACAAAGTTTTGCCCAGGCGCAAAACCATTTTGCCCGGGGCAAACTGGGCTTTTGCAAACATATGAACACACGAATCTGCCACCAGAAACAGATCAACTGGTCTATCAAAGTCTGCCCGAGTGTACAGCTAGCACCCTAGATTGCAGCTGCCCCAGCCTCCTCCCCCACTGTCCCTCCATTACCTGTGACAGCCTCTGCCACCCAGACCCTTCCTCTTGCTTATCCCACTCCTTTTTAAAACTTCCTATTGTACTGTCTAGATCCCCCCAACCCCCACCTGCTCCAGTAACAGCACTCCACCCACTCCCCCACCCCGGTACGGCCCCTCAGTCAGTGAGCAGCACAGCCCTCCTCTCACCTCCATGGCTGCCCGCTGACTGACTTGTGAATGACAGCTTGCAGTAAGCACGCAAGCCCAAGCCAATGGGCTTGTGGTGTGTACTGTAGCTATCGTCCTGGTCAGATAGTGCCAGAGGGCTGTGCTGCTCACTGACCAGGGGGCCGTACTGGGGCAGTGGAGTGCTGTTACTAAAGCAGGTGGGGGCTTGGGAGGATCTAGACAGTACAATATGTTTAGAGACAGAAAAAAAAATGCTTGAAAGGTACAAAGGAGAACATGTACACATGACACAAACTCCCTAGGGATCATATCAGGCATCAGGGCACAAACTCCGAGTGGTGTACTAAGTGGTGAATAACCCACTTCCACCAGCACAGTTCAAAAGCTTCTTTTTTGTCTAAAAGGCTAGCCGAGAGGTGTTCAAGGGAGTAGATTTCCCAAACAATTCCCACCTAGGACATTTCAGTGGAGATAGTTGTGGTTAGACACAGATGGGTAATTGATTTATGAGCAGCAGCCACCAACAAAATGGTCTGTTTATGGGTGACCAGATCACCTTTCAACCCCTGAGGGAGGGCAAATGTCAACAGGAACACAGGCTGGTCTATGGCTCCCATTTCATAAATTTCCTGAAGCTCTCATCACTTCTCTCCAAAAATCTTGCAGAAGGGGACAAGACCACAACACATGAGTCTGTCCCGCACAACAGGATCCACACCCTCTCCAACACGTACCCTTCGGGTCTCCACCATATCTGAAGGTCACCAAGGGGGTCCTGAAGTAACGGGTTCTGAGTTTCAAAATATATTCCCTCCAATACAGGGTTTGGACCACTCTAGTGGCTGGGCCTGCTGACCCTTCCCAAGCCAAAACAGGTATATCCAATTGTATCTGCAGAATCATTGAGTCTTTCATGGAATGCCTTATAAAAGGTACTAATTTCACGGGAAGACCGTTTCCCCCGGTATACTGTATTATTAGCTGGACCCCTGTAGGTTTTTTTCACCTAGGTCTGCCAGCAAATTTTCATACCTCAATAGGCATAATCTTTGTCACAAACTCGCTCAGCCGGTCAGCCCTCTACTCCCAAAGTGCCAACCTCTGAGAGTATGATTTGTGTACAGTGAACAAAACAAGGTAACCTTCTTGTCTGTTTTGTGGGTTCAAGTCATCTTAGTCTCAAGTTCTGGAGGGATTCAAACTGATAACCTTTTGTTAGCGTATCCAATTATCAGGCTCAGATAATTCCGTCTTCGGGAGGCCAGATATCGTTGCCTACGGGCACCCAACCAGGTCTTTCAAATGAACCCTTAGAACTCTATGCAAGACTTTAGAGAACTCTATCCATTTCCCAGTTTGGTATACAATAAGCCCATACACAGTGTTACTGATAACTTTTAAAAGCTCCACTTAAAATAAAAAGAAATGTCAAGGCACTCCAGACAGTTTCCGTTGTAAAAATATCTCTTTACTTTAAAATATCAAAACAGAACAATAAATACAGAACAAATATATATCCCAACACATACATCCTTAAAACAAACAGGTAAACGTTCAGTTCTTACAATTAATAACTTCAGAATAATCTTGTCTAAGGTCCTTACTTCAGTGCTTTGATGGTCTCTCTTCTCGCAGTCAGAAATATTGTCTGTGTGTCTCTGTCCAGGTTCTCTCAGCAATTAAACACAGTTCTGAGCCGGCCTTCTCATGAGGTCACTAACTCCGCCTCGGTGTAACAACATCTATATTTTATCTCACAGGATGTCCAAATAAAATATTTAAAAAAACAATCAGTGACCTCACTGCCTTTCCTCCCTCAGGTTAACCAGATCAAATGGGTTTGTGCTCTGCTACACAGACATCTCAAAAGTTTATTTGATCTGAGCCACTGTATTCAAGCAAAAGTGTACTTGCCCCTTTAATCCCGTCTGGACCTTGGAATCTACACCTCAAAGGTCTCTCTGATGTAATTCAAGGGTTCCCTGGGAAAGCATATTGGACCTTCCAAATTCACCCCTCCCTCTCAAGATCTTCCTGACAACTATTGTAAGTCAAAGGATTTTCCCTGAGGGAATTATGAATGGCTAATCTTATTTCCTAGGATGAAAGCAAATTGTCAAGGTAATTGCACCCCAGATATCTGCAGTTTAGCTATGTCCTGTCCTTTGTACTTATCCCTGGGGGGTCTTGATGTGTCAGTTCCAGTAAGACAGTAGTTTCCTCAAACTGACCTTCCCATCACATATTTTATATGTAATAAAAAATTTGACACAGCACTCAGATGTGGCTGTCTACGTCACACTCCTCCCCACCTAGACTGAATTTGGGGGCTCTATCCCCTACATGGGATGAGTTTCCCAAATCAGTTCACTCCTCATAGACCCTAGACAGTTCATCTGAGTTCTGATTCTGGGCTCCGGCCCTATGTACAATTTTCAGATCATACCCTTGTAAAGCAAGACTCCATCTGAGCAGTCTGCCATTGTTTTTCTCCATCTGCGTCAACCAAACTAGGGGGTTGTGGTCAGTCTGCACCACAAAAGGCTGCCCACACAAGTATGGCTCCAATTTTTTTAGGGCCCACACTCATGGCAAGACGCTCCTTTTCCACAGTGGAGTGCGCTTGTTCCCTGGGAAGCAGCTTTCAGCTCAGGTAGGCTATGGGGTGGTCCTTCCCTTCGCTGGATGTCTGGTTCAGTACTGCCCCAATACCCATGTCTGAGGCATCCATCTGAACTAGAAAAGTTTTGCTATAGTCCAGACTTGTCAAACAGGAGCACTGCATAGTGCCTCCTTCAGTTTGGTAAAGGCTTCCTCACAGGCTGGACCCCAGGTAATTTTCTTGGGCATCCGTTTCTTTGTCAGGTCAGATAGGGGAGCAGCAAGGGCAATGTAATTTGGTACAAATTTTCGATAGTACCCTGCTGTCCCAAGAAAACTCCTGACCTACTTCTGAGTTTCTGGTCTGGGCCATGCCTGTATTACCTCTATTTTTATCTGGTTAGGATGGAGCTGTCCCCGGCCATCCACATGCCCAAGGTATGCCACTCCTCCCATGGCCACCTGGCACTTCTCAGCTTTGACAGTGCGCCCGGCCCTTTGTATTCTGCCCAGCACTTCCCTAAGGTGTGACAGGTGTTCCTCCCAGCTGGTACTGAAGATGGCAATGTCATCCAGGTACACCACGGCAAACTCCTCAGCACCATTCAACACCTAGTTCACCAAACTTTGGAAAGTGACAAGGGCGTTCTTCATTCCAAAAGGCATTACTTTGAACTCAAATAAGCCTATCAGAGTGATGAAGGACCACCTCTCCCTAGCTCTGTCCGTCAACTCTACCTGCCAATACCCCTTTGTCAGGTCAATGGTCATAAGGTAGGTCGCCCCCCCAACTTGTCCAGGAGTTCATTCATCCAGGGCATCAGGTGGGCATCTGACTTCGTGACTGCATTCAGCCCATGACAGTCTACACAGAATCGAGTCGAGCCATTTGGCTTGGGTGCAAGGACTACGAGTGAGGCCCAGGGACTGTTGGATCTCTGGATTACCCCTAAATCCAGCATCTCCTCCACTTCCCTCCTAATGTCCTTTTGGACAGCCTCTGACACCCGATATGCTGTCCGCCATATAGGCATTTGTGTCCCTGTCTCCACATCGTGTGTCACTAAGGGGGTTAGTCCAGGTTTGGCGCTAAGCAAGGGGGCAGAGTTTGCTAAAACCTCCCTCACTTTCTGGTTCTGGTCCTGGTTCAGCTGGGGAGGCAATTTTACTGCCTCCACAGAGGACTCACGCTTACTTTCCTCCAGCAAGTCCAGAAGAGGGTCTCCTTTGTCCGTCCCTTCCCCATGACTACACACTGTGAACACCATGTCAGCCCTATTTGCATATGGCTTCATCATGTTGACATGGTACATCCTGTCTGTCTACGGTCAGGTAACTCCACAATGTAGTTTACATCATTTACCTTCCTAACCACTCTGTATGGTCCTGCCCACTCAGCTTGCAGCTTGTCTTTCTGGACCGGAATAAGGACCATGACTTCCTGACCCACCATGTACGAGCGAGCTCTGGCTCTGCGGTCGTACCATACTTTTTGTTTCTGTTGGGCAGCTGCCAGGTTGCTCTGGGCTGTCTCCATAAGCTCCTTTAGCCTTTCCCTAAACCTTAGGACGTAATCCACAGGAAAAAATTACTCACCTTAGTAATGTTGTTTCTTCTAATGGAGTCTTGCGATGATATGACATATGCAGTGAGTCCCAACCTTCGAACTGCTCCGGAGGTGAAAGAGTTAACTTTCCATGCCAGGCATGGAATGCAGAGTTCGAGCTCGGTTGAAACTCTGTCTGTTGTTCTTCAAACTCAAACCGTCAGATCTTTACAAGCTAAACTCACTGAGGTCCTGTGTGGAAGCTGTAAACCTACACTAGCCAACTGGCTACTAAATACAAGAACACATTTTTGGTCCCAAAATAAGACTCAAGTCAGAGACCCAAAAATTAAAAACATAACACCAAGTCACCCCAAAAAGAGGGTGAAACAATAAGGTGGGCATCTACTAAGTGCCAACACTGCACTGCCCACCCACATCCAAAAACAGAGGTTCTGAGAGGGCAGGCGGGGGGATCATATAGCAAGACTCCATTAAAAGAAACAACATTACTAAGGTGAGAAATTTTTCTTCAAACAACATGAAGTCTTGCTATATTATGACATATGCAGACTACACAGCAGTACCTCCATGGAGGAGGGACAGAACCTACTTAGGGAATAGGCTCTGAAGCACAGCTGTGCCAAACCGAGCATCACTCCTAGCCTGGATATCCAGGGAGTAATGCTTGGTAAAAGTGTGAACTGTTTTCCAGGTAGCTGCTTGACATATCTCTAGGATAGGGATGTCCCTGGCAGCAGCCAGGGAAGCAGCTGTACCTCTGGTAGAGTGAGCCCTCAGGCCTGAGGGAGGAACCTTACCCAGTTTTTCATAACAAAATTGGATACAAGAGACAATCCACCTGGTAATGGATCTTTTAGTGGCAGGTTTCCCTTTGCCAACCTCACCATAAGTGAGGAACAGTTGGAGGGAGTCAAACCTGTGACCCTTGGTATGCTCTATGTAGTAGCTAAGGGCTCTCTTCACATCTAAGCTGTGCAGCCTCCTCTCGCCAGAGGAGGAATGGTCAGTGAAGTACACTGGAAGAGACATAGATTGATTAAGGTGGAAATCTGAAACCACCTTAGGCAAGAACTTCCTGTTAGTCCTGAGGACCACCTTATCCCTATGAAAGGAGATAAAATCAGGCTCCACTGACAAAGCTTGTAATTCACTTATGCGTCTGGCAGAAGTGATGGCTACCAGAAACACAGTCTTCCAAGTCAAGTACTTAAGCTCTGCTGAAGACAAAGGCTCAAAGGGGGGTTGCATAAACTGAGCAATGCAAATATTAAGATTCCAGGCAGGGGCAGGGGCCCTGAATGGAGGGTTGGTGTGAAGCAATCCCTTAAAAAACTTTGAGAATACAGGACGAGCTGAAAGAGAAGAGGTTTTACCTGCTGAAATAAAAGCAGACACAGCTGCCAAATGCACTTTCAGGGTAGCTGGTCTCAGCCCCAAGTTATTTAAATGGACCATATAATCCAGGACTGTGGGTAAATCAGCAGATTCTGGGGAAATATGCTTCCCAGAGCACCATATGGAAAACCTCTTCCATTTGAAATTATAAGTAGCCCTGGTGGAAGGCTTCCTGGAAGCCTTCAGGATATCCATTACACCTTGGGAGAGGTGTAGGTCAGCAAACTCTAACTCTTCAAGATCCAGGCCTTGAGATTGAGAGATTTGAGGTTCGGGTACCAAACTCTCACCTGAGCACAGGTTAACAGGTTGTGATTCCTGGGAAGACACAGGGGAAAGTGGACTGCTAAGGACAGTAGGAGTGGGTACCAAGGCTGTCTGGCCCAGTATGGAGCAATCAGGATCACCTTGCAGGGTTGAGATCTGATTTTGACTAGCACTTTGAATAGGAGAGGGAAGGGGGGAAAGCATAGAGAAACTTCCCTTCCCAACTGAGAAGGAAGGCATCCAGAGGGACTGAGCCCAACACTGGGGGCCTGCAGCAAAAAAGGGGAAGTTGGTGATTGTCTGGGACTGCAAAAAGATCTATCTGCGGGGTGCCCCATCTGGCAAATACCACCTCCAGGACCAGGGGGTCCAGTGACCATTCGTGATGGCCCTGGGAAATCCTGCTGAGAGCATCTGCCAGGACATTGTCCTTGCCTGGGAGGTGAACTGCTATAAGGGAGGTGTTCAGTGAGTAAGCCAGAGACCACAACTTCATTGCTTCGGTGCACAAGGCCGTAGACCGAGTGCCCCCTTGCTTGTTGATGTACCACATCGTGGTGGTGTTGTATGTTCTGACCTGAATAACTTTGTTCTGAACAGATTTGGAAAAAGCTTGAAGTGCTAGAAAAACTGCTCTGAGTTCCAACAGATTGATGTGGAGCAGAGATTCCTGAGGGGACCACAATCCCTGGGTAGTGAGGTCGCCCATGTGAGCTCCCCACCCCAAGAGGGATGCATCTGTAGTAAGGATTAAGGAGTGAGACTGAGGGGCAAAAGGAACCCCCTGTCTCAGATTGCACTGGTCCTGCCACCACTGTAGGGCCTGGATCAGGGGTCGAGTCACTGGGATCAATTTGGTTAGAGGGTCTTTCCTTTGAGACCAAAAGGCTCTCAAATGGAACTGGATGTCCCTCATCTGAAATCTTGCTCCCTGCATACTGCTGTAGAAGCAGCCATGTGCCCCAGGAGCTGTAGAAAGTGCCTTGCTGGTCGAGAGACCTGCAGGGTGAATGAGGAGGCCAGAGAGACCAGGGACCTTGCCCTGTCCAGAGGAAGGAAGGCTCTGGCCTTCTCTGTGTTCAGCTCCGCGCCTATGAAGGTGAGAAGCTGGACAGGCTCTAGAACTGACTTTGGAGGATTCAGAAGGAAACCTAGAAAGTGAGCAGTTGCTGAGTTATCTGTAGATGTAACTTGACTTGGTCTGGAGACTGGCCTACTATGAGCCAGTCGTCCAGGTAAGGGAAGATGGCAATCTTTTGCCTTCTTAGGTGGGCAACTGCTACTGCCAGGCATTTTGTGAATACCCTTGCAGCAGAGGTGAGGCCAAAGGGCATTGCTCTGAATTGGTGATGGCCTGAGGGCAGCTCGAACCTGAGGTACTTTTGATGGGAGCTTCTGATGAGAATATGGAAATAGGCATCCTTTAGATCCAGGGACACTAGCCAGTCCCCTGGCCTTAGAGAGGGTAGAATAATTCCCAGAGTCACCATTTTGAATTTTGGCTTTAAAAGGTGCTTGTTTAAGTATCTGAGATCCAGGATGGGCCACCAATCTCCTGTCTTTTTGGGGGTAAGGAAGTACCTGGAGTACAAGCCTTTGCCCTGGTGTAGGGGTGGAACCCTTTCCACAGCTCTTAGAGCTAGGAGGAAGAGACCTCTGCCTCTAAGGCAAGAGCCTCTAGAGGATTTGCAGGTGGAAGGATCTGGTTCTCATCTTTGGAAATTTTTGAAGCTGAGAACCAGTCCCTGGCACTACTTCCAGGACCCACTTGTCTGATGTCAGAGACTTCCAGTCCTGGACAAAGTAAGCCAGCCTGCCCCCTACAGGTAGCTGAGAATCGGCCCTGGCATCTCCATCAGGGTGCCTGTTTGGCAGGGGCTTTGGGCTGAGGGGTGGAAGCAGGCCTGCTTGTACCCCGTCTGCCTCTCCCTCTAAAGAACCCCCTCTGGGCATAGGCAGAAGAGGAGGCCTGAGCTTGGTAAAAAGGCCTATGAAAAGGCCTGTCCCTGCCCCTGGGAAGCTGCCTTTGAGGAGTGGCCTGCCTTTCTTTGGCCTGTGCACTCCTATAGGTGGTCCTATACTCATCCATTTTTCTTCATGTAATTCTCTGTCTGCTCCCCAAACAGAGAATTACCCACAACAGGAAAATCCATGGCCTTAGTCTGGGTATCCTGTGACAGGCTAGTACATCTGAGCCAAGCCATTCTGCGAAGTGCCACAGATGTAGCAATGACTCTTGATGACACATCATTAGAGTCCACTGCAGCATGGAATTGCACATTGGATGCCTCAATACCATCAGCAGCCACCTGCTCCAGCTCCTTGGCAAGCTGGCCAGGGACCTGCTTTGCTAGAGCCATAACATTATCCCATCTGGATTTCTGGTATCTGGCAACATAAGCCATATAATTTGTCTGTCTGAGTCCCAAGGATGCTGCCATGTACTGTTTCTTTGCCATGGCATCAATCCTCCTGGAGTCCTTATCCGGGGGGGTGTGAAGCCAAGGGAATATTAACCTTGTCACAGGCTGCAGCCTGCACTACCCCAACATGGCTGCATTGTTGTGTGAGGAACTCCATATCAGAGCCTGACAATGTGTACCTCTTGTCTATTCTCTTATCCACAGGAGGTATAGTGTGAGGAGCTTTTAAAATTTTAAAAGTCTGTTTCCCAAAAGATTTATGCAAGGGAATAGACAGTCTCCTAGACTCTGGGATATCCATCATTTCCACATAGTCGGGCTCCTCCTGATCATCCACAGCTTCCTCCATAGGGAGCTGGAGGGTTTCAGCCACTTTTTTACAAAACATAAAATGAGAAGGGGACTCAGAAAGCCTAGGAGGAAACACTCCTGAAGGTCTGTCTGGGGAGATGTCCGGGTCAATGGGCACATCCAGACTTTCAAATCCACATTCACTCTCCTCATACTCCTCTTCCCCCTCCTCCAATTCATAATACTCCTCTAACTCATACTCTTGAACCGGTTGAACCGGGCGCTTACCCGATGGTGCCGGTTTGGTCGGAACCGGGGAAAGCAACTGGACAATTTTTATCGCTTTGGCCATCTCTTCAGCGGTTGGAGAGGAAAGTTTTGGCTCCACACCAGCTGATTTTCTAGTCCTTTTTGCTGCACCCGGCTCCTCAGAGTCGGATCTCCTTTTGCCCGAGGAAGTCTCGCCCTGGTCAGAGGGCACTCCCTCCGGTTCGGTTGGAACTGAACCGGGCTGGCCATCCGGTTCAGCTGACTTTTTGGCCTCCCTTTCCCTGAGCCTACCAACTCTCTTTTCCAGGGTAGCTGTAGGAAAACTTTTACAAATCTGGCAGTCTGCATTGAGGTGGTCAAACCCCAGACAATAAACACAGGTGGTGTGGGGATCAGTCTTGGCAAAGACTTCCCCACACACACTGCAGTGTTGAAACCCAGTGGGCTCGGTTTTTCTTTTGGGTTTCTCAGACATAGTGCCAGTCCTAACCAAACTTACCCGTTTATGGCAATCCACCAGGTAAGACCCTCTTATCAGTTCCCAACCGTGTCACGGGTCGTGGAAATAAACGCAATAAAATCCATTTTTTTTAGAACCAATAAGAACCGGTAACCACACACTAAAAGATAGATTAAGATATTTTAAGCAACTTGATCGGTTCAAACCGAACCGATAAACCGTTTACAAGTTCTATACAGAATAGAAATAAATGTAAAACCTATCTAGTACTCACAATACCACAGACAGAGTCTGAACCGACCGGTTGCGGTTTAAATTCGGTTGAAAACCGAGAAAAATAATACTTTAACCGACAAAATGAACCGAGCAGAAGGAGAAATCTCCGGAGCGACTGTTCAGTGAGGCAGAGTAAAGAATCTGACGGTTTGAGTTTGAAGAACAACAGACAGAGTTTCAACCGAGCTCAAGCTCAGCGTTCCATGCCTGGCATGGAAAGTTAACTCTTTCACCTCTGGAGCAGTTCGAAGGTTGGGACTCGCTGCATATGTCATAATATGGCAAGACTTCATGTTGTTTGAATGGTAGTTCCCCGGGTGGCGTGCTTGCCTTCCCAGTCCTCCCAAATCAAGTCTAGGGGCCCATGTACCCTGTGTCCATATAAGAGTTCGAAGGGGGAAAATACTGTCGACTCTTGGGGCACCTCCTTGTATGCGAACAACAGGTGGGGAAGGTATTTCTCCCAGTCCCTCCCATGCTGTTCAGCAAACGCCTGGAGCATTGACTTTAGGGTGCCATTGAAGCATTCCACAAGCCCATTGGTTTGTGGGTGATATAGTGTTGTGCATCTCTGCACCACCCCACATTTCTTCCATAAACATTTCATTAGGTCCAACATGAAGGAACCCCCTTGATCGGTGATTACCTCCTGCGGAAACCCAACACGGGACAAAATCCCAAGCAAGGCATCTGTCACTTTGTCTGTCCTCAGAGAGGATAGGGCGACTGCCTCTGGATACCGGGTGGCATAATCCACCATAGTCAGGATGAATCTCTTCCCGAGGAGCTGGGGGTATTTAAAGGCACCACAATATCCATTCCACCTCTGGAATGGCTCCTCCACTATGGGCAAAGGGATCAGGGTGGCTTGGGTTTCTTGCCTGCCTTCTCTATTTCTTGGCACTGGTGACAAGACCTGCAATACTCCTTCACCTGCTAGGTGAAGTTAGGCCAGTAGAAATTCTGGGCCAACCGCTGTGTTGTGCACATGATTCCCAGATGACCAGACAAGGGAATATCATGGGCAGCCTTGAGCAACTGCTCATGATATCCCTGGGGAATGACAAGCTGCCTGCCTAGCATCCCTCCCTCTGTCTGTACTGCCTGTGTATACGTGTCTATTTCCTCAATAAACCCTATGTCTGCCATCACCTCTCTGTGCATTGTACAAGTCTGCCCAAGCCCTTAGCTTCTATAAACTAGGATCATTTCTCTGAGCAGCAGCAAATCCCTCACACCTTCCCAAGGCATGGGACAGGTCCCCTTCAGTCACTAAACTAGGGTCCCTAGCGCTAGCGTCAGGGCCCTCAGGATCACTGTCAATCCCAACCCTCTTACAAGAGGTCACCCCTCCCACTTCAGAGAAACCCTCTGTAGCTATGTGGTTACTTGCTACTGGAGAAATTTCTACCCTCTTTTTATCAGTCTCCCCCTCTGAAGACACAGGCTGAGGAACCAGCCTCTCAGTATCTTCCCTAATGGCTTCCGGGGGGCTCAGAGAACTACAATTTTCCCTGGCCGCTTGACTACGGGTAACTGCACATACCACCCCCTGCTGGAGAATGTTACCCAGGATCACATCCACTGTTAATGTGTTGGCTACAGCCACCTGTTGCCCAGTTCCCCCTATTTCACCCCAGTCCAGGAGAACACTGGCCAGTAGCAATGTTTTCTCTTCACCCACAAAGTCCTGTACAGTCACGTATTTATTAGGTATAAGCTGACCAGGCTGTACCAGATCCCCCTTTACCAATGTCAGGGATGCCCCTGTGTCCTTTAACCCCTGCGTCTGTATGCCATTTACCATGACTCGGTGCATGTGTTCCCTCATGTTCACTGGCATGCTTCCAGGGACACACAAACAACCCACTTCCTTTCTGGTGCTACTTTGCGTATTATTGCTTGCCCTTCTTGGACACTGTCTGGCAATGTGCCCAGTTTCTTTACATAACCAACAAACATTTCTTACTTCAGAGATATCTTTTCTTTGAAACCTGGGGCTAACTGGTTTCGGTGGAGGCAGTGAGGGTTTTAGCTGCCCTGGAGGCACGCTTTTCCCTTTCTGTGCTGCCACACTCGCCCAATTCGCTGTCAGAGCAGGTCTGCTCTTGGCATAGCGGTCCGAGAGTTCAGCAGCCTCTTGCACTGTTTTTGGATCTCGGTCCTCTAGCCAGGTTTTTAACTCTGCTGGGCATGCCCTATAAAACTGTTCTAATAAAATCACATTTTCAATTTTATCAACAGTGTTTGCCTCAATTCCTTCCCACCAACATTTTAAAAACTGACGTCGTTTCGTGGCTAGCTCCTCATAGCTTATATCAGGGCTTCTCTTGAGGTTACTGAATTTAGCTCTGTATGATTCAGCAGTTAATTCAAACTTTTTTAACAGTGCAGCTTTTAACTTGCTGTAATCATTGCTCTCTTCATTGCCCATTTGACCCAATGCATCCCGAGCTTTTCTGGTAAGTTGCAGGGATAGCTGGCTGCTCCAGGACTCTCAAGGAATTTTAGCCTGAATACAAACTTTTTCAAAAGCATTTAAAAAGGCATCCATATCTTCCCCGTCTTTAAACTTGGCTATTAATTTGGAGTTCAATTTGTAACCCAGTCCTGCAGTCCCAGTTAAACCCAAGCCACTTACCTGCCCTGGTGCCGCTGGTTGGAGTCGTAGCTTCTCGAGTTCGCATTGCCACTGGCGCTCCTCTCCTCTGCCTCTCTGCATTCTCGCTCTCTCTCTTCTCCTCTGCCTCTCGCTGGCGCTCACATTCCTCACGGTCCGCCTCCCTCTGTTGTTGCTCTGCCTCACGATCCGCCTCTCTCTCTGTTGTCACTCTGCCTCCAGTTCCATCCTGCGCAACTCAATTGCAGTTTGAGTACCTCTGGATTCAGGATACTGGTGACCATCTACTGCTGCTGTGGCCCTTCACTGACAGTGGCCCTGCTGTCCTCCTCATTGGCTTGGGACCCCTTACTGGCCGCTAGCCCTTCCAGACTTGAGGTTTGGTCCCTTTCAGTCACAGTCTGTGACTCGCTGCTCTGGGTATCTGCTACCATCAGGGCCTCTATGAGGTTCTGCTTACTGGCTTTCACCCAAACGGGACTCCCCTGGTCCCCGCACAACTGCTTTAAGAAATCTGCAGTGTGCCTGCTGTAGTCGGAAGCCATTTTCTTCTTTGACTATGCTAATCTGACTGGCACGTTAGAAAAAAAAATAAAATAGGTAGAAACTTAACTGTATGTCAAGGGATATAGTTCTGTTTCCTTTTGAAATAAAACACTGCCTTTCTTTTTTCCAAGTGAGCTAAACGGTCTCAAGCTGACACACTGAACAGCGAAGTTTATACCATCAAACTTTTTATGCCACCGCTGCCAACCAATCTGTCACAAACTCGCTCAGCTGGTCAGCCTTCTACACCCAAAGTGCCAACCTCTGAGCGTATGATTTGTGTACAGCGAACAGAACAGGGTAACCCTCTTGTCTGTTTTGTGGGTTCAAGTCACCTTAGTTTCAAGCTCTGGAGGGATTCAAATTGATAACCTCTTGTTAGCATACCCAATTATCAGGCTTAGATAATTCTGTCTTCGGGAGGCCAGAAATCTTTGCCTATGGGCACCCAACCAGGTCTTTCAAATGAACCCTTAGAACTCTATGCAAGACTTTAGAGAACTCTGTCCATTTCCCAGTTTGGTATACAATAAGCCCATACATAGTGTTCCTGATAACCTTTAAAAACTCCACTTAAAATAAAAAGAAATGTCAAGGCACTCCAGACAGTTTCTGTTGTAAAAATATCTATTTACTTTAAAATATCAAAACAGAACAATAAATACAGAACAAATATAAATCCCAACACATATAGCCTTAAAACAAACAGGTAAAAGTTCAGTTCTTACAGTTAATAACTTCAGACTAATCTTATCTAAGGTCCTTACTTCAGTGCTTTGATGGTCTCTCTTCTCTCAGTCAGAAATATAGTCTTGTGTGTCTCTGTCCAGGTTCTCTCAGCAATTAAACACAGTTCTGAGCCGGCCTTCTCATGAGGTCACTAATTCCGCCTTGGTGTAACAACATCTATATTTTATCTCACAGGATGTCCAAATAAAATATTTAAAAAAACATAATAGGTGACTTCTCTGCCTTTTCTCCCTCAAGTTAACCAGATCCAACTGGTTTGTGCTCTGCTACACAGACATCTCAGAAGTTTCTTTGAGCTTAGTCACTGTATTCAAGCAAAAATGTATTTGCCTCTTTAATCCTGTCTGGACCTTGGAATCTACACCTCAAAAGTATCTCTGATGTAATTCAAGGGCTCCCCGGGAAAGTATATTGGACCTTCCAAATTCGTCTGGGTCCTCCCTGGCTCAGACATCAACCTCTCTTCAATGTCCATTCTGTCTTCTCTCTGACACCCCTCCCTCTCAAGTTCTTCCTGACAACTATTGTAAGTCAAAGGATTTTGCCTGAGGGAATTGTGAATGGCTAATCTTATTTCCTGGGATGAAAGCAAATTGACAAGGTAATTGCACCCCAGATATCTGCAGTTTAGCTATGTCCTGTCCTTTGAACTTATCCTTGGGGGGGTCTTGATGTGTCAGTTCCAGTAAGACAGTAGTTTCTTCAAACTGACCTTCCCATCACATATTTTATATGTAATAAAAAATTTGATACAGCACTCGGATCTGGCTGTCTACATCACAATCTTAACTGCATATACCCATGAAATTCAGTGGCCAAAAAGTCATATGATTGTTGCAGAACTGTAAACGGTATTAGACCCATGGGCCCCAACATCTGATGGACATATTTTAAGCTTTTAGCCCACCAGACATGGGCTCTGCCACCCACCAAGTTTGGCGGAAAGGATTTATCCAAGGGTATTGCTCTCATGACAAGCAATTCCTGTTGGGTAAAATAATGGGTGTGCATCCAGAGCCATACCCTCATGGGCTCTCTAGCATAAGGGGAATATTTACTCAGAGGGCTGCAAGCTGGGGGGTTAGCAATAGAGATCCTGGTAGGCACCCTAAGTCATTATAAACAGTTTCTATTTGTTTCCAATAGGCAGTGTATTGTGGGTTAAGCCACCCAGCAAGAACACACAGCTGTGCAGCCTTATGGCAATTCTGGAAGCAGGGAAGGTTACAACCCCCTCTCTCCCTTGAGAGCTGCAAAACTGAAAATCTTACCCGTGGGGACTTTCCAGTCCAAATGTATCTAGAAATCAAGTGATCCCAAGCTGTAAAATAAAAGTTGGTCGGGGGCTGAGGCAGGTTCTGCAGGAAGAACAATATACAGGGTAGGACACTTTGCTTTATAGATTCTATGCGATTAAAAAAGATTAAGGGGGAATGAGACCATCTGCTCATGTCAAGAGCCAATTGTTAAGTAAGAGGTTCATAATTTATGATGTCAATAACCTCTAAATTAGTCGCCAGTTTCACCCTGAGATACCTCATTGTGACTATATTCCACTTCAGAGGGTATGATAATTTTAATTCGGGTGTGGGGTAATAATTATAAAGGAGGACTTCAGTTTTTGGCTCATTAACCTTGTAACCTGCCAAGGTTGCAAATCTGCTAAGTTGTTTCCAAACCTCTGGGATTGATTGGTCAGGGTTTGTAAGTGTGAGCAGTATGTCATCTGCAAACAGAGACAACTTAAATTCTCTACCTGCAATAGGGACACCCTCCACCCCCTCAGCCTGATGAACAGCTGCAGCCAGAGGTTCTAAATATAATACAAATAACAAGGGAGAGAGGGGGCAGCCCTGTCTGGTACCCCTTGAAAGGGTAATAGGGTCTGATAGAGTTCCATCTAGCCACACATAAGCTTCAGGGGAGTGATACATTTTCTGTAGCTGTTGGACCAGGGCCTCCGGGAAGCCTAGATGAGACAGTGTCAACCAGAGGAAAGCCCAGGTGACCCTGTCAAATGCTTTTTCCGCATCAATGCCCAAGGTAACAAAGGGCATATGTCAGACTGTGGCAAATTCAATCAAAGAGAATATGTGCCTGATGGCATCATGAGCTTGACGCCCTTTAATAAAACCTACTTGATCCAGATCTACCAGGGTGAGGACCAGATCTTTAAATCTGTTGGCCATTATAGCCATGTAGACCTTATAGTCAAAATTTAACATGGATATGGGCCTGTAAGACATAGCCTGTTTTGGATCTTTAAAAGGTTTTGGTACCACTGCAATGGTGGCATACTGCCAGGAGGGGGGATCCTCTCCCTGCTGGATTGCTTGTAAGGCCAGAAGGAGAATGGGACCAAGGTGTCCCTATAGGCCTTATAAAATCTGGCAGGGTAGCCATCAGATCCTGGGGCTTTCAGGGTTTTTGCTCCTGAAATAGCACGATCAACCTCTGCTGTGGTGATAGGCCTATAAATCGCCTGAGCCTGTTGAGTAGTAAGGCGAGGGAGGGTGAGGGAGTTCAGGAAAGCTGAGATCTCCACCAAATAGGGGGAACTGTCTTGTGTGTATAAGTGCTGATAAAAGTCAGCAAAGATTTGTCTGATCTTGGAGGGCTGGGTATGCAAGACCCTAGTAGCTGGGTCATATAGAGAGGAAACTGCAGTTCTGGCTTTGTGTTCTTTAAGTTTTCTCACCAGTTTTCGTGCCCCCTGGGGCCTCCCTTATAGTTAAAACATGCTTGAGAAAAAATAATTGTTGCTCTACCTTTTGGTCTAGACACTTTTGGATCTGCTGCCTTACCTGGAGGAGGGCGGGCTTAACAGAGAGGTCTCCCTGCTCCTACATCATATGGAGGGTGTTTCATTCACTTTGTAACTCAGTATATTTCCTGTCCCTATCCCGTTTCCATTTAGTAGAGAGTTTAATAATCAATCCCCGAAGGACCACCTTAAGGGTGTACCAGAGGATCCCAGGGGAGGTTTCCAGATTCTGATAATCTCTTATAATGTCTGGTATGAAATCTAGTATTTCCTGTTTGAATTCTGGGTCTCGTTGATGTTGGACATTCAAACGCCCAATGATTGAATTTATAAACATAACCCAGGCACACCCTCAGATACACTGGAGAATGATCCGACAGCAGGGTAGGCCCATGCCAGATATTGGAGACTGAATCATGGTGTTCAATAGTTGTATAAATATAATCTAGTCTGGCCGCTACCCCCGTACTGGGGGACACATGAGTGAAGCTCCTAGTAGCAGGAAAGATGTGCCTCCACACATCCACAAATCCCAGGTTTGCCATATTGAGCTTAAAGTATTTTTGTAATGGGTTAACCCTGAGAGCAAGGCACCTGGAGACATGAAGAGCAGGGTCCAAGATGATATTCAGATCCCCCCCCCCATTATTAATTGGCCCTTGTGAATGGACAGCAGATCTGATAAAAAAAAATTCTAAGCCACTGATTTTGGGGAGTCAGGAGGAAAATATGTTGAAGCAGGGGTTATCCCCCTATTGTATAGAAGACCAGTGACAACAGCGTAACGACCCTCAGTATTCTCGTATCTCTCTATTTCCACCCAACTCACTGTTTTAGCAATTAATAGTGCAACACCCCCTCTTCCTCCCTGAGCTATGTGAAGCCAAGGCCAATAGGGCATAACCTTGGTTTTGTAGTTTAAAATGCTCCATTTGAGACAAGTGAGTCTCCTGTAAAGCAATTATCTCAGGTTTCTCATGCCTCAAGAACTGATGTAAATGATATCTCTTTGTTGGTGAGTGGATCCTGTTAATATTTAAGGAAAGTAATAAAGATGACCTATCCATTTTTAGGGTGTTTTAAAAAAGACCAGGCCCGAATTCGAGCCCCCATGTTTCCTTGTGTCAGGAGCCATATCCCTTTGCCATTTCCCCATGTCTCCAAGTACCTTACCCAAAGCCCATTTCCTCTACTAACCATAATTAACCTCCAAAGTACTGCATCACAAGTTTCCCACCTAATTGTCTGCCAAATTATAACGCTAGTATCGTGCCTATGTATATTTAGCTATATAAAAAAAACATAAAATAAACCCTTCAACCTCAAAGTGCGAGGGATGGGTCGTATAAGCAATTCTGGAACTATATGCTCCAGCCAATTACTAAAAATAGACCGATGCCAGACCTCCATCTGGGCTGTCCAGTTAAGAACCTGCATTTCTGCAGGTAAACTATTTACAAGAAGTGTCTTGACTTCTAAGGATAGTAAGAGAGGTGGAACCTCTCCTCTATCTGATGTGGTAACAAATGCAACCGCTAGAGTGAGAGGTAAACCCACTAGCATGACCAGACAGGCCTCCCAGGGCCTACATTCACCCCCCAAATTAGGACAAATAATATGGGACTCATTGGGGCAGGGTCTTTCTGCCGATAGCCCAGACAAAAATATGGTAGTCAGCAGAACCAGGGACAATAACAAAAATGTTGGGGGAAGAGTGAAATAAATGCGTCAGGATGTTCCCAGACATGGCTTCATAGCCCAAGATGACATTGCAGCTCAACATTAAAAGTAAAAGAGAGGAGTAACCACTCTGGTATGTGGATTATTTAGCTTAGAAGTACCCTCAACAGGTCTCCCATTTTAACCCAAGGTTCAAGAGGGAGGGGTGAGTTATTATATCAAGTGCTTATATAGAGGCTTCAGCGTTATAAATTCACACTCATAAGCATAAAGTCTCACCCCCTGTTAACATATTAGACCGAGGGAGCAGACCCCCCAATAAACTCATATCTCCTGTATAATCTCCCCTCAACCTATAAATTGCTCAGCTGTAGTGTTATTCCCCCAAAACCATTGCTAAGTTCTGATTTATAACACCAGACAGTTCTGCTTTAGATTAGAACAGATGAGGATTTATAGTCACTCTGGGTCAGTGGTAAATACTGCACGATGGAGTACCAAAAGAGACTTAAACTGAGGGAATAGAATAAAATACCTGAAAGAGCTCCTGTATCCCTACTGTCCCTCCCACTTGCTCCGCTCCTCTGGCGAGGGATTGCTGGAGATTCCCAGGGTATCCCTTAAAACATCAGGAGGAAGATCTTTTGCCTTTGTGGCCCCTACCCTGTGGAATTCTCTACCTCATCAGATATGGGATAGCCAGACCGTAGAAGCATTTAAAAGTTGTTTAAAGACATACCTATTTAACCAGGCCTTCTCAGGAACATATTGAGCTTAAATTTATATAGATATTTAATATGTTTTATATGTGTTTTAAATTGTGTGATGAAGGTTTTATGTTAAAATGTGTAAAGGAGCCTTGAGCTTTAGAAGGGCACCTTAAATAAATAAACACGATTGATTGATTGAAAATGTTATCAAAGGGGGACACTCTTCATCTGTTCTGGAATCAAAATCCTCGTGTGCGATGCTGCTCTCAAGCGATTTACAGTACAAAAAAGAATATGTTTGATTTTGGCTCCCTTCATTGCAGGCTGACTGGTATGGAATGTCCCGTAAATACTGGGGTTTGCCTTGAGAGCCATTGCTCCAAAACAACAACAGTCAGAAAACAAAACAAACCTGATATCGGAACATAGTTCTCCCAAATTGTTTCTACCAAAATGCCTTCAGATATTCACCACTGTGTGGCAAAATGAAGCCAGCATTTTAAACAATGCATTAGGGAGGTTCTTGGGCTCCAATCTCTTGTTTCTGCTTTGAACCGCATCTCGCCATCTCTCCGCTCTCTACGTATTAGACTGGTCTGGTGTTCTATCCCAAAGCTGTATACCATGATGCAGGATTTCAGCTCTGGCTTCCTCTGGAGTTTCAAACTCTTTTTTGCCCTCAGGGGATTGTATGATCATCCTAGAAGGGTAAGGAGTGGGGAATTTAATTTTATTCTCTTTAAGGGGGCCAAAGAAAGGTTGATATTCTCGGTGGGCCCGGATGGTATCTGGGGCATATTCATTATCGATGTAAATTTGGTCTTGGCCATGGAAAATTTTTTGTTTCCTCCAAGCTGTGAGAAGAACACACTCTTTAGTTGTAAATTTAAGAAACCGCACAATGTGGGTGCGCATCTGGTTTGTTTGGTTTCAGGCCAAGAGCCCTATGTACCCTCTCAAATTCCAATTCCATTTCCTTGGGGAGTTCAAGAGCAGTGTGCAATATCATAGGTAGAAAATCTGTGATATTCTGACATTCCGCTCCTTCCTGCGCACCATTAAAGCAAAGACTGGGGAGGTATATTGCGACAAAGGTGGATTTAAACTAGATGGGGGGGAGATGGCAAGTGGACAGCAGGTAGGCAGGGATCTGACAGAGTGCAGTCATAGCCTACCTCCCAGGCTAGCAGGGAAGGACTCGGGTGGCCGAAAAAGGAGGGAGTAGAAGAAAGGAAATGGAGGCCAATGAAGGGAAGGGGGCAGGATGGAGGGTGGTCTCGTTGAATGCAAGAAGCTTAGGCAACAAATCAGCTGAGCTACAGGCACTCTTAGCAGTGCGGAGGGTGGATATTGCAGCTGTCACAGAAATGTGGGTAACTGAGCACCAGGACTGGGATCTTGTAATCCCAGTATACAAAGTATACAGGAAGGACCATAAGGAAGGGAGGGGTGGTGGGGTGGCAGTCTATGTGAGGGACGGGATCAAATGCACAAGGGACGAGGAGGAAGAAAGGAGAACAGAGGCAATCTGGCTGCAGCTCCTACACTCAGTGGGTAGGAAACTGAGGTCTGGGGTGGTATGCAGACCACCATCCCAGTCTGAGGAGCTTTGAGGAGCTTGACAGGGAATTAGCAGGACAAATCAGAAAGGTATGTAGAAAAAGGAAGGTGGTCATCGTGGGGGGGGATTTCAGCTTGCCGGGGGTTTACTGGAACATTCCAGTCACCTCCAGTGCTAGGGAGCAAGTGCTCCTGGACTCAATCCAGGAGGGTCTCCTGACACAGTTGGTTACTGTAACTTCTAGGCTAAAAAACACTTTAGATCTGGTATTGTCGAATGGGGAGGCAGTAAGTGAAATAAAGGTGGATGACCCACTAGCTGACCGTGATCACCAAACGGTGTGGTTTAATATCATGATGTGCAGGGAGCCAGAGAAATCAGTTACTCAGGTGATTAACTTCAGGGGGGCAGCCTTTGGGAGGATGCAGGAAGCACTGAAATGGAAACTAGAGGGCAAAAGGCAGGATATGGATGCAGAGCAGAAATGGGATATTATTAAATGGAGGATTACAGGGGCAACAGAAGCCTGCACCAAGACACAGAGTAAGAGGAGCAGAGCAAGAAAACCATGCTGGTTGAACAGCGAGGTACTGGAGGTGGTGAGAGCTAAACGAGAGGTGCACCAGAGGTATAGGAGGATGGGGAAGGAAGTGGACAGGGAAAAGTATGCAAGATGGTCCAGGTAGGTGACCAGAAAAGTGAGAGAAGTCAAGGCCCAGAGGGAGCTGAGATTAGCGAAGGGAATTAACGAGGGAAGGGAGACTTTTTCAGATACATCAAGGAGAAAAGGAAGTGCAAGGAGACAATAGTGAGGATAAAAAGGGGTGGGGAGTGGACGGAAAAGGGTGAGGAGCAGGCAGAAGCACTGAATGAATACTTTTGCTCATTGTTCATGGAAGAAATGGGGGGACCGCTGCCACCATGTGCTGGGAGGGTGGGAACAGGGGGAAAGGAGGCAACAGATGAAAGAATTGAGGTAAGTAGAGTCCTAGAGGGACTGAGGGCACTAAAGGTAGATAAGACACCAGGGCCAGATGGTATCCACCCCAGGGTGCTGAGGGAGATGGCGGCGGTGTTGGTGGAGCCACTGGCAGATCTATACAGCACCTCACTGGAGTCGGGATGTGTGCCACTGGACTGGAGGATGGCTCATGTAGTACTATTACACAAGAGCGGACCAAGGGAGGAACCGGGTAACTATCACCCGGTAAGTCTCACCTCCATAGTGTGCAAACTCATGGAGACAATACTAAAGGAAAGACTGGTGTCATACCTGGAGGACAATGGCCTCCAGGATGTGAGGCAGTATGGGTTTGTTTCAGGGAAGTCTTGTCAAACCAACTTGATACAATATTATGACTGGGTGACAGGTGAGCTGGATAAGGGTCATGCAGTGGGTGTTCCTTACTTGGACTTCAGCAAGGCCTTTGATTCTGTGCCTCGTGGGCAGCTTGGGGGAAAGCTAACTGGTGTAGGAGTAGGTGCAAAAATGATAAACTGGATTACAAGCTGGCTGAGTGGGAGGCTGCAACGGGTGGTGGTGAGAGGGGAGCTCTCAACTCCAAGGCCGGTGACAAGTGGGGTGCCACAGGGCTCTGTGTTGGGGCCAGTATTGTTTGGGCTCTTCATACCAGACATTGCACACGAGGTGGTGAGTAAGATAAGTCTGTTCGCTGACTACACCAAAATTGGAGCAGTGATGGATGGAGAGGAGGGATGGAAGCAGCTGTAGGGGGACCTAAGCAAGCTAGAGGAGTGGTCAGAGAGGTGGCAGCTGGGGTTCAATGCAAAGAAGTGTGAGATTATGCACTTTGGGGTGAAGAGCCCAAGGAGAGAATACTGGCTGGGAGGGGTTAAGCTTGGGATCACTGAGGAGGAGAAGGACCTAGGTGTAATGATAACAGGGACCATGAACAACACTGCCCAGTGCAGAAGAGCGGCTGCAAAAGTGAACAAAATGCTGGGGTGCATAGCAAAGGGGTTTTCATCCAGGCAAAGAGAGATGATCTTGCCCCTCTACAGGTTGCTGGTAAGGCCACACTTACAGTATTGTGTGCAGTTTTGGAGGCCATACCTAAAGCGTGATATCAGGCTATTGGAGGGGGTGCAGAAGAGGGCAACAAAGATGATATGTGGAATGGAGGGGAGAGACTATGACAGCAGGCTGGGAGACCTGAATATGTACACCCTGGAGGGCAGAAGGGACAAGGGGGACATGATGGAGACATTCAAGTATCTAAGGGGAATCAATAAGGATGGGGCAAATGGGGTCTTTAAGTTAAGGAGGGGGAGGGTGACCGGGGGCATGGGCTAAGAACAGAGAGGGGAAGATTTAGGAAGGAAATGAGGAGACACTATTTCACAGAGAGGGTGGTAGCAAAATGGAATGCCCTACCAGAATGGGTGGTATCATGTAAATCTGTGAACAGCTTCAAAAGGGCATGGGGCATGGGACAGGGAACTGGGGAGAGTGAGGGTGGCAGTGGCATGACAAAGGGAAGGGGGGTGGGGCAGCTGCAAACTAGGGGTGCTAGCTGCACACTCGAGCAGACTTAAATAGACCGAGTGGTCTGTTTCTGCTGGCACATTCGTATGTTCATATGTTCATATGTATGTATAGACCCTTATATTTTTCCTGTGAGCATGATTTTCCAAGTCTTCCTGCTGGTGCTGAATTTGCAGTTGGGTGTCCTGTACATTTTGAATAGCTTGTTCTAGGTTATCAAGTCTGTTCTCAGCAGCAGTTATTTGCCATTCAGAGTTATCTACTCTTTGCTCGAGGAGCTCTACAGTACATCTTTCTTAAGCTCCCCACAGAGTTGTTTAATTTATGCTCGAAAGTTTAGCAATTCAGTATAGATAGTATCTGATTTAACTCGTGTAACCCCTAGATGGCGCTATCCCAGGGGCTACTACCCCTGCCTGATTTGCCACTAACAGGTTGAGGGGCCTGGATCCAATGGCGGGTGCCTCCACCCAGAGGTCAGGGTTTGCAATAGTTAAACTTACTTGGTCACAGCCCTCTGGGACACTGCAACCCCCCTTTCTTCCCACTAGTGGCCCACACAATATATCAGAATTACCTTCACAGTATACACTTACCCCCAGGGCTGGTTCAGGCACTGGGACCTCCTGTAAAATAAGATACAGTGCAACAATCACAGTACAATACTTTAACATAGACAAATACCTCAGGCATTATAACTTTGCTGAAACAAGCAGCTCTGATTTATTTAGGGGGATATAACAAGGACAGGGGGAAATCAGGTTAATTAGCTTATCACTTTACTCATCTACCTATGGCTCTGTGCACAGGCCTATCCCTACCAGTTACTGTCCCTGGGTACCCAAGCCCTAGTGGCTAGTCCAAACCGTGGCAGCTGGTAGGGGCCCTTTCCCACAGAGAAAAGAAAAATTAGTTTAAACAGTCAGCAGTACAGCGATTCCATTTGGATTCAATGTGGCAATTCAACAGGGAGCGACCCTGAATTAGTACTCACGACCTCCAAACAAGATAGGGTCCTTCAATGTCAGCAGGGCTACTCTTGAGCTCCACGAGACTCCTCACACATTTATATGGCAAACTGCAACAGGCAAAAGTCCTTTAATGGCAGCAGGATTCACTTGAGCTAACCAAGCCTCTCACATATTATATGGTGAACAGTAACAGGCAAAAAGTCCTTTAATGGCAGCAGGATTCACTTGAGGTACACAAGCCTCTTCACACATTTATATGGTAAAACAGAAAGTACTATACCAGGCAGGCTGCTTCTCTATCCCGATCGCAATTACTGCACAATACCTGAGAACACACAGCAGATTCAGTTCCTGACAGACCGAAAGTGCAATTCAGCAATTTCTCCAGTCTCTACAGGTGAGCCTGGTTTCTACTCTTCAGATATCCTTTGATTCTCTTCACAGGACGGATTCAGTCCTAACAAGCAGTTACACAAGCTGCAGACCGGAACTCTGGGCCTTACACACGTTTCCCGACTGAAAAAGCACAGGGCTCCTTCCTTCTTCACTGCCAGAGCTCAACTGAAACTCCAACAGACAAAACCGGGCACTTCCTTTGAGTTCCTCCCAGTTCTTGACTGGATTGGCTGTCACTCACAATAGACTGCTCCTGTTGGTCCAAAAAGGCGCCGAAGTCTAAACTACATCTCCCAGAGTCACTGCCCATACAATCCTCTTGTGGCTGGCTCAGATTATGAGTCCAAGTTCTGATTCGTCCAAGGCACCATTTTAGAGCTAGCTTACCCCACACTGATTGGTCCAGTTCAGCAGTTCAAAACCAGAATGGGAACTAGGCACACACAGTTCTGACTGCAAAGAAAGCAGGTTAGACAAACTGTAATTTCATTATTACTCTAAATGGTTTCTGGCAAACAGTTACATCTTTCAGATAGGTTCCTTTGCACTCCTAGTGACTGCAAAATGGAGGAATTGGCAGCAGCTCGAGTGGTACTCAATCAAAGAAAACACAGTCCCCCATACAAACTAATTATGTCTGCAAGCAGACAGCTCTTAAAGAGACAGTACCAGAGGTTCTAAAAACACTCACTGATAAATGGCTTAAACGCCAAACACCATTCAGGCTTGGAGCATTCAAGCAAGCTCCTGGAAGCCTTTTGGGAACCCCCATTTGCAGGGGGGTTACACTCGCTTTCTTGGAGCATGGATATTGCCCAAAGTTTGAGATGCAGCTTCCGGGTGGTTGATATCGGCTAAGGCCTGGGATAACTCAAGAGTCTGAGGCCTCGGATCACAATCCATCTCCCTTCCGGCTCCATCTCAGTGAGTTTTTCCATTTGTGAGCATCCTCTGTGTCTGTTCCCCGTCGACATTGATATTTTACTTGTTATTTGCCAACGATCAGTTATTATTGCAGGGTTTATAGTCATCTTGGGCACAAAGCCTGCAATTCAAGTTGCCACGTATGTTGTGACACAACAGGAAGTGTTTGGCCACCTTTAGGTCATCAGAGATCATTATCTCTAGATCGCTTTCCTCCCTGGTAACTATCTGTAACTCCCTTCCCCCATCCTGTAGCTCTCCACAGGGTTTCTGTGCCCCAGGTGCATGATTTTGCACTTTTTTGCATTAAATTTTAGTTGCCACACCTGACCATTTTTTCAGCTTTCCTAGGTCTCTCCACATTTTCTCGACCCCCTCAGGAGTGTCTACCCTGTTGCAGATCTTGGTGTCATCTTCAAATAGGCAAACCTTCCCCTCCAGTCCTTCAGCGATGTCACCGATGAAAATATTAAAAAGGACTGTCCCCAGGACTGATCCCTGAGGCATCCCACTGGCCACCCCCCTTTCCTCAGACTGGATCCCATTTACCACTACTGCAGGGTATTATATAAGCAGAAAAATATGATTATCAGTTCTTTGCATGAAAGTGCTAACCAGCTATGAACATGCATGCCACTTTGCACAGAATGATTAGCAAAACGTAACAAATACATATTGGTTTTATTCATTTTATCTATTATGCCATGGACTTACTCAAAAAATGATTTGCAGTCTACTGCTATGCATTTCTGGAAATGTTTAGCATTGCCTCCTGTTTTGCAAGGGGGTTTGCTCCACTATACCAGCTATTTAATACCCTGTACTGTGAGTTGTACAATTAATTAAAGGAATTCAGCATGAAAAACTAACACTACAGTAGGCTGTTTTCAATGTGCTGACCAGTTCCGCTTCGGTGGTTTCATTTCGGGATTTGTGACTCAGCCTTGGTATGTGCACTCGCTTGCCTGTTTAGGAGTAGAGAGCCATCATGACTGTGCATAGGTATTTAATTTACATTCTGTGGCTGCTGGTCTGGATTGGGACTCAGGGAGGCTCCTTGTGAGCAAGTCATGAGGGGGGTGAACCATGGGCAGCAAGCCAAAAGTGTTCTGACTTAAAATGTGTGCAAGAAATCCAAATAATAAAAGGAGGAGTGTGATCTAGTGCAAAAGGCTGCAGAGAACTGTTCTGCAACATGAAAAACGGGAGTATTTCTTCCCCCCATGTGCTTGCATATGATTATTTTAAAGATCACCTTTGAGCCCTTTATGACTATTACTATAAAAAGGCATGGTTCCATAAAAGTACTGTACAATAATGGGGCAAAATACTGGTTCCATGACCCCCTTCCTGTGGTGATTATTGACAGTAGTTATTGTTGTTGCTTTCTTGTTAATGTTTGTTAATGTGTTGTTGTTACTTGTACAATAAAAAGCAAGTAATGGAAAAAGTAGCAAAGACTGGCTACAAGTAAGCAATAACCCATGACAGGTTATGGGGTCATTGGAGCATAATCAACACCCTGGGTGCATTACAAGGCATGAGGCCACAGGCCAGGTGTTTATTAATCCCCAATAACCTCATACCCTGGAGTGGGTTATTGCATGTATAACATGGGTTCTCTTTAAACAACAAAAAAATATGCAGAAAGATGTTTTTTTTCCCTGTTTAAATGGCAAAAAAAGTAGTGTATCCTGCCACCTTGCAAAATAGTCCCTAACAAATAATGCATACTGCATTAGCATTATGCCATAGAAATATCACACACACAGTACTGACATGATCTGTGACAATTCTTGTGCATAATACTGTATGCCACAGCACCTACTACTGTTATTGTGGTGGCCCCCCCCCCCCCAAATCCACATGCACTACTGTCAATTTCTCTGTCACACACTCTCTCTCTCTCTCTCTCTCTCTCTCACCCCATCACTGTGTATTACCATGTGCAGGCAGGCAAACATGTTTTTGCGACAAGTACAGGTATTTTCTCAATGTCGCGCTACCTTACCGTTTGCCAGGTAAGCTGCACGGTACAAATAATAGACCGAAACACTGACAGGACACTACAGATAGACAGGTCAGCTTTTTGCAGTCTTGTAAGATTGGCAACAGACATTACTGGGATTCAGTCGCCCATGAACATATGCAGTAGCACACAATTGTCCCATTTTTTTAAACTTACAATACATTAGTTGTGGGGGTAACAGCTGTCGAGATTAAGTAATTTGCAATACCTGTAGATTTTTGCACACTTTAGTGCATTAGTTGTAGGGTGACAGTTATCGAGATTAAGTAACTTGCTGAGATGTCTCGGCACTGTTAATTAGTTGCACACTGTAAATATCAAAGGACACTGATTTTACTATTCACTCCGATGCTGTCCACTGTCCTCTGTTCCTGTGTCCCCGTAACGAGCTCCACTCAAACACACTGGCAGCCAGAGAGAGAGAGAGCACACAGCACACATTCTCTATTCAAGGTTGCCGTTCCATTTGCTGCTCTCTGTTATAGCGCCACTGCTGCATGACTCACTTTTCCACTCTGTCTCTGCTACTCCCCACCCCCACTCCCCCAAACACAAACCACGGCTCACTTTTCCGGTGTCTCGCTCTCTGTCTCTATCCAGCAGAATGTGCAGTACGGTACGATCTCTGCTCTCCGCTCAAAAGCCACTTGCTGATAGCAATCGTACAAACTGAAATCGGCAGGAGCTGACACAAACCATCACTATACTAAATGATGTCCCAAGCTGTATGTTGTTTTCGGGGTGGCAGGGATGTGAGGTGCTCAGGTTCTCAGGGTGCCGTGGAGCTAAACCGGGGATTCTCACACACAGAAACAGCCACGGAGATTGTCACCAAGTCAGCAGTGGACAAACAGGCGCTGACACCGGGGGAATGCAGACAATTTGCTACTCACTGTCGCTCACTCACTCTTGTCTGTTGCTCCAGCAGTACGGTAGGTACTTTCATTGTCTAGCTGACTGTGACCATGTCTCTTGCACCGGTTACTTGTACCAGGCATAAGGAACTGAGGCGTGACAGGTAAACGGTGACTGCAGGACTTAAGAACACCTTCTTTGTTTTTACAAAGGCTCCACTTGCCAACACTGGGATAGCTTCCTGGTATTGCAATGGAATGGGGTTGTTCACGCACTAGCAAGCCACCGGGGACTGCAACTCTTGTTGTGGGAGCACAGTGTTGGAAGCACATAGTAGCATTCCTTGTGGGGCTTCACTGGATGGGTGCACACAGTCCTGATCGCTGTTTCTGGACTTTCAATGGCTGCCACTACAGTTTGCTGCGAACTACACACAAGACCCAGCAATGGATCTCCAGAGTGACTCTGCGCAACCGTGGATTAACACTAACTTAATCCACGGGCACTCAGAGCAACTCTATCAATGGGAGTCTGCATTTTCTTCTGCCCGTGTTATACTGGGCAGTATTCCCTTGCATCATACACCTGTTTTTGTTTGTTTGTTTTGGTTTTGTTTTTCTCCCTAGGGAGAGTGGGCCAGGCAGCCAAACAGTATTGTTTCTTGCTTAAGCAGGCTGTTCTGACTACTTCAAAAATGGCAACTGTGTGTGTGTGTGTGTGTGTGTGTGTGTGTGTGTGTGTGTGTGTGTGTGTGTAGGTACCCAGTGCTCTATTTGTGATGCTTAATTGCTAACAGTTAACAGAAATTGAGAATGACTGATTTTATTGTCCTGCAGCTGTATGTGAGTGTGTGTGTGTGTGTGTGTGTGTGTGTGTGTGGGGGACATGGTTAAAGCCATCTGTAGAAAAATAGGGCCAGATTTTCAAAGGGCCCTTAGATCCATGCAAGCTGCGTCAAACAACCAGCTTGAGTCAGATCTAGGTGCACCAAATACTGTGAGCCATATTTTACAAGAAAGGTGTTCTCTGTGACAAGTCCTCCAAACTGACGCATGAGGTCCACTGCATCAACAAAATGGTGTAAGGGATGAGAATGACGCAAGCTGCACCAAATTAAATGGTGCAAGATGAGTCAAAAATGGTGCAAGTTGAGTAAAAAAAATGACTCAAGGAATGAAAATGACACAAACTGAGTAAAAAAAATCGCAAACGGAGTAAAAAAAAATGGTGCAAGCTGAGTAAAAAATGACGTAAAGGACGGGAATGATCAAGCTAAGTAAAAATAAATGGCAGATGAAATGGCCAAGACTAAGCCCCCAAGATGTTCTAAACTAGTCATGCAGAAGAATACCAGCCTTTAATAGTAGCATTGTCGGGTCTGGCCACCGGCAGTGAGTCACTTTATATGCTCTAGTGTCCCTTAGACCAGCTCTGGCTGTCCTAACAGCGACATGCATCTCAGGCACAAGGACTGGACCGACAACCTTTGAAAATCCAAAATAAGGGGATGGTGCATCATTTTGATGACGCAGGCATCCCTTTCAACATGGTGCAGGCGTTTATTTGGTGCAAGCCACTCTGGCACACGCAGACCTGTTTTTGATGCAAGCACCATTTGAAAATCAGAATTGGTGCAAGGTTTGATGCATCTTGTTCTTTGCGTCAGTGTTTTTGACACAAGTACCCTGTGTCATTCTCTGGTCTTTGAAAATCTGGCCCATATTGTTTTGTTACCATATCACTGAGCAGGGATTGAGATGTGTGTTTGAACTGAGGAGTTGGTTTATAAAGTGTGTCTATAAAAAAAAAAAATCCAGTTAGAACTGACTGGACAGCAGACAGCAGACTTGATTGTGCAAAATGCTGTGGGACGCATGGCTAAGTAAGGCATCTGTATGTTGGGGCGGGAATGCTGTAAACAGAGAATTGAACTGGTTTGCAAGTGGGCACTGATTTGCAAGCAGGTACAGACTTGGTGAGTTCTGCTAGTAAACCTTATTAAAAAAACTGAATTAAAGTTCATATTGTTGCAACATTTCCTGTCAAGTTGAACATTACTTACTCCAAGTATGCTCAGATATCTTTGGCTATGCAGTGATTTAATGTTATTGACATGAAAAAAATATGTAAAATGTGTGCTTCAATCAGCTGGTATATACAAGGAAATCTACAGGAATTTCACCAAGGTTTTACATGAAATATACAGAGAAATGCTTTACCAGATCTGGGACGGCTGGTAATGTAGCTTTCGTAATCAAAAATGTAGCTCTTTTTATAAACACTGTGACATCATCTATTCATGATTTCCACAAACAGGAAACAAAGGGCTAAGCACATATCCAGGTACTGAGGTACTGTAAGTGATGTGGTCCCTAGTAACTGTTTTCTGCCAACAAAAAAGGGGTTTTATTTGCCAGTGTAACCAATTAGCATGTGCAAATGTTTTGAAAATCTATCCATGGGGCGAAAGGAGGAGGTCTGTAATGAATAAAGAGTGTAAAATATTCCTTCAAAAACAGGCAATCTGCAGTGTCAGTGGCTCAGCAGGTTGCACACTCACCTCTGAGACTGAACGATCAGAAGGCTGTGGGTTCTATCCCCACACCAGGCACTTGGGTTAAGTCCCAATACTGACACTATAGTGCAACATAAGGGGGTGCTGCACTCTTGAGGTGCTGTCTTCCGGATGAGACGTTAAACCGGGGTCCCATCTGCCTGTTTCAAAAAGAGCAGGGGAATTTCCCTGGTGTCCTGGCCATTCACTAAAAATACCACCAACAGTTTAATCTGGTTTAATGTCAGCTGGCATCCATCTGTATCCCCCTCCCCGGGACAAGGCTGAAAATAGGCAGAATTGTCTAGTCCTCCATTCCTGGTCAACAAAACTAAATACATAAAAACAGCAGGTTCTCTGGACTGCTGATCCATCTGTGCAATGAAGTTATCAGCTGATGTCTAGCATGACAAAGCACATGTGCTGCTCATAAGTATTCTGACCACCATGAGCTCTCACAACAAGCTATTTTTGGGACGGGCAGCCTAAATTCATTACAACTTTTTTAGTTGGGGTTTAAAACATCTCAGGAGTTAAATTTTAAGTACAATTACAGAGAGTCCCTGTTTTCCCTGCTGGCAAGGACCTTAAACAGTGTGATTTGATCCACTGATATGAAGATTTTATTTATTGAATTTTGTTGACCGGTAGGCCCACTGCAACTAGAAGTCCCTTTTTCGGGGTACAGATGGTGACCAGCTGAAATTGAACCAGATTAAGCTGTTGGTGGTATTTTTGTGAATGGAGGAAACTTGGCCAGGACACCGGGAAATCCCCACCCTTTTCAATAAGTGCCATGAGATCTTTAACATCCACCTGAACTACCACCAATCCAGGCAGATGGGACCTCGGTTTAACGTCTCATCCAAAAGACAGCACCTCAGAAGTGCAGCACCCCTCTCATGCTGCACTACAGTGTCAGAACTGGGATATTAACCCAAGTGCCAGATGTGGGAACTGAACCCACAGCTCTCTGATCTCCCAGTCTCAGAGGCGAGTGTGCTGCCTACTGAGCCACTGACGCTGCAGAAAGAGTGCCCCATGTTTCCGCCCAGTTTCAAACTGGGGACCTTTCGCGTGTGAGGCGAACATGATAACCACTACACTACGGAAACTCGAGATCAAAGATAGTAATTTATTTATTTAGCTTTTGTTGACCAGGTAGGTACACTAGACAATCTGTATGCCTATTTTCAGGTACAACCCGGGAGAGTTCAATGAAAATACAGGTTCAAACAGGGTACATAACAACAATAGGGGCAATGTACAGAGTTATAAGAGAGCAAGATAAACATAGTCTACAGTGAGCAGTAATAGGTAAAATATACATACAGAATAAATAGACTAACACATTCAATGGTAATTACATTGCATGAGTGACCCTATTTACCAGAGCCACTTAATTCATAAGCAGATGGCAATCAATCACATGCTACGCAGAGACTGAAGGACAGTAGGCAATGGGTCAGAATGGGACCAATTTGGAGACCTGGTTAGGGTAGCTTGGGACACCCACACACTAAGGACAGTTTCAAGTGCTCCCACAGGGAATTCCAGAGACACAGTTGGGAGGGGGAGGAATGTACATGGTCAGGAAGGGAGTTCCATAGCCTCGGATCACATGTAGCAAAGTCCCTATCCCCCATTAGGGTTCAAGTATATGGAACTTTAAGTATCGCCGGACCCTGAGACCTGAGGGAGCAGGAGGAGAGTACAGCAGGCATGAGAAGCTGCACAAGTCCAGGTGGTGTGCCAGTTCTGAGCACCTTTCCTACGAAGCAGCCCAACCCATATTTCAAGTAATTGTCCAGGGAAAGCCAGCTCAGTTTGTCATATAATTTACAATGGTGGGTGAGACATGGGACAGACAGCGCAAAGCGACAGATGTTGTTATAGGTCATGTTTCACCTGGCAAGGTGGACCTTGGAGGTGCCAGCGAATAGGAGATGGCCATAACTTAGTGAAGGGAGCAGCACACCTCTGGCCAGTGCCAAGCGAGCTGCAGACGTCATATTTTTCTTTGCCCTATAGGCAAGACCCAGTTTGCAGTTTACGGTTCTACAAACATTTAGGATGTGACTTCCCAGGTCGAGTTGGGGGTCAAGTGTAACCCCAAGTTATTTTATTGAAACATAGTTTAGAAGGGGGGAGCCATCCACACCACTGACACATAGAGGGACAGGGGAGGCCTTGATCTTGGCTGCTGACCCAAAGAGCATGGCCTGAGTTTTTTTCAGATTAAGGACCAGCTTGTGAGATGTTACGCAGGCTTCAGTATTCTTAAAGGCCTCACTCTGCTGAAGGTTAAGAACCCCAATGTCTCTGAAATGTGCAAGGAAGACAAGATCATCTGCATAAAGGTTGACACTACAGTTGGAAGCAGCAGCAGGGAGGTTGTTAACAAATGCTGAAAAGAGAAGGGGACCCAAAACTGATCCCTGTGGGACACAAGAGGTCACCGGAGTGGGGTCAGAGAGGACCTTGTTGAATTTAGTCTGCTGTGTTCCGCCCTGGAGGTAATTTCTCAGCCAACTCAAGGCAGGGGGGCAGGCCTAAGGACTGCATCTGTGAGCAGAGTAATGCATGGTCTACAAGGTCAAAGGCCTTGGATAAGTCAATGAATATAGCCCCAGAGAGTTCACCCTGGTCTATGGCTGCCCTGATGCTGGAAGAGACAGAGACAAGGGCAGTGGTCATGCCGTACCCTTTACGATATCCATGCTGTGCAAGGGACAGCAACTTATGAGTTTGAATATACTCTGTAAGCTGTTCAGCCACAGTTTTTTCTAAGAGTTTACTAATTGCCGACAGGATGGCAATTGGACGATAGTTGTCCAGGACTTTGGGGTTACCTTGCTTCGGAATGGGGACAATCCTTGCTACTTTCCAAATACCAGGGATAACACCAGTGGCAAGGGACAGACTGAAGATATGTGCCACTGGGATGGCAATGTAGGGAGCACCCAGGTTCAGAAGCTTGGGCTCCATGTTATCATGGCCAGCGCTGGAGTGTAGGGAGAGACCACAGAGAAGTCTCTGCGTCTCCTTGACAGACACAGTCCTGAGATAGAATAATGGGCAAGAGGGGTGAGTCTCCTGAGGGACAGCGGTTGAGGGGCCTTTAATATCCCCTACAGTAGGGAAAATGGAAGTAAGCGTGGACAAGTCCGAAAAGTGGGAATTTAAAGCATTAGCAATCGTGAGTGGACTATTACAGCTTGACCCTCCAATGATCATATCAGAAACTCCCAAGTTGGAGGAGCCGCTGACTAAGTTTTTTAAGTTCCTGCAGAACCTTCGTGGGTTCTTAGCAGAGCTAAGCAGGGCAGATTTACAATATTCACTTTTTGCTGCCGATGGCATTTTTGCACTCGTTTGTGAGCTTCCTATACTGTTGGAAGATGGATTGATCCAAAGTGCATTTGAAGTGAGACCAACACTTGTCCCTTGCATGCATAAGGGCTAGGAGGCTCCCATGCAGCCATTTTGTGGCAGTCCTCCTCACTCTCCGTCTAATAAGGGGGGCATGTTTGTCCTGCAGGGCACAAAAAACAGTGAGAAAATGGAAGACAGCTGTGGACAGGTCATGGGCACTGAGCACTCCTGACCAGTCAGTGGTCCTCAGATCATCATGAAAACTTACAGAAATCCCTAACATGAATGATTTGTGGGGGAATTTTTGGGGAGGGGACCTTCCACACACAAAACACTGGGGTGTGATCTGAGATGGAGTCAGGTAGGGTTCCAGCTGAGCTGATCCAATCTGGGCGGTTAGATAGGACCCAGTCCAGTAGGGAGCTAGTACCACCTTTAGCAGCCCATCTAGTGGTCTCCCGGATAAGCTGAGTCAGGGCAAGACTCGCCAACAGTGGTTCAAACTGCTTGGAGTTACTTCCTGTCCATTTTAAGTTCACATCACCTAGGATCAAAAGTTAATTATCCCCAACAGAAGGGCCAATGGTATCCAGGAGGTGGGTAAGTCCAGGCAGACCTTGGGGGTTATATGTGCATACAACATGCAGCTTCTTAAAATTTCCAAGCAGCAGTATAGTGTACAGCAGCTCACAGGTAGACAGAGAGGACTACTGATGGATTACTGCAGATACACTAAGGTGACTCTTATAATAAATTAGGATACCACCCCCTCGCATTTTTCCCAGCCAATCTTGTCTAATAAACTCATAGCCAGGAAGTGCACAGGCCGAGTCAGGTATTGAGGGTTTCAGCCAGGACTCAGCAATGCCTAGTATGTTAGGCTTACAATGGACGACCCAGGCAGATAGTTCATCATGGTTAGGTAGTAGACTGCGAATGTTAAGGTGAGAAATTTTTAACCCCTTTCCTAATTTTCAACATTCAGGGATTGAGGGGGCCTGATCTGTGGGAGCGGGGTTTAGCTCGATGTCACCCACAAGGGCCAGTATCACAAGGAAGAGCCAGAGGAGAAACCTTATGGGGGAAGGGGTACCACTGGCCGAGGGCCTTCGTGATAGACGTCTTCTCACCAAGGCAGTGCCCAGAAGGCATCTGAGGTCAAAACAGCAGGCAGGCCAGGGAGGCAGTCTGTCATGAGCTAGAAGGTTAGAGAAGGTGAAATCAAGCCCCTCATGTGGGACAGTAGTTCCCCAGTGGACCCCATGCGACCGAGAAGAGTCTATGACCGTTAGGGGAAAAAAAAAGGCTGGCAAAACCAATGGAGAGGACAGCACAAGGCAAGAAGGGCAGGACACCATTCCTGATAGGCCTAGGAGTATCCATTTCCCCTTTTCCTCAGCGGTGACTAGTGACACCCAACTCGAGGAGACAGCCGTGACTGGCAGGTCAGTTTGAGAGGGGTGAGACCAGATTTCTTAGTGTGCTAGTTCAGCCAGTGCAGACACGGTCTGCCTGAGAGTGTAGGCATACAGCGTAGGCAGAAGGACAATGACTTGGACTTTATTGCAAAGCACTCACCCCGATGATACTGACAATTAGTTAAGGGCAAGCAGAAAACCTGAGAACTTTAACTTTATTACTTAGAAAGTCCAGCAAACATTCAAAGCAACATTCCATGCAGATACTGAGCAGTTAGGGTATTTCTAACATGAAACCTGGAGAACACTAACTTATTGCCATTATTAGCTGGGCTAACACCCGAAGTAACAGTTCAGGGTAATTTTAAAGAGTTGGCAGAAGCATTCAATAATCACATGAAACCTGGAGAACACTAACTTATTGCTATTATTAGCCGATGCTACTGACAGTTAGTTAAGGGCAAGTAGGAAACCTGAGAACCCTAACTTTATTACTTAGATAGTCCCGCAAACATTCAAAGCAACATTCCGTGCAGATACTGAGCAGTTAGGGTATTTCTAACATGAAACCTGGAGAACACTAACTTATTGCCATTATTAGCCGGCCTAACACCTGAAGTAACAGTTCTTGGTAATTTTAAAGAGAAGGCAGAAGCATTCAATAATCATATGGTACAGGAAAGTATAAACAGAATAAGGAACGAAGCCCCAAGCAATGTAAGATATCATAAGCTAGTGAAAGCAGACAAATGACAAGAAACTGGTTTGTTGTTTTTAGCCACTCCCAATCACCCAATAGGATCCCCAAAACTTTAAAGGAGGGGCATTGCAAGCATTTAAGGGGAGGAGGGAACGGGGTGGGTGGGTGAGCAGAATTTCTTTCCTTTTTCTCCGTTTCTCGCTTGCTCTCTCCACGGTCCGACTCTTCTGTGGCAGGAGCCCCACGGGAGAGCAACACCAGTCCGTGTGGGAAAGGAGGGGGTCCCAGCGAGGACCAGTCCACACCTCCAGCCCCCGACTTGAAAAGTCCCTCTGTGATCCAGGCTGAAGCCCTGCTTTTTAAACTGCACTAGCAGTTTAAATTTGGTGCCTTTTTTTTTTCTCCGTTTCTCACTCGCTCTCTCCGCGATCTGACTCATCTGTGGCAGGAGCCCCATGGGAGAGCAACACCAGTCCATGTGGAGAAGGAGGGATGACTAACTAAGCTGGCACCCCCAATATTCACAGTTATCGGGTCCTGACAATCGGGTTCACATTTCCAGCATGGAACTTGGGATGCTACACGCATACACACACACACACACACTTTTCAGTAGCTACAAAACCTTCCTTTTGCAAAAGTCAGTACACATTAGTGGATGTTTACACATGGTGGTCTTCTATTCAACGTTGTACCTTTACAAAGATGGATAGTTAAAGAAACACTGTCATCTCCACAGGGGACAACATGGCCCCTCTATAACTAAAATACAGTAGTGATTTTGTTCTGTATGGGGCCCTAAATAAGGAAAAAAATTACTACTGTATGTAACCCCCCCCCACAGGTGGGGACTTACCTCAATTTGCTCCCCCGGGGGCTGCTGGTCTCCTGCTTTCCTCCTCTCTCCCCCGTTTGTTCCACCGACACAGTCCCAGGTCCTGCAGTGCCCCTCTAAGTCTCTGCCCGGGCCCATGTTGTTATTTTGGTTATTTGGGGCCGGAGGAGTAAAAGTCGTGGGACCGCTGCATTCCTACACTTTAAAAGTGCAAGTGGGGCCAGTGCATTTGCGCCTTTGCCGATTTCTGGCCACCAGTATGGCAAATGCCTCTCCGGTGGTCTCGACCCTCAGGTTATGCTAGTCGGGAGTCAGACACACAGAAGAGGCAGCTAAAGATTCTCTGGAGTGTTTTGTTTAGGAACGCCAATGAGCGCCGTAGAATGGGCATTAATATTAATAAGCTTGATCACTGCTCCTGGGGACTGTGTGAGTTGGAGCTAGTGACAGGCAGAGGACAATCTGTTAAATTATAATTCAGCAACTAGATGATAGGGGAAAATGGCTGCTACAGATCTGTGGAGCAAACAGACATAGAAACATAGACTTTGATGGCAGATAAGGACCGCTTGGCCCAATCAGTCTGCCCATTTCCCTACCTTTAGGATAAGCTGCAGAGCCTAGTTAACCAACAGCCTACTTCCTCCTACCCCCCACTAGAATTGCCTTATGTCTGTCCCATGCATTCTTGAATTCCCCCACTGCCTCCTCTGAAAGGCTGTTCCATGCGTCCACCACCCTCTCTGTGAAAAATACTTCCTCACGTTGCCCCTGAGTCGTCCCCCTCTATCTTTAGATTGTGCCCCCTTGTTCTTGCACCTCTCTGTTTCTGAAAGATGCCACCCTCTTGGACCTTGTTGATTCCCTTGAGGTACTTGAATGTTTCTATCATGTCTCCCCTCTCCTTCCTTTACTCTAGGGTATACATATTAAGGGCCTTTAGTCTCTGTTCATGTGGTTTCTGGTGCAGACCTTGCACCATTTTAGTTGCCCTCCTCTGAATGGCCTTCAACCTGTCTATGTCCTTGGAGAGATGGAATCTCACCAACTGTCTGTACAGAGGGATAACAACTTCCTGTTTTCAACTACTGATCCCTCTCCCTGTGCATCCCAGTAGTTCCTCAGCCCTCCTTACTACCTTGTCACATTGCTTGCCTACCTTTAGGTCATCTGATATGACTACCCCCAGGTCCCTTTCCATTTTTGTTGTTGTTAGTACCTCCCCTCTCCCCAACTGTGTACTCTTCCCCTGGGTTTTTGTTTCCCAGGTGCATTACTTTGCACTTCTTTGCACTGAATCTAAGCTATCATACCTTTGACATTCCTCCAACCTTTGCAAGTCTCTTCTCATCCTTTCCACCCCCCATGTATTAACCCTGTTGTAGATCTTTGTGTCATCTGCAAAGAGGTATACTTTTCCTTCCAGCTCATCCGCAATATCACCTATAAAGAAATTAAAGAGGACCAGCCCCAGTACTGAACCATGCGGTACCCCGCTAGTAACCCCCCTTTCCTCGGAGTGGACTCCATTAAGCATTACTCTCTGCACCCTGTTGTCCAGCCAATTTTTTACCCAGGCTACCACCATGGGACCCACTCCTAGGCTGGCTAACTTGTTCATAAATCTTTTCTGTGGGACTGTGTCAAATGACTTGCTAAAGTCTAAGTAGGCCACATCCACAGCCCCTCCCTGGTCTAATACTTTGATCACCCAGTCAAAGAAATCTATTAGATTCATCTGACATGACCTCCCCGCTGTGAATCCATGCTGCCTTGGGTCCTGTGCCCCGCTGACCTGTAGGTACTCAACAATTCTTTCTTTCAGAAGTGATTCCATCATTTTCCCTACCACTGAAGTCAAACTAACAGGTCTGTAGTTTCCTGCCTCAGCCTTGTTCCCACTTTTGTGGAGGGGAATAACATTTGCTTTCTTCCAATCCTCTGGTACCATACAATCCTCCCATGATTTGTTAAAAAGGGTAGTCAGTGATGTTACTAGTTCTCCCCTTAGTTCTTTTAGAATTCTGGGATGAATCCCATCAGGCCCCACTGCATTGTCCACCTTGAGTTTTAGGAGTTCTTTCAGGACCCTTTCTTCTGTAAATGGATTGGTATTGATCCCCCTATCCAGAGTGCTTCTATTGTTTGTTTATGTACCTCCTTCTTCCTCTTTTTTTGTGAATTCTAAGCAAAAGTATTCATTCAAGATCTCTGCCTTTTCACTGTCACCCTCTGCCCACCTCCTCTCCCCTTTATTAAGCCTCACTATCCCTCCCTTGGTCTTTTTCTGCTACCTAATGTACCTATAAAAGTTTTTATCCCCCTTCTTAACCAAGATGGCCATCTTTTCCTCTGGGCCTTTGCTATTCTGACTGCCTTCCCTGCTTCCTTCTGCTTTAACTGATACAGTTCCCTGCCCTGCTCCTTCTGTGATTCTCTTATTTCCTGAATGCTATCTTTTTCTGCCTAACCTTCCCCACCACCTCTTTTGAGAACCGCAGTGTTTTTTTTTTCCTTCATTTTGTTCTGTTTATTGGTTTCAAACAAAGGCTTGTTGCCTCTGTGATGGCAGTTTTGATTTTCTCTGTTATTCTTCCACCCCTCCTTCCTGACCATTTGATAGTGCATTCCTTATTATTTATTTTTTTCCATATACTTTATTGATTTTTTTATATACTACAAACAACTTATTTATTGGGTACAAGTATGGATCACATAATGATACATAATAATATAGATATAAACGGAGGTATGGACATTATCTTGTGCAAATGGATTTTAAAATAGTTTTGGCCTCTCAATTAATTTACATGATCTCACTCCTAGAAATCTTCTGGTTGCTAAAGCTCTCCCTCTTTATTGTATAATTTCCACATAGTGCATTCTTTATTATTATTAAATATATCTAAAGACTGTACTGTTCGGCTGCAAGGACTCTTAAAAGTTGGGACTGCTATATAAACTGTATGAAACTGTTGTGTAAGTAGCCATATTTGATCCTTTGACCCCCAATGCCAGCCAATCAAGGACTTAAGCACCCAAAGACAGTGTGAAATGACTGCTGGGAGAGGTGTGAATCCTATTATAGGTGCCCAAATTAATAATCAATCAGTAATCAAAGAGAGCTAATGTTTAATAATTTTACTGGTGGACAGCATGTATCGGCCAATCTGAGACTAGGATTTCTGGAGTGAAACTCCGGGGACTTTTGCAGTTTGAAGCAGTGTGGCTTGGGTTCTCAGCAAGTCAAGAGGGCTCATTTGTGTGTGGAGGAAAAAGTTTGGAAGCTGGCCTAGGGCTTTTGCAGTCAAATGCCTGAAAACTTGGAGATGTTTTTTCTTCTGCCTGGAGAACCAGTGTTTTGCATTTGAACCCCTTAGTTGTGAAGAGGGTTTGTGAACTGTGTGTGCCAGATCCTGAAGTTCGCAACTTGGGCCTGAACATAGAAACATATAATTTGACGGCAGATAAGGACCACTTGGCCCACCCAGTCTGCCAATTTCCCTACCCAATGGATAAGCTGCAGATCCTAGTTAACCAACAGCCTACTTCCTCCTACCCCACCCCATAGAATTGCCTTATGTCTGACCAATGCATTCTTGAATTCCCCCACTGTTTTTGACTCCACAATCTCCTCAGGAGGGTCGTTCCATGCATCCACAACCCTCTCCGTGAAAAAATACTTCCTTAAATTACCGCTGAGCCATCGACCTTGTATCTTTAAATTGTGCCCCCTTGTTCTTGCACACCTCTTTTTCTGAAAGATGCTACCCTCTTGGACTTTGTTTATTCCCTTGAGGTACTGAAGCCAAAGGAAGCTGTGGAAAAAGGTCAGCATGGCTCTAGAACCAGAGAGCCTGCTTGCATTGCTGAAATCTGGCTGTGTAAATGTGGAGCTGCTACCCAAGAGACTGTATGCTGCTAGCAGATGGCCACTGCAGAGGAAAAATCCAAAGGCACTCTTGCTATATCAAGCGGCTGCTGATCCCGGTCCAGGCAGAAAGCATAGGCTGCAATCTGCACAGCCACAACTTGGAGCCAGGTAGGGGAACTGCTAACCCTTATTGAGTGGGGTGGGGTGGATTGGGCCACATTTGGGGAGTCAGATTGTGGGGTCACTCCTGGGTCTGGGCTCACTTGTGGACCAGGAAGCTTTGCATTGTGCTCCTATTCTCCACCGTGCCTTGCGGGCCGAAGGTGACAAGCGGCCAGATGCTGCAGTCAAGCCAGAAGGTGATAAGCTGCCAGATTCTGCCATCCAGCCAGTTTTCACTGTCTATCTGCTTGCTGCCCCACAGCGCAGTTGTTCCTCCTGATTTAACCCACTGGGCCAGAACCTGAAAACCAGTGTCTTCTGAACCTGAGTAACACAGGGCTTGCCCTGACTGGTGGTCTATTGTAAAGTTGTCTTTAAGTGTAAAGCTGTTAACATCTATAATCACAAAGTGTTGCAAGGGCCCCAACACCAGCCAGCCCACGGCAACGTACAGGCCTGCACCAGTCCTAAGTACCCAAAATGGACTAAGGGTCACTGGTACCACTGGGGAGGAGGGTTAATGTGCTGTTGGGAGGTGGGCGTTTTTGTTAAAGACTGTTTGCATATTCAAACTGCCATTATTTTTCTGCGTTCCCATTTCCCTTTCCCAATAATAAAATAATTTGGTTGTTACAGTTAAAAGTAACTGTGAGCATGTTATTAGTTACACTCATTAATTACATATAGAATAATACATGGGGGGGGTGCATAACGAGAATTTAATGCACACGCGAGGTGTGGGATGCTACTTTGCCCTCAAGGTTTATTAAAGCATCCCACACTGAGGGTGTGCATTAAATTCAAGTTCTGCACTCCCCCATGTGATATTTTATGTAATTGCTGGGTACTGTTTTTTTGTTTTTTTGCCAGCTACTGTAGTAGAAATAAAAAAGTAAACAAAACTTTATGTGTGTGTTGTATTTTTCTGATTACTTTTACAAGCAGACACTAGAAACACAATTAGTAGCATAGATAATACAATTAAGTTTGAAAAGTGATATTTGATTTGTCTAAAAAAAATCATATGTAGTCAGGAGTGAGCTGGATATCGGAACCATCCGAACAGTCTGTGTGAAAACCAAGAGACTCAGAAGACAAATCGGGTTAAAAAAAACGGGCCTAACTAGTGAAAAGTAGCAAGAAATATTTAGAAAAAAGTGCTTTTTAATATCGTTTTAAATATCTTGAAAGTACACATTATTGTTATTTGTTGAAGTTGGTATCGCTTCGATTTATGGTTTCCATAGCGACAGTCTAATGGAGAGGTTCAGAGGTGGCGGTGGTTGTTGAGAGACAGAGCTGAAGAGCTAGTACTGTTTCTCCAATATTTACATTTTAGTGGGATAGTACCTGAATTACTCAGCTGGTGAGTCCAGAAACAGCAAAATATACTGGCAGAGTTTATTTTCTACAGATTAAACATAAACGTTTACAGTGGTTGTGGGGTTTGCCACGCAGTTGATGGAGCAGCCGAGTGAGCGCATGCTGCACATTGGAAAAGCTGGCATGTGTTCGCCGTTATGGCGAATTATAACCCACTTTTTCAATGGAAAAAACAGTACCCAGTTATTACATGTGTTTTTACAGTGCTGTGAAACAAAGCGGTATTCATTGTGTGGGGTGACTGGAAGGGGAGGTGGGTAAATACAGCATCCCTTGGGGTTGTACTACGCAAACACCTGGCCCACTATAATTTTACTCTGGGTGGAGGCACCATGCTATTTACTAATACTTTTGGGAAAGAACCTCTGATTGTCATCAGAACAGAACACAGGCCCCTTAACCTGTATAGCAGTCATCAGGCAGGGATAGTAGCCCACTGCCTCATGGCGCCCGGGCTACGTGTATTTCAAAACAAACACACAAATTTGAGGAGAATAAAGATACTTCACACATACCCAAATGTACATTTAAAAATGTAAATAAAAGGGCTATGTTTCCTTTAAAAGGAATGTGATTTGCAACTGTTTGCAACACAGCAGAAGAGGTGAAAATTGACACCGGTCCACAGGGAAAAAGCTGGCAGATTTTGCATCGGTCTGTTAAAATTTTCCTTTAACTAGTACTGCTGGCAAGTACTGGACAGGATAAAATTTCAGTACATATACAGTACCAGCTGCACCTGGATGTGATAACATTTCAATACATATACCAGCTGGGCCAATAGAATGTCTGTTGGGCCTGGAGATTTTCCACTGCTACTAGCCCTGCTGGCTAATGGATGCAAAACTTAAATTCAACCTCTGAGGTAATCCACTCACTATAACAAATAGGGGCTCAGTGATTTCGGTGTCCCATTCCTTTTTCCAGAACATCTGTAAAACATGAAACCCTTGTTTAGAATGTATTTCCGCCTCTGAGACAATGTCAACCCCCTCCACCATTCACCTAAAAGAGTAGAAAATTATTCATGGGGAAAGACTGCCGGACATACAGTAGAATGAGGCAAACACAGAAATGGGCACTAAAGACATCAGGCCAGTGTCTGGTGTAGTGCCCCAGGGAAACTGGAGGGGGTTGGGCACTACAGAAAATACGAGATCCCTAGGGACTTTAGGACAGATGGCCTTCTTGCATCACCTACCTATGTTATGGAATGTCCTCCCTCATCAGACTCGTCACTCTTCCTCCCCCCCCACTCCATTTCACTAGCCCTACAAAACTTTCTAGCAGTAAACTGTACCTGCGGCTAAGTCACTGCTTCCTCCTGTGTCAGCTGGCTCACTGCATTCCATCTCCCATCCGGCTAGCTCTTCATATACAGGTTGCACTTCTGTTTCATTACTATGCATAATTGTATTTTTGTTTTCTTAACAGTACTTCTGGTACAGTCTGGTTTACACTGCTCTGCTTAATCATCGATGTTTCAATGTGTAATTGTACCTACAGTCTTAATGCTGCCCGTTGCATGTACTGTAGTTGTATGTTATCTGTTTACACTATTTAATCTGTTCATACTCCACATTAGTGTTGTACCAACTGTTAATGCTGCTCGATGTATGTATTTTATATTATGTTTGTTTTTCCCAGTGACCCTACCCCCCAGGACACACCGTGAGAGGAGCAACTTGTTGTTTAGTGTGCCATTCCTGGTGAAACATTTCAATAAATAAATAAATAAAATTAGGGGTCTGGCAGCCATGGGAACCCTGGCAGCCTACTGTGGAACCCTGGAAAAGCTTATTGGACCCTAAGAAGCTTAGGACAGACCCCTTCCCCAGCAGACAGACCCAGCAACTTTAAACCACAGTTTTAAAAGACAGCTAACATTTTTCCACCTTTTGTCCTCCCTTCCCCCTCCAGCCATGTCCCAGGACAGCTCTGGTGCAAACCAGCTTGGCTACATTCATGTATCAGCAGAGAAGTAGAAAGCCAGGCTGAGCTCTCTCAGCCAATCCCCTGGCCCTGTTTCAATTCAAACTTGGTGCCTTTTTGGTCACGGGTGGTCCCAGGCCTCAGACCATCCCACCAGGCAGGCCTAAGGCCACTGATGTAGTCTCAGGAGTCTGACCCCTGAACAAAGGGCCCAATCCCCTGGCAAGCAGCCAGGACTGCCCCCAGCCTAGAAAAGGCTTGCACAGGCAACCTGAAAAGGTGGCCAGTGACGGTGGAGGACACAGGGCAAGAGTGTATGACGGCTTAGCTGGCTAGCACTAAACAACAAGTTGCTCCTCTCACGGTGTGTCCTGGGGGGTAGGGTCACTGGGAAAAACAAACATAATATAAAATACATACATCGAGCATTGAAGCGAATCCCTTAGCCCAGTCAGTGTAACTCCCTTTCAGAAGATCTCCAGCAGCCTCCATCAGTTCCCAGCAGTAACTCCTCATCTAACTGGGTCCTCCAGTGCAGCGAGTAAGTACCAGCGGCCAGGTAACAGCCCCAGTGAACCCTTAGTGCAGCGGTCTCAGAAGAAGAGGTCTTAACTTTCCTTTCCAGTTTGGCAGGCTCCCATGTGCAGGGAATCCCAGATGAGGTCCAGCAGCAGCTCAGGGGTGAGTAGGCGTGGTGCCCAACATTTCCTTTTATAATTAGCCAGTCCTGCTCCAGTAAGGGAGAATTATTTGTTCAGCTGGTCCTTCTGGCAGGGAGAAGTTGTTTGCTCTGTCCAGTTTTATTGGTAGAGATAGAAGGGAGGGTATCATGTGATGAGGTAGAAGTTAAGGGTGAATCTGAATAATTTTGATAGAAAAATAAAGGTGCTTGCGAACTTAACTTATGGAGGGATCTCTGTTAGTTTTAAGTAAGCAAAAGGGAGACACTGAGAGAGGGGAGGCAGAGTTGCTGATTTACAGGCAGTCCATGCTCAAAGCAGAGAGACTTCTGCCCTCACTCTCATAACAGAAAGCCAGGGACCGCTAGTTAAAGCCAGAGCAGGGTACTGCCTGTGGGAAAGGGAGGGATTCTTCACCCTGAGTCCTCAGCTATCTGGCTGCAACCTGGGCTGATTCTTGAAACAAGAGAGTCAGAACGATACTGCATTACTCTTCAGAAATTCCACTGTATTCCGATGCATGGTGTTTTTTGCAGGGCTCCCAGATCTACAAGGATTCCTGTATTTTACAGGGATTTGGAGCCATCTACAGGGAAATTCTTCCCATACACTTGCAGTAGTTATAAACCATACTGTAACCTTAACTACACCCAGATCTTCCATGTTCTGCAGCACGCTGCTGTAGGGTACTGAGTTGAAAGCCTGGCTGAAGTTGAAGTAAGAGCAAATCCACAGCGTGGTCCCTGTCCAATGTCCGTGTCACCCGGACAAAGAAAACTATCTGGTTAGTCTGACAAGACCTCTCTGCCACAAATCTATGCTGCTTACTATCCTGGAGACAGTTGTTCTCTAAGTAGTCCATGAGATCCTATCTGACCAGTGACTCCATCAGTTTTCCTACAATAGAGGTAAGACTGACAGGTCTATAATTCCCTGCTTGTTCATGCCCCCCCCCCATGTGGAACTACAGTACATCCACAACCCTCCAATCCTTTGGAACCATCCCTGTCCTAATACTGCTGCTGAATGGACCTACTAGGGGATTTGCAGGTCCACTGCCAATTCCCTAAGTATCCTTAGATGCAACCCATCTGGTCCTAGGGCCTTATCAATCTTTAGGCTGCCAGCTTTCAGAAACCTTTCACTAGTAAATGATGGCTGTCTCATCTCCGGGTGACACATCAATTTGTCCCGCTCACTTCGGTCCATGTTCAATGTGCTCCATTACATTAGCTCTGGCATCAATCAGCTCCTATGACAATTCACCCCAGATAATTTGCTCCCTCTATATATCCTACTGTACTCAAAATAAAATTACAATACATCTTCTCTTTCTACTACCTTCGAGCACATTGTCTCGTGGTGGGTGAACTGCGCCCATCTGGAGTTTATTTTGTATCATTTATGTGGGGTGCGAATTGTCTGGGGATGAATTGTCATAGGCACCAATTGACACCAGCGCTAATGTCACAGAGAGCATTGTTACATGGGGAACTCACCAGGACGAACTGTCATGTAGCCCATCTCTGGGGCCCACTTAATGGCCACTTTGATGTCACTCTCAGGCAACTGCCCACCGTTCTCCCTAGTGAAAACTGAGCAACAGTAATTGTAAAGGATGGCGCCTTTTGCCCATCTGCCTCAATCACCCTATCACCCTCTGTTAGCCTTACAATTCACCCTCCTTTCTTCCTTTTTCACTATTATATTTGGAACTGTTTTCTCTGCTCTTGACCCCCTCTGCAATACGCAGCTCTGTGTCTGCTTTTGCTTCCCTAACCACTCTCTTTGCCTCCTTATTTCTCAGTACATATTCACCCCATTATTATTCCCAATGCTTTCCTTTGTGCTTGTAGATGGTCTTTTTCTTAGCCCTCACCACTTCCAGAGAACAACAGTGGTCTCTTGGAACTGTTCTTTTTGGTTACTGTTCTCATGCATACCTTTGATGCCCTGAGAATGAACCCTTAACTGGCCCCATCTCTCTTCCACCCCATCTATGTTGTCCCCCCCCTGCTAACTTATCCCTTACCAGCTCCTCAAGCCTACTGATGTTTGCCCTTCCAAAATCAGGCACTTCAGCCCTTGATTGTGGTTTACCAGTCCCGAGGGCCTGTTCAAACCAAACAAAGTTATAACTTGTTTAACGACTAACTTGTTTTTTTTTCTCTTTTAGATATTTCCTGAAGAAGACCTAAGGTCGAAACGTAGATTTTTAACTCTCTTTTCTATTTTCAGTGTGCATTTAATATAACCATTTTGTTTTGCAAACAAAGTTATGGTCACTTATTCCCTAACTGCTCACTACTCCCACAACTCCTAGCACCTCCAAGTTGGTAAGCACCACATCAAGAATTGCAGTCTGCGTGGTGGGCTCCTTAACTAACTGTACCAGCAGACTGTCCTGGAATGCATCCAGCAAGACCTGGCATCTGGTGATCCTGACCACAGAAACATCCAAATCAAATGCCTGGCAGGTTCAGATCACCCAACACCACCACTCCCCGTTTAACTAGTCCTCTTTCCAGTTCTTCCCTGTGCTCTCTGTCCCTCTCCTCCCTCTGCCCTAAAGTTCTATAGATCACCCCCAAGCGCAGTTTCTTCCCTGAGGATGCCATGAGTTGCACCCATGGCGACTCAGAGTGGGGAGCTGACGTGTCACTAAAAAAAACTAAAAACCATTAAGCTCTCACCAGCACAACAGACAGGCAGCCAATGTAGGGAGATGGGGAAATCCTGAGCACAGCAGCCACAGACCATGATTTGTAATGTCCATCACTGAGAACTAGATTGCGCTGAGAGCCACTGCTTTGTGTAGTGAAACCAAAGCAGTAGCGCATCACAGCTAGAACCTCTGTCTGCAATACCAGTGATAAATAGCCCCACAGAAAAATGAGTGAAAGAGCTATGTGACATAAATTATGTCCTAGCCCTTTAATTGGTCTGTACAGTAGCAGTAGGAGGAGGAAGATAGGATGAGGAAGAAGCAGCAGAATTATTTATATAGTACTTTTCATACATACAAAGTGCATTATAAGCAATGAGAAAGGGGAAGGGAAGTGACTGTAAACATGTAATAGTAACCATTTCGGACATTAACACACATAGCCTTGGACAACTGCATGAACCAGTTTTACGGGAAAGGGAATGTTGGCCAGGAACTGGGGAAAATCTCCTACTCTTGCAAAAAGTGCCTTAGGTTCTTTTACTTCTACCTGGACGCTCATCAGGATGGCATCAGAGATGAACAGACAACCTTCTAGCCCAGAGGTTGTTTTACCAACTGAGCCATGCTAACACCTAAACAGAAAATAGCAGGCGGATGGGACTGTAATTTGTAGCCATGAGAGAGTCTGAAGATGTAGATAAAGAAAAAATAACATTTACCCTTGCGTTCACCAGCATCATCAAATATTGTTTCAACAACTTGAAATAATACACATAACATCATCATGCACCCCAAAAATACTAGAAGACAAACCTGTATTACAGAAGCAGCAGTTTTTTTTCTTTTTGCTCCTCCGGGCTTCAGCCTTGCCACTCCTTCAGGCCTGCACAGCTCCCTATGCCCACCATCTCACCTCTGCTACCTCTCCTCCGTCAGTCACAGTCCCATGTGCCCCGCATCCCGGGGGGTCTGGCACTAACCCTACCAGAAGGACCCCTCCCCAGGAAGAAGGGAGGAGAATTCAGGGACACGGTGCCCTGGGGGCAGGCACACATGGGAGACGGAGAAGGAGGTGTGCACAGGGGACCAGCATTGTGGGAGAAGGAGTGGCCATCACCCGGCCAGGCTGGGGCCATTTTTCCATTTTCTCGGGAGTGTGACATGCCATGCGACATCAATGCTGAAGCCGATGTCTGTCATGCTCCCTCCCACAGTGAAGACCGATGTATTGCTGTGCCTTCAGCCTCCGCCAGGGTCCAGCAAATGCCGAGGTTCTTACCCCCAACCCCCGAGAAGGTGAGCTTTCATTAGACGTTCAAGCCTTCTCCCTCTGGCCGGCCCTCCGACTTCCAGGTCCATTTCTGAACTCAGGTCGTTGGCATCACAAGCAGAAATCCAACTGCTGTGCCAGTGGGCCGGCTTAGAAGCAGCTATTTAACTAACATGATGAACAGTGCAGCAAATTCAGATAACATACAGTATAGCAAGAACTGCCTACTGTCTTTTGCAGTTCATGTTTACTACCTGTCAGGATGACATATCTGCATAGCCACAGGATCAATGGTTGACGATGGTATCAGGCCTCAGCCAAGCCCCCAAGGCCCATAGATTGATCCCAATATGTCCAATATGTTTGCTCTTCCTATGGCAAGCAAAAAAAAAAAAAAAAAAGAAAAGAAATCTAATCCTGTATGTACCTTAAAGTGTGCTATATCCAGGGAGTTGTTTCTGAGGTCATCAGATTATTTGGAGCTTATGTTGTATATAAACCAACTCTTCTATTCCGGGGCCCAAAACTTCCCTGACAGGGAAACAGTTCACCTGGTTGGTATGCTCCAGGTGTGGGCTTATAAGGAGGTACACAGGAAGTGGAGAAGTGGTGGAGCCCATGAGCTGAGGTGGTGAGTGCTTTGACTGCAACTGTGTGTGGCCGGGGGGGGGGGGTCCTGACAGGAGCGCGGGGTGTGGTCCACTTGTGTCCCCTCAAGAGTGGAGTTGCCATCTTAACCCTCCTGCCAAGCACCTCACCCTATCCACAACAGGCCCCAGGGCAGTCTGCCCAAGTTACCATGAAGGTCTCTGCCAGACTGTCAGTGATGAGTGTCCACCAGGTCACAAGGGTACCAATCAGGATGTCCCCCAATGATCCCATGCTTCTAATGAACATTTCTTGTGACTTTGACAATATATCTTACTGTATGTATACTGCTCATTCTGCACAATAACCTGTAACATGTAATATTTAATCCTAAACTGTGCCATTGATGTTACTTAATCTATATTATGTGTACCTAAATGTCTGTGTACCTGACTTTGAATCCTTTGAAATAGGCATCTGCCTTAAGGATTTTATGTAAAATAAAAAATAAAGCTAAACTATGAGGGACTACCAGCTGAGCTAAGTAGGCCATGAGTTGCAAATATGGGAAGAGAAAGACAAGACTCCAACTGAAGCCCAAACACCAGGACCCTGCACAGATAGAACAGTTACATAAGAACTTACCGCAACAGTATATCTTTGAGGGGATCTCAGTCATGAGGTCACACCGTAGGATCTTCACTGTCAGTGAAGCAGGATCCACATGGAAGACTTTTTCAGCAGTACAATGGAGGCCACCCACACCGATGTTGCCTGCTGATGTTATCAACCCTATAAAGGCAAAGGCGGCCCCGCTCCCTCCTCACTTCTTTCCCCCAGGGACAAATGGAGCAAATTCCGGCCATGGGGGATTGAGGAGAGAGAGAGAGGTGCCCAGGCTCAAATAAAAGGCTGGTGACACCAGATAGCCAGTCCTAACAGAGGACCCCAAGAAGGGGGATGGTGGGAGGGAAAGCAGACCTGATGACAGATCCCCTTGAAGACCTACTGTTATGGTAAGTTCTTACGTAACTGTTCTGTCTTCTTCGGGGGGTATCTCAGTCATCAGGTCTCACTGCAGGAATGAGTCACAAGCAGTTGCAAGCACAAGAGGACAGTCTGGGAGTCAGGCAGACTGAGGCCTAAGACAGAAGGCCTTGAAGTACAGCATAGCCAGAGCCTGCAAGGGCTCTAGAGGCAATGTCCAGACTGTAGTGCCTGGTGAAAGTATAGATGGTACTCCAGGTAGCAGCAGTGCAAATGCCAGCTGTGGAGACCCCCTTGAAGCAAGCGACAGAGGCAGCCATGCCCCTTCTGGAATGGGCTTTCACTGACCCTGGCAACACTTTGCCTTGCTTATTCTAACAGAAAACAATGCAATTTGCCAACCATTTGGACAAACATTGCTTGGAAACCTGAACGCCCTCTCTTCCTTGGGTGAAAGAAACAAACAGCCGCTTTGACTTTCTGCAGTCCTTAGTTTGCAGCAGGTAGTATTTCAAAATCCTGCACACATCTAAAGTATGGAGCAGTGCTTCCCCTGGATTGACACGCTCTGGGAAATACACAGGTAGGTGGATAGATTGGTTCAGGGTAAACTCATACACCACCTTAGGAAGGAACTTAGGGGGAAAAAAAAAGAACTTAGGATTCATGCACAAAGACACCATGTCTTTGTGAAAAATCAAAAAAGGCTCCTCACGCCGGACAGCCTGAAGCTCAGAAATCCTTTAAGCAGGAGTAATAGCAACCAAAAACAATGCTTTGCATGAAAGGAAGCCTTGCTCACAAGAGCATGTGGCTCAAACATAGACAGGGTCAATTTCTCCAAAACAAAATTAAAATCCCAAGCCAGAACGGGATGGCGGATTGGAGGCTTCAGATGCAGGATGCCTCTGAGAAAAGTACGAGTCACATCTAACTGAGCAATAGTCCAGCCCTCCACCAATTTGTGGAAGGCCGATATAGCAGATAGGTTCACCCTTAGAGATGAATACTGGAGGCTCGAGTCTGACAATGAGATCTGGTAGTCCAGGATTTGACTGACTGGACAGGAAACAGGGTCCAGATGGTACTTGGCAGCCCAGGTGGCGAACCGTTTCCACTTTATGGAATCCCTCCATTAGGGATTCCACTTTATGGAATCCCTAGTGGAGGGCTTCCTAACCGTCACAAGGACATCAGCCACTTTCTGGGAGACCCCAAAGCGGGCAATGGCTATGTCTTCAGGAGCCAGGCATGCAGATGAAAGGATCTGAGGTGTGGATGAACCAGGATCCCCTGAGCCTGTGTCAGCAGATTCCCTGCAGAGAGGCAGGGGAAGCAAAGGTTCCACTGCTAACTGTTGCAGTAATGGAAACCAAATCTGCCATGGCCAGTAGGGTGCTACCACGATCATGCTGGCCCTTCAATCTGCAGCTTGATTAATACTCCCTGATTCAGAGGAAATGGAGGAAAGGCATATAGGAACCTCCCGCTCCAAGAGAGGAACAACATATCTTGCCAGAAAACTCCAGGCCCTGGATATAGTGAGCAAAAATTGGGCAGTTTTGCATTCAGTGGGGACACAAAAAGGTCCATATCTGGATGACCCCATCTGTCGAAAAGGTCTTCTGTGATGGATGACAGAAGCTCACATTCATGCGTCCTGGATTGAGTCCAGCTGAAGCTATCTGTCAGGGTGTTCAGCACACTTGGGACATGGACTGCCAATAGTTCCAGGTCGTGGTCCAGTGCCCAGTACCATACCCTCATGGCTTCCCTGCAGAGGAGGGTACGAATGAGTCCTCCCTTGTTTGTTGCTATAGTAGACAACACTGAAGTCATCTGACTGAATGAACAACTGGCCCGGAGAGAGGTGGTTCTGGAAGGTCTGCATGGAGCACAGAACCACCCTCATCTTGAGGACATTTGTATGGAGGGATGTCTCAACCTGGGACCAGGTACCATGAGTCTGGAAGGGACCCATGTGCTCCCCCCCCAGCCCAATCTTGAGGCGTCCATAGTGAGAATCTGCTGGGGGGACAAGATCAAGAAAGGAACCCCTCTTAAGAGACTGCAGGGTTCCATCCACCACTGAAGAACTTTGTGGACTGGATAAGAAACCAGTACCATCTGCTCCAGGTCATCGGTGTGTTGGTCCCATTGCACCCAAAGAGTCCATTGGAACACTCGCATGTACAGGCGGGCCAGTGGAATGGTAGCAATGGCCACTGCTATGAGACCCAAGAGCCGCAGGTAAATTCTAAGACATAGCATCTCTGAGCCACCACTTGTGCCTGAGATATGTGGTACTCTGCTCTGTCAGGTGGCAGGAAGGCTTTGCCCTGTGCAGAGTCCAGGACCGCTCCTATGTGCTGCAGTCTTTGGGCAGGAATCAGAATGGCCTTGGGCAGGTTGACTGTAATGCCCCAGGAGTGGAACAACTGAAGGGTCCTCTGCAGAGTCCTTAAGAGCTGATCCCTGGACAGATCCTTGAGTAGATAGTCATCCTGGTAGGGGAAGACCTTCCGGCCTTCCCTCCAAAGGGCAGCAGCCACTGAGAGCTAAGCATTTTGTAAAAACCCGCGGCACAGAGGACAAGTCAAATAGCAAGACTGTGAACTGGTAATGCTCACCTTGAAAGAGAAACCGGAGGAACATCCTGTGCAGTGGACACACCAAAATATGCAGGTAGGCATCCTGCATATTGAAGGAGCACAGCCAGTTGCCCTGTTTGAGCAGGAGTAACAGACCCGGCAAAGTGACCATGCGAAACCTCTTGTATTGGATGTAGAGGTTGAGGTCCTTAAGATCTAAAATAGGCCTCAGATCCCCAGTTCTTTTGGGGACCAGGAAGAACCTGGAATAACAACCCTGGTTTCGCTGCCATCTGGGAACTGGTTCTATTGCCCTTTTTCACAGAAGGGAGTGTATTTGCTTCCGAAGGACCGTAGTATGGTCGGGAGTGTAGGTGGAGGGTACCAGAGGAGTCTCTAGGGGATGTTCTAAAAGCTCCAGAGTGTGACTCCTCTTTATTTTCTAAAGAATCCAGATATCTGAGGTTATGGTTCTCCATTGATTGAGATGGAGGGAGAATTGACATCCGTCCACCACCTCTTGGTCGGGCATGAAGGGGGGTCTGGCAAGGAGTCAGGCGAAGGCAGATACGGTTACTGGGGCTGACCCATTTCCTCTGGATTGTTTTGTGGCAGGCCCTGAGGAGGAAGAGGGGGCAGGCAAGGCAGAACTGGCTTTCCCTTTACCCTGTAGTCTGAAGCCTGTGCTGGATTTGTGAGACACTTTTCGAAAGGGCAGTCTCTGCCTGCTCTGGGGCTGGGAATGGCAGAGCGAGTGAACAGATTTGATGACTCTGCCCCAGGCCTGCAAATCATTGACTATGTGTTGAACATCCTGTCCGAAGAGCTTCAAGCCATTGAAGGAGGCATTCAGAATCTTTTGCTGGACATCCACTGCAAACCCAGATACCCTCAATCAGGTATGGCTACGCAGGCAAATGCTGATCGCAGCAGCCCTGGCAACAGTGTCTGACATATTATACAAGGCCCTGAGGAGGTGCTTACTGATATCCTTGGTGGCCTGGAGGGACTTAAGGACCTCCTGCTTCTGTGAACCCTCGGGGGGGGGGGGGACTGGCCATTTTCCATATGGTATTCTGACACTTGACCATATGGGAGAGATACTTTGCAATCCTGAGTCCCAGAGCAGAGGAGGCATAAACCCTTTTACCCCAAAGGTCAATCCTCCTTGATTCCCTGTCAGGGGGGAGAGAGCTGAGGTATTTTGGCACCTTAGACCTATCATAAGCCATGTTGATGACCACAGAATTGGTATCAGGGGCAGCATAAGAGAGGATGCCCTGGGGAACTTGGCAGCGCTTATCTGCCCTTCGGGGCATGGCAGAGACCATGTCTGGATGGTGCCATTTCTGAGTGGTGGCAAACTGGGAAGAATGACCTTTCGTGGAGATTTGGGGATCTCCAAGAAGTTCACTGGGTCCTTTCTGGTGGCATCTTCTCCCTCAGTGTGGAACCCCATGGCAGAAATCTGCTGCTTCATTACACTGAAGAAGGTGGGGTCCTCAGAAGGGGACATGGGAGTGTGCTTCACAGAATCCTCACTCACTGAAGAGGCCACAGACCTGTCTGAGGAAAAGACCTCCTCCTCCTCAGGGAGGATGAGGTCTGGGTGGTACTCCTTCTCCACATCGACCAACTGTGGTTCAGGGTCTGATGAATGAAAGACCAACAGCCTCCTAGAGGGTGCAGCCCTAAAAGGCTAAACAGGTGTCAGTGTTGACAGGGTGCGTGATGGCGCCAGAGACACCGGTCTATGAGCACCAAGCTGGTACACCAAGGTTGTTGTCAGTTGAATCAAAATAGAATTGAGGTCGATGGCAGGCACAAGCTGTGGCAAGGGAGGAGGAAGTGCTAGCTCAGAGCACAATGAGCCACTCACTGGGTCCTGAGAGCCTGACGGCCCTAGCATTAGAGGGCCTGGAGAGACATCAGACCTCGACAGAGGGGCAGAGGTCAACAACTGAGTGACTGATGACCCAAATGTCAAAGGATGGCCTCCCTGCGACGAGGAAGGGGGGCTGTCAGTATGGGCCTGGTAGAAGAAGAGGCCTGGATAGCCAAGGATGTCAGTGCAGCAGCAGCCAATGGAGTACCTCCTGAAGAAGAAAGGAAGAAGAAGACACTGGGGAGTGGAAGCACCGCTTGGAGGAGCGGTCCTGGTCACAATCTTTTCTGTGATGCTTCCCTGAGGACTTGTCTTGGGCCTTTGAGGCCTGGGAACTCAAACCCACCGGTGATTGGGAAGGAGGGACCCCAGAGGACCCCTGGCCAGAACTGGCTACCTGCTGCTCCATGAGGAATTTCTTCACAGCCTTCTTTCGATGGCTTTGGGTTGTAAGATTAAATTTTTGGCACAGTGCAAAGGCAGGGACATCATGGCTAGGCCCAAGACAGCAGATGCAGAAGTCATGGTCATCTGAAGAAGCAATCTTCTTTCCGGAGTGGCAGCGATGGAGGAGAGATGTTGTAGGAGTAACTCTCAACTTAAACGAGGTAGAAGAATCTCTTTATTAAAAAGAGATTCCCAAACAAAATGGTGAAGAATAAAGTGTAGGCAAAAAGCCGTGACTTGCGATGGAGCATCTGCAGAGACCCATGCGAGTAGAGTCGATGGTGGGAAAGAATTGAGGAGGGAGCGGGGCTGCTCACACCTTTATAGGGTTGATGACACCAGCAGGCGACATCAGCATGGGCAGTCCCAGTTGAACTGCTAGTCTTCCGTGTGGATCCTGCTTCACCGATGGTGAAGTTCCTACAGTGTGACCTGATGACTGAGATACCCTTGAAGAAGATCTCCTGTCTACCAGATGTCTGAATAGAGTGCCTATTGCAGCAACAGAGAGTCCTTTTCTCCAGGACATAGGGTGTATTTGTCAATCCTAAGTAGCTAGTAGCTCCACTTATTGCTTGTGATGGGCAGGAGGTCAAAGATGTGATATCCCACATGGTGTCCCAAGGGAGTTCCTGTATAGCTCCAGTTGCTCTCCTGCCACTGCAGTGTGAGCAGGCTAGGGAGGTTGCTCCCTCTTAGATGTAGTTTTGAGTTTTCTTTAGTCTTGTTCAGTTTTTGCAGTTTCTCCTCTTCTCCCTGGCAATTTTTTTGCTTTGCAATGGTGGCTTGGCCTGTCCAGGTGATGTGACCCTCATACAGATGCAAAGCAGGCCTCAACTTATCTGCTTGGTGCACCATTTGTGTCCCTCTTTCAACCTGGAGCAGGCCTCAACTTCTTAGCTTGGTATGCCATTTAGCTCCTCCTGGACCCGAGGCAGAACTCAGGAATTTCCACTCAATATTCTGTATTGCTCCCTCCCTGAGTGCAGTTGTGCCAGGTCAGTGGCAGTGGATGACCAAACTGACTTGGGAAACTTGGATCGTTCTTTCAGAAGAGGAAAACTAGGGCTTGGTAACAGTAAGTAATTAAAACCTGATACGTGCCTCTTTCACGTTTTTGACCATTAGCTCCCCAAGTGGCTGCAGGATGGTAAAGCACTCTAGTTATGCCTGATCAAGCCTTGACTCTGGTGCTGGGTGCAGAGCAGATATTTTCTTTGCAACAGAGGGTAACCCTATTGTTGTAAGTGAATAACAGAAGTCTGGTTGCGCCAGCCCGGTGGCGCTGAGGGTTGAGGCGCTGGATGCCACACCTCGCGCCATACCGGTGACCCATGTTTGGGAATGAGCATGGGCCACTGGGGGTCAGCAGGGGAGGAGAAGGATCGAGCATCCTAAGGACTGCTCTCCTTCTCCCGGCAAGGGGGGGGGGTCCCAGGGGTCAGTGATTGCCTGTTCCCTAGCGGAGGCTGGGGGACAGGCGCTGATGCTGGCATTCAAGGGAGGGAGGGATGGGGCAGACGCCTGGAGAAGCATGCACGGGAGTGTGTGCATTGTCTCCGCATTGCATGCCCCACCCTTGAACAGAACACGGAAAATGCCTTGGCCGTGCAGCTTGATGGCCATCTCTAGTAGCGCCGCTGGCTCCGAGTGCTCACCCCAGCACACTGGATCCATCTGGGCGGTAAGTAAGGGGGACTTTCCGCCCCCCCCGCCATGGGGGGTAAGCCATGGGGGGTACAGCTGGGGTGGGGTCTTGAATTGGGCGTGAATGAAGCCAGGTGTGAGTTGATGTGGGCCGGCAGGAAGGGAGAAAAAGGATAAACTAAAAAAATAACTAAAAAAAGTCTGGTCGCTCGCTGATCAGGTACAGCCAATGTGCAAGGAGCAAGGTTTTACCAGGTTGGCAGGTGAGTAGCTTTCTGTGTGTCTCAGTGTTCATTGCTGCTGCCAAGAGTGGAAAGCATGCAGGTTCACAATGACAAACAGCAGCTGCCTCAGTACAGATGATGACTTTTGCCTTTTGACTCCCATGGTGTGAGCTTTGTTTAGGCCCAGCAGCACGGTGCGTTTTTACCCTTTGAGAAGATGAAGTTTCCACTAATTTGTTGCTGAGCTACACAGCAACTCACACTGACCTTTTGTGGGGAACCAAGAGTGCTCAGATGTGGAAAACTACTGTGCAGAACATACTGTACAGCACAGCAACACCACAGGGGCCGTGACTACTGCTAATAGCGGCAAGTTGTTTTTCTGGGGTTTTGTGCTCTGGTGGCTTTCCAAGAAGTCCTGAATGCTTTTCAACCCCAGAGGGGTACTTGTAGATGTTTGTGGGTTCTACCTTTATTCAGTTATGCTACCTGTATGCTGTTCCATTATCTAAAAATGGCAACTAGACTTTTATGTTTTTGGTGCCAATGTCTTTTCTGTTCAGGTTAATGGCCGAGAAGAAAGCATCCACACTGAGGCAACTGGAGTGGTGGCACCCAGGGCTGCAGCTAAGAATTTTGGGGCCCAGGACAAGTAATTTGAGATGGGCCCCTGTATACCAAACCAGCTAAAGCCAGGGGTTTGGGGTCCGACAGACCCCCAGAAGATCTGGGTGTTTAGATGCTCTGAGGTGAGTTTGGGGGCTTTTACTGAAGATAAAAACACACTTTTGTTATGTATTCCCTACCTCTGACTCCAGGGAAAAATATTTTTTCCCCCTGGAGTCGAGGGTGTATGAGACTCTGGCCAGTCTTAGACTGCAGCTGGAACCAGGGTGGGGGTGGGGGGTGCAAATGGCTGACCAACAATGCCATTTCAACCAGACAACTAAATAGGCATTATTGTAATGTACTGTGAAAGATTTTACTATAAAGGCTGGGGGGCTGGGGGCATCTAGAGTTTTAGATGCACTGTGGTGAGCGTTGGGGCTTTTGTTGAAGCTAAAACAAGCTTGTAAACATATGTAGACTGTCCCCTATATGGATTAGTAGCCTATGTAAAATTAGCAATAGTAACAATGCATGTTCTTCTTCTGCAGTGGCCTAAATGGCTGCTGTTACAGGCAGTACCTTCTCCTAACAACTACTCAATGCACAACACGAATCCAGAAGTCACTGAACAATTATTTTTTATTAATGTTTGCATGTAACGTCAGTGATAATTTGACGTAAACCACAATTGCCCAAAAAACAGTCATGAATTAAAGACAAGGGACAAAGGAAAGAGGGGGTAAGCTTCAGACCAATTAGGATCTGGAGTGCAAGCAGTAAGTAGGGAAATGGACAGACTAGGTGGGCCCATGCCTGCTTCTTGTCATTCTTAATTGGGGAATAATAAATTCAAAACTGTGTGCAGACCTGATACCAGCTCTAATGTTGTGAGCTTAAACATACTTAATATATAACTTGGGGCAAGGGATAAATTAAGCAAGTTCACATTGCAATTTGCGACCCAAGAATCAGGAAATGTGAGTCAATTGCAAGCATGATTAGCAGTGATTGCTAATCATTAGAAGCTGTCCGTCTCCCTAATTATCTTAATTTTCCCTGGTGTCTAGTGGTGCCCCCCACTCTCCGATTGCCATCCCCTTTATTTTCCCTTGTATCTAGTGGTGCCCCCACCCTCCTCAGATTACCATCCGTTATGTTTTTTCTATCCCTGGTTCCTAGTGGTGCCCCCCACCATCCATAGATCGCCATCCTGTTATGTTTTTTCTATCCCTGGTGCCCCCACCCTCCATGGATCACCATCCGTTATGTTTTTCTATCCCTAGTGGCCAGTGGTGCCCCCCCACCCTCCATGGATCGCCATCCCATAACGTTTTTTTTCTATCCCTGGTGCCTAGTGCTGCCCCCCGCTCTTCACGGATTGCCATCCCGTTATGTTTTTTTCTATCCCTGGTGCCCAGTGGTGCCCCCCACCCTCCATGGATCGCCATCCCGTTATGTTTTTTTTCTATCCCTGGTGCCTAGTGGTGCCCCCACCCTCCACGGATCGCAATCCCATTATGTTTTTTTCTATCCCTGGTGCCTATTGGCACCACCCACCATCCGATCACTGTCCCCCTTGTTTTTTCTTTCCCTGGTTTTTTTAGTGGCACCCCCCCACCCCCATCCGATCGTTGTCCCCATTAGGTTTTCTTTCCCTGGTGTCTAGTGGCACCCCAACCCCCATATCGCTGTCCCTGTCTAAAATAAACAAAACTGTCCCTCAATTTTTTTTGGTTTGTTTGTTTAAGCCTACAAAAAAGAAAATGGTCCCTTGTCAATCTGATCCCCCCCACCCACACCTCTCTCACTCAGAATCCACCACCTCACACACCCCAGTGCACCCCATACACCCTTACTTATCTGAACAGGTCCCAGGTTCAAGATCTACTCTCCGATCGAAGACATGTTTTGCTGCTGGAACTGGTGACTGCACTATGATAAACTAAGGTAAATGTGGTTCAGTATATTTCAATAAGGGTTTCAACTTATATTCATAACTCAGCTATCTGTGGACATTTTGACACCAAATTTTCAACATAGCCTTTTAGGGACCCCACCTCATGAACAATATGTCTGTCATTACGCATCTCCCACCGGAAAGGTGATTTTGCGGTCACTTGGCAAATTCATCTTTCAGGCGGGATTTGAAAAATGGTCCTGCCCTTGTTGATGAGGTGGAGTCACAAGAAGGCTATGTTGAAAATATGGGGTCAAAATATGTAAAAATGGCAAAGTTATGACCATTAGTTTCAATTTCGCTATGTATACTCATAACTTTTGAAATTTTTAATATTTTTACACCAAATTTTCAGCATACCCGTTTTTTTACACCACCTCAAGAACATGACTGCTGTCATTTTTGAAATCCTAGCCAAACTGTCATTTCACACCTGTGACGTGGAATGATGTTGCGGTGGTGTGGAATCACCATTTGGCGGGGAATTTAAAGTACCAGGTGCGTGGGGTAGGGTAACAGGTAACAGAAAGGCTATGCTGACAATTTGGTCCAAATGGCAAATACAGTCTCAAAACTATGTATACAATATCTATTTTATCAATATATACAATTATAAGTAATAATTATATGGTTTAAGGTAAAAATACCCATTTTAGAAAACTGCTAATCAAAATTGGCTGATTGCTAATCATTTTTCATTTTGATTAGTAAAGGGTGCTAATCAGCTCTGACACTAATTTATGCCCTGTGGGGTCTGCTGCATATAATTCAGCTACGCAATTTTTTTATTAGTAAGAGAAAGCCATTTCAGTTACCTATAGTAAAAGATAATGCTGGGGACATTTAGAAAAAAGTGGGCCATACTATTGAAAACCATGTCCAACTTTTTAAAATAGACAGATCAGCATTGCCATTTGTAAGGTCACTATAGTCTATCGGAGGGACAGCAGTGGTGCTTATGGCTCTTAACCTCATATCTTGTGACAGCAAGTCACCATGTCGGAAGAGGAATACTAGCCTGGGCCTTACTTTCTTAATTAAATTTAGAATAGGAATGTTCCATTTAAGCAAGGGATCAAGCCATATACTCAGGTATTTGTAGGCTGGAACCTCCTGTAGTATGGTACCATCCAGAGTTATGTAAGTTAAGGTGTCAGAAACAGAAGAACTGCAGGTCTTTACATCCACCTAAACAGCACTGCCTGCATTTTGTTTGCATTGCAGGACCAGATTGCTTTGTATGTGAATCTTTTGTACCTGGTCAGAACCATAGGACTGGTCCAGACTGAATAGGATAATATTTATTTGGCGCCCTTTTCAAAGACACAGGGGTGGGATATTCAAAGGGGTTGTGCATGGCACAACAGTGCTGTGCCATGCACAACCCACTGATGCGCCCCAGCGCAATATTCAAGGGGATGTTGAGCTGCACTAATCCCAATGCACCGGCACACCAGTAATGTATCTGGCGCAAGTGCGGGCGTGCCCATGCATATCCTGACACATCAATACTCAGCCGGGATGTCTGGCGCATGCAGGCTATAAACCCACCTTGCGCCGCACGGGGGGGGTGCAAAGATTCACCTGTAGAAAACAGAAGCAAGCCAGGGGACACCCACAGGCAGGCTGCTGTTCTGCCGTGCGCAACATGGCAGCTGCCTGCTGTGGGTGGCCACCCAACCCCCTGGGACACAGTCCGGGCGTCGTGTCCCCCCTTACCCGATCGTGGGCATAGGTGACCAGATATATCCCTGGTGGTCCAGTGGACCCTGCCCCATCGCCCGATCGCGGGCGTAATATAAACATATACCTGGTGGTCCAGTGGACCCTACCACATTGCCCGATCGTGGGCTTTAGTAATACGTACATTCCCTGGTAGTCCAGTGGACCCGATACCTAGCCCGATCAGGGGCTTTAGTTGTAAATATAATCTCTGGTGGGCCAGCGGTACCCACCTCCCCACCCGCCCACTCAGACCCACCACCCCACTCCGCCCTGGTCAGCGGTGGGCGGCAGCTCCCCACCTGCAAGCCGCCTGGCCCCCCACTGACTGACAGTGTACAGTACGGCTGTATGCCCATTGGTTCTCTGCGTGGGCCAATGGGCGTGCAGACCATACTGTACTACACAGCCCTGAAATGTGAATGGTTCATTCACAGGTTCCAAAAGTGCTTAGCCTGGGTGCTCCTGTACTTGTCCTATGCACCTGATGTCCAGGTGTTGGATCCTGTATTTATCAACTGCCTCGGGGAAATCCAGGTGTGGATGACTCAAAACTGGCTTAGACTCAACCCAGACAAGGCTGAGGTACTGGTGGTGGAGCCAGGTCGTTGTGGAGGAGGAGGGGACGGGGGGTGTCCCCTAATCTAGTATTGGGGGGCATTCCCCTTGTCCCTTCTAGACAGGTGAAGGATTTGGGTGTGATCCTGGACAATGGTCTGACACTTGATGCACAGGCATCGGCTGTGGTCAAAAGTATTTTTCATCATCTCAGGAACATTGCCCAAATCTGAGCCCTGATCCCCACTGAGGACCTGCCCACACTGGTACATGCTTTCATAACTTCCAGACTGGATTACTGTAATGCCCTTTGCCTTGGGTTATCAGGAGGCAACCTCCGCAGACTGTAGCTGGTGTAAAACGCGGCAGCAAGACTACTGGCTAGGGTAAAGAGGTGTGAGCATATTAACCTGGTCCTCTGCGGACTACATTGGTTGCCGGTCAGGTGAAGGACTGTCTTCAAGATGGGGCTCCTTACCTATAAGACCCTGCATGAGGGGGTCCCACCTATCTGCAAGATCTCCTTGACCCTTATCGTCCAGCCCAGATGCTCCATTCCACCAAGGGGGGGCCTCCTGGGGGCTCCCAGGGTAAGGTTGCAGCACTCAGGAGATAGAGCATTTGCAGTGGCCACACCAACCCTGTGGAACTCCTTGCATGATTATCTAAGGGAGGCCCCATCGGTGGAAGCCTGTAAAAGGGGACTGAAAATGTTCCTATTTGAATTAGCTTTTATAATGTGATATTATTGATCGATAGAATTAAATTTTGTATTAACATTGATTTTATTATGTATGTTAGGTGATTTTAAAATTTTGGACTGTGTTTTTACTGTTTAGTGCCGAGTCCCAGGAATTGGGTGTTCTATAAATAAAAATATCTATCTATTTATCTCCTAGAGAATGGTGCCACAGAGGTTCCACATGATCTTACCCTTGTTTCTCCTGGACACTTACAGGGTGGTACCCTTGGGTCTGCAGCCGGGTTTATCTTGGGCGCTGCTATGAAACGGTGGCCCACAGGTTCCAACAGTGCATAGCCTGGGCTTTCCTGTTGGACTGTGTCCTAGATGCTCCAAATGTACTTAGCTTTGTTCGCATTGATGCATATTAGCAAACCTCTTTGATGTGGGGTCAGTGGCCCTGGTCAGGACAAATTGGCAGGTGGCACAATCCACCTAGATGGACAAGCATCTCTTTCCATATCTGTCTTCCAGGATCAGTTCAGTTGGCTGTCCAGTATACTTTCAGACGCTCCCCTAGCTGTAGTGTTCTGAGTATCATAGTAGGACTGTTTCTTCATACACAGGCTAACTGCTGTCTTACTGCCTTGGATGAGAGAAGGTTGGAAGCGCACCCTTTCAAATCTTTCAGATTTAAAGAAAACAATTCTCAAGGGGTCCTTTTGTTACTGCCTTGCTTTGGAACAAAGTTTAGAACATACTGAAAGTATCCAAGCATGTGTTGGGTCAATCGACAGCCAAAGCAAAATCAAAGGTGAATATGCCTGGTGCCCAGAACACCGCCTTGCAGGAAATAATGTATCCTAAAAGGAGTTCTTACCTTTGATGCCACTTGCTTCAGGAGCACTGATCCTATAACCATGATTGTGGTTTGCTTTCGACTATGTTTTCTTGTCTCTGCATTTACTCTACTCCATAATGTTTTGGTCTTGAGATCCAGAAAGACACCCAGTAGGAGTCCAGTATCCACCTTCTCAAGCAGTCTCAAGGGTGGTTTTATCTGGTACATTGCATTCCTCCTCCTAACAGGAATGTTTTTTGCCTTAAAATATATTTAGCTTTCTTGCTGTTTGAGTTCTGCAGTATCAACTTTCTAGCCTTCTGTGGATGTTCTTTATCGTCAAACTCACATTGGTATACGTGCTATAGCGGGATGTCCTCCTGTGCGACCAGTTTTCTTCCATTACTCTTCTGTTGGGTTACCATAAAAGTCTGTGGAGTGAGTGAGGGTTTCCCAGGGCCTTTAGTGATTCCTCTTAAATCTGAACAGTTTATGTGTTAGGCCAGAGGAATTTTCCACATACATGTTTTCGTGTGTTTTCTCAATGCAGCTGTTTTTATGCATTGTTTGTTGAGGTTCTTCTGCTTGGATTACCTTGTCATTCCAGCAGCTGTGTTGCTGGGACTTGGTCAAACTGATTCTCTCCCAACTGCTTTCAGGGAGACTGCTTTTTTTCTCTTCTTATTTAATTGCTGACAACCCTCATCTCTACAGACTGATACATGTTTCAGTATATCAGCTGGATCCCACTCAGTAAGGGGAGGGAATGTGAGCAGAGGGTGACAGTGAAAAAGCAGGGATACTGAACGAATATTTCTGCTCAGTATTCACAAAGGAGGGGGAGGTACCCAAACCAAACAAGAGAAACACTCTGAAGACGGGGGTCGATACCAGTCCATTTACAGAAGAAAGCGTTCTGAAAGAAGTAATAAAATTGAAGGTGGACAAAGCAACGGGACCTGATGGGATTCACCCAAGAATTCTAAAAGAACTAAGGGTAGAACTAGTGATACCGATGACTACTCTCTTTAACAAATCATGGGAGGATGGGGTGGTACCTGAGGACTGGAGGAGGGCAGATGTGATTCCTCTTCACAAAAGTGGGAGCAGGACAGAGGCAGGAAACTACAGACCAGTTAAGTTTGACCTCAGTGGTAGGGAAAATGATGGAATCACTTCTGAAGGAAAGAATTATTGAGTACCTAGAGGCCAGTGGGGCAGAGGACCCAGTGCAGCATGGATTCATGATGGGAAGGTCGTGTCAGACGAATCTAATAGATTTCTTTGACTGGGAGACCAAAGTAGTAGACCAGGGAGGGGCTGTGGACATGGCCTACCTAGATTTTAGCAAGGCATTTGATACAGTCCCACACAAAAGATTAATGCACAAGTTAGCCAGCCTTGGAGTGGGTCCCAAGGTGGTAGTCTGGATAAAACGTTGGCTAGACAACAGGACGTAAAGGGTAGTAGTAAACGGAGTCCACAGTGAAGAAAGGAGGGTTACTAGCGGGGTACCGCAGGGTTCAGTATTGGACCGGTCCTTTTTAATGTCTTTATAAGTGATATTGCAGAGGAACTGGAAGGAAAAGTATGTCTCTTTGCAGATGACACAAATATCTGCAACACGGCTGATACACAAGATGGAGTGGAAAGAATGAGAAGGGACTTGGCAAGGTTGGAGGAATGGTCAAATGTATGGCAGCTCAGATTCAATGCAAAGAAGTGCAAAGTAATGTACCTGGAAAACAAAAACCCTGGGGAAGAGTGCACAATGGGGGGTGAGATACTGACATCAGTAAAAATAGAAAGGGACCTGGGGGTAATTATATCAGATGACCTAAAGGTGGGCAAGCAATGTGAGAAGGCAGTAAGGAAGGCTGGGGGGATACTGAGATGCATAGGGAGAGGCATCAACAGTAAAAACAGGAAGTTGTTATCCCTCTGTACAGACAGTTGGTGAGACCCCATCTGGAGTTCTGTGTGCAGTTCTGGAGACCCCATCTCCACAAAGACATAGACAGAGTGGAGGCTGTCCAGAGGAGGGCAACCAAAATGGTGTAGGGGCTACCATGAACTTTGGGTTCTTTGCGAGCCTGCACCCCCTGAAAATGAACTGATCTGTGTGTGGACGTTATTGTTACTCTTGCTTCATATTTGACCTGTGTCCTGTCCAGAGCATGAGAGAAACATTCTTTACCCCTCCTTTTTTACACTGAAACTGATGGCACTGTGGCATCAAAATACAGTAGAAGTGCAACACTGGGGTTGTAACGCACCCGTTTTTCCATCATGATTATTACAGCAGGAGTTGCTATCTGGGTGCCCCTGAAGCAGAAGTGATATTGAAACTGTCACACTTAGACAGAAGTGAGTGGTAAAGGTATTTGTGTTTGCACGCAAAGGTCCCCTGGCACCTAAGCCTCCCCATACTTTCCACAAGGTAATTAGCAATAACAAGCCTGGCAGGCTTACTCTTGTATAATGGGGAGACTTTCCGCCTCGGTCCTGGGGTTACATATACTTCAATGTATATAGCCAAAAAAAAAGACTACTAGTATAAACTTAATGCTGAATTGTGTTTTTAGCTACAAGTTATTTCTTACTACCAGTGTCAGACTGGGGTACCTGGGACCCACTGGGAAACCATCTTTGGGGTCTTACTTGAAATCCATGGTAGTACATCAAAAATGCATCCCTCCCTATCTAAAATCTAATATGGTGTCATAGTATCTGTCCATCCCCCTCACAGAGTTAATACTATTTCTTTTAATTTCAAATTATCTATTAAATGCATCTCTTATATTTAATTATCATTTTATTTTTCTTTCCTTTTCCTGTGGCCCTTCTGTCTTGTCTCTGGAGTTATTTTCATTTTGCTGCCTCTCCGTGCCCCCAAGAAGCCTATTTACTCAAGGGGGGGCCCGCTTAATCTGAGGCTTACTGTGATCTGACCTGCATAGCTAGTCAGAGCCTGATTACTACAGTTCTAGGTCTTGGTAAACCGAGACCGTAAGGCTATTTATATGGATTTCCCTTCTTAGGAGCACTTTTTCTGGGTTTTCAATAGGTGATGGAATTTTATGTGGTCCAATGAGTCTTTCAGAGACCTGTATGTTTTGTCTGCATTTCATATTAATTGAGCATGAACTCTAACTTTAGCCCCCCCTTTTTGGCTTGTGGGGAACTTTCCAAGCTCTGACAGACAGTGCCAAATGTGTTACTCCTGCAGAGGGATAGGGCAGACTGGATGGGCCACAAGGCCCTTATCTGCTAACATCTATGTAGCTATGCAGTGATTTTAAACCCCAGGAACACCATATCACACAATCACTCAGATTATGAAATATCTGCACTTTGCACTTATCTGCTTTTGTGATTTTTTTGTAGCAACCCTAGCTCTTGGTTAATGTCATTTTTTTGCAATTAATTTCTTTTTTAAAGGGCATTTAATACTTTTAGACTATACTCAATGTTCCCTCTAATTTTTAGTCTCTGTGGTTGGGCGACTAATATGTGTGTGCGGCACTTTGTGCAAAAAAAATGATTCATGTGCGCAAATTGGGTGGCCAAACAAGTGATATATTTTATTGTCAGTAAACAGTAGAAAACATAACCAAACACTCAAATGCTCAATGCAAAGTATAAATATACATTCTGACAGAGTCCGAAGATTGGATGTGTATTGTATGCCATAACAGTATGAACTGGAAACGTGTAAACTATGTACATTTTAAAGAGTCTTGCATGCATCTAAAAGGGGTGCTGCTGATGATGCATTGCTAAGAAATCAACATTTACTGTTTTTCTCTCCTGTCTTTCCCATTCATCCAGTGGACTTATATTTTATTAAGATCCATTTTTCCACCAGATGTTAAAAACAATTTTGTTCGCATCAGCATATCTAAATGGCTTTCTTCTAAGCAGTTTTTGTTTGCTCTTAATGCAGTTCATGAGGCTGAAGCCTCTTTCACAGTAAACACTAGAAGCTTGGAATGTAATACTAGTAGTACAATTTATTGTTCAGCATAAAGCAGTTACAATATACTAAAATCAGGACAAAATACATAGTAAATATAAATAGACAATAAATAAATCAACAAGGAACTTACAGTCGTGGCCAAAAATATTGGCACCCTTGCACCTTTCAAATAACTCACAATTTCCTCTAAACATAAGTTGAAATTAACAACAGTACAGTATTTGGTCTCCACAATTCTTTATTTCTCTGTTAATATTACAGAACCTTTGTTTTTGATTCAGAATTTAATATATCCTTTAAATCAGAAAATGAAAAGAAATGGCATTGACAAAATTATTGACACCTTAGACTTAATATTTGGTAGCACAACCTTTGGTCAAAATAACTGCAATCAACCGCTTCCTATAGCCATGGATGAGCTTCCTGCACCTCTCTACTGGCAGTTTGGCCCACTCATCTTGTGCAAACTGCTCCAGTTCTCCCAGATTTGAAGGGTGCCTTCTCCCAACTGCTGTTTTCAGATCTCTCCACAGGTTTTCAATGGGATTTAGATCTGGACTCATTGCTGGCCACTTCAGAACAGTCCAGCATCTTGTCTTGAACCATTTCTGGGTGCTTTATGAAGTGTGTTTGGGGTCATTGTCCTGCTGGAAGACCCATGACCTTTGATGGAGACCCAGTTTCTGACACTGGGTTCAACATTGTGCTCCAAAATGGCCTGGTAATCTCCAGATTTCATGATGCCATGCACACGTTCAAGGCTCCCAGTGCCAGAGGCAGCACAGCAACTCCAAAACATCACTGAACCACCTCTATGTTTGACTGTAGGCAAGGTGTTCTTTTCTTTGAAGGCTTCATTTTGTTTTCTGTAAACATAGAGATGATGTGCTTTACCAAAAAGCTCTAATTTGGTCTCATCTGTCCTCAGGACATTCTTCCAGAAGGATTTTGGCTTGTTCAGGTGTGTTTTGGCAAACCCCAGTTGGGCTTTCTCTGTCAGCAGTGGGGTCCTCCTGGGCCTCCTACCATATAACCCTCTTTCATTGAGTTGGCGACGGATGGTGAGAGTTGAAACTGTTGTACCTTGTGTCTGAAGGTCAGCTTGGATCTGTTTGGCAGTTGATCGAGGTGCTTTCTCCACCATTTGAACAATCCTGCGCTGCAATCTTCGATCAAGTTTTCTCTTGCGGCCACTACCAGGGAGGTTGGCTACAGTGCCATGGGCCTTAAACGTCTTGATAACATTACGTACGGTGGAAATAGGAACATCAAGATCTCTGGATATTGATTTGTAGCCTTGAGATTGTCCATGCTTGGCTACAATCTTCTGTCTGACCTCCTCAGACAATTCTCTGGCTGTCTTTCTTTTCTCCATGCTCACTGCAGTACACACAGTGACACAAAACAGGAAAATGAGTCCTTTTCTGTATTCAAACTGGTTGAATGAGTGATTTTTGTATTGCAGGCACCTGCAACTCACCACAGGTGAGTTCAGTTCCAAAGTGAAGGAGAATCACCTGCTTGAAATCTAATTATACATATGTGGATACCAAAATATTTTTAATTTCAACAATTTTCTGGAAGGAATAGTGCATTATTAGAAAAAACTGCAAGGGCGCCAATATTTTTGGCCACGACTGTAAATATCTTTACAGTGCAATTCAATTTAACAGAGTACCTTTTCACATAAAAAATCTCAACCGGACTTCAACTCCCCCTAATAAACTTTACAAATGAGTTGAGATGAAAAATCTTGCAAAGATCTCTACCATTTTCTTCTCTTTCATAGTAAACAATTATTCCAAATGATCCTCCAGGGGGAGGCTGAGATCCCCCTAACAATCCACCCAGCAGTTTCTTCCTAGTTGATTCATACCTAGGACACAAGATTACCACATGTTTGAGATCATCTATAGTCCCCACTCCACATTTACAATATGCAGGAAGTAACCCCTCTCTTTTGTCTGAAATGAATGCATTGAGCATTATAGTTTTCAGTTCTGAATCTTGTATAGGTTCTTCTTTGTTTAGGCAGGTTAAAAAAAGAGATATGGCTCATATCCCCATGAAATCTTTACTTTTTTATAAAATCCATATAGCTTAAGCTTCGAGAGTTGAACATAGAAAGAATTAATGTCTTAAGTCAAAAATCCTCAATTTGACATCCTGCCTAATCTCCTCAAATGGTCTTGTGTAAATGTTATATAAGAGGTGGCCCAATCTGGCCAGCATTATTGTTTCCTTAATAAGTTGAATAAAGAGATGTACATATCCCATGCTGGCCAATTTGATGGCTTCCACTACACACATTCTGGGATATCTTTGTTGGGGCAAAATAAAAAAGTTTCAACAGAAAGAGAATCAGTCATTCACAGATGAGAGAAGTCAAGGAATGTTGTCCTACCTCCAAGGCAAGAATACAGCTTGGAGTTCCATCTAAAAATATTAAGATATTTCTATAGAGTTTATTCAGAATTATTTCTATTCTCTAACCTTAGTGTAATCCCAGATTTTAGAGGCATATAACATGCTCATTCTAATTTTGGTATTAACAGCTCTTAATACCCCCGCTCACCGATGACTTCCCCATCTTGCCGTTAAATATTTTAGGGCATTTACAGAAGATCCCATTTCAAATTGAATAGCCTCCAAATGTTTGGTCCAAGATAGGCTATAGGCAAAATGGGCACCTAAATAGTCATAACACTTAACAGTGTCTGTATGGTTACCGTTTAGCCTAAAGCCTACCGTATTCATTGTCTGAGAGCCAAAAACTACAATGTTGGTCTTGCTGAGATTAACTTTTAGTTTCCTTTGAGAACAGAGAGATTCAAAGTGAGCCAATTTTCTTTTAAGACCTAGGACTGAAGTAGAGAGAAAGACTAAATTATTTGCATATGCTAAACATTCAATCCTTTGATCATTCATTTTTGGAGTATGAAAGTCTGGGTTACCTAGCTGATCCAAGACTGTGTTAATGTAGATGTTAAATGGAGTGGGGGCCAAAATACAGTACACCTGTCTGCCCCCAACATTTGTCTCAAATCTATCAGTTAGATGACCATATTGATTATACTGGAATCTTGCCCACATATGTTCATAGAGTCTGTTAATAACATCAAGAAGTGAGGCCTCCAACTTCAGATCCCTTAATGTAGTCCAAAGGATTTTCTACTAGTCCTGTCGAAGGTCAAGGAGAAGTTCACAAAACAGCAATATAATCTGTTTTTTCCCACTTTAGTATACTTCCAGAGCAGATGCTGAAGCACATAATAATGTTGTACTGTAGAACAGTCCTTCCAGAAACCGTTCTGTGCCTCATTTAATACTGAGTGTTCCTTGACCCACAACAGCGATCTGCCCAAATTTATCCTAGAGAAAATCTTCCGTGAAACATCTATAAAACTAATAGGCCTATACGTCCTTGGGTCATTCTGATCCTCGTTTTTAAAAATTGGGAAGATAACACTACCTGTCCAACTAGCAGGGTAAGAATACCCAGAACCAGGCCATTAAACAGCAAAAGAAGAAAAGGAATCCATCAGTTGGTAAAAAGCTTATAGAGACCACCTAGGAGACCTGGTGCTTTATTTGCCTTAAGGCCAATCAGTGCCATCTGGATTTCATCCTCTGTGATCAAGACAGGTCTTGGAAAAATGTCATCCTCCTGTATTTGGAAAGCATCAGGTGTCTCCTGCTCTTCAGGAGAATAATAGAGCTTGGAGAAATGAGATGCCCAAACTTCAGGTGTAATATAGGCTTCAGTCCTATTGGCATATATATATTATATCCCTGGCCAACAATATTTCAAAATCGCCTTCCACCCCTATCCAAAACAGCCTGCCTCAGTTTTTCCCAATGTCCCTGCATATGTTTATGTCTCTCCCGTTTGAGAATTTTCCTATGTTTTTTTCTTTCACCCTTTAGCAATTTAAAATCTGCGGCAGACTTATTTATTTTCTTCTTATGCTGTCTTAGTTTTCCTCCAAACTCTTTCTTTGCCTGTAGGCATACCAAATTAAACAAAGACTTTTTATAAAGGGACCTAGTATGATACGTTGTTTTACATCTAGATCCAAGTAAAGAATGAATGGTGTCCTAGTTCTTCAAAATATTAAAGGCCTAACTTTTGTCCAGGCCCAACTCGTGAATGTCACCTAAGACTCCTATACTAAGAATTTCTTTGAAACTAGCTTGATGAATCTGCTCCCATCCAATCCTTCTCTTGTTTATGACTTCCAGATTCTCTTCCTGTTGTGCCTCACTCCTTAAAGTTCCAAAAGGGCATTTGATGTTAATTACAGTAGCACAATGTGCTGATTCCAATCTATCCACGATCTCTAACTTTTGGATCAGCTTTACTACTTCCAAATTGGTCCAGACCTGATCAGGGGTTGAAGAGCCAGTAGGTCCTCTATACGTTAAGGATCCAACTAGATCTCCCTGAGTTCTCCCATTTAAAATACAGAAATTTCTACTGGTCAAGCCTGTTCATAATTCCCTACCTCTGAGGTTAGATTTTAGGTTGTGAGCAGTCCTAGTATATGAGATATTTGGATTAATTATAGATATTGTATGGATCATATCTCAGTATACATCCTCCAAAAAATGAGAAGGAATTTTGGTATTAAAGTCTCCCAAAATAATTATTGGACAAGATATACTTTTATCTGGCAATCCGTCAAGTGCCATTTTCAGATCCTGTATGAAAAGGTCAGCGGGACCAGTAGCTTTATTGTGAAGGGGAAAGTATATATTGCCGAGAATGATCTTCTCTTGTCCCTTGCTAATCATTAGAGCCTGAAAATTTAGCAAAGTTTTGCTAAAAAGGGAAATGCCCCCTTTAAACCTTCCAAATGTTTTATCTTTAGTTGCTGGCAGAGTAAAGACAGAATATCCAGCCAATTTGGGGGTTACATTTTCTGTACACCATGTTTCTTGCAGTCCAGTTAATATCAAAATTATCCGGAAATCTCACTACTTCATGGTCAGTTATTTTAAGATTGATGCTTTCAGTGTTCCATGAAAGTATAGAAGGGGCATCCACATTTTGATTCCCAGCTCCTTTATCCAAATCCAGCTGGCATTCAGAGTTTATTTGTTTGATATTATCTACAGGCTGCATTTGTCAGGCTTAATCAATAACTGTCATCGGCGAGTAGGTATTAGGGTCAATTAGGTTTCCAAAATCAATCAGGGGGTTATCTGCCTCTAAGATTGATTTTGGACTATCCTTAGTCTGTTTAAACCATGGAAAGACTTCACTCAAGTCTAACGTGTTAACTAAATGTATTCCCAAACAATCCAACTTGCTGGCCGGAGACAGCAAGCTGCTGGCTTTATGAGGATTTTTAAATGTAATATCAATTTGTGTTGTGGACTCAGGATCTCCACATAACTTTATGGACTCCACCATGTTTCTGGAGATATAAAATCCTAATGCTTTTTCCAAGAGCAGCAACAAATCTTCCCTAACTGTCCTATGAGAATCCTTGAGTGAAACCTTCCACCCAAAGATAGTTATGGTCCTACTCAGCCATACTTCTCTCTGCTTCAGTACATAATCCTCTATCACTCCCAAGATTTTCCTCTGTGCTGTCGTAGCCTTCTCACTCTGCACCTCCCTATGGATAATCTTTTCTGGGGAAGGATAAGACTGTGTAGGAGCCTCTATGCATGATAGCTTCATGTTTAGCTTGGCATGTAGCACATACATCAATAAGTTTAGCCACCATGCTGTACTACACATTAGTCAAAGCAAAGTGGATCATGTCAGTAAAGGATTTTAATGATCCTCCCTTTATTTTTTCAGCAACTATAAATCTGAAGTCATCGTACTGGCTAACAATTTCTGCCTGGTCCACTGATGCAAATAAATAGTCATTATATTTGCTATACTGTCTCCCAATGTTTGATAAGCCAGACTCAAAGCTGCAATGTGGCATTGCTGCAAAATCAAAGGCAGATCAGTCAGAAAGTTCACCTGCAGGAAATCAGCTATCCAGATGGTCACATAACAGGCCAATGAATTGCAAAATTGCTGCTGTGCTTACTCCAACTGTGCAATTAGCCAAAAGCAGTTTTACTGGTTGGCTCCAATAGACAGTTTCACCCAGGTACTGGCTTCTGATCATTTTTTATCTTTGCCCTAGCAATCTGTACAGCTTCAACTGTTGTTAGACCACTTTCTGACACATCTTAGACAACTCTGCCAACTCCAAAAGTACATAATTTAATACTGTTATGGCAATGTGGTATTCAGGGTTGGACAGCCTCTTAAAGCAGTACTTAGCAATGGGATCTTTGATGGATGCATGCATAATTGTATGTAGTGTCATTTACCCTAGGTATGGTTTACAATGACTATGCTGGGTATTTTCAAGCCCAGTGGGGGGTTTAAAATGTATTTTTGTAATGTAGTGAGTGAGTCAATGTGATATGAGAGAGAAGATGCATTTAGGAGACTGTATTTCTCTTCCATTCCGGATTCATACTAAGCACAGTCTGAATTTATGAAATTAAATGAAAAGGACATTTTTTGCACTGCTATTTCTTATTGTCCATTGTAGAATTACTATCCTCATGTAGCCAATATAGGCAACATTTTACAAGCACTAATTCATTGAATCTCAAATGTGTGTGTAACACTCTTGTTACCCGGGGTTACTAGAATCCCAGTAAGACCTAGTGGTAGGCAGGGAAGGCAGCTTGTGAAACTCCAGTTAAATGGGTTTCACACTGTCTCACTCTGTTCTCAGTCACTGCTGAGACTTGAGAGATGGCCTCACCATAGAACTGTCGCAGCTGCATAAGCCACATTGGAATCTGCAGCACAGGGAGTGAGTTAGAACTTTGGGAGTTTTCAGTCAGTCTTCTGTTTGTCTTAAAGCAAGAAGGAAGTCTACTGTTTTGTTTACAAGTAGAAGGAAGTGTTTTTCTGTTTACCTCCTTGGGAGAACGTTAGAGTCCAGTTTAAAGTGGTGGAGACCGCTGTCCAGGTCTCAGTGCCCCTCCTCCAGGGGAAGAGAATCCTCTGTGGATTCAAGGGGTAATCCCCTAATTTTCCACTACAGAAGAAAGCTGCCTGTTTACAGTTTCTGTTCTAGTATAACAGTGAAAGAAGTGGTACTTCGCCTGTGGGGCACCTGCAACGAAAGAGTGAGTGTTGTGCTCTATTTGAGAGGGCAAACAATATGTTTTCTTCAGTTTGGAAAATATGAAGAAAAGCTGGGATGTGAACTACTATTTGGGAGGCCTATTGTACTAGGACAAACAAATGGAGTAGTTTAAAGTTTAAAGTCTGAATGGATTTCAAGTACTGTTATAGAGGAGGTGCTTCAGGTCATCCACCATTTAATCTACATTTCAAAGTTTAAGTTTCTGTTTGTCCAGAGAAATGGCCGGGTATGGGCTGTGGGAGCTGGAGGTGGGAACACCCCCCATCTTTAGTAACCAGGTCCACCTCTACGGATTTCTTCAGTGATTGCTACTTGCCTCATGCGCCTGGCCAGTGATGAGGTATGTACCCAGGCATGGGTCGTAAATTGGAAAATCTCTCTAGGAGTCGCAGACTCTAAGTGGTGTGGGGAGCCACAGGATGGGAAAATATACTCCTTGTTTGATGGGAGTCCGAAGGAAGTAAGAAATTAAATATCTCTAGGAGTCGCAGACTCTTAAGTGGAGTGGGGAGCCACAGGATGGGAAAATATACTCCTTGTTTGATGGCAGTCTCCTTGTTTGATGGGAGTCACTCCAAGTAAAGTTGGGTTCATTCTTCAAATGGACCGTCAGTCAAGTGGCCGGCAGGGGAGCCGGGCCAGTCGGGCTGTGTATCCAAAGCGCATGCAAGTCCGGGCTGAGTGCCTGGTGGGTCCAGAGCCAGACCACAGTAGAAATGGGTTCATTCTTCAAGTGGACCGCTTTGTAGTCTCTATCTGCATATACAGTGAACGTAGCCCCTTGGGGGACCATCTATGCTTTGTTATGTTCAGCTAGTTTTGAATAAAGCCACACTGAAAAATCCCAATCCTGGTTCTGGACATTACAGTTATTGCTTCCAGTAGTTGGATTTACTTGGGTGCCCCTGTGCAGAGTAGCCAAACCTAGGTCCCTTGTGCCAGGTAACCTCATCCTCCCCGAACCCAGGTCCCCACCAGGTATTGCTGCCAACACCAACAGCATGCCACCTGTCATTTTAGTAAAAAGGCAGGGGTGAGAGGTTACAAAAATGGAGGCACCGCTTTGGATTTGTTTGGGAAGAAAGGTGCTTGGGCAAGTAGACTGGCGTTTTGGCTATCTGGCAGTGGGTAGCCCAAAAAGTTGAAGCAATTTCACTAGTGTGTTGCTGTGTGCTGTGAATCTTGTGCTGCTGTTTAAAAAATGCCAGCTGTTTACCAAGGAGCTGTAAAGCCAAAGAGTGTGCCCTTGTCCTGCATCAAAAATTGTTTACAGAGTTTTTGTCAGCTTTTATTTCTGTGAAGGAAAGTGTGGAAAACTAGGGGTAGCAACAGAGAAATTATGCCCTGGATGGTTGAAATGCTTTTAAAATGAATTTCTGTGAAGGAAAGTGTGGAAAACTAGGGGTAGCAACAGAGAAATTATGCCTTGGACGTTGGAAATGCTTTCTGTATAAAGAGAGAGACTGCAAAGTTAATGGCGATGTTACATGGTTGAAATGGGCTCCCACCGTGGAGTCAGTTGAGGGAAAAAAAAAAGTGCATTTTACAGTTTAAATTTGACTGCTCAACGATCGCCGTGAGGAGAAGAGCCCTCGTGAGGAAGAAGAGGCTCATTTGCATGGCGTCGTATGGTTGGTCAGTTTGCCATTGGTCCCGCCCCTCAGCCAGCTCTTCTGAGACTGCCTCAGCATTTGAGAGGGAGACAGAGAGTAGTGCGTGTACTGGCAGTGTAGGAGTGTCGCGAAGTATTCAAAGCGCTGTAAACATTCAAAAAGTGACTTTTAAGTTTAAAATCAGGCTCAACCCGCAAATCGATTGTAGAATTAGTGGATTTTGTGGTTAAAACGACGATCGCGGAGACTGCCCGCCTGTTTGCATTCCGAGGCCTTCAAAATCTGGCTGCAGGCCATTTTACCCCATTGCAGCAAGTTGCTACAAATAACAGTGAGTAAACAATTTAAAACTGCTCAATCAGTGATTTTCAGTAATGCCATATAAAATGTGTGTACAGCAGTGTAGTCGCTTTGCAAGTAGCGACTGTGTGAAGTCCTGACAGCAAGTGCAAGTCTGTAAAGCCATTAAATGTGTGCATGGAAGTGAAAATAGCCTCAGTTTAAAGTTTGCAGCCAGAGAGAGACTGTGGGTTGTAAAAAAGTGCAACACTAGTAGAAGCAGGCAATCCTGAGCTGAAACCTGAAGCTTTTAAGGGACTGTAAATTAAATGAATGTTGCCAGCATGTGAAAAGTCCAAGGAAAATCCTGTAAATGTGTGAAAAACCAAATCTGAGCAAGTTGTGCAGTTTGAGTAAAAGTTATCAGTAGCTGATGTAAATCGGGTGTGCGGTGGCTTGACCCAGAGTCTAAATGTTGATGCACAGGAGTGCTGCCACTGCCATTACAGGGTGGGGTAGTAAAGTAAACACAGCAGCAGAGGAGACATTTTAAAGCTACAGAGTGTGTTCATTAAAGTGGGACTTTCAGTTACAGTGAACTTTTGTTTATTTTTCTGCAGTTATGGCCTCAGGACCAGCTCGTTACCCGGATCATGCCCGGGTTGCAGTAACAGCCGCAGTAAATAGACTGAGAGATATTGAAAAGTGGTGCTATGGAGGGCAACCTCCTGATGATGTGGCAATTCCTAATTATCCAGTGCGTGTATGCCAGATATGCTTGAGTGCTGGAAGGGATGTCTTCATGATTCCTCACTCTGCTGGATATCTACAAAAATATGGCTTGTATAAAGCACCTCCAATTCGTTTGGCTCCCACATGGACAAAAATTCAGGAATCTGCAGTTGGCAGCACACAGCATCAGGCGGAGCCTGTGGAGGAAGGTCCCTCGGGGGAGTGTGGCACAAAGCTAGAGGGTGCAGAGTTAGAGACTGAACCTGAAATTGAAGTTTTGGATGCTGGATCTCAGAAAGAAAGTTCGGATAAAGCATCAATAGACCCCTGGGTGGGGGGCCTAGCCCAAGTCTCACAGGTGAAGATGAGATGCGGGAGGCCTTTGAATGGGAGGTGTCGACCTCCGCTCCTAGTGATGAATGGATAGTCTCAGGGGTGAGAACGACTGCTCACTCCTGGGCTCAGATCCTCAGTGAAGAGGAAGAAGAGGGGGAACCTATGTGGCCTTGTGAGAAAAGAACAGGTACACAGCCTCAAGATCTTGCCTCAGAGGAATGTGTTGAAGAAGGTGGTGATGCCACTGCCCTGGCTTTACAAGAAGAAGAAGTCAGGGATCCGTTTTTAATTTCTTTGAGGATGCGAAGCTGGCAGAACCAGGACTGGCCACCCTCAAGCCAGGCCAGCGGTCTTAGATTGACCAAAGCAAGTAAAGAGAAGAGACCGGTTCGTAGAAAGGCCAATGAAATCTATGGTATGACCTTTCCTACCTTTCCTCGGAGAGTCTGGGAGGAGATTGAGGACTACAGGAAATCCTGGATCTGGGATGAAGCAATGAAACGTGCATCCTGGGGCCAACCAGCATGTAAAGAATAGACTGTTCCACGAAAAGTATACGCAGTGGAAGAGAGGCAGGACACTGTTTATGGACAGAGTGAGAATAGTGGACGGAGAGGGACATGAAGTCTCCCACTGTGTGAGTAATGGTCACCCAGATGGGGTAATAATTCAAACCCCAGACCCCCGGTACTATTGGCCTCAGTGCAAAGACCTCCCAGTAATTAAGCCCGTGCCTACAAAATGGAGAGCCGAGCAGTGGTAGTCAATACTGCCACACTAGACTGTGAAGTGCCCTTATTGATCCGCCAATATGAATAACCAAGGACTCAGGTGCTCCACATTCATCAGTCTACAGTGTACTGTCTTGTTCAGCAGCCATCTACTGGCCAACCAGATGACTTCAGATCCAGAGAGAACACCAGCCCAGCTGTTTCCTGTTCATTGCCTGGTAATCGGATGACATCGGACCAGCTGTTTTCCTTTTTGTTCCTGTTCTAAGGTTCCTTCTCCACAGATGACATCAGCCCAGCTGTTTCCAGATGTGCACTCCTGTGGTTCCCGGAAGATGTCCGCCCAGCTGTATCAGAAGAAATGCTGCCAGAGAGAGTCTTCGGCAGGGATAAGGTTGGTGCAGTTCGTATACTACAAATGGCTGGTAAGTCCGAAAACACTTTTTCTATCTTTATGACATTGCAGTACACACCCTATACTACAGACTTCAAAAATGTGTGAACTGTCCACAAAGACTCTCCCCTTCGGGACTTTGGCCTTTTAGAACTGTGTTTCACGGGGCTCCGACGCAGGAGAGACTCTTTATTGGACTAGTCTTCGGGCCTTGTGGTCACTAGTTGGGACTTTTAGGGCACTCCATCCCCTCAAATGTGTATTGTAAATAATGTCATTATTGTACTCTAATGTAAATACTGTTTTTTCTACCTTTTTCTAAAACATGTTTTTGGGATTGTTCAGTGTTTTTTGTATGGTAAGGGTTGTTGTTTTAGGTAGACTGTGTATGCAGATTAGGAGGTGTTTTGTCTTTCTTTTTCTTACAGGTGTTCCTGGGAAGACAGAAGAGAAGACAAGAAGAGGAGGAGGGGCTCATCGGAGGTCCTCGTCAGTGCTTTATTGGGTAGAATTTAAAGTACTGTGTTGTTATTGCTATGGTTGTTACTGTGTTAACCCTTTTTCCTTCCACAGGTGTGGTTGTGGGGTAGGGAGGCAGTAATTTGGTATTTTAATGGTTGTAGTTGCAGGTTGCCCAAGGTCAGGGAGGTCCCCGGGTTTATTTTTGTTTGGGATGTTATGTTAGAGGCAGATAGGTTTTCCCTAGAGGGTTAGAGGGGATGGACAGGCTGTGGCCCTGATCTGCAGTAGGGACCGCAGTTCTGATCTATCAGGGCTATGCTCTGGATGGTTCTACCAGAGCCACTAGGTGTCCATAGTAAGTGGATAGTGTAGAGGCTGATATGTCAGCTATAGGCCTCTAGGCCCTTAGTATTGCCTGCCTGTGCTTGCACATGGTAGGAGGGGGCCTGATCACCCCCCCTCACAGGTAGCACATAGGGTGGGATGGCCTAAGGCCGGGTGCATAATGACTGGGGACAGTCATTTTCCTGGTCAAGGATGAGTGTAACCCCCTTGTTACCCGGGGTTACTAGAATCCCAGTAAGACCTAGTGGTAGGCAGGGAAGGCAGCTTGTGAAACTCCAATTAAATAGGTTTCACACTGTCTCACTCTGTTCTCAGTCACAGCAGAGACCTGAGAGATGACATCACCATAGAACTGTCGCAGCTGCATAAGCCACATTGGAATCTGCAGCACAGGGAGTGAGTTAGAACTTTGGGAGTTTTCAAAGTCAGTCTTCTGTTTGTCTTAAAGCAAGAAGGAAGTCTACTGTTTTGTTTACAAGTAGAAGGAAGTGTTTTTCTGTTTACCTCCTTGAGAGAAAGTTAGAGTCCAGTTTAAAGTGGTGGAGACCGCTGTCCAGGTCTCAGTGCCCCCCCTCTGGGGGGATGGGAAGAGAAGTCCCTCTGTGGATTCCAGGGGCAATCCCCTAATTTTCCACTACAGAAGAAAGCTGCCTGTTTACAGTTTATGTTCTGGTATAACAGTGAAAGAAGTGGTACTTCGCCTGTGGGGCACCTGCAACGAAAGGGTGAGTGTTGTGCTCTATTTGAGAGGGCAAACAATATGTTTTCTTCAGTTTGGAAAATATGAAGAAAAGCTGGGATGTGAACTACTATTTGGGAGGTCTATTGTACTAAGACAAACAAATGGAGTAGTTTAAAGTTTAAAGTCTGAATGGATTTCAAGTACTGTTGTAGAGGGGTGCTTCAGGTCATCCATCATTTAATCTACATTTCAAAGTTTAAGTTTCTGTTTGTCCAGAGAAATGGCCGGGTATGGGCTGTGGGAGCTGGAGGTGGGAACACCCCCCATCTTTAGTAACCAGATCCACCTCTACGGATTTCTTCGGTGATTGCTACTTGCCTCATGCGCCTGGCCAGTGATGAGGTAGGTACCCAGACGTGGGTCGTAAATTGGAAAATCTCTCTAAGAGTCGCAGACCCTAAGTGGTGTGGGAAGCCACAGGATGGGAAAATATACTCCTTGTTTGATGGGAGTCACTCCAAGTAAAGTTGGGTTCATTCTTCAAATGGACCGTCAGTCAAGTGGCTGGCAGGGGAGCTGGACCAGTCGGGCTGTGTATCCAAAGTACGTGCAAGTCCAGGCCGAGTGCCTGGTGGGTCCAGAGCCAGACCACAGTAGAAATGGGTTCATTCTTCAAGTAGACTGCTTTGTAGTCTCTATCTGCATATACAGTGAACGTAGCCCCCTGGGGGACCATCTATGCTTTATTATGTTCAGCTAGTTTTGAATAAAGCCACACTGAAAAATCCCAATCCTGGTTCTGGACATTACAGTTATTGCTTCCTGTAGTTGGATTTACTTGAGTGCCCCTGTGCAGAGTAGCCAAACCTAGGTCCCTTGTGCCAGGTAACCTCATCCTCCCTGAACCCAGGTCCCCACCAGGTATTGCTGCCAACACCAACAGCATGCCACCTGTCGTTTTAGTAAAAAGGCAGGGGTGAGGGGTTACATGTGTATAATGTGAGACCCTGTTATAAAGAGAAGTACAATCTCATCTTTCTAGACATATGTACAGTCAGTGTCTCAGCCTGCTAATTGAGAAGGTTATACCCATCCCGGCCCCAACAAATACATAAAAAAATGACACAAACAGACAGTAGGTTGCTTTGATGTTTTTATTGCAAACAAAAACTGTAGTTTTCCCATTTTCTTCTACTGAAAAAAAATGAACACGCTTTCAACGGTGAGGCTTTAAATCCATTATAAACACATTTTGTATGTGAGACGCTGCTTGGGGAGGAGGCAGATTACACTGAAGTTGTGCAACTTTAAAACTGAAATAATATAATATATATCCTATGTCAGCGAATCTCTCGCATTGCTTTGTTGGGGGGAATCTACCAAACAAATAAAACATGCCATTTCTGTGACCAGCAGGAGAATACTGTTCATTATCCAGTACTGTCTTACTGAAAAGAGGTGTCAAGCTGAAAACATTGCTGCAACTGCAAAGCCGATTGGTTGGAATTTTGCCGATCGGTTCCATTGTTCAATAAGGGAAGCAAGAGCGAGATGGCTGGCTTATTAACTGCTGGCTTGTTAACTGCTGGCTTGTTAAAGTTAATGGGTTGTGGCCTCAGGCGTGGGCATACAATGTTTCTTCCCCATTCACTTTCATGTCCTGCTGTCTGAGTCTTAAATCTGAGTGATGACTGTAGTCACTACTTCATGAACATGAGGATCCCTGTCAGCTGCTTTGTGCGCTACTACTGAAGCCGTGTGCGGGTTATTTCTGACTGCTGTGCGGGCGCACGTGTGCACACCTTAGGAGGAACATAGACTATAGTTACTTGGACTGAGATCTGCACCTGTAGGCCATAACCTAGAGCCCCTCTTTTCTAAATCTAAAACAACTTATCCAATAGTCACCAAGTCTACGGTTTGGTGACCAAAGGTGTTGTAGAGTTTCTTTGGAGGTGTGTGTGTGTGGGGGGGTCATCCTACAGGGGGCAGATTACATAGTGCTAGCCATCCACCCTGATCAGTCATACGGAAAAATGAAAATATTTGTTCTGGAAATTTTTGTGCAGCTTTTTCTAACTCTGTCTAATCTAACTGTAACCCCCCTGCCAAATGGGAGCTTACCTGCCACTCATTAGCACTGTCTTCTGACTCTCTCCTGGGCATCTCCCAATTCAGCCTGATTTTTTTTTAGTTCCCCAGGTCTTTTCTGTTCCCCGGTACCCTACATTCCAGCCCGAAGCCCTAATCCAGCCCTGAGGGGCTCAAAACACACAATGGCGATCACCAGCTTGAATCATGCCCTTGGGACATTGGGGATCGCACAGGCACAAGCAGCGCCTTTGATCTTCAATCGTGCTAATTTGCAGTCAAACCGGAGAGTAGTCCGTCGGTCCCGGGATCCCCATCAGCTAAGTGGGACGCGGTAACCACAGACAGGGCACAGTGAGCCTGCTCCACTAAAAAATTAAGGAGATCCAAAAGAGAGTTTAGATTGGGGCACTTTAATATTCATGAGCCAGGAGCCCCAATCATTGGCATATTCATGAGGGTCTGTCTGCCCTCAGGGCAGCGTGTTCTCGGCTGCAGAAGAAAAGGGAAAAAAGAAATTAAAATAAATATTGTAACTGCATTGAATGTTGGGGAAATAGCTCGGGGGGGGGGGTGTTTAAATTAAATAAATGCTTTGCTCCTGGCAGAACCAGATAACTATGGGACTCAGAGAAATAACAGCCTGTCTGCTGCTGCATGTCAAGGAGCTTAAATATTGACAGCAGCGACAGGGAAACGGACTGAACAAATTTTTTGCTCTGTACAGAGACAGGAAGTAAACGGCCAGGGCTAAGGAACTGTGGGGCATTGAGGCAAAGATCTTATTATTTCTGGTTGCACCAAGATAGTATTTGGGACTGCACCTAATCTGCTAGGGAACAGTGGGTTAAACAGCCATTGCAAGCAGCCACAGTAAATCTGAAAGCCAGGATAACAAAGCTAGGACTTGTGGGACATTCACCAAAGCTCATGGGGACTTACAGGGACCTAATTCTAGGTGCCAAAACAACAGACCAACAGTGCATCGAGTGAGGTTCATGCATTATTCGTTTCTGTGACTGACAGGTCCTCCAGCCATTTGGAGGCCCTGCAACCGAAAACCACAGCCAATCAGGAGCCTCAGGAAAGCCCTATAAGAGACAGTGTTTTCCAGCATTTTGCTATATTCAAGAGGGAGATTGAGAGAGATTCGAGCAGAAGCCCCCCTCAGGGGTGGGGGCTTGGGCCCCCAGCCATGCTGTCAAGCCTGGAGATCCAGTTAATCCTCTCTAGCCTGGAGAGGGTTTGCCTTCTTTATTTAGTCAAAAGTTAAAAGTGGTGTAATTTGTTAAACTGCTAGCCTGGAGGTTGCCAGAATGTCCTCCAGGTGCTAGCCCTCCCTTCCACACTGGGGAAGATGTGGATTAGTTGTGAGAGGACTGAAGACCATCAGGAGCCTTCTATAGCGGGGATCATCTGTGAGGGACCTGAGTAAGTACCCTTGTACCCCCCAGTGCAAGGGAGAGAAAGCAAGCTAAGAAATATGGTCTGTCATGCTTTAGTAACTGTGCAAGAGAGAAAGCAATTTAAGAGTGAATATGGGCCATCATGCCCCAGTAATTGTTCAAGCGAGAGAAAGCAAGATTAATCAGTATGAGCCACCTTGCCCAAAGTGACTGTTCGATGTGAGTAGTTCTTCAGTTCACACCTTGCCCTGCTGCCCTGTCTGGCCCAGCGAGGGTGGAGCTCCGGGAACTGTGTTTTGCAGATTGTAGCTGTTGATGGGGGTGCCCAAGAGAGCCCAAACAGTGTGCGACTAGTAGTATCAGAAATGTGCCGAGATGCACCAGTGTCAGAAAAAGCTGTATAAATGTGTTGAGATGCACCTGTGTCCACTGTCCGGTCAAGACTGTCCTGTGGAGCCACCAGCTATAGCTGCATTGCCACATTAAGGGACATGAGATGTCAAAGTCAAATTAAAACTGTGCTTAAAATCTGGAACTGACAGTTTTCCACCTTCCTAGAGAGGTACTGAAGTATAACTGTACTGGGTATGATAATGTATTGGTATATAAATGTACTGGATGTGACAACCATATATATGTGCTGAATAGTTCAGGATTGCGAACCCAAGATCTAGCTAAGGTAACCTGGCTGGTTACCCTCTGCTGAATTGTTCAGTCTGTGACAAGCATGGCAATCACCGCTCTTCTGCGACAAGCAGGGCAACCCCTGCACTTTTCTAGGATCTACAGTAGTTGTTAATTTGCCTTCCAAGTTTAGCCCTTTCCTTTTAAATCAAAGCCAGCCAACGCAACCAGCTGCAACATCCACCAGGCCTGCAACAATCCAGGACTTTGGTATCTGGGCACTCAGGGTATAGTGTGAGATTACGGGGTTTCACAAGTGTCTGGGAATTGGTACCGGTGGTGGGCAAAATTACTGTGTAACATCTGATTAGTCAGCAGCTTAGATAGCTAGGGCTCTGGGTATCATTTCTGGTTGGTAAAATGTGATTCCTCTTTTCTGCTTAATTGGTGGGCACGCAGCTGGAGGGTTCACCAGAACAATCCAATTATGTTTACATTTGTAAATAACTGAATCATTGCATAACCTCTATTCTTCCTGTTTCCCCATCCTAATTCCTATATCCCCTAAATAAATATCATTGTTACTTGTTTTCTAAAATGGTTGCCTTGAGCATATTATTAGAGAGAGAGCCTTTAATTATAAAGTGTTTGAAATGTGGGGAACTGAATAATGAGTCATGTTTGAGGTGGCAAATGGTAATTGTGGGTGGTATAACATCTCAGGGGGTTATACCTGATAACAGCGAGCCCACTTTAAAGGTAAACTCTGAGTGGAGGCACTGCGTAATTTAGAACCTAATGTGAGTTTCAGAACACAAACCCCTTAGCCTATCCTGTAGGTAGTAGGCAGTAGGCAGGGGTGTAACTCTAGGAGTAGTGCCGCCTAGAGGTTATACAACAATAGATGTGAAACACCAACAATTAGTTCTCACGTTATTCTCTTCAGCTGTTGTTCATTTCTTACACTATTCAATCTTTTGTTTCTCCCTCCCTTTCTGTTTTTGTGTCCAACTTCTGACACTACTGACTTGTCTTTATTTTCTTTAAATTATTTCCCTAAGTGAAATAAGGCAAGTTGCATGCCATGACCGATGCAATGCAGACAAAGCTGGTATTTGCTGATTCAACATCCTGCTTGCCACTGTAGCCCTGTCACATAAGGCATCTGCACATCTGGGGTCTCAGTGGGGTCATGCTGTCTTTATGTTGTGTTATACTTCTGTTTGCAAAGGTTAAGCATAGATGTTAGAGTCTAGTACCAGCTTGTGAGTTAAAGGGGACATAACTCTGTTTACATTTTTCATGCAAGTGTTAATCTGAGCATCTGTGAAGCCTATGTGGTACTATCATTCATTGTTATGTCTGTGTGTTTTGATATGGTGCTATTGTTTCATTATTTTGTTTCCCTTGCTAATAATGCTGCCTCTTTTCCCACCGAATACTCCGTTTTTAATTACTTCTGACTTCAGAAAGTTTAGCGGAAACCCAGAATGAGCTTTCCATGCAGGGTTTCTGCTCAACTGATGTCACCGAGTTCAGACCTACTAAGTAAATAAAAACTGAATACTGGGTGGCAAAGAGGCTGCAGCAAAAAGAAACCCTATACAAGGAAAAATAGGACTATTTCAAAACAAACACATAAAAGAAAACACTGGGGCTTATTAAACAGATCACATATCCAAAAATTGTATATTTATAGTAAAAAATATAAACAGGTTTTCTGTTCCCTTTAATGATTTGAACTGAAAGTGATTTTACTATATACATAGGGTACCATGGCTTACATGAACCCTGTTTTATTAAGTCAGGAACAAAGATTGTGGGGGGCATCCAAAGGGGCAGATACAAACACTTATGCATTTTCTTTTTTTTTTTTTTTTTTTAATTCAGGTTTTTATCCCACCTCCTCAGGGCTGGCAGGCGGCTCTGGTCCCTCCCTTGGAGGGACTCATTCTCTGGCTCCCCATACCAGCTCCTCCTGAGAGGTCCCCCATGGGTGGCCCCCCCATGACAGGACTGAGAGAGATGAGTGCCGATCCCAAGCCAACATCTAGACTCCAGGAGAACCAGTGCAGGTGCAGTCGGGCCATTATGGAGCCTGCCAGCTACATTTTCTGCTTTTCTTCCCTTCCCCTTCCTGTGGTTGCTCGAGCACATGTGGAGGCATGTGCATGCCGCGACCCACGGCACCCTCCCTAGTCTAATTACTCCCGTCTGCACTAACTCCAGGCCTCCACCCGGTGCAGCCTTGCAGCAGTTGAAGCTGGGTCCCCACCTGGGAGGGGAGAGCTGCCATTCGGCTACTCAGTTATCTCCTGGCCTTCCCCCTCCTGACGATCCCCGATGACCCAGGCTTGTTCCCAAACCCAGTCACTGGCATTGCGTGAGGTGTGGCATCTAGTGCCTCAACCATCAGCACCACCAAGTCAGCTCACTAATGCATTTTCTACTTGTGCCTGCCAGAATGTGCAAAAAATTACAGGAACCCTGTTTTCAAAGGGTTCTAGTTTTTTGTTTTGTTTTTATATATAGATTTTACGATTTAGGGAAGCTTGCATCAAACAGATGGTGCCTGTGTCAAACTAATGGGGCATGCAACATTTTTTTGATGCAAGCTCCAAATTTGCATCCAAGTTGCTACTAATAGGTGGCCAAACAGTGCAAAAGAAGGTTTGTGTTGACAATATGGGTGGACGGATCTGGTTTGTAAATCCTGGAAAGTGTTCAGTGGTTTATTCTTTTCTGAGAAATGTTTACATGCAAGGGTCAGCACTAGGCCTCAACAACAACAAAAATTTGATCTTGAATATTTTTACATAAAATGAAGAAGGAGTAATGAGCAACTTTTTTTTTTATTCAGCCCAAAGAGCTTTCTCCTTATCCTGAGCAATCAGTTGTACCCAGTGTCACCTCCTCCCTGTCCCTTTTCAAGCAATACCTAGTATTCAGTCTCACCCCTCCCTCTCCCTGTCACCTTGCAAGGTCTACTTGGTGTTGAGTGGTAACCCCTCTCGCCGTCCTTTTTCATGCACTCCCTGGTGTCCAGTGACACCCCTCCTTCTTCCCATTCCTTTTCAGGTGATCCCTGTCATCCAGTGGCATCCCTCCCTTTCCCTGTCCCCTTGCAAGTCTCCCTGGCATCTACTGGCATGCCTCAAAGCACTGCAACTGCCAGCCTGGTCCCACAACAGCAGCCGGCACAACCCTCCTTTTTCCTCCTTGGTCATCTGCTCTCTGACTGCAAATAGCACAAACCTCAATATTAGCATTATTTGCCATTAGTTGGTGACCAGCTGTGGGAGCTGGCAGTCCATTCCCTCTGCGCCTTACAAAGATGCTATTGCGACCATGGACCTAACACAGGTAGTCACCTCTCCCATACGATACAACCCCAGATCTGGTTCCTCCACTCTTCTGGACCTTGTGCTTACCAACTGTCCGAATAGGATCATAGGTGTCTCAGTGCTCTCCTGTGCCTTGAGTGACCACTTACCAGTGCTCTGTATCTGCTCCAGCAAGACGTTGAAGCCCACACCAAAAACATCCTCCAATGCAAACTCAAACCGAGTAAACTTGCGCAGCTAAAACACCACCTTAGACATTGGGACTGTTCCCCCATCAACAACACTCCTGATATTAACTCAGCACTCGACCTCTTCATTCATACCTTTAAGTCTGCCTGTGACAAGTTTGCACCTCTTTAAATGTGTGGTCAAAGGCAACCCCACACCATGGATTTTCCACCATCTCCTGGGCCAGATGCGCCACCGCAACTCCCTCTGGCAAACAGTCCTTGACACGGGCCTGCCAGCCTACAGACAATGCTACCGTGCAGCCAGGAACCAGTGCACCTGGGCTATATGCAAAGCTAAGGCAGAACACTACAAGGCATCCCTCACATCCTCCTGGGGCTCAGGCAGAAAATTCTGGAATAACCTCAAGGAACTTAACGGAAAGACTATGTCCCCCTCTCCCAAATTAATCAGGATGGCAACTTTACCTCCGATCCCAAGCTTATTGCCGACTCCCTTAATTCAGCATTCTCAGACCTTAGCAATATACTCCTTCCCCACTTCTTTGATCTGCCCTCTGCCACATCCCCCCTTACCCTGCCCTCCTCACCCCACTTTTGCTTAAAGACGCTTGCCTCCTGGGAAGCCAAACCCCATCTTCAGAAATCCCTTAGTGGCTCCTGTTACAGCAGTGACTCATTGGACCTAAAGCTCCCCTGCCTGACCCTTCAAGAAGTCCTCACCCCCCTAACCAACCTACTTAATTGCTCCTTATGCCTAGGCAAATTCCCTTCTCGGTGGAAAGTTGCCATCATTACACCCATCCACAAAAGCAGTGACCGGTCAGCCCCTGGGAGCTACCGTCCCATTTCGATCCTCACACCCCGTCCAAAACATTGGAACGTATCGTCTCAGACTAACTCACAGATTACCTCACAAACTACAATCTCCTCTGTAAAGAACAACATAGCTTCCACAAAGGCCACAGCACCACCTCTGCTCTGCTTGAGTTCTCCTCCTCTACTCACTGTACCCTTGACAGAGGCTATCTGACTAGCGCTGTCTTTGTGGATCTGTCAAAAGCTTTCGACACTGATAACCATGCCCTCCTCCTATCTACCCTCACCCACATTGGCCTCTCCCAGGATACCACAAACTGGTTTTCTGACTACCTTACTGGAAGATCCCAACAGGTCAAGATAGGTAACACACTCTCCTTCTGCCTCCCTGTGAGGTCCGGGGTACCCCAAGGGACTATCCTGGGCACCCTTCTATTCAGCCTATTCCTGAATACCCTCCCTGCGGCATGCTCTGGAAATCTGATCCTTTACACAGATGACGAGATCCTCTTTCACTCCCACCCCAACCCCTACATGCTCCAGCAATCTCTCCAAACTTCCTTCACCGAGGCTGAGCACTGGTTCACCAACCAGCGACTGGTATTAAATTATAAGAAGACAAAAGTCATGTCATTTGCGCATCATCAGAGCAATCATAAAAATCTTCACCTGCAAATCCTAAACTCCCAACTGACCTCTCTTGACCATGTGGACACCTTCAAGTACCTTGGCATCACACTAGACTCCTCCCTCAACTACCACCTACATATTCATCACCTCTGTACTGCTGTCAATACCAGAATTGGACTTCTTCACCAGTACAAACACTGCCTCACCCCTGAGGCCCTCCAACTAGCCGTCTCCTCCTCAGTCCTCTCATTAATAAGACTATGGGATCCTGGTCTATGGGGCTGCTGACAACTCCTCCCTTAGTAGACTCAGGCTGTTCCTCAACAAAGCCTGCCGCCTAGTCCTAGGCTGCGACCGCACCATGCACACTTGTTCCCTCTACAGTTTATCTAACTGGCTTAATCTCGACTGTAGAATCAGGTATTAAACCTGCCTCTTGGCTAAAATGATATCCCTTGGCCTCTCCCCCCAGGTCTATCCACGCTCCTAAAGCCGGCTCCTGCACAAGGGAACACGGGTAGCTCCTCCAAACCATAGCTCCTTGTTCCCAGATGCTGGACCTCCCTGTGCCAGAGAACGTTCAGTTACAGGGCCCCAAACTGGATGAATGCTCTTCCCAGTTCCATCTCCATGGAAAGTAAATGCGGCTGTTTCAAATCCCTCCTCAGGGACCATCTCCGCTCCACCAGTACCTGTGACTGTTATTGACGCAGGTCACTGCCAGCCTCTCTCCTCCATCCTCTCGCTCTGTCCTCCACCCCCTAACTCCCCCCCAACAAAGGACCATCTTCCTGCTATTTACTTTTCTGACAAAGGATCTTCCTCCTGCCTGTCCCATACCTGCCCTCTCCCCTGCTTCCTGCACCCTCTGCTAAGGTTCTTCACCCTGCCTCTTCTATGCACCTTATTGTCTCTTGTGTATCATGCTGTATTAAACCATTGACTGCTTTATTCTAACCATGGCTTGTTATGTATAGTATCTTTTGAACTATTGTTTTCTTACGTAACACCTTCTAATTCAGCTTTGCTCAATTACCTTATGTACGTCACCCCGTTTGTTTTCCAAATGTTGTATCACAATAAATGTGTGTATTCTGATGTGGAGCCTTTGTAAATGAGTCTCTGACTCAAAGGTATTAATTCCGCAAAAACAATAAATAAATAAATTGTGCTAGTCACCACTGTGGAACTAGGGTAGGGGTTTGAGGTGCTCTGGTGAGGCAGAAATGTCTCTAGATACCGGGGAGTACTTGGAAAGTGGCAGGGAGGGTGTGTCACTGGCCTAATGGCAAGTTATGCAACTGCTGAACTGAAATCTAACATTCACAAAAAGCTCACCATGCACTTATGACAAAAAAGATCTAAGTTTAGTATACTGCATACAAGTATTTTTTTCATTAACTGTTTCCTACTTTACCACGTGTGGGGGGCATCGTTATTTGCTGAATAATTTATTGCTAGAAAAAACAAGTGTGGAGAACAGCAAGAGAATGGCTATGTGGTGTATGTGGAGAAGCTTACTTCAGCACAGCACACCAAGGCACCAGGTGGTGGACAGTGTGCCTTCCTTAGACCTCAGTCTCTCTGGGCCTCACCACTGAGACAGGATCTGAAAGGACCTCACTATGATGGCAGTGCAGTGCTGCTGTGCAAGAAGGTTGTGACACAGGGAGCCCTGCACAGCGGGCGGGGGGGGGCATGGCAGCAGGTGCTCAACATGGTAAAGAATGCTATTGGTGTGTCTGTCCTTGACATGAGAGAAGGGGGTAATACATTTTAAAGAGATATGCTGTTCTGGTACCAGTTTCAGGAGGAGATGCATAATACTTGGACCATTAATGTTTGCAATTTGCTCAGATTCAAACATTTAAAAAATTAAGGGACGCTTAGTGTGCCCACAGCTACTGTAAATTAGGGTGATAACAGTGGTCAAACAGTAACCATTATGAATGCATTAATCCCAGAGAAAGGAGGAATTTCCCAGGAATTAATGCATGGTTTTGGGTGCACGAAGCCGAAGGCCGAGTGCTCCCACCCCCCAACCATGCATTAATTCCTAGGAAATGCCTCATTTCGAGTGGATTAATGCGTGTGTAACACTGCATGAGATATGTGGTAGTTTTAGGAATAAGACAATGAGACTGTGCAATATTCAACATTTTTATGGTTCTTTTTGTATGCAAAATAACAACAATACGGCATAAGCACAACATGTGCATTAATATTGTAGTTGTTGCAATAATCACTGCTGAATAACAGTGGAAATATTCAACTTTTAGTGCAGTATTAGTATAGTGTTCGCTTATTCTTTTGAAAAAACTCTATTTAACTTGTTACAACACTTGTAAATGTTGTGAACACACTTGCAATGATTTCTGGGTTTTTTTATGTAATATTTGCATAGGCTAGTTACAGTGCAATCAGTTTCCTTTCCGCGTTTTAACCTCATGCCACTTCAAATTGTTATATATTCTGCTATCTGAAGACATGTAACCAAAACAAAAAACTTACTAACATCTGAGTTAGATCAACATGCACGATCTCACACAGTCGTGCTGCGTTGCTAGGAGACGAGTGGATTACGTCCGGAACCGCTTGCTGTTGTTCTACATCGTGCTCCTCTGTTACACTCTGCGCACTACATTTGGAAGATGATTTACTGAGTGTCAGTGAATTCGGGCCACACAATCGATCGACCCACAACGTGATACCCGTAACGCCACATAACGAAATGGTACTCAAAAAGTTATCCATTTTGTTTGGTTGAGTATGGTAGAGATAACAACAGTGTCAGCCAGGTGGGTAGGTGGGTGGGAAAGACAAAATGCTCACTTCATTTGTGGTTGTTATGGGTACTACATTAGCGGGCATATCCTAGGGATTAATGCACGCTAGTTTTCATGTCACATGTACTGTTCTGACCAATAAAAGTTTGTTATTTTCCAAAATATTTATTGCCATGTTACAACCTAACTTTATCAAACTGCCATAAAATAAATGAAGATCATGAAGCTATGTTTAACACTGCAAGCCAGGGCCATCAGCAGAACGTGGAGAACTGAGGATAGGTTCACTGACGTTAAAGTTAGTACAAGAGTATCAGCTTCAGGAATCTTTAATGTCTATGAACCGAATACTCATGTAAATGTTTTTTCTAGCTCTAATTATAGCAACATAGAAGTCTCAAACTATTTTTTTTTATTATTATTGATGGAGATGTTAATGTACAGTGCTATGTGATTTTGATTTGGCAACATCATTCATTTTATGTATTCCAATGTATTTACCCAGAATAGGCCAGCTAAAAAGTAACCTGCCATTTTCACTGGGGCCCTGTTTTTGTTCAGTTGTACAGTCCGAAGGAGCCTAAAGCTTTAGGAGGTCAAATGACCTGCACAGGGTCACAGACTGAGCTGTGTTTGTGGTGAAATTTGAACCTGTAATTTCCTGGTTCACAGCTGAACTACTAGCTCACACTGATTTACAGCTTTCATGTTTTTATCTCTCAATTGTTTTATCTGCTCTTCCACCAACAGACAGTTCTGACCACCTTCGAGTCATTTCTGGCCATTATGCTTCTGTGGCAGAGGGGATTTACCCCTTAGTTTGCCCAGCCCTACCCCAGTGAAGATGTCAGCACAAGGACCAGAATCCAGGCTACTGGGTACATCAGCATGCCCAACCAAGTTCCTAACGACATCATCCCCTCCTGACACTGGTCTGCTGCACCACTACCTGTGGAACCACAAGTGGCAGTATTAGAGCGTGGAGTTGTTCCCACTCGCCCCGGAGAAGAAGAGCATCCATCGGGACACTTGACTGTCCTTCTCCCTGCCAGCCCCTGGCTTCCCTGGCTCATTTCCGAATCATGGTCACCAGTGTTGTGAGTGGTAGCCCTACTGTTGGACTGATAGGCCAGACAACTTTCATTTTTGGGGCCACAACTGCTGACAGTTTCACTCTCAAGTCTTTCATGGAAAAGGCAGACATATAAGGCAGATAGAGGCTTTGTAACACAACAATAAAAAGATGCACTTTTTTCAAAGGTATACAAAAAGTGATCTGTAATACATACCTTTTTTTTGGGGCTAGATCAATAGTGCAGCAGCTGGGGATCAATTACCAACTTGGTGACCCAGGTTCGAACCCCAAGCATGGGACACTGTAACAGACAGGCTAGAGGAGATTCCTAAAGAATGTTTTCCACCTCTAAGGAGGGAGGACAGCAACACCTGCTACTATGCTGGGTGACAACAGAGACAGTACTGTCTGGAGTATTTGATGTTCATGTTGGGTGGGATGTGTAGCAGTATCTCACTCAACACCAGAGCAAGATATCCCTGATGGTGGGGTTTGCTGTTATGGATTGGCAGTGAGTAGCTGGGGCCTAGAGGTGGAATCTCCAGTAGGTGTGGGTCTCAGGGCTGAGACTTCAGAGATCCTATCCCACTAGGTAAGTGCTGCAGCCTCCTTTAACTGAACCTGAACCAGGGAACTTGGGATGTCAACAATCTAGGCAATGCGGTTATTATGGTATAGCTGCACACACTGGAATGTATTATTGTGATTATAAAATGGTGATTAGGGCTCCACAAGCACTAAAGAAAATACATTTGTCTTGTATATGAGAACAAGCAGTCTGTGCAAATCAGTGTCCTCTTGGAGTGAAAGCTGTAAATAACAGTCAAAATCCATCAAGTGGTGGTCTATGGCACTGCCAGCATGACAGTCAAAAGAGTTCTATCCTGCCAGCAAGGGGGAACTTCCCTTTAACTGAATGACAGAGCTGCTGCCTTTGAGACTTGGGGGGGGCTCCCAGTTTGCAGTCATGTGAGGGCAAGAGGTTTGCCCGCCACATTAAATGAGGACAGACATAATAATTTTAACTCGCTGTAATAACCACATGGTCATGTGCCTGAACTGCACCAGTCACAATACAGGTTTTCCCTGATCCATTTTATAATGCAAGCGTAATGCTTATCAGTAATGTGGGGGTGCTCCACAAGAATATTTAGTGCAAAAACAGCAGTTACTTAAGAACTTCCCATAACAGTAGATCTTCGAGAGAATCTCTTTCATCAGGCCACACCTTTGGAACTATACCCATGTGAGTGCTAGGACCACATGGAAATTTTTGCAAGCAGTCAGCCAGGGGCCACCCATGATCATGTGTCAGCCTCTGCATAAACGTTAGCGGCCCCATCTCTCCTCAGTTTCCTGCTGGAGATCATGCTTGGAGGACCTCCTTCTACGGAACCAGAAGAGACAGCAGCATTCCATATACAAGGTGAGATAAGAGTGCTGGAAAAGGCAGCAATGGAAACAGCAGTAAAAAGATCCTTCGTCGCAACCCCTAAGGGGTAAGGAGGGTGGGATGGCATGGTCTGATGAAAGATATTCTCTTGAAGATCTACTTTTATGGTAAGTATGTACCTGTTCTATCTTCTTTGAGGATATCTCTTTCATCGGGCCACACCTTTGGAATGAATCCCATGCAGTACCAAAAGCAAACAGTCTGGGTGGCTGGAGCATATAGGCTTACAGTAGTAGGTCTTGTAGCACAGCTAGGCCAAATCCAGGTTATTTGTGAGAGACAATTCCCAGACTGTAATACTTCATAAAGGTTTGGACAGTACCCCATGTGGCTGCTGCACAAATTTCTGCAGCGGAAACATATCGAAATTAAGCTACAGAAGTGGCCATTTCTCTGCTGGAATGACCACAAGCCACATCAGGAAATTCCTTACCATATTTCTTGTAACAAAATGTAATACAGTGTGCTAATCATATGGACAGGCAAGTGTGGTGCACTGTTTCCCAGGGGTGAATGAAACAAAAAACTGCGAGGACTTTCTGCTGTCCTTTGTATGGTGTGTATAGTATCTGAATATTCAGTGCACATCTAGGGTATGGAACTGGAGTTTCCCTGGAGTCACATGCTCTGAACAATACACTGGTAGGTGGAGGGTTTGATTTAAAGTAAACTCAGACATCACCTTAGGGAGAAATTTAGGATTAGTACGCAAATACACCCTGTCTTTGTGAAAAATCGAATAAGGAGGCTCACATATTAGAGCCTGCAGCTCTAAAATCCTTCGAGCAGAAGTGATGGCAACTAACAATAACACTTTCCAAGAAAGGAAACGTAAGCCACAGCTTGCAGCTGGCTCAAAAGGAATAAACGTCAGCTTTTCCAGTACAAAATTCAGATCCCAAGCTGGGACTGGATTTTGAATGGGAGGCTTTATGTGTAAAATGCCTCTCAAAAATTTACAAGCTACCTCCAGTTGAGCAACCGTACGGCCATCCACAGGCACATGAAAGGCTAAGATAGCAGTTAAGTGCTCTTTGATTGAGGAATACTTCAGGCCTGAATCTGATAAGGACAGCAGGTACTCTAGAACCTGATCAACCAGACAGATAAATGGATCCAGGGTTATGTGATGAAACCCACAAAGTAAAACATCTTCCATGTCATAGAGCAGGTGTGTATGGTGGACAGTTTTCTAGTGGCCACCAGAACATCCACCACATTCTGTGATACCCCAATGCGATTTTCAGGAGCCATGCATGCAGATGCAGAGACTTTTGGTCTGGGTGAACTAGGGTTCCCTGTTCTTGTGACAGTAGACCCTTGCACAAGGGCAGAGGTACTGGGGGTTCCACTGCCAGCTGCTGCATCACAGGATACCATATCTGCTGCGGCCATAGGGGAGCAATGAGTACTAGAGTTGCCCCCACCATCTACAGCTTCGGTAGTATGCTCTGAAGTAGTAGAAAGGGAGGAAAGTCATACAGAAACTTCCCTGTCCATGAGAGGGACAGCACGTCTTGACAAAAAGCTCCAGACCTTGGAGTGAGCAGAAACACAGCAGTTTTGCACTGTATGGAGATGCAAAAGGTCCAACTCTGGATCACCCCATCTTGCAAATAGGTCATCGCCCACTTAAGTCAGCAGTTCCTGCTCATGCACCCTGAGCTGTGACCTGCTTAGCTTGTCTGCCAAAATGTGTTTGGACATCTGGAACATGTACTGCTGGTAGTTCTTGTCTGTCTTCCAGAGACCAATACCACACTCTCATTGCTTCCCTGCACTGCGGGTAAAAATGAGTTCCCCATTGTTTATTGACGTAATGTATCACACTGATGTTGTCTGTCTGCATTAACACAAGACCTGGGGACAAGTGGTCCTGAAATGCCTGGAGGCCATATAGGACTGCTCTCATGTCCAGGACATGTATCTGCAAAGCGTGCACCACCTGGTGCCATGTGCCTTGTGTCTGTAGAGACCCAGGTGGTCTCCCCATCTGGCTCTTGAGGCATCCATAGTGAGGATCTGATGTGGTGTAGGAATCAGGAATGGGACACCCTAGAGAAGATTGCTGCATTCCATCCACCACTTCAGTGCTGTGTGCAATGCATGGGGGATGTTACTAGATCCATTTGTTCTAGGTTGTCTGTTAATTGGTCCCACTGGACTCTCAGAATCCACTGTGGGATCCGCATGTACAACGTGGCTACCACCATAGGGTCCAGATGGTGTAGAAGCACCCATGCTGAGACATAACAGCTGTCATGTATCAACTGTGCTTGTGCAATCAGTCGTTCTGTTCTGTCTAGTGGCAAAACCATAGAACCCTGAGCTCTATCCAAGACTGCCCCTATGCACTGTAGGCAGCGCCTTCCCTGAAAAGGGCTGCTGCTACCACTGCCAAGTATTTGGTAAATACCTGTGACATGTAATATAAGCCAGAGGGCCATCCTCTGAACTAGCAATGCTCCCCCTTTATACATGGGAGCAGAGGCGACCCCCACCATAGTCACCTCAGGAAACAATAGAAGTGTGGTGACATATCGCTACGGGCCCCAAAGCCTGTAGGTATAGAAAGAGGCCCCGTGAGAGTGGAGGGGGGTGGAGTGGCAAGTAACCAGCACCCCTACCCTGGCCTGCAGGCCACCACTAGCAGCAATTCAGTGATACTGAATGGCCTTCTAAGCTGCTTGCAGTTCTTGGTGCTCTTAAAAACAATGGCCCACGTCAAAGACTAACGTCATGAATGCAACAGCCAGGATCACCTACTTCCTGGGAGGGGTGCTGTGAAAAATATCAAAAAATGAGTGCGTAAAAGGTTTGTCCAGCTCAGTGTTAAGAAAGTGAGATATCAGCCTACCCATAAGAGAAGCCTACTACTTGCTATGTTTAGTTATGAACCTATAGGCCTGGAAGTTTGTTAAACCCCCAGCCAAGGAAGGCAAGGGTATGTGCTAACAGAGCCCCTGATATCCCTGCTCCTGGATTTTGTATCAGGAGATAAAGCAGGCGCGTTTGCAGGTGCCCAGCTGTAGTATGGGCAACCATAAACAGCACAGAGTGTGATGTGATGGAATAGGGTACATGTTCCCCATCAGTCTGTGAGAAACATAGCTGTCCTGTTCATATATGTCCAATGCCAGTCTACAAAGGTGGCATCCTTCATGGAATACAGGAGGAAGAATAAATGAGGGAGGGCTTGGCACCCCTCAAAATACCAGGAAAGTCATTTATGTGGAGACTTCCTCCTCCACCACATAGACCCACTGCAAAGTGCTTAAACTCCATACTGGGCTGAAAAACAGGGACCTCTGGTAGGAAACCAGATAGTTCCAAAGAGTCCACAGTACAGGCCATGTTGTGCAGTACACTGGCTTGAGATGTCAGCTGGCCTGTAACCCTCATCAGCATCAGAACAGGCTGCCCAGGTAAGCCTGTGGTAGTACGTGGTATAAGGGCCACATCTATGCCAGCACTGAGTACACATCGACAGTGCCAATCTTAGGGGTCGTGAGTGTTGCAGTCAGTGATGGATGAGCAAGCCAATGATGGGAGATACCGCCCGTATAGACACGGTAATAACAGAAGCGGACCCCAACATGGAAGTCTGGTCGACAGTCGGCTAGTCCGAAAGTCGATGGCAGGCCACTACCTGGAGATGCCATCAGTAAAATACTAACCAAGAAGGCATAGTAATATAGAAACAAAGTCCTGATCATGAAGTCTGGTTGACAGTCAGTGGGCTTGTAGTCAATGGCGGGTTTCAAGCCGACTATGATGGCAAGAGATCACCCACTGGTAAGGCACCATTCATATAGGCAAGGTAAAATCAAAAATAAGTCCCGACTTTTAAGTCTGGTCAATGGTTGGGGGAGGTCTGTGAGTCAAGGGCGGGCCACAACCCAACAACGATGACCACCTATCAACCGTATAGGTGTGGTAATGTAGGAACCAAACCCTGACGTTGGTGTCTGATCAACAGTTGGGTGGGGGGGCTGTAAGTTGATGCTTGGGAGGTATCTGATGACGATGGCAATCTACTGTCCATATTGGCTCAGTAGTGCCTAAGCCAAACCCAGACCTTGATGTCTAGTCAACAGTCAGGGAGGTGATGGTCAGCACCACCAGGACAGATGGCGACCTGGAAAAGAGTTTGATAACCAAGGGCCATTGCAGTGACCCCAATCACGCTTGAGCTGACAGCCTCCCTGTGACAAGGTTTCTGTCTAAGTTGGTGACTGCAGCTCAGGTGTTGGGACAGGCGATACGAACTTCCCCAGAGATGTCTTTCTCAGCTTCCAGAACTGTTTTATAGAAAGAAGCTGCAGTAGTCATTTGCAACATCACTTGGTGCCGAAGGGGCAAATTCGGTGACTCTCACAGGTGATCCTGGTGTGAGAATTCTAGTGTCTGTAGATGCAGTTTACATACACAAAGCCTCACCCCACGCACGTTCAAAATTGGAAGAACAAGAATGGTATGGTCAGCAGCAGAAAAGGACGCTGAAGAACAATACAGTAGTTAGTACTTATTTAAATAAAAAAAATTTGAGAAACAGTGGAAGGGCATTTCCGATAGCAGGTCTGACAAGTATGATCAACAGTGAGAAAAGAATGAAAGAGAGTAGGGGTTTCCCACATTTATGTAGACCTTGATGCATGATGTCATTGTAGGTGGCTCCTGGCTCACTGCTTGTAAACGTTTTCATAAGGGTTGGCAAAGAGCCAGCCTGTGCTGCATTTGCATTGGTGCAGTTGCATCTGTATCCACCCACTCTGTTTTTCAGAGAGATCTGTCCTTTGAAACAAAAGCTGTGATTTGTGTCAGTTACCGTAGAAGACAATGCAAATACAATGGAAATTCTTTTGTTGCTGCAAACAAGTCTTACATGCACATTCAACCAACCAACACTAGGACAGAGGTACACCATCTCTAAGACAGATGGTCTACCAGTTTGGACAGAAATCTGCCTTTGAAAATCTGGATGGGTGGATCCTAGCCAAATCCCTTTGAAAAAATTATCACTTTTGTTTTCCAGCGGTTATGTATAATGGCTGCAGGAAAACACACGTGTAGCTGGTGGGTTTAACCAGGTAGATAATATAATTTCATGAAAACATCTGAAAACCAGTGAGGTTTCTGAGATCAATTATAATAATAATAAGAAGAAGAATCTTTATTTATAAAGCGCCTTTCAAATGTCAAGGCGCTGAATAATAAAAACATATAAAAACAATAAACTACACAATAATCAGCTAGATAAATACTAAGCTAAAAATCAGTTTGGGTATGCTTTTAACCATAAGTGGTTTTTAGGGCCTTTTTAAAGCCGTCCACGATCGTGCACTCTCGTATCTGATGGGGTAGAGAATTCCACAGGGCTGGGGCCGCATACATACATGCACAGGCCCCTGATGTCTTCAAAAACTCCCTGGGAATCTCTAGCAAACCCCCTCGTCAGCTGAGTGTAGCGGTCGCCCGGGGCAGTAGGGAGACAGGAGCTCTTGCAGATAATCTGGGCCCTGTCCGTGTAGGGCTTTATAGGTCAGAAGCCCAACACTGAAGGTGATCCACCACTGAACAGGCAGCCAGTGCAGTTCACATAGCACCAGTGTGATGTGATGGTCCCCATCAACAACTGGGCCACAGCATTGGAGGCAGTATAGCGCAGTGGTCTAAGGCTCCGAGCTGCAAATCTGGTGACATCCAGCAGACCAGACCTGGGTTTGAATCCCACAGCTTCCACTTGCATACTGTGTGACCCATAGCAAGTCACTTAACCTCCTTGTGCTCCCAGGTCGCTCCTGTAAAAAAGCTTTCAGCTTAGTGTGCTATACCTGGTTAAACAACTAAAAAAAAAAAAAAAAAAAAAAAAAAGCATTCTGCACTAGCTGCAAGCGGCGGATATCAACCCCTGGAAGCCCTAGATAAAGTGAGCTGTGGTAGTCAAGGCGTGAGGTCACAAACACGTGGATCAGCGTTGGAAGGTCGCTGGATGGAACAAGGTGCTTGACCCTGGCGATGTTCCTCAGATGGTAAAAAGAGGACTTGACAATTGCTGACACCTGAGAACGCAGTGTCGGTCCATCATCAAGAATCACCTCCAGGTCCCACACCCATTCAGAGGAAAGAAGCTGGGTATCTCCCAGACAAAGTCCGAAAGGTTGGCCAGCCCCCAACCCGTCTGTCCGGTGGCCCAGGTCCACAACGATCACCTCAGTCTTTCCGGAGTTCAACTTCAACCAGCTGGAGTTCATCCAATCCTGGATTTCAGTGAGGCAGTTAAATACCAAGTACGCACTATCCTGGTTGGGTGCGAAAGACAGGTAGAGCTGGGTATCATCAGCATAGCAGTGAAACCTCAGCCCATACCATCTTACAATGTCTCTGAAGGGTAGCATTTACACCGTGAACAACATGGAGGACAACACCGAGCCCTGAGGGACCCCCACATGACAAAGAATGGGTCAGAGGAAAAAATCCCTGACACCACCCTGTAAGTTCTGCCAGTGAGGAAGGACTTAAACCATCTGAGAACTGTACCAGACAGGCCACAGATGAACCTCAGACGCTCAAGGAGCACCCCATAGTCCACAGTGTCAAAAGCTGAAGAGAGATCAAGAAGTACCAAGCTAGAACGGCGTTTCTGATCTCTCGCCATAGATTCTAATTTTATCCAATAACAGAATATCGCAGCAGAACATAAAGATACCCTAATTTGGATCATTAAAGGTAATTTGTCCACTCTAGAGAACTCCAAATACATTAAGTATCTGCAAAGACAAGCTTTTTTATTCTTTGGTAACCAGGTAAGGCCCACTAGGCACAAGTTTTTGATCATGCCCATGGAGGATCAAGTTGCATGACTAACCTAGTAGAATATACCAAGGCTGAATAAAGTGAGGATAATTTCTGTGGAAATATTTCTTTAACACAGGAGTATTATTAGATGATTACTTTTATTTTTCATGAGTAATTACAATGTTTTAATGAAAAATGGAGGATTATATTTCCTGGTTAGCAATTTGACCATACAGCTACAGCAACTTTAAATATTTTGCAAGCTACAGTAGGCAGGAAGAAACTACATTTCACAAACATATCATACATTCATTCTACATTTCTGTGATAGATGAATGAAGAGAAATCGCTGCAATCATCTAAATTAGTTAATATCAGAAAATGGGCACTACTGCATAACACCTGCATTCTGATTGGTTACTGCCTATTCCAAGTTATGGTGCCATAGCAATGTGCAGAATACAGGCAGCTGAAAGACAGAGTTACAGCACTGTCCTTGTCTATACTCCATGCTATACACACTGCTGACCCACAATAATGAGGTGCCCTCTTTCGGATGAGAGGTTATACCAAGGTCCCATCTGCCTGTTCTGGTGGTAGTTCAGGTGGATTTAAAGATCCCATGGCGCTTCTCAAAAAGAGTAGGGGAATTTCCCCGGTGTCCTGGCCAAATTTCCCCCCATTCACTAAAAATACCACCAAGAGCTTAATCTGGTTCAGTTTCAGTTGGTTACCATCTGTATCCCCCACCCCGGTCGCCCTGAAAAAGGGACTTCTAGTCTCAGTGGGCCTACTGGGTCAACAAAATTTAATCAGTCAATTAACAATAAACATTTACAGTTCACTTACCAACACTAACAGGCATTAGGCACTTAAAGTTTAATGGCCTGGTCAGCTCCATGGTGCTGAGTGATGCACTACTCAGGCATGCTGGAGACCAGGTTCATGCCCGGAGCCCAGGACGTCAGGAGCGAAGGCCAGCAGGGAGGGAGGGATTTTAGACTTCCTTCCCAGAGGGAGAGAGGTGATGCACCACTTCAAAGGGGGTCCTGATGGCGACTCTGTGGAGATGCTCTTGGCTGCGTGGGTGATCACTCACAGCTGAGTGTTCCCACCCTGGATGCTGGGGTGGTAGCATACATGTGGGCGGTGGGAGGGACCCCATAAATGGATAAAAGGTTGTGCTGGGCACCCTAGATGACAGCCTCTCTGACAGCCCTACCCACACCACCAGACCTTCCAAAGTGGGCAGGCCTTTCCACCTCTGACAGTCCCAGGCAAACTAAGGTATTTCCTTTCTGGTGGCAGCAGGAGGGCTTTCCAACAAGGAAGTCATATACACCTGATGATGGAGGTACTGAAGGTCTGGGGAAGGAACCTGCAGCACAGACTGAGTCCAGCAGGCAGTGGGGTGACCACTGTGGAGTGCCCAATACAGTGGATGCCCAGGTGGAGGAGCAGGAGCAAAAAAACAAAAAGCCCAATGGCCAACACAAGACACCAAAAAGGATATCTGGTAATAACCAAGTGACAATTTGCTTCTGTTTAAAGAAACATTTTATTCTATGGAAGAAACTGAAGGAACACATACAAACTGAGAGGGGTTTTAAAAAGAACACTGTTTTGGTAGTAATACTTCATTAGCAACACTGGAGAAGAGATCAAGGGCAAGCTGTGTCTATTTGCAGACAACATGAAGCTATGTAGGAGGATGGATTGTGAGGGAGGAATAAGGAATATACAAAAGGGGCCTGCTAAGATTAGAGGGGTGGTCAAAGGTCTGGCAGTTAAAATTCAATGCAAAAAAAGTGCAAGGTATTGCATCTGGGGAAAAAGAACCCCATGACAGAGTACTGGATGAGAAGGGAGAGACTTAGCACCACAAACAAGGAATGGGATCTTGGAGTTATCAACAGTAACTCACTTAAACAAACTAGTCAGTGCAACAGGGCCTATAGTAAGGCCAACAGGATGCTAGGATACATTGGGAGGGAGACTGACAGTAGGAAAAAAGAGCTGATACTACCCCTATACAGAACTCTGGTAAGGCCTCACCTGGAGTACTGTGCCCAGTTCTGGAGTCCTTACCTCAGACAAAGCAAGGATAGGTTAGAGACAGAGCAATGCAGAGTGACCAAAATGATCCAGGGACAGCAGGGTAAATCCTATCAGGAGCGTCTCATGACACTAAATTTGTACTCATTGGAAACCAGAAGGGAGAGGGGCAATATGACTGAGACCTTCAGATTCCTAAAAGGAATAAATAAAGTGAACTGTGGGGAATTATTTAGCCCAACTACAAACTCAAGGTCACGAGTGAAAGTTGGCAGGTGGGAGGTTCAGGAGAGACGTGAGGAAGTACTTCTTTACAGAAAGGGAGGTGGAGCCACGGAACAGTCTGCCAGTTGAGGTGGTGGTGGTGGGAGCAAGCATAGTAAGGGGGTTCAAACAGGCCTGGGATAGAATTAAGGGAATAGTGGCTACCAGGGCCGACACGACCAGGGAAGTTAATTAGGGTAAAGTTAGGGAGGGTTAGTACCCTGGGGGAATATTAGGTTCCAAAAACTACCCCAGGGATTTATGGAATCTGGGCAGACTGGATGGACCATGGGTCTTTTTCTGCCGTCATTTTCTATGTTCCTATGTTACTTGGTATTAACTTGGTAAATTGAGAAGACTGTTATAATTTTAAAAGTGTTTTCATGTTTAGGGGTTCTCCTATCAAAAATGATCAATAAAGCAACATGTTTTTTTAAAGGTTCCAACATAGTGCTGGTTATTATCAAGCTCTTTTGAGATGTTTTGCTACACAGAGCTTAACAGATCTGGAAGCAGCAATATCACCAGAACTAAGTACCAGGGAGTGTGGGGGAAGGTTGAAGAACTGACAGCAAGATAACAGTGAAAACTAGAAGATCAACCTCCTGTCAATTTGGAAATTTAAACAAATGTCAAAAAATGAGCAAGTCTCACTTACTCAGTAACTCACAGATGACATGTTATTTTAATTGTGGGTTGTGGAAAAAACACACAGTACAGTGGGGGAGTGGTAGCCCTTTTAGTTGGGACCTGGACCATACCTGGCCTCATCATGGCAAAACCACAGCTTAGAAATAAACGTTATATAACCGATGGTTGAATATGACACATGGATTATCTTCTGTAGCCACATAACTCACAGGCTTCTGGGGCTGACTTGACAATTAAAACACTTATGCTGAAATCTAGCTCATACATTCACAGACTTCCTTTTTTTCTTCACAGCACATGGGTACTTAGGAAGAGTTAAAAACATGTACAGTACAAGCTACAGTAGCACTTCTTAAACAACAGTATTTCATCACATCCACATATCTACTGTACCAAGCCACAGGAAACTATCACCAAGGGAAACACAGAAACAGAATTTGACAGCACATAATGTTGTTTGGTCCACCCAGTCTGCCTATTTTTCCCTACCTACATTCTCAACGCAGATCCTATTTGATCTACATCTCTTTCTCCCTCCTCCCCTTCCTTTCCATTATGATTCCCTTGTGCCTATCCTGCGCATTCTTGAACCCCATCACTGTTTTGGCCCCCACCACCTCTGCTGGAAGGCTGTTCCAGGAGTCCACCATTCTTCCTGGGAAGAAGTACTTCCTCACATCTCTCCTGAATTTACCCCGTCCAGCTTCATATCATGTCCCCTTGTTCCTGAATACTTTTTTTAAAGAAAAATACTTCCTTCCTGTACCTTATTTACCCCGGTAAGGAATTTAAAAGTCTCTGTCATATCCTCCCTTCCCTCCTCTCTTCCACGGTGTACACATTGATTTCTTTTAGTCTCTCCTTGTAGGGCTTTTGATGCAGAACCTGCACCATTTAGGTGCCCTCCTCTGGATCGCCTCCACTCTATGTCTTTCCAGAGGTGTGGTCTCCAGAACTGGACACAGTACTCAAAGTGGGTCCTTACCAGTGCTCTATACAAGGGCAACACCACCACCACCCTCTTTCTGCTGATGATACCCCTTCCTATGCATCCCAGCATTCCACGTGCCCTACCAATTGCCTGTCACATTGCCTGGCCACCTTTAGGTCATCCAATATGATTACCCCAGGTCCCTTTCCTTCTTGGTAGCCGCCAATACAACTCCACCCACTGTGTACTCCTCTTCTGAGTTTCTGTGCCCCAAGTGCATTATTTTTCACTTTTTCTCAGTGAAACCCAGCTGCCATACTCTTGACCACTCCTCAAATTTTTTCTCAGATCTCTGCATATCCTTTCCACCACCCAGAGTGTCCACCCTGCTGCAGATCTTGGTGTCATCAGCAAAAAGGCATACCTTCCCCTCCAGCTCTGCTATGTCACTTATAAAGACGTGAAAGAGGATTGGTCCCAGCACTGAACCCTGAGGTACCCTGCTGGTCACCCTCCCTTCCTCAGAGCAAACTCTGTTTACCACTACTATCTGTCTATTATCCCCTAATCAATTTCTTACCCAGTTTACCACCTTTTTATGCACCTCTAAGCTATCCGGCTTGCTCACAACTCTCCTATAATGGAACAGTATTGAAAGCCTTACTGAAATCTAGGTAGGCCACGTTCATCATTCTTTTCTGATCTAATTTCTTAATCACCTAGTCAAAGAAATCTATCAGATTTTTCTGACATGACCTCCCCCCTGTGAATCCATGCTACCTTGGGTCTGGAAACCTGTTAGATTCAAGACATTCCACAATTCTTTGCTTCAGTAGCGTTTCCATCAACTTTCCCATCACTGATGTCAAGATGGACTGGCCTATAATTTCTAGTATCTTCCCTGCTACCACTTTGGTGAAGCAGGACTGCATCTGCCCTCCCCAGTCCTCTGGAATCACTCTGGCTTCCAGTGCTCTATTTAGTAGAACTGTCAGAGGTGAAGCCAGTACCTCCCTAAGGTTCCTCAACACTAACGGATGCACCCTATCTGCCCCATTGCTTTGTCCACCTACAGATTAGTGAGTCCCTTCAGGACTCTCTCTCCTCTGAAAAAGGACTAGTGTCCATCTACCCCCCTTTAAGGCTCCAGTTGCATTTTAGCAGTTCCCCTTCACTTTCCACTGTGAACAGAAGCAGAAGTATTTATTCAAAATGTCTGCCTTTTCTTGGTCCCCCTCTGTACAGTACCCCCTTTCTCTTTTTAACCTTGTAATCCCTCCTTTGGTCTTCCTCTTTTTGCTTACATGACTAAAAAATGTCTTGTCCCCTTTTTGATACTGCCTGGGCTCAGGGCCGGTGTTAGGACTTTGGGGGCCCCCAGCAAACTCCATTACTGAGGCCCCTCGATGGGCCCCCGCATCCCCCTCCCAGGCCCCCTTCCCTGTTCCCCCTCCACAAACCCCCCAGTAATCTTTGTACATCAATCCAACTACTGCATGATTTTTCAGACACAATGACCTGGAGACACTAAGTATTACATTTCTAACAGACAGTTAATAGAATAAATTGCAAAAATTGCTCCTCTCAGCAGCTGCATATTTGTCTTTACCTCTGCTGTTCTGCTCTCTACCTTTCCAGACTCCCATCTCCCCGTACTTATGCTGCAGACACGAACCTGAGGGGGGAACAGAAATTTTCAAGTAGAGTTGGAGGAGGTGCGATAAACAGCCACGGACCTATTGGAGCCCTGTGATTGGTTCCAGCACAGCACCTCCTCCCATGTCAGCACATTCTGTGCAGCACAACAGAGGAATGTGGGGAACATGAAACCTCCCAGGGGACAGAATTGAAGGCAGGATGGTGGCGTGGACCACGTGGCGTAGTCTGGCGTTCCTTCGGGGAAATCGGGGCCCGATTTTTGGGCACCATGCGAAGCCGGCAGCAACAAATGTAATGCTTCACAGACTAAACCACATGAAAGGGCAACTGGATGAGGACATCACAAGTTGTTGATGGAGCGGCGGGCCGGAGGAATTGCTAGTGCAGTCAGCGAGGGCACAAGGGCTTGCCAGGTACTAATAATGCTGCTCAGCTAGCCTATGTTGATCGGGGGCAGTATTTTATTTTCTTATAGGATGCTGTGGTGATCCAGGCAGGGGAGTGGGGTGGGACGGATAAAAAAAGTATGCTGCTGGGCTGGTTAATGTGTTGCTGCTGGTGCCCGCCGCCAGACCCGCTACATATGTCACCCGCAGCCTGCTACATTTGGGGGCCCCCCGCAGCCGCGGGGTTCGCGGGTGCCTGACGCCGGCCCTGCCTGGGCTATTCTCTCTTTGGTTTGTGCCTTTGTGCTCCTTACTGCTCTCCTTTGTTCCCTCTCCTTCCCCTGTTACACCTCCCTATCCTCCTCCCTCTGCATCTCCTTGTATCTTCTGAATGCTACTCTCTTAGTTTTTACCTTTTCTCCTGCCTCATTCAAGAACCATAGTGGTCTCTTTTTCCTCTTTTGCTCCCTTGCTTGACACAGAGGCTTTTCACCTTCACTATGGCCATTTTTAGTTTTCCCCGCTGTTTCTCCACCCGACCCAGCTCATCCCCCCTGCCAGGTCATCCCTGAGGCATTCACCACTCATTAAAATCAGCCAGAGTCAGTGGCTCAGTAGGTAGCACACTTGCCTCTGAGGCCGGGAGATCAGAGGGCTGTGGGTTTAGTTCCCACATCTGGCACTTGGGTTAATATCTCAGTACTGACACTGCAGTGCAGCATGAGAGGGGTGCTGCACTTCTGAGGTGCCGTCTTTCGGATGAGACGTTAAACCGAGGTCCCATCTGCCTGGATTGGTGGTAGTTCAGATGGATGTTAAAGATCCCATGGCACTTATCGAAAAGAGTAGGGGTGTTTTTATTAGCAAAACAAACATATACAACAAACACATGGTCATGAACAACAAATATACATACTTAATCGGATATCATAATCCTTTTACATACCAATTAAATAAATATATCATCTATTTAATCCTTCATAAACATTTTTATCATAATCTTTATCAGGTTTATAAATGTTAAATCCACTCTTTTATTTGAACTTAATAAAATGTAAAAAACCTTTCCACCATTTTCGTAAAGTCCCAGGTGAAACTCTTAAAGCATCTGAAGTATACATTTCTCTAATTCCTTTACTATTAAAATACTAACACAAGCATATGACATTTTCTTTTGGTATAAAACCCACTGTATTCTAGCTTGCCACAAATAATATCTTAGGCAACCTAAAATAAAGTTAAAGTCCCATCATGTAGTCCTAATGAAACTAATGGTTTCAGTCAAAAATCAGAAATTGTATGACATATTAAGTAACCACTTAAATCCCCATAATTTAGCTAGATAATCCCATAATCCTGATGCATAAGTACAATCTAAAAGAAAATGTTCCATGGTTCCTCCACATTAATACATTCTAGGTAAGGACATAACCTTTCTTGTAAGGCCTTATATTTGCGTTCCTCTGACATTTAATCTTCCATAAAAATTAACCACTGTACTTCCCATTGATTCTTTGGCATCCTTGGGTTGTTTAATTGTGCCAAAACCATTGGTTTTAAAGATGAAGAGCAATTTTTAAATTCCGGCTCTTGTGGATATATTTTAACATTAAATAGTGATACAAACCCCTTGTGTTATAAGATAATACAGACTGCTTCTGTAATTCCCATTTGTATAATTTCTGAGCAACAGGCCTAAAATGCTCAGGAATATGCAAATGTCTATTAAACTTAGAGACTACTGAAAGCCAATTTTATAATATTTACTCATTACTTTTAAATTCCACGAAGCCTCAGCAATTAATTCCATTTTAATCCCTCCTTGATTGAGTTAGATATGAAAAAGCATGAGCATATACAACAGGATCTATCATACTCAACCTCCTGATTCTTCCTTAAATATGTAAAACCCCTTTTGACAGGGTTTAAACGATTGCCCCAAAGCATCTGGAAAAATAAACTATACACCTTGGTTTCCAATTCTACCGGTAATGGGAAGATCATTGCTACAAACTGTATAATGGGAAGAAGAAATTGTTTAATTATTTGTACTCTTTTTAATTTGGGTAACCTCCACTGCTTCCACCTATCTACTTTTTTTTCAATATTTCTAATTACACTGTCCCAATTATCCCTAGGTAAATTCTGTGATCCAAAGTTAATCCCCAAAATTCTTAGTGGGTTTGTTGATATATGAATTCCCTCCACCCATGATTCCTTAATCCCACTTGCCCCTATTATCAGCCCTTAGTTTTATTTATATTCAGTTTTGCATTAGAAACCTTGGCAAAATCCTCAAAAGCAACTAAGAAATGCGAAAATGAAGCACTATTCTCTAGATAAATTACTAAATCATCTGCATAAGCCTGAATATTTAACTGAAAATCACTTTCTTCATTAAAGGAATACCCTTCCATTTTGGGATGCCAACACTATTTGTAAAAGGGTCTATAGCGAAGGTATATAAAAGGGGCTGAGAAGGCACCCTGTGAACTCCAGCAGTTAATTGAAATCCTTCAGCCTTACATCCTTTCACAAAAGGAGATACAAAACTTTATTATATAGTTTCTGATTAAATTCACTAGTTTATAATGAACCCCATAATGCCTCAAAGTCGTAAAAAGAAAAGGTAAATGCACTCTATCAAAGGCTTTGTCTAAATCTGCAGCAACCAAACAACCTGTTAAGCCCATGTCTGAGAGATGATCAATTACATCACGTATTAACATGAGAGCAGACTGTATCCTTCTTTCTGACAAACCACAATATTGATAAGGCGAAATTACTTCTCCTGCATATTTTTAAGCCAATCATTTAAAATCTTAGCAAAAATTTTATAATCAGAATTTAATATTGTAATTGGCCTCCAATTAACAATATTTTGCTTATCGCCAGATTTATATATGTAGGTCAATAATCCTTCTGCAAATGAAGGGAAAATATCATTTTTATCTAGGAAATATTGAAACAAAAGACCTAAACATTGACTAAATTCCTCTGGAAAGGATTTATACAAATTATTTGTAAGGCCATCCAAACCCGGAGAAATATTTAGTTTTAATGTCCTAATGGACTCAAGAATCTCTGCATGAGAAATGTATTCCCATTCTTCTAACTTTTAAACCCTCTTAGATGAGACAGTTATCTGGTTTAAATAGTTCACTATTTCTTTTATAGAAATATTTTCATAAGAATTTAATGTGCTAAAATAATCCTTAATAACATCCCGGAGTTCCACCACTGTGGTAGCTAAACTCCCATCAGTTTTTTTTAACTCCTCCAAACCCATTGAGTCTCTAAATTCTTTGCACATCTCAAAGGGATCACCGATGGGAAATTTTTTGACTCCATTAATTAATATGGCCTGCATGGTTTTACTTCTGTCATATTGATAGTCCCTCATTTTTTCTTTTAACAAAGATATTTGATGTGAATAATCCCTCCTTGATGTGTATGCTATAGTCAAAAGTCTTTGCAGTTGCTGTCTTAAACTTAAATAACGCAAAAATTTATCATTTTTAATTTTCTTTCCATTAGCTTTAAACAAATTTCTTAAATCAGATTTTGTATCTAACCACCATTCACTTAAATCAGGATACAAAAGGCTACTGACAGTCTAGCCCTCAACAAATTTTAACCCTATTTTGATAAAGGTCAGATCTAGTAATGAATTATTCAGTTTCCATCTTAATTGTCTTTTTCTAGTCTATCAGAAAGAAAAAAACACTTAACAAAAGCAGATAATTAGGAAAATTCACAGGGAATATTTTGAATGATTCTATTCGCATATTGGGTGAGACAAACATATGGTCAATCAGGTGAAGGATTTCCCTTTTAAATGAAAACTATTTTCTCTATTTAATGAGTTATTACAATTTACTAAACCTACCTCTTTGAATATTTTACTTAAGGCATTAGAATCACAATACACTTTTTCCTATTGTTTTCTTTGAGTGAGATCCGGGACTGTACAATTAAAATCTCCTCCCATAACACTCTGACTGTTGTAAATAAGAAAGGCTGAACCATCTTTAGGCAGTTAACTCTACCTGATTTAGTTTGTGGATTATAAATGTTGATGAATCTAAACCATATACCTAACCACTTCCCATCCACTATTAAAACTCTCCCAGGTATCAGGTCAATTAGATTAAGTAACTGAAAAGAAAAGGAGTTAAATATAATCCCTACACCATCTGCAGCATCCTCCGAAAGACCAAAATGATGGGCCCCATAACCACTCTTTTTAAATGCAACCTTCTGTTCTATTGAGAACATCCAGGTCTCCTGTAAAAGCAAACTGAAAAGGGAACTCATGAATATAATGAAACAAGGCCTGTCTCTTTACTTTATTCAATAGGCTATGAGCATTCAAAGATCTCAGTACAACTTCATTACCCTTTTAAATGTTCACAAACCATTATTTTTCCTCTTTTCTTTTTTTGTCTTTGTAATTGTCTATTACCTGTGACTTAGTAGAAAGGAAGACTTTTGAGAATCGAATCATCTACCTCCTCCATATTCTCCCATGAAGTAAACAGAGCGCATAAGTATTACTAGTCTCCAAGTGGATATCTGAGGGGAGGGGGAGGAGGTTTAGGATGCAAATTCCTAGCTGATCTTCTCTGCGGTATGGCCACTACGGATTCATTTTGCTTATTAGCATTATCTACCTTTCCTGTGCCCTCATCTGAAAAACAAACTGGAGGAAAACTTAAAATATTAGGGGGGCCCATTTTCTCCTTCCTAGTATCCATCTTATTTGAAACTCCATCATGCAGACCTACACTATTTTCAGATAGAGCCTTATTTTTATTTGTAACTGTATATGGAACAGATTTTTTTTCCTCTTTTTTAAATTCCACTGATTTTATAGCCTCAGATTGTTTTGTTTTAGTATATCTTGAGTCCTCCCTTGTTCAGTGTGTTCCTAAATAAGCTTCCAGATACCTGTCATTGTCGTATGCTCCTCTATGCTGATGATGCAGTCATCTTTACCAGCAACTAGTGTCCCGAACTTCTGGAGGCAGATCTGCAGTGTGGTTTCACATCCGTGGAAGGGTGGTTCAAAGAACAAAGGCTAGTCATGAACTATAAAAAACTAAGACCACGCTCTTCTCAACGGCACAAAACAAGATCAAAAACTACCCACTGGCAATAAAGAAAGACAGCTGCACGACTCTGGAACTAGTCCCTCAGTTTAAATACCTGAGGATCACAATAGACTCCACTCTGTCCTTCTCCCATCACACTGATATCACTGCAAGGGCCATTTACAGAAGATTAGGTATACTTTACTGGCATAGACACTCCCTAACTCACAAAGCACTAGTCCTGGATATCAACAGCTCCATTATCTTCCCTGACAGATTATGGGCTGACTATACCCACAGCTGCAACACACACAGCCCTTCATCGCATTGCAATTTCCCTAAACAAAGCCTGCCAACTACTCACAGGTGCTCAGAGGCTCACCCACACCTGTGATCTTTATACTCATGCTGGCTGGTTACAACTGAAGGACAGGATATGATACCAAACCTGCACATTAGCCAAAAAAGTCTAATTAAATCTACTACCATTTGGGGTTCAGGATCTCTTGTCCCTCCCTCTAAGACCCAGAGTTACCAGAACATCTGCCTCCCAAAGTTTTTCATGTACCCAGATGCCACACTACCATAGTGCAATGTTCCTTCCCACATCGGGCAGCCCTCTGGTTAAATGCACTGCCTCCTGACATCTTGGGTGCTCCCACAATTGGATCCTTTAAAACCAGACTGCGCCACCACCTCCTTGTTTCGAGTACCTGTGTGTGCCCCAGCTAATCTGCTACTCACACCAAATCCTCCACTAGCACTTTCCCAACTTACCAGTCCTAATCGCCCTCCCAAGCACTTCCTCTCCCCTTTCCCCTCCCTCCTCCCACCCTGTCCTACATCCCTGCCTACTTAGCCCCCCCATCCCCCGCTGAACCCACTCCACTCTTATTCTTCTCTTTCTAGATGTAGGCATACATTGTACAATGCCTCAGCTTGTCTTTCCCATTGTCTTATTCAAACATTTTTTTTTAAACTGTATTTATGATCCAGCCCACCGAGGCATCTCTTGAAGGAACCCTCTCAATGCTAGCCCTTCTACTCCACTCCGTGACAGGCCACCTCCGGATTGCCCTTCACTCGAGGACCTTCCCAACACCCTGGATCACCCCCCCAGGGCAGAGCCTGCCCTCCCGTGGTGGCATCTATCTGAAATTAGAGGGTCCGATTATCTCATGAAGTTGGGCCTGGATACCCAGAGTGACCTGCCCGGAACTGGGGATGTGAGGGATGTCCCTGGGGTCCTCATCACTTCCTCGGTAAGCCAGGGATTTTTCTTGGAGTTTTTCTACCACCCCAGCTCCCACCTCCCGAGGTGAAGCTTGGACATGCAATGACGTCCAGTGTCCACTAAGCTCCACGCTTGCCTTACAGCTGTGGCGCATTGTGGCTTCCTCCAGCTGTCGCTAGGGGACATGCGAGAGCGATGCATTGCCCTACAACCCCCCTGGGAAAGGAGAGCTGTCCTCCGGATGCTCCATCCCTTCCTGCCCCTGCCGACCCCTGGCAGCCCAGGCTTGTTTCCGAACCCAGGTCGCTGGCACAGTGTGAGGTAAGGTGACTAGTGCCTTAACCCTCAGTGCCACTGGGCTGGCCTTGCCTTATTCAAATATGTTGTATTCCAATGTTTATTGTCCTTAACTTTTGTATCTGCTGTCTCATGTAACTGACATGGAATCTTAAAAGAGCATACGCTCACAGGTGTTTTCCAAGATTTCAATAAATAAATAAAAATTGCCAGTGCCCTTTACGGGTAACCCTTGTCTCGGTACTTTTGTGCTGAGGTTCATTGACTTTTAGATTATTTTCCTATCTTAGGCTCCACCATGACCCAAATCAGTAAGACCAAACTATGACTGGTTCATAATTCCCCAGGGCTGTTACAGAACATGCACAATGAAGAGAGAGCTTTACATCTGGAAATCAATGGTATAAACTGGATATATGCCGCTTATCATCACTTTTAAGGGGGCAGAACTTCCATAACTCATTGGCTCTGAGATGCTATTTCGAATTAAGGTTGAGTGATGGAATCCTCAGACTTTTAAAAGCACTATTGGAGCCGGTGTGATAACTCACTCATGACTCTGCCATGGGTGAGTTATAGTCCTGCCATTCATTAGTAAAAATATGTAATCAAAAAGTCCTACTTGATGAATCAGTAACAACACTACGTTCAGTATTTTTACATTAATTTACCATAATTAAACATTTAATTGTTCAGGAACCGTAGTTGCATCCCTCCTGTGGAATACTATGGCAATCAAATTGGTCAGAAGACGATACTGCCCATTTTCGACTACTGTGATGTAGTCTATGGTGCTGCCACTAAGTCCTCCCTGGCCAGACTGGACACCCTCTTCAATTCCTTCTTCCGCTTTGCCCTGGATGCCCCCCCTCGCACCTATCACTGCCATCTTTGTCATGCCCTATCCTTCCCCCCTCTCTCACAAATAGGCAACTCTCCCACTTTGCTAAATTCACCTCCAAGCACTGGTTGGGTGAGCTCCTTTCCTACCTCACCTCCTCCTTTATAACACCCCACCACCTTCCCATTCCCTTAGATCAACCGACTCTCGTACCCTGTTTGTCCCCCACAGACCTACCCAAATTGGCCAATCTGGTTACTCTCACCGCCTCCCAAAATTTGGAATCCCCCCCCCTGCAAAATCCAGCACTCATCCTCCACCTACTCCATCAACTCTGCCCTCAATAATTACCTTGCACCTAGCTGCTCCTGCCATGTCCCTCCCTAATTCCCTCCTCTAAGGCCTGAACAAACCCTACCCCCTACCCTCACCTTCATTTTACCGTGTACACCCCACCCCCAAATCTTTAGCCCTCCTTCCCTTTCCTCATATTGCTTCCCCTTACTGGTCTCCTTTGATCTCTCACAGAATGTAAAGGACCCCGAATGCTCTCCATGGATCCCTCTCCTACCCACCCAAGGGGCTTGTATCGCTCATCTACTCCCTTCCCCCACCATCTTAAAAGGGTCTCTCTGAGACATTGTCTTATCCTCTTCTCTCTTGTCCCCCCAGTCCCCTTGCAGGGTTCCTTGCATCCTGAAGGGATCTCCAGGGACACGACTCTTCCCCCTCCCTCACCTCACCCCTCCCTCCCCTTTCTTTCACGTAAGCTCTTGTTTACTTATTAACCCAGCACTTATTATTGTCCACTTGTTCTACATGTTATGCGCAACACTGTTGTAACACTGTAACAGCTGCCTTACAACTGTATGTTAATGCTGATCATTTAACTTGAATGTTTAATGTCTCATTCCAGTTGTACTCCTCCCCCCTAGGTCGCACTGGGAGACGAGCAACTTGTTGCTCAGTGTGCCTTCCTAGTGAAACATTTCAATAAATAAATAAATGGCAATGATTAGTATGATACTTTCCTTTTAACAATATGATCTACAAGAGATCACTGCAACAACCTTGATACAAAGTTTAGGATAGATTCAATGACAATCTATTTCAAGCATGCTTGCAATGTTAACTTTATAAATAAAGAATGTTGCCAACGTCATTGATATGCTCTATGCTGCCAGGAAACTAAGCCTTGCGTAATAATGTACTAATGTACTGGCTTAGCATTTTGCAGCGTGCTCAGCATAGTTGTTTATGAGAGACACCCTTGACCTCTACTGAAAAGACCGCTTTAGACACTTAGCATTTCCTTCTTCTGGATAAAAACAATCTGTCCTTAATCACAACTCCACTTTCTTTTTTTTTTCCCTCTTCCCTCAAACATCTTAATCATTCATGCTGTCAGAAATCCAAGTGTCATGCTTGATTCAGAACTCACCTTCTCGTCTCAGATCTCCCTTTCTGCATTTCTGTCCATTTTCACCTTTAGAACTTCACACATATATCTGCCTATGCTCTGACCCATACTCTCCTAAAACCCTCATTTATATCTTTCATCTGCACTTTACAGCTACCTCCTCCCTCAGCTCGAAGTGGTACTCCAAATATGTGGATTGAGTTTTTATTGCTGTGTCGATGATATGCAGCTGTATGTTTCACTTAAGCCTAGCCTGGACAATCTGTTAGTGGTGCTGGAAGAAGGTCTGAATGAGGTTGGATTGTGGATGTCTTGTAGTCAGCTAAAGTTGAACTCTGGTAAGTCAGAGATATTGCTAGTGGGTTCAGATCACCTAACAGCAGTTTTCTTAAATAACCTTGAGCTCTCTTCCATGAATGGAGTCCAGCTGGAGGCAAGGTAGGTGGTACGGAACCTGGGTGCAACACTGAATGATGGACTTACTTTGGAGAATTAGGTGCTGGGGTTTGTCTGGAGTTGCCATTTTCACCTGTATAACTAGGTTGCACCCCTACCTCAGCCAGGATGCTCTAACCACACTAGTACATACTTTTGTCACCTCACCCCGACTACTACAAAGAATTATACTTGGACCTTAATGCTAATCTTATGCAGCGCCTTCAACTGGTATAGAATACAGCAGCTCATTTCAATACTAGGACCAGCAGTAGAGACTATATTACTCCAGCCATGCAAAGGCTGCACTGTTTGCCAGCTAGGTGGCTGATAGGTTCTTTAAGGTTCTTTTGCTAACCTATAAGGCCTTAAATGGACTGGGCCTTCAGTATATTCAGGAGCTGTTGGATTTGGTAACCTATAAGGCACTGAATGGACTGGTCTGAGTTTCTTCAGGAGTTGTTGGACACCCTCTGTACCATAAGAAATTACTGAGACTGTGTTCCACTAGAGGAGTTCTGCTCGAGATCTTTAAGACTTGTTTAAAATCTGCTGGGGACTGGGTCCTAGGGTGCTGTCTCATGACTTTGGAAAGTTCTCCCGACAACTATCGATATGGCCCACTCTGTAAACCACTTTAAATTCTCCTGAAGACTTGGCTAGTCTAATCAGTGTGCTTCCGAACTGATCAGAAGACTTGGCTCTTCTAGTCAGTATTTCCAAACTGGCCGAAGACTTGGCTATTCTAGTAAGTTTTTCCAAATTGATTTGGCCATTTGAAACTGTATTTTACGTATAGAACAGATGACTAAGATCTCAAAGATGTCATCATGCAACATTTTGAATGATACGCATTTATTTTGTTTTGTCTATTTTATGTTTTTGAAACTGTACAGCATCTTGGGTTTTGGCAAGGCATTTTCAAATAAATTATCTATCTATCTATCTATCTTTCTAATTTATGCCATCCTCAAGTCCCAGATCACTTAGCTTCAAACTGTCCCAATTACTGATGGGTGCCTTGCCTGTACCATCCTAGGTAAACTTCACTGGTTCTCCACCCAGTTCAGAATCCTCTACAAAATGTCACTCCTTACCTTCAACATTCTCCAAGGACTCACCCTCTCATATTTCTCTGAGTTCAACTTAACCCTACTCCGATCATGTATCTCTCTTCATGACTCCTGATGTTCATGTACATGAAACAATGCTTGAGAATGGCTGCTAAGGGTAACAGGCAGAAGAGACCAATCTGGTTCTCTAAGAACATCAGAGAGACACTTACAGCCAAAACATTGGCCTTCATCAGCTACAAGGAGAAACAGGTTGGGGGTGGGGATGGAGCAAATACCGAGTAAAGATGATGGAGGATGCAAAAGCAGACAAAGAGCTGTGTACTGTGGAGGCAGTCAAGGGAGAGGGAAAAACAGTTCTTCAGGTACATCAAGGAAAAAAGAAAGATGGGGGGGAATTGTTAGGCTGACGGAGGGGGGCATGGCAGCAAAGAAGGATGAACAGAAGGCATCCATTCTAAACGACTATGTCTGCTCAGTATTCACAGTGCAGGACAGCAGACCTGTGCTAGAAAGTGGCATAAAGGCTGCTGCAATGAAACTCCCACAATTTGGGTGGGTGGTAATTACAAGAGAAAGGGTTAGGAGCCAGTCCAGTGGCATGGAGGGCTGAGGCACCAAGCCTCACCTGCTGCCACGCTGGTGACCCGGGATCAGAAGCGACCTCAGGGCATCGGGGGTTGGCCAGGGAGAAGAGGATCCTGTGACCCAAGGACTGCACTCCTCCTCCTCCTCCGGGGAGAGAAGGGGATCACTGGCCAGTGTTAGCCTGGCCCCTAGCAGACGCTGGGGGTTATGAACATACGAACATATGAAATTTGCCAGCAGATGAAGGTCTAGCGGTCTATCAAGTCTGCTCGAATGTATAGCCAGCACCCCTTATTCTGCAGCTGCCCCTCCCTTCCACCCTTCCCCTTCACTGACCCTCCCCCTTGTCCTGTCCCATCCCCTTTTGAAGCAGTCCACTGTTCTACTGGATACCACTTCTGCAGGTAACGAATTCCACCCAGCCACCACCCTCTCTGTAAAAAGTGTCTTCTCATCTCCCTCCTGAACCTTCCTCCCTCCAGTCTCATATCATGGCCCCTGGTGTCCCTCCCCTCTCTCTTACTTAGAACAGCCCCTATGTACCTGTCTTGTTTATTCCTTTCATGTACTTAAAGGTTTCAATCATGTCCCCATCCCTCCTCTCCTCCAGTGAGTAGATGTTCGACTCCCTCAGCCTCCTCTCGTATGATAAGTCCCCCAGCCCCTTGATCATCTTTGTCACCCTGCACTGCACCCCCTCCAGTAACTTAATGTCCCTCTTCAGATACGGGCGCCAGTACTGCATGCAGTACTCCAGGTGTGGTCTAACTAATGACCTATACAGTGGCAGAATCACCTCCTCCCTCCTCAAGGATATACCCCTAGCAATACAACCCAGCATTTTGTTGGCCTTTGCAGCTGCCTTCCTACATTGTGCCGAGTTGTTCATTGACCCTGTAATGAGCACCCCAGATCCTTCTCCTCCTCTGTCTGGGCTAGCTGCACTCCCCTAGCTGGTAACTCCTCCTTGGGTTCTTCATCCCAAAATGTAGCACCTTGCACTTTTGGCATTAAACCCCAGTTGCCAGGTGTCTGACCAGGTTTCAAGCTTTGCCAGATCATCCTGCATCCCCTGCCATCCCCCTAGGTCATCTACCACTGCTCCTACCTTGGTATCATCATCAAACAGACTGATCTTGCTCTTGATGTCCAATGATATGTCTGCAATGAATATCCCAAACAACACTGGTCCCAACACCGAGCCCTGTGGAACACTGCTCATCACTACCCTTGGGTGTGACAGCTCCCCACCACCACCACCCTGTGTTGCCTTCCTGAAGCCAGTTCCCTACCCACCTCACCAGCTTTGCACCTGCCCCTGTGCCTACTAACTTACTTCCCAGCCTTCCATGCGGCACCGAGTCGAATGCCTAACTGAAGTCCAGGTACAGGACATCCACTGCATGACCCCTGTCCAGTTGCCTAGTTACCCAGTCATAGAACTCCATCAGGTTGGTCTGGCAGGATCTGCCCCGTATGAAGCCATGCTGTCTGGTGTCCTGTAGTCCTTTGGCCTCTAGGAGGACCACCAGCCTTTCCTTCAGGATAGTCTCCATTAGCTTACCCACGATGGATGTGAGGCTCACTGGTCTGTAGTTTCCTGGTTCATCCTTGAGGCCACTCTTGTGGAGGGGCACCACATGAGCCATCCTCCAGTCCTGAGGTACACACCCTGAATGTAGTGAGGCATTAAATAGGTCTGTCAAAGGTCCTGCAAGGACCTCTGCCAGCTCCTTCAGTACCCTGGGGTGGATGCCATCTGGGCCTGGCGCCTTATCCACCCTCAGTGCCTTCAAACCCTCCCAAACTCTGCCTCCATGATTTCCCATCTGTCACCCCCCATTTCTGCCATTTCTCCCCTTGGGTGTCCCCTTCTTCTCTTTAGTAAATACTGAGCAGAAGTAATCATTTAGTGCTTCTGCCTTATTGTTCCCTGCTTCCACCCAACCCCCTTTTCCTAATCTTTACTATGTGGTCCTTACAGCTCCTTTTCTCCTGATGTACCTAAAGTCTTTCTCCCCTTCTTAATGCCTTGTGCCAGCCTGAGTTCCGTAGATGCCTTGGCTCCCCTTACTGCCCTTGTCACCTCCTTCGATTCTGTCAAGTACTCCTCCCTGTCCTCCCCTCTCCCTGTTTTCTTGTACTTCTTAAAAGCAGCTCTTTTCCTCATTACCTTTTCTATGACCTCCTTGCTCAACCAGCTCAGTTTCTTAGCCCTAGCCTTCTTGCTCTGGGCCTTGCAGCAGGTTTTGGTTGCCTCCACTATCCCCAGCTTTATGAGCTCCCACCTCTGGTTAGTGTCCATACTAGACTGAATTCTGGCCAGGTACCATTTTATCACTTCCCCCATCCTCCCAAAGTCAGCCCTCCTAAAGTCCAGCACTCTTGTGCCAGATTCCACTTCTTCCTTGTCCATATCCAATGTGAGCCATACTGAGTGGTGGTCACTCCCTGACAGCGGTTTCTCCACTGTAAGTTCTCTCACAGAGCCCCCATTTGCCAGCACAAGGTCAAGGGTATTCCATAACCTGGTTGGTTAACTGATCATTTGCAGAAGGAAGCTGTCCTGGAAGGCATCCAGCAGTACCTGTTCCCTTCTGTTCCTGGTTGTTGGGGTACTCCAGTCCACTCCTGGCATGCTGAAGTCCCCCACAATCACCACACTACTCTTCTCGCAGGTCCTCCTGATCTGTCCCGCTAGTTCCGTGTCTAACTCTTCCGTCTGAGATGGCGGCCAATACACCACTCCCATTCTAAGAATCCTATTCTTGGAATCCTGGATTACATCCAAATTGACTCCGTACTACCCTCCTCCCCTTCCTCCCTTACACACTTCAGTCCTTCCTTCACATATAGTGCCACCTCCCCTCCTTTCCCAATCACCCTGTCCCTACGAAATAACCTGTACCCTGGTACAGACAGGTCCCAGTCATTGTATTGGGTGGCCCATGTTTCTGTGATGGCTGCAATGTCCACCGCTCCCTCTGCCATGAGCACTTGTAACTCTGCAGTTTTCCTCCCAAGACTCCTAGCATTAAGGGTAACCACCTTCCACCACCACCCCCACCCTCCTTTACTAGCATTACCAATAGTACTTGCCATTTGTCCTTTGTCACTTTTATGGGGGGTAAGCTCATATGGTTTCCCAACCTGTGGTCTCTACATGTCTCTTGCCCAATTGCCCCCGCTTCTAGTTTAAATTCCTACTTCCTCTGTACTCCTCCATCCTCTGTTTCAACACTTTCCTTCCCTTCCCTCCCCACTCAAGTGTAATCTGTCCTTGGCATGGAGACTACTGTCCTCCCAGGACAGTACACCAATGCTGCAGAATGGAGGCAGAGGCGGGACAGATTCCCAGCGTGCTGCGCACAACAGCATGCGCGACACTGCCATTGGCATCACTGCACACCCTTCCTCCACGCTGGAGAGAAAATGGGGAAAAAACATCCCGGTCATGCACGATGACCACCGGCCTCCACAGGCTCCACACCCTGGTGACTCAGATGCCTTCCAAATCTGGATCCAGTCTGGCAGGTCAAGGAAACTCTCCCCCCCCCCGCCACGGAAGGCAAGCCGTGGGGGATACCTGGAGAAGTTAGTCCTGGGGGATGCTGGGGTGACGGGGCTGGGAGTTTTGGTGGGAAGGAGGGGGCAATCAGGATGGGGGGGGGAACAAAGCAACTAAAAAAAAAAAAAAAAAAGGGTTACAAAGGACAGGCAGCCTTGAAAATGGACAAGGCTCCAGGGCTGTATGGGATGCTCCCAAGGATGCTTACGGAACTGGCATCAGAACTGCTGGAAACCAGTGTTGGGTAAGTTACTTTTTCTCTTACTTTCTATTACTTTTGGAAACTTGTTCCAGAAAGCTCTGTGCAGTCACTAGCAAGGATGGGGAAGTACTGGAAAAAGTAATACACCTTACAGTTACAATTATTTATGCCTTTTTATACAAAAGTAATATGTAACTGTAACTGATTACATTTATTTGAAAGTAACTAGTAACTAGTATACAAAAGTGGGAACAAAGAGGAAGCGGGGAACTACAGACCAGTCAGCCTCACCTCGGTAGTGGGGAAGATCATGGAAACACTACTGAAGGAGAGATTGGTGGAACATCTGGTTGTCAATGGACTGCAGGATCCAAGGCAGCATGGTTTCACCAGGGGTAGGTCATGTCAGACCAACCTCATTGAATCTTTTGACTGGGTGACTAGGGAGGTGGATCAGGGGAGGGCAGTGGACATGGCCTATCTGGACTTCAGCAAGGCCTTTGACACTGTGCCACATAGAAGACTATTACACAAACTTTGGAATATGGGTGTGGATAGGACAGTAGTGTGGTGGGTAGGTAACTGGCTGGGTGGCAGGACACAGAGAGTGGTGGTAAATGGCTGTCACTCCACAGAGGGAAGATTGACCAGTGGGGTACCACAGGGATCAGTGCTGGGACCGGTCCTATTCAATATCTTCATCAGTGACATTGCGCAGGACCTAGAAGGCAGAATTTTACTGTTTGCTGATGACACAAAGCTCTGTAACAGAGTAGACACACCAGCAGGTGTAGACTGAATGAGAAGGGACCTGCAGAAATGTGAAGAATGGTCAAGGGTTTGGCACTTGAAATTCAATGTAAAGAAGTGCAAGATAATGTATATGAGGCACAAAAACCCTGGCACAACATATCAGTTGGGGGTGAGGATATAGCATGCACCAAGCAGGAAAGGGATCTTGCGGTTATCATCTCTGATGACCTCAAGGTAGGGAAACAGTGTGACAAGGCAGCAGGTAAAGCAAATAGGATGCTGGGATGCATAGGCAGGGGCATCACCAGTAGGAAAAGGGAGGTCATGATTCCACTACACAAGACACTAGTGAGGCCCCACCTAGAGTACAGTGTACAGTTCTGGAGACCTTACCTACGTGAGGATATAGACAGGGTAGAGAAGGTTCAGAGGAGGGCAACAAAGATGGTACATGGATTGCATCACAACTCCTATGAGGAGAGGTTGAAGGAACTGAATATGTACTCCCTGGAGGAAAGGAGGGAAAGAGGGGACATGATAGAGACATACTAGTATTTTACAGGGAGGAACAGGGTGCAAGAATACACTATTTTTAAGCGAAAAAATGTTCCAGGACTAGAGGGCATGGGATGATGTTGGAGGGAGGACGATTCAGAGGAAATGTGAGAAAGAATTTCTTCACAGAACGGGTGGTGGACAAGTGGAACACCCTGCCTGAGGAAGTGGTGGGGGCTGAAACAATCACGGGATTTAAGAATGCATGGGATAGACATAAAGGAATTCTGGAGGTCCGGGGTAAGGGACAACAGAGTTCTAGGAAAACATAAACTGAAGTTACAAACTCAAATGGGCAGACTAGATGGGCCACAGGCCCTTATCTGCCGACGCTGTCTATGTATCTATGTATCTAACTTATTACTTTCAAATGTCATCTGTTACAATTTATTATTTTTGTATAAAAATAAATAAGTAACTGTAACTGTCAGGTCTATTACTTTTTCTAGTACTTTTCCATCCTTGCTAGTGACTGCACAGAGCTTCCTGGATCAAGTTTCTAAAAGAAATAGAAAGTAATAGAAAAAGTAACTTACCCAACACTGCCAGAAACCCGGGCAGGGCTATTTAGTAGCTCACTATAGTGAGGGGTGGTTCAGAGCAATTGAAGGATAGTGGATGTGGTGCTGTTGCACAAGGGAGAGCATAGAGAAAAACCAAGAAATTACAGGCCCATTAGTCATACCTACATTTTACAGGAGATAAACTGGTGGAGACACTAAAGGACCTAGTGGACTACTTGGAGAGAAATGGGCTTCAGCATAGTAAGCAGCCTGCGGATTCATGCCAGTGACCTCTTGTCAGACCAACCTGATAACATTCTTTGACTGGATAAGAAGAGCAGTGGATAGGGAACAAGCTGTATAACTTCAGCAAGGCATTTGACTTGGTGACACACAGAAGGTTGTTAAAGAATTGATCAGATCTGTGACCAGCGAAGGACCTAGTTAGGTGTGTTGGAGATTGTTTGGGGGAGACAACAAAGGTGGTAAGGCTCTGGGAGTAGAAGGTTATCCCTCTGAATTTTATAAATGTAAGACATTGTATCCCCTTTTGCAGCCACTTATGCACCGGACCTTTACCTCTATCCAAGAGGGGTCTGCCCCTACCCCTTCTTGGAGTTAGGCTTTGCTATCACCTATTTTAAAGCCTGGAAAAGACTCAGCTTTTCCTTCCTCCTATAGGCCTATTTCTATTCTTAATTGGGATTATAAATTCTTTATGGCGATCTGGGCATGTAGAATGGAGGGCCTTCTCCCATTGTTACTTGACCAGGACCAGGCCAGTTTTGTTCATAAGCGCCATGTTCACGATAATGTGCGTCGTACTTTGCTTTTGCTTGACCATGTCATAAATCACTCTATTCCACTAGTCCTGGCTAGTCTTGATGCGGAGAAGGCCTTTGATTGGGTTCACTGGAATTGTCTTTAGTGTCCCCCATACCTTTAATTTTCCAGTATGTTTTATTTCTATGTTACAATGACTTTATCTCCCCTCCACTGCAATGGTTAAGGTTAATGGCACTATTTCTCACCCATCTGTATTACAGTGGGGTACTAGACAAGGGTGTCCCTTGTCTCCTCTATTGTTTGCGCTATATCTAGTCACTTACTCTGCCAACCCCAGTACCCAACACAAATGCAGGCCGATCTCAGCATATGTAACCAGATGTCTGTATATTACCGTATAATCTGTATCATACTATATAATTTGTCACTATTATTGTGTTATCAGGCCGATCTCAGCAAATGTAACCAGCTGTCTGTACACTACTGTTTAATCTGTATCATACTGTATAATTGTCATTTTTATTGTGTTATTTACCTTTGCCATGTAATCCCGGGTCGCCCCTGAAAAAGGGACCTCCGAGGCCCAGTGGGCTTACCCGGTCACCAAAATTTAATAAATAAATAAATAAATATAGAGCCTTTAGCTTCTCATACATATCTCTCTGACTCTATTTCTGGTATTCCTTTAAGAGGGTGTGACTATCGCATTTCATTGTTCGCAGATGACATTCTTACTCTGTCAGATCCTGAAGTATCAATTCCAGCAGTTTTTAACATTTTGGCTACATTTGAGCCTTTGGCGGGGTTTCGCCTTAATAAAGATAAGTTTTGTCCTTTCATTATACTCCTTCATCTTTAGTGTGTAATATCTTGCACATCCGTTGGAATAGGAATTGTTTAAAATATCTTGGAGTAGTCCTCCCACGTCATTTAGATCATTTAGTCTTGTTTAACTGTGAGCCATTAACTGAGGCACTTGAATTAGGCCTGCGTTGGCGGTCAGAATTCCACTTTTCCTTTCTGCAAAGGATAGATATTGTCCAAACAAATATTCTCCCAAGAATTTTTTTTTCAAACTTTACCATCCCCTCCTCCTTTATATTATATTCGTGACTGGCACCGTATGATTTTTCGTTTTATCTGATCTGGCCATAGGCCTTGGGATCACTATTCTGTTCTTCATCTACCTATCACTAGTGGGGCCTTAACTTTCCGAATCTGCGCTGGTACTTGCTAGCTAGTCAGCTGTGCATATTCTAGTTATGGGTGTAGGAGAGCTACCAGTCACAGTGGAAGGATATAGAGTTTATTCTTAATGATATGTATGATGCATCTCACCTTGTTTCTTTTATCCTTCTTCCTACCTCCCTGTCTCCAAGTTTGCTAGATTTACTCAGGTCCCCATTCGAATCTGGCACAATGTTAATAAGTGTTTAACTCTGTCTGAATATTTCTGGCTTTCTGCTGTAACTTGGGATACTAGGAACCTCCTCTTAAATTCTGAACTGTTTTTTTAACATTGGGCCCAGAGCGGATTGGTTTATTGCCATCAGGTTATTGGCACTCTGGACTTTCGTTCTCTTTCTGAGTTGCGCATGCAATTTGAGTTACCTCCCTCACTTTTACAAGTACTTACAATTCCATGCATTTCTCACCATTCTTCCCCCCAATTAATCCACCTACCTGATCGTCCCTCACTGTTGTATACTTTGTTTCAGCGGAGTCAATGCAGTTAACCAACTCCTCCTTTGATTAGCCGTATTTACTTTATTTTCCATCTCCAGTCATCAGCATCCACCCTTTGGATATTTCACAGATGAGGCAAGGACTGTGAGCTATTTTGTGATTTAGAAACTCGGGGAAAGCATCATCTGACTTCTTTTAAGCTTACGGTTTCACTTTATCTAAAATAATTTTCTTGGCAGTGTCGACTGTGGTTTTTCTTGACCCCAGCTGTGCAATCGAAGTATCAGGTAGGATTATCAGCTGCATGTTGGCAGGGTTGTGGTGAAGTTATCGCTGATCATTCCCATGTTTTTGGTCCTGCCCATCTCTAAATTATATTAGGAGGCCATGCTCTCAGCTTTTTCTACTTTGTTTGACATACCCTCACAGTCTTTTGCTGGTTTGGTACTCTTCCATGTATCCCCTGAGGCCCCCAGACTGGGCAGGAGACAGTTGCAGTTGCTTTTAATTCTTGCTGTATGTGCTTAAAAGGTCATAACTAAGTTGTGGCTTACCCCTAAACTTCCAAACTGTTTGAAATGGATTAGGCTAGTTGATTCCATTTACAGTTTTGAAAGATGCTCCAATCATTATTTAGATCGTATGGAAATATTCCAGCAAATATGGCAGAAGTGGGTATTGTTTCTTGCTGATTCTGAGATATCTTTTGTTCCGTGATTTCATACATAGGTCTTTTAATTTTGTGCTGTTAGATTCTAGCCCATCCTGGTAGGAGCTGGTGACTTGAGTGTTATTAATTCTTATGTTCTCTCCCTTCTTTCCTCAACGGGCGAGACCGGTTTAGCTGTTCATGCTGGTAGCTTATTGTGTAACAGAAGCAATGTGGAAATATATTTAATGTATTTCTTCCTATGTCCAAACTATTTTATATTGTTCTGTCTTTATACAGATCATTGTAATTTCTTTTTTCTTGTTCTGCATTACATATTGTACTAGTTCACCTTCTTTAATAAAACTGCTATTATAAAAAAAAGAAACTCAACTGCCAGACACCCAACCACTCCTGTAATAGGCTTAGGTCCTTTCTCATTTTTTCCACCCCCTCCGGTGTGTCCACTACGTTGCAGATCTTGGTGTTATCTGCCAAGAGGCACACCTTTCCCTTCCAGATGCTCTGCAATGTCGCTAATGAAGACACTGAATAGGACTGGCCCCAGAACCGACCCTTGTGGCACCCCGCTGCTCACCTCCCCCTCCTCAGATTTCATGCCATTTACCACCACCCTCTGAGTCTTGTCCCTTAGCCAGTTCCCAACCCAGTTTATCACTGTAGGACCCTCTCCCAGGCTCCACAATTTATTTAGCAATCTCCTATGCGGGACGGTGTCGAAGGCCTTGCTGAAATCCAGGTAGGCCACATCCACCGCCTCTCTCTGATCTACCACCCTGGTTACCTAGTCAAAGAATCCATGCTGCCTTGGATCCTGTGCCCCGCTATCATCCAGAAACTTCACTATACTCTCCTTAAGTAAGGAATCCATTAGTTTCCCCACTACTGACGTCACGCTTACAGGCCTGTAATTGCCTGTCCCCTCTCTGCTTCCACTCTTGTGGAGAGGGACCAACAAATTGCTATTGTAACTGAGGACTGTAATGTTATTGTAACTGAGGACTTCAAGCACGTCCTTTTGCATCGACCATTATATAATGGTGTAAAAGCCAAGTTGCTTTTCAAATGAATGTATACTTGTGCTTTTATATTTCATAGTGAATCACTCTGTAATGACATTAATTTGTTTTGGTTTTTTTGTTATGATTTTCACTCCCTCCCTGGCCCCAGTCAGCTCCCCGTCCAGCTGCCGTCCTGTCACTCCACTCCTTCAGGCCCTCGCCCCCTGTAACCTACGTGGCTTACCCTTTGTGACAGGGTGGAGGGGAGTCCCCCTTACTCACCCACAAGGCATGGATCCAGTTTCAGGGGCGTTATCTCCAGAGCGGAGCATGGGGACAGCCATCAAGCTGCTATGACCAGCCACCAGGGACACTTTTTCCGATTTTCTCCCCATGATGCACAGTGTGCAATGATGCCGGTGGCAGGTCCGTGCATGCTCCTGTGTGCGGGTCTGCCAAGCATCAGCCCAGTTTTCTTTGCAGCGGTGTATCGTTGAACCCCAGCCTCCGCTAGGGGTCAGGCATGCTCCGACCGCTAGTCACCCCCCCAGAGATGGAGAGTAGTCCGACAGATGCTCGATCCATCTCCTCCCTGCCATTCCCCCAGTGGCCCATGCTCATTCCTGAACATGGGTCGCTGGTGTGGCACGAGGTGTGGCATCCAGTGCCTCGACGCTCAGCGCTACCGGCCGGCCTGACAATAATTTGTTGATAATAAAAATTCTGAACTTGAATTACTCGGGGGGGGGGGGTAGCAGTCAGGAAGGGAATGGGGGTAGGCGAGGGTGAAAACCCCATCTAGACAATAAGTTATGGAGTAGAGAAGTGTAAAACTAGGCAGACAGCATGGACCAATAGTCTTTATCTGCCAAAACTGTCTATGTTTCTGCATCCCTGCATCCCTCCCCCAATCCCGTCTTCTGTCTGACATTTTTTTCTGTGCTGCTCCAGCTTTCTGAAACACTGTGCCTCTGTTTTATAACTAAATCCCCCTCCCTCCTTCTTCAAATCCTGCCTATAAAACTACATTCTCCATTGCATACCAGTATAACCTTTTCTGCTACTCTAGTCCTGTCCCATCACTGATCTACTGGTCACAAATGACTGCAGCTCAGTGTTACCCTGAAGTGCAATGTTATCAGCTGGATCAGTATTGCTTTTCATTTGGGCTGGTCTCCCACAGCACAGTCCTGCAATGTTGGAGATCTGAGTTTTGGACTGGCCACAGCAGGGCTCTTGTCCACTGGGCTGGCAAAGAGCTGGTGCACCATGGAGGTGGTGATGTGCTGTCTCTAGGGGGAGAGAGGGCTACAATGCTTTTGTTCTCCAGCAAAAACAGTCTTCAAGCAACAAGCAGCCAGGACATGGCAGGTTCCTGTAATCAACTTAGTCATTGTTTGATGTGATGACAAGTAGTATGCACTCCAGAAAAATGGGAAAAGTGGGGAGAAGGACATAAAAAACAGACTGCTTTGAGTTTGCCTGTATCCCTAAAATGTTGTGTCTTTTCGATAAATATGTGGCTATATTACCATATGTTAACCATTAGGCTTGGTAAGGCAAGTTTATTTGTTAGGTGTGCTCTCCCAGAGGCTCAGAACGCCATACAGGGACATAAAACATAACATAATAAACTTATTCATTAATAAATCAACACATAAAATTACATTAGGCAAGACAAGGCAATTGTATGTGTATGGTGCTCAATCCCAGAGGCTCTGGGTGCCTCACACAGAACCAGAAAGGGACAAAGATAAACACAAAGAATAAAATAAATGCAATAAATACAGATATTAAAATTCCAATATGCTACATTAAAATCAAATTCTGAACTAATCAATACACAAGATCAGATTTCTACTTCGGGGAAGGCCAAGGAAAAGAGATGGGCCATAATGCTCCTCTTAAACACCTCGACCAATGGGGCCTCTTTCACAAAAGGTGGAAAAGAGTTCCAGAGGGCAGAGCCAGTGGCACTAAAGTCATAGTCGCCAGAGGTTTTCAATCTAACGCTCGGAACAGTGAGGAGGCCCCTGGTCGAGCAGTTGAGGGAATGGACTGAAGATGCAGGAGTCAGGAGATCGGGCTAAATCTGTGCAGGGCCTTATAGGTTAGCAAGTCCACCTTGAAGATGATCCTCCACCTGACCGGCAACCAGTGCAAAGCCCGCAGGACCAGGGTCACATGACTCGACCTAGAAAGGCCAGTCAGCTGCCAAGCCGCTGTGTTCTGCACTAGCTGTTGCCTGCGAAGGATCCCTCCAGCGACCCTGAAGTAAAGAACATTACAGTAATCCAGCCTGGACATTAGGTAACAATTAACTCAAACAACATGCTTGATAATAAAGGAGGCACTATAAAGCCCTCTTGAAGGCCTCCACTGAGCTGGCAGAGTGAATATGTGGTAGCAAGTAGTTTCACAGAACAGGGACTGCCACCACAAATGTCCAGTCAACACACAGCTGTAACCTGGAGCCAAGGCACCAACAGCAGGTCAGTTTCAGTGCCATGGAGAAAGCAGAACAAAGTATGCAGAGACAGAAGATCTTTCAGGTTACCAGAACCCATACTGTGTAGGGCCTTGTATACCAACAAGCCAATCTTGATGCTGAGGTGCCACTGACTAGGCAGCCAGTGCAGAATGGTGTACCAACTATTAATCAGGATGCTGTGTTTTGCACCAGATGCAGGTGGCAAATCAGACTCCCAGATAACCCTAGGTAAAGAGCGTTGCAGTATTACAACCTGGATGTGATGAAGGCATGGGTAATCGTAGCCAGGCCTCTGGGCACAAGATACGGTTTAATATCGAGAGCTATTATGAAGCTCAGTAAAGCCAGTATGGACGACTGCCAGCACATGCTGTTCAAGTGTCAGCTTGCAGTCTAAGTGACCCCCAGATTTCAAACAGTATCTGTGGATCAGAGGTTGACACCATTTAGAGATGGCAATAGGGAATTACTCCTCATCATTACTGACCCACAGGAACTTAGTTCGACAATCATCACTTCATCTTGCCTGTGCTGAGACTGAGCCAGTTGGAGACCATTCAGTAGTTAATCTCCTCTTGACAACAACAGCACTGGGTCTGCATCCACTCCCCTTCAAGGGAACAAGGCAGCCAGTAAAGCTAAGTATCATTTGCATAAAAGTTAAATTCAAAGCTAAACCATCTTACGATCTCACTGATCTCACCTCGAGGCCATCAGGCCCATGAGGCTCAGGGGGGCATGTGCTCCCCCAAGCATAGTTCTCAACTACCCCACACTTTCTATGATGTCCCAGTTTCTGTCCTGTTTTCTACCCTGTACCACTGCCTCATTTTGTTCATGTATTTTCTGAAATTGGCATCATTTTACCACTTCTCTTCCTTGTCTCTATGTTTCTTTCTTTGTTTAAGTGGCTTGTTCCAGTGTGTACACACCATGTATATATGATGTGTGCTCACACACTAGCCACTCGCAGTCATCTCTTTGACTGTCTTGCCGCTTTGGCTCTACCTCTGGAGCCATGAAAAGTGAAACTGGTCAGGTCCCCTGCTGCACTGTACATAGCAGCAGGGACCCAGAGGGGGAACCATAACTTTGGCCACAGTTTCTACCTTGGTCCCTTTGTTGGACGGACAGTGCACAGATGAGAAATGAATGTGGCAAGGCACTGAACATGTACTTGTTGGAGGCCAGATGAGAGAGGAATGCTATAATAGAGACCTTCAAGTTTCTGAAAGGAATGAACAAGTAAACTGTGAGGAACTGTTCAGCATGAATACTGGATCAAGAACACAGGTGCACTAGTGGAAACTGGTGGAAGAAGGTTCAAGTAGGAAATGAGAAACTTTTACTTTACAGACAGGGTGGTGGAGCCATGGGACAATCTGCCAGCTAATATTTTGGGCACCAAAACCATGAATGGTTTCAAACATGGCTGAGACATAGTGAAGGGCTTAGTTTTTGCTAAGGATGGTAGAGTTAGGGTGGGGAGCATGTGGGTGGATAGTGTTGTTTAGAACCCTGTACGGACTATATACAACATGTCGGGTTTGTTATGAGTTTATGGGCAGAATGGATGGACCAATGGTCCTCTTCTGTCATTAATGTCTATATTTCTGTGTAGCACACTTCAGGAGTGGTCTTGCAGGCCACCCACAAAGTAGCTACATGGTCACACTAACTGCGCCAGACCTGTAGCGAACTTTGAAAGTGGCCCATAACCACTCATGGAGCACCTACATAGTTATATCACCTGTGCTAGAGCTTTCACAAAAGTAAGGTTATAGCTCATGAACATGGGTTTGTGAGTCACAAAAGCAGGTTCATGAGCAATAAAAGTAGGATCTGTTTTCGTGGCATGCCTTAGGCTAATTTCATTAATATTTAAAAAAAATGTTTTTATTATATTCATTTTAAAAATGATATACAACAAACTTGCTTTTTAAATAAAAGAAACTTAAAGAATCAGATTTACACCCTACACTGTTAACCACTCAAATTTCAGACTTAAATCCCAAAAGATTTTCTTTCCCACTTTTGTGACCTACAAAGCCATCTAGATTTTTCTTGTTTTGAGACCATGACATGAAAATGGAGACTATATCTCACTCAACTAGGGCTGAGTGACAAAAGCAGTGCCTCTTTTTGTGACACAAAACAGTCTAATTACAGTAATTTTTTTTACGAAAAAACTTGAAGAATCAACTTTACACCCAACGCTACCAATCACACAAGTTTCAGACTTAACTTCCAGCAAATGTTCCTGTTTTCTGAGGCCTGATGTTTTTCTTGTTTTCCCCACTTTTGTGACTGCTAAGGTTCACTGTAAGTTTCATCTCACAAAACTGAACTGAGAGCCAGGCCATCAGCACAGTGTTAGCGCTACCGCTTGCGATGTCTGTGAATTGGGTTCAGAAACTAGCCTGGGTCTTCAGTGACTTCCTGAGGGGAGGAGGACAGAACATCCCAATGGATGATCGCCTCCTTCGAGGGGTGCAGATGGTCCCAGCTCTCTACTGCCAGCTGCATGACCATGGGAGGCAGTGCACTTGGGAAGGCACAATGCATTGGGAATGGAATGCCTGATGGCATCATGCGCTGTACATGTGCAAGCTTGTGGCACCATGAGTCAGCGTCCAAGCACAAAAAAGGGGACAGAAACACTCGGGCAGTGTGGAATGAGGAACCAACCCTTGCAGGCTCTGCTCCACTGGCAGGGCACTCTCCTGGATGAAACTGTATCCATTTCTCCAACAGGTTAAGGGGGCCCGCTGACTCCAGCCATGGGGGGATAAGTCCATGGAGGAACATGCCCGGGATAGATGGTAAGTCCCTGAGGAGCTGGATGATGGGAAGGGGGGGGGTTGGGTCTAAGAAATAACCTGCGCCAGGACACAAAAAGCAGTAACAACAACAACAACACAAAAATTACTAGATTGAAGCCAGAAAAGTGAACATCAACCCCCAAAATGCATTTTGAGTCAGACTTAACAAGATACTACTAACGTGTCTTGAGAAAAGGTGGCGACCTGTGTTGCCTGAAAATTTGGCCAGAAATTGCCAGAAATGGCCATGTTGTAACTAAAACATATGCAAAAAAATTAAGTCCTGATGCATGCGCAATTACCGAATTTCAAAATTTAGGTTTTCTGAGTCATGAGAACACATTCACAAAGAGATGAAAGCATAACTGTTTTCGTGACTCATTGCAAAAGCCTAATTTCATTAATATTTTAGGAAGTAATCATCTAATTAAAAAAGGAACAGGAATAATTCACCTTACACTCTACATTATTGACCACATAAGTTAATTTCCAACTCATTTTCTTGTTTTTGATACACGTTTTTTCTTATTTTTCCCCCTTTTGTGACCACTAAGAATTGAAAACACCAAGGACTCAATTTTCAGAGCCCTTAGAATGACACAAGTGATATCTCTCTAGGGCTGTGGCAAACTCTGGGTGCATCACAGACCCTATGCCCAATTTTATAAAAAGGGTGGTCCTACTGCCAAAAACCCAGGAGTTGCCATAGCCTCAAGATATGCAGGAACTGCTGCAGGGATCCACCCTCCCCCACCCGTGCAACACTAGAGGGCTGCGAAGTGGAGTGTTAACTGTGTGACAGAGTTGAATAAGGCCAGTCGCATTTGTTATGCAGAAAAGAGTTTAAAGCAATGGTTTGTTCTGTCCTCTTCTTTTCTGTCTCTCATCTGTCTGGTTGCACAACCAAATGTCCTCATGAGACCTAGGCAGTGATCACTCTGATGGTCTCGCAATTCTCTGTCTCTCACTATCTCTTTCTGCCTTCACTTGCTGTCTCTGTCTCCCCCCCCCACTACGTACCTGCAGTTATAAAAATGTATGTGAATCTTTGTGTGAAATTATAGGTGATAATGGAATCTCTTGGTGTGAAAATGTACATAGTTATATTGTTGAAAAGATTGCAAAAAGCTATTTGGAATATAGAGGGTTAACCTGAGATGCAGCTTAAGCTCCTCTCAGGCTTGTTTACAAACTCTTGCAGAGCTGTCAGCAGGGGGCCAGCTAGGGACACTGTTCTATTTGTTGTACCTGCAAGGAAACTGACAAGAACATTTTTGTGAAAAACTGTGCTTCCCAATCTGTGCCCCAACGACAGATTGTGTCAGCCTAAGTGGGATTTACGCTGTGCATACTCTAAGCAAGGAGTTTTGTGCATGGGTAGTAGATCTGGTACCAGGGTCTGTCGTCAGGGCACAGGTCAGGAAGAATAGGAAAACCAGGAGCAGTTGTAAAATTCACAGGTAACTTTTTATTATTACCAATAACAGTAAAATAAAAAAATAAAATTATTTATTATAGCTATTTATAAGGCAGTAGAAACAGAGAAAACAGAGAAAACAAAGTCCTCCATCTGAGGGTATCTCTAATTCCAAGTTTCAGTCTCTGTCTCTCACCTTCTAGCAGAAGTATTGCTGCTCTTTTTATAAGTCTTTGCCTGGGAACTTATTAGGAAGACATTGGCCCAGATATTCAAAAGCGCTGAGCCATGCACAATAGGGTTGCGCTCGCGCAAGTCCGAAATTGCGCCATTCTGCGATTTTCAGCAGGAGGCAGTTGCGCCACCGAAAACATGCTGAGCAACAGTGCAATGATAATGAAGGCATGCGCAACTGAAGGGGGAGGAACCATGCATAAAGGACGCAGTGTGATGTTCAGCCGGGCCATGCAGAGTTGTGCAGGTGCAACCCCCTACCTGCCACCTGCACAACTTTAAGCCAAAAAAAAAGTAGCAAGTTGAGGGCCACCCTCAGGTGAGCTGCCACATTGCAGGGCGCAACACAGCAGCTGCCACCTGTGGGTGGCCTCCACTGTTCAGTGCCCCCCTGCAGCCGATCGCGGACATAATAGTAACCCCCGTGGCCCGATCGCGGGCATAGCGTATGAAACCCCCCACTAGCCCGATTGCGGGCGCGCATATGAGCCCCCTGACTGGCCCGATCCGGGCATAGCGTATGAAACCCCCCACTGGCCAGATCGTGGGCATAGCGTATGAACCCCCACCTCCCGACTAGCTGGATGGCGGGCATAGCGTATGAACCCCCACTAGCCCGATCGCGGGCATAACAGCAACCCCAAAGACCAATATCCCTAGTGGTCTAATGGACCGTGAAGCCTGATCGTGGGCATAAGTTCAAACCCACCCCCAAGTCCAATATCCCTGGTGACCTAGTGGCCCCCCCCACCCGACCCCACCACCCCTCTTCCCCGTCAGCGGCAGGCTACAGCACCACCACCGCCTGCCACCCCGCCCGCCCGGCGACTGACAACTTCGGTGAGGCTCGCGCTCATTGGTTCAGAGCATGAGCCAATGGGCATGCAGCCCATATTTACAAGGCGTCAAGATAGAAAAATGACCATATCTGGACTGCCTTGAGATAACTACCGCCCATTAGCTCATGCTCGTATGGGCATGCAGCCGGCTCAGTCGGCGGCGGAAAGCAAGGGGTGGGCGCTGCACCAGCAACCAATGGGCAGCACAGTGGTGGGCCCATGGGTAAACACAGATCACCAAGGATAATGGACTTGGGGGTGGGTTTGAACTTATGCCTGCGATCGGGCTACGCGTCCACTGGACCACCAGGATATTGGTCTTTGGTGGGGTTGCCGTTATGCCCGCGATCGGGCTCAGTGGGGGTTTCATACGTTATGCCCAAGCGATCAGGCCAGTGGGGGTGTGTTCATACGTTATGCCCGCGATCGGCGGGCTGTCGGGGAGGGCGGGGTTTCCACGTTATGCCTGCGATCGAGAGTTGGGAGGGGAGTTTAGACATGCTTTTGCCCGTGGATCGGCTAGTCGGGGGTTGAATTACTGTATGCCTGCGATCGGCTATGGGGTTGTCACTTTATGCCCGCGATCGGGCTGCGAGGGTTGACTCACTTTATGCCCGCGATTGGCCTGCGGGGGAGTTGAATAACTGTATGCCCGCGATCGGGCTGCAGGGGGCGTCGGTCCCCGACGGCTGCTGCCTGGCAGGGCACCAGGCGCAAGTTGTCGGGGATCGGCGCACCTGCATGCTAATGGCAAGCAAATGGGGCCATAATTAGATGCAAATGGCCCCCCGTGCACCTTGCATAAATTATGGCCCCATTTACATGTCACCTTTTGAATACTGCAGATTTGCGCATGGCGCAATGGAACTTGCGCCACCGCATCTGAATGCTCCACTCTGACCACTTGCGGTGGCAAAGTTCCACTGCGCCATGCACAGTGGCTGTGGCCGGGGGGTGATATTCAAAGGAGTTGCTCAATAATGCAACTCCATTGAATATCGCCCTGGCTACACCCCTGCGCAACTTTTTTGAGCAGCGCAAGGGCTTGCGCCACAGAATGGCGCAGTTTGAATATTTGGCTCATTATGTTTTTCATGAAAATGTTCTTGTCAATTTCCTTGCACGTGCAACAAATAGAACAGTGTCCCAAGCTGGCCTCATGCTGACAGGTCTCATGAGAATATTTTGTTGCAGAACCAGACAGAAAAGGAGAGGACAAATGAGACAGGGTCTTATTCAGCTCTGTCACAGACTGTGCATAACAGGAGGGCAAGGGCAAGAGGGTGGGTTCTATGAAGTAATGGGGAGATGGGACATCAGTGTGGTGATGTGTCACCTGCAGGGTTTTATTTAACTCTAAAAATTGATTAGCGTTTTGCTCATAAAAGTTCTAAAACATTGTGAAAATGCATAGCACTTGCCTCACTGTGTTTAACTAACATAACACTTCTAGAAAACCTATATAAGTACTTTCTGTACAGTTAGTATTGTCCTAAGGAAAAAACTGCTAATCAATTATTTAAAACCCTGCACCTGGCCTGGGTGCTTGTTGCAATGACTGGCAGTTAATCAGCTGGCAGTCAGGGAGGGCTGGCAGGGAGGGAAACTGACCTGGCCCCAGGTGGGCACAGCTGTGGCACCTGCACCAGAGGTGCCGCTAGCCAGAAACTTGTATGCCGGAGGCAGCCTGCCACAATGTGGGGGCGAGGGCGGGTGCCAGAGGACTGCTCTGGTGCTCGGAGGTTACCATCCACCACTGGCAGCTCTCACCCCACAGCCAATGCATACAACATACAGGTTTTTGGCACCTCTGGGGCAGGTGCCACGGCTGTGCCCACTTAGGGCCAGGTCAGTTTCACTCCCCGCCAACCCTCCCCGGACTGCTAGTCCATTGACTGCCAGTCATTGCAACATGCACCCTGGTTGGGTGCCACATCACCACTCTGGTCTTTCACCATCTCCCCCATGCCCCCTAGGGCACCCCACACTCCTTCTTGCCCTGGCCCTCTCCTGGCAGGTTCTTCTCCGGCCTCACATTGTTGTGCAGTGGTGCAGGGCCCTTAGACCACCTCCTGACTGGTCTAAGCAAAGCCCTCTATTGTGTCCAAAGTGGGGCTTGCAAAATTCCAAACAAGGGGATGGTGCAGCCCCGTCACGGCACAAGCCTCCATGTAACCATTGCATGGCTGACGCAGTGCCAGTTTGGAGCAATGGCTCCCGTATCGATGCAGACCACATTCAAAAATCAGGATTGCCACATCTTTTGACACAAGGTGCCACTTGCAACAATTACATTTGATACAGGCATCTTGCATCATACTTGGGGGCTTTGAGAATTGAGCCCCATGAGTCGGCTTACAAAACTGGATTGTAAGTCACAAAAGTGAAGCACGTCAGTGTCACACAAATCCAGTTATAAGTTTCTATAAAAAATTAACTTCTTATGCATAAAAAAATTGTATTTTATTTTCTTAATAATCTAAAATCTACAAATTGTTCAGTAAAACTATGTACCAAAGAATCATTCTTCGGCCAAACTCTAACAAACCTGGAAATTTTATGTTTCAACTTATAACTATTTTAGTGGTATTGGTAAGCAAAGAAAAGATCTTAAATAATCCTATTAAAAAACAGTTTGGCAAGAGATTGTTCTTAACATGATACTCCCAGTTTAACAAGGGTGTGGTCTATGGAGGCATCTCCAAATATGCCCTAGCCAGACTAGACCATATCTTTCATTCCTTCTGTCACTTTGCTTCTGGCTCTTCTGCTCTTACCCACCACTGTTCCCTGCGCCAACTTCTCTTCTTTCCCTCCCTATCCTTCCAGGGTTCCACCAAGCTGCATTGACAGAAATCCTGATGACGTCCCTCACATCAACGTGATCCTGCCAACATCGCCGAAATGTACGTGTCCTGACACGGACCCACAACATGCCAACACTGACCACTACACCTGACTATATCAATGCAGGGAGGCTGTGCCCCTCGCACTACCCTTCTTTAAATATCTAACTCCACATCACAGACAGTGGAGTCAGGTGCATCCCCCCATTGAACAGAAATCCCCATCGACAAGAAATTCTCGTCGACGCAAAGTCTGTCAATTTGTTGGGGTTTCGATGTTGAGGATTCGATGTCCCTGCATCAATGTAACAACAGAATACGTCCTTCCAGTATATGTCTCACTATACCTCTATTCTCCATTAGTACTGGTCTGCATCCCTTCCATGTAACTTTCTGACCTTCTTTCTCCATCTGCTCGCTCCTCTTATACCCACCACTCTTCTAACTCTCATTCTTTTACTGTCCCCCATTGCTCTACATCTGTTGGTCAGCCCACCTTCTCAGACTGGCTGCTTTCACCCTGGATCTCTCTCCACTTCTCCCTTAGTCTTGTGCCCTATATCCTTGCCCCTTAAGCATCTGCTGAGGTCCCATTCCTCTTTTGCTTGCTCCTGTCCTCACTTATAAGGCACCTGATCCAGTTTTGCCTCTGTCTTTATCACCCTCCATGCAATCCTTGCTTGCTTTGTGACGTTTTGTAAGTTTTCCTTATTTAATGCACTCAGCTGTTTGAATCTGAATCTGGTTCTTGTCCCAGTGTGCGAGTGGAACAGCGCAGGAGTGGCACAGGGCTGGCATCTTAGGCGTTGGCAAGATGTCTGCAGGAGACAGCAGGCAGGCAGGGAACTCTGCCAGTCCACCTTGCTTTTCTCAGGAGTCAGTAGAACATACATGGAATACATTCAACCTCCTTCCTCACCAATGCTGTAAACCCTGGAAAGGGCTTTGACGATCTAAGCCTGGGAAGGCCAGGAACAAACCCACAAGCAGCAAGTCCACTCTCTTCCAAGTCTCACTAAGACTGCCCCTCACTTTTCCTGGCTCAGAAAATTCCTTTTTTCTTCTTACATGTCTGACTTGGCAGACAGAGTTTTCCCTCAATTTCTTTTTACACTGTCCTGGCCTCTTACTGGCTTGAAAAGCCCACCAGTCCAGTTAGGAGGAACCTGTTGCCTCATCCTCACACAGTTAACTGTGTGTCTCTGCTACCCTCTCATTGGTGGCTGACAGATGAAGGGTCACAAAGATGCCCCCCCCCCCATGCTTGCATGAAGCCCTATGCTCCAGAAGTCTTTTTTTTTATTTACTAGTTCTAACCCCTTTTAAGTCTGCCATCCCTTATTTCTGTTGCAGCCCTCCTGGACTGTTATCCAAAGCAGGAACGGTGAGGCTGTGGCTTGTGTGCTCCCCATTGGGAGCTCCATTCTCTGCCCCCACCCCCCACTACAGCTGACAGTCTCTTGACATGGCCACAGGAGCCGCTCTCTTAAAGGCATATGCTACAAATGCTCTGGTTCTTCTTCTTCTTCTCTCTCCAGTACCTCTGCTCCCCCAAAGCCCACTGAAGCTCTGGGGGGGTCAGAGCACACTGAGGGAGGTACTGTAGCAGCTGCAGCTTTTCTGATCTCCTGCCTGGCGGATGCCTCTGCGCCAAGAAACATTCGAGACTCCAGGTCGCTCGCACACTGCGGGGGTGAAATATGGCGGTTCCACTTAACTGCTACTCTGGTCCCCATTCCAGCTACAGTTGTGGGACCAGTGTGAGTGAAGAGGTGGCTGGGAAAGTTTGGGGGAAGGCACTACAGCATCCAGGTAAAGACCCCCCCGAGGAGGCAGCTACATATTTAGGCATACTACAATACCATAATGGGCCCAACTGCAGTGCCTCTGATCTGTTCAAAGTAGGCACTTCCAATTTAATAAAGTTTTTATGCAAAACCACGTCAGCTCGGCTAACCAGGAACTCAGGCGGTGGAAGATCAGTAAGGTTTCTTAAGTTAAGAACCTCTTCTCTGGCTTTACACCTTCATTATTTAGGAAGGAGATGTATAGGTCTGCTAAAGCCATTGTTACAAGGTAAATATAATATTATCAAGATCTCTTTGATTCAGTTTGTTCAGCAATTTCAATTCATCATGCATGTCATTCAAAAAAGACGGGATGGCTAGAATAAACTCTTGTAAAGAAAAATCTAAATAACTCGAAAGGGGCTCTAGGACAGAGTCCTGTCCTGAAACAATAGGTGTCCCTGGAGGTGGGTTTAACCCCTTATGCACTTTGGGGAGGCAGTAAAGGCATAATAGGGTTCTCTTTTATCAGTGCTTCATCAACCCGACCTTCTTACTACTCACTCCTGAGTGCCTTTCCTACTCCATCAGCAATTACAGTAGTTTCCCTGTGCCTTCCATTGGATTTTCATGTTTTTTGTAGTCATCTCTGTTAATTAATTAATTAATTGATTAATTAATTGAATTTTGGTAACCGAGTGGGCCCACTGAGACAAGACAGTCCCTTTTTCAGGGGTGACCTGGGTAGTACAGTACACTGGCAGTGCAAGATATCGATAACAAGATTGGTACAGATTGGTGCAGGAATCCAGTACACATACATTTACTGAGGATCTTCTTTTATACAGATAAACCAATAATAAGGAAGAATCAATAATCGACTCGACTCTTACATTCCACACCCACATCAATACCCTGTCCTTAGCCATAAACTCTCGGATTGGCCTTCTCTATCGCCACAGAGATTGCCTCCCCTAAACCACCCTCCGACTGGCCATCAACTCCCCCGTCCTGTCCCAAGTGGACTACGGCCTACCTATCTATGCTGCGGCCGACAATACCGCCCTCACCAGAATCCAGACCTCGATAAACAAGGCCTGCAGGCTCCTGACTGGTGCATCCCTCTGCACCCATACTTGCCTGCTCTATTCCACCACCAACCTGCTCACCTTGGAGGAGCGCCTGCACTACCAAACCTGCTTACTTGCCAAAAAATCCCTGCTAGGACTCTCCCCCCCTCAGGGGTCACCGTGTCCCTGCGGCTTGCATCCCCATCTGTTGCCAACCGCAGCTCAGTTAAGGCCAGCTTTCTGGTGCCCCGTACCAAGACCTCCCTAGCCCAAAGGTCCTTCCACTACCGCACCCCCAGATGGTTCAACTCCCTTCCGCTCTCTGTCACTAAGTCTACCAAAACTGGTCCCTTTAAAGTCGCTCTACGTAACCACCTCTTTGGCGCCCGAAGCTATAGTTGCCCTTAATCAATGAATGTTATGTCCCTCCTGCTTCTGGCCCATAGCCTTGACATGTCCGTTGGACTGCTCCCTTTTTTTTTCTTTCCTCACCCTGTCCCCCCACCCTTCCACATAGGTATTTCCGGTATGACCAGGGTTGTGACTTCTACTATTGTTATACTTTTATACGATTGCTATTTACTGCATGTAACTTTATTCCATAAACCACTGTTATATTGTGTTCTTTTGTTATCTGTATTGCACCTGTATGTTACCACTGTTGTATCTCACACTGTAACCATGTCTACCCTCCCTGCGACGAGGTGCCTTTGTAAATGAGTCCCTGACTCAAAGGTTGTAAATCCAAATTTCAAAAAAAAATAAATAAATAAACCAACATAACATACACACTTAACATACAGCATCATAGATACAATTTTGAATAAGGCACAGTACAACGGAGAGCAGAGTTGTGAAGTGAAAATTGTGTCAGGTGAGGTCAGCAAAGACAGGAGTCATTGAAAACAGGAGCAAGGTGTGGCAGCAAGATGGGGAAGCAAGGAGGATTGAAACAGAGAGATAGAGGTGCAGGCTAGGATAGCAGTAGGCAATGTGCTCCAGAATGCATGGGACTGACATAAGGCAATTCTTGGGGGGTAGGAAGAAACAGGCTGTTGGTTAACTAGGATCTGCAGCTTATCCAGTAGGTAGGGAAGTGGGCAGACTAGGTGGGCCAAGCAATCCTTATCTGCCGTCAAAGTCTATGTTTCTATGTTTAACAGGACACGGCTGAATAGGCAAAGGAACACCTAGCGGCAGCATGCCAGCGGTTAGGCAGTTGGAGAAGGGGTAGGGAGGCAGATCTAAGAGCACGTCCAGGTTGCCAACACTGAATAATATCAGCCCCTCAGGCACTGTGCTTTATAAGCCACCTAGTCCAAAATCACTGTCCCACCCATCATCTTTTTTATTACAACAGAAGTGTCCATTTTCGAACTCTAATATTTTTCTTTCTTCCATGATCTGGTTGTTTCTGCTTATATCTTCCTGTTATGTTGTTTAAATTATTTTTCCACTTTCCTCTTCACACAGGCAATATAATGGTCTGCGTTGGATGGGACTGGACCTGGCGAGGGGGATTGGGATTTTTGGTGGAGTTTCATTTTAAGTATGTAGTCCTCTGATTCCACTAACTTATCAGAGTCCATAAAAAAACTGTTTCAATCCATGTTTCTATAAAACTGCTGCAACTCCAGCTTGATCACACATTCCTTAGGGGTAGATGTTGGGGGCAAACATTGCTAATTCCTTAAGTTCTATTTCTGCCAATGGGGCCTGATGGGGTTCACCCTAGGATACTGAGGGAGCCTGAAGAGGTGCTGGCTGCACCTCTGACAGCTCTGTTCAACTTATCACTACAAACAGGGGAGGCTTCAAAGGCCTGGAGGAAGGCAGATGTGGTGCCACTTCACAAGAGTGGAGACAGGGAGGAGACAGGAAATTACAGACCAATCAGCCTGACTTTGGTAGTGGGTAAAGTAATATAATCATTACTGAAGGAAAGTATAGTGGAATACCTTGTAACCAGTGGATTACAGGATCCAAGGCAACATGGGATCACAAGGGGGAGGTCTTGCCAGACAAACCTGATGGAGTTCTTCGACTGGGTGAACACGGAAGTGGATCAGGGAGGAGCAGTAGATGTGGCCTACACAGAAACACAGAAGTTGACAGCAGATAAGGACTGCAAGGCCCATCCAGTCTGCCCATTTATTTTTCTACCTTATGAATGTGCCATCGGCCTTTGCTCTGTCAATGGCCTACCTATTCATACTCATCTGTATTGCTCCCTTATGCCTATCCCATGCATGTTTGAAGCCCTGCACTGTATTCATATTCACCACTTCCTGAGGTAGGCCATTCCATGTATCCACCACCCTTTCTATGAAAAAGAACTTCCTCACATTGCCCCTTAATCGGCCTCCCTCTAATCTCACGCTGTGTCCTCTTGTTCTGCTATTTTTCTTATATTGAAACATGTTAGACTCTTTCACTTTGTTAATGCCCTTAAGGTGTTTGAATATTTCGATCATATCACCTCTCTCCCTCCTTTGTTCTAGGGTATACATGTTGAGCTCCATTAATCTGTCCTCATATGTTTTCTGATGCAGTCCCTGCACCATTTTGGTTGCCCTTCTCTGGACTGCCTCAATTTGGTTAATGTCCTGTGAAGGTAGCGGCTCAGTACTGCATGCAGTACTCAGATGGGGCCTAACCAGTGTCTTGTAAACAGGGATTATTACCTCCCTCTTACGACTTGTGATACCCTTTACTATGCACCCCAACATCCCCTAGCCTTACCTACTGCTTTAGTGGTCTGCTTGGATGATTTCAGGTCATCGGTGATGATGATGCCCAAGTCTCTTTCTTCCCTTGTGACTGTCAGCAACGCCCCTCCCAGCGTATAGGTGGCTTCAGGGTTTCTCTTCCCTATGTGCATGATCTTGCACTTCTTTGCATTAAACCCCAGTTGCCACTCTTCTGACCATTTTGCTAGTTTATCCAGATCTCTTCCCATTCTGCCCACCCTGTCTGGATCGTCTACTCTGTTACAGATCTTGGTGTCATCTGCAAACAGACAAACCTTACCCTCCAGGCCGTCTGCAATGTCACTGATGAAGATATTGAAGAGGACTGGCCCCAGTACTGATCCCTAAGGTGCCTCACTTGTGACTTTCATCTCTTCTGACTGTATACCGTTTACACCACTCTCTGTTTTCTGCCCGCCAACCAGTTTGCCACCCAGCTGACCAACTTCTGACCCATCCCGAGCCTACCCAGCTTATTAAACAATCTTCTATGTGGAACAGTATCGAAAGCTTTGCTGAAGTCGAGGTAGGTGACATCAACTGCTCCCCCTTGGTCCACCACTCTGGTTACCCAATCAAAGAAATCTATGAGATTAGTTTGACAGGACCTTCCTTGTGTAAACCCATGTTGTCTTGGATCCTGTGCTCCTATGGATTCCAGGTGTTGCACTATCCTTTCCTTAAGGAGTGCCTCCATAATCTTGCCAAGTACTGAGGTAAGACTGACTGGTTTGTAGTTCCCTGCCTCCTCTCTGCTACCACTCTTGTGGAGCGGGATCACATGAGCCCTTCTCCAGTCTTCTGGGACCTCTCCTGTGCTCAGAGACTCACTAAACAGTTCTGATAATGGCTCTGCTAGTTCCACCCTTAGCTTCTTTAGTACCCTGGGATGTATGCCATCAGGTCCCATTGCCTTGTCCACCCTGAGCTTATCCAGCTCTTGTAGGACCCTTTATTTTGTGAAGGAACTGCTGCACACCTCCCTCCCCCCTGTGTCCATGGTGCTGAGCTGTGGGCCCTGCCTTTCCTTCTCTTCAGTAAATACTGAGCAGAAGTATCTATTTAGGATAGATGCTTTTACATGGTCCTCCTCCTCACACACACCCTTATCCCCTTTGATCTTAGCAATACCCCCTCTGGACTTTCTCCTTTAACTAACATATCTATAGAAAGTCTTGTCACCTTGTTTTACTGTTCATGCAAGTGTTTCCTCAATTTGGGCCTTTGCCTGCCTTACTGCCTTCCCTGCTTCCCTTAGGAAAGTTTGGTATGCCTCCCTATCTTCATCCCGCTGCGTTCCCTTCTATTTCCTGAAGGCTAGCCTTTTGGCTCTGATCTTTTCTGCTGCTGTTTTTGAGAACCAAAGTGGTTTCCTTCTTCTTTTGCTCTTCCTTTTCTCTCTAGTACAATGGGATGTTGCTTCAAGTATTGCATCCTAATGCTTGCCCACTTTGCCTGTATCCCCTCACCTGTAATTCTTATTGTCAGGGATAGCTTAACTCTGTTAGCCATCTTATCAAAGTCAGCTCCTCTGAAGTCCCATATTTTTGCCATGGAATGGGACGATTTAGTTCTAGTGGCCAAATGTGATGGTCACTGGTGCCCAGGTGACCTTCTACCTGGAGATCTGTGATCCTTTCCCTGTTAGTCAGTACTAGGTCTAGGATACCCTGTCTCTTGTGGGTTGTTGTACCAGTTGTTTGAGGCCCTCCCCCTGCAGGGAATCCACCATGTGTCTAGTTCTGGCAGATGTTCCTGCTGGTATTGACCAATCTGTATCTGGCATTTGACACTGTTCCACACAGAAGACTAGTGAACAAGCTAGCCTGTCTGGTAGTGGGTCAAAAAATAGTAAACTGGGTAAGAAGTTGGTTAAGCAACAGGAGTCAGAGGATGGTGGTAAATTGAGTCCACTCTGGAGAAGGCAAGGTGACCAGCAGTGTGCCTCGGTGGTCAGTACTAGGCCCAGTCCGCTTCAATGTCTTTATTAGCAACATTGCAGAAGGGAACAGAAGGGAAAGTGTGCCTGTTCACAGATGACACAAAAATCTGCAACAGGGTGGACACACCGGGGGGGGGGGTAGAAAAATTAGGGATGATATGGAAAAGTTGGAAGAATAGTCAAGGGTTTGGCAGCTGGGTTTCAATGTAAAAAAATGCAAAATCATGCACTTGGGGCACAGATACCCAGGGGCTACATATCAATTGGATGGGGAAGTACTGGCCACCACCAAACAGGAAAGGGACCTGGGGGTAATCACTTCTGATGACATGAAGGTAATCAAGCAGAGTGACAAGGCAGTGGGGAAGGTTAGCAGGATGCTCTAGTGCATAGGGAAGGGTATCATCAGTAGAAGGAAAGAGATAATATTACCAGTGTACAAATCACTGGAAAGACCCCTCCTCGGGTACTGTGTCCAGTTCTGGAGGCCCCACCACCGGAAGAACATAGAGTAGAGGTGGTATAAAAGAGGGCAACCAAAATGGTGCAGGACCTGCATCAAAAAAAAAAGCCCTACAAGGAGAGACTCAAGGAACTAAATATTTACTCTTAAGAGGAAAGGAGGGAAAGTAGGGATAAGATGGAAACATTCAAATACCTAACAGGCATTAATAAGGTACAGGAAGGTAGCATTTCCACAGAAAAAGAAGCTCAAGGACAAGGAAGGGAAGTGGAAATTGTTTAACCAGGAGAGGCACACTAAGCTGAAGCTTGTTTCCAGATGCGACCTGGGAGCACAAGGAAGTTAAGTGACTTGCTCAGGGTCACATAGTATGCAAGCGGAGGGCTGTGGGATTCAAACCCAGGTCTCTAGGTTTGTAGTTCAGAGCTTTAAACCACTGCGCTACACTGCCTCCAAGGTCATGTTATGAAGCTGGGGGGGGCGGGGCACTCAGGAAATGTGTGGAAATATTTCTTCACAGAGAGAGAGCAGTGGATGCTTGGAATGGCCTCCCAATGGAGGTGGTATGTGCTAAAATGGTTTACAGGATTCAAGTATGCATGGGACAGATACAAAAGGACCTTGAAAGTAAGGCACAGGGCAGAGACGACCAGATATCGAGTAGCATCTGTGAAGGCACAGCATGTAGGAAAAACTGGGCAGACTAGATGGGCCAAGAGGTCCTTATCTGCCAACAGCTTTTATGTTTCTATGTCTTTTCCTCACTCCCTGTTCCTCCACTCTGTGACTCCCCACGTCCCACCCACCCCCGAGTGACCTGCTGGTTCCTATTATACTGTATTGCTTTCTTCTCCCCCCAGACCCGTGGTATCTATTCTTACCACTCTCACTTGATCTAGTGTTGTCTGTTTCTGACAATGTTGGTTTAAAATACCCTCTTGTGAATCTTGTTGTTCCAATTTTATACCAGATTATCTCTATAATCTATGGTATCCCATTTGTGCTTCTTTGATTTTTGTTTTTTTTAAATGATCTCCAAATTTCTTCAAGTCTGAGTTTAAAAATTCTAATGTTCTATTCAGGTTCTCCTCTTCAATTTTATGTTTCAACTGTTCTTCTAAGTTTAGGATTTCTAGTTCTAGTCTCTTCTTTTCACCTGCTGTGGATTCTATGATTGCCACCAACCATAAAGTCTAGTGAGCATTTTGCTTGAATAGAATTCCATCTTTCAATTAGTTTCAGATCATAAAACCTTACACTGGGGTAAATCAAAACCCTCAGGCCTCAGGGAATATTTCTATTTTTCACATATTCTGCCAAAGTTATTATGTGCCACTCATGAAGGATGTCTTTCTCTCTTAAGGTTTCAAGCTTTTAAGCTAGTACAGAGTTTCTCGTCTGCAGGTTGTGGCAGCTAGCTTCTTACTAGTGTAGGTTCCAACTACTGTACTTTACCAATATCTCCCTCTGTATAGCCAAACAGGTTTGATTTTTTTTCATTGATTAAGTTTACCCTTTAAGTTTATCCATGAATGCAGACTAATTAGCCCAGTTCTTGAAAAACTAAGTTAGCTAGGGCTTCAAATCAGTAGTGTTGCTACTTATTCAAACAGTTAATTTTTGCACAGCATATTTCTTTTCCTTACAAGAATGTGACCGGGAGCTCCTGCCACTGTTGAGGACCAACCTCTTCTGAAATCTGTTGCAACAGTTCTTCTATTTCTAAGCCTAATCTATCCTTTACTATTTCTAGTCCATAAGATTGGCCACCTATGGGCACCCCCTCCCTTTTCTTTACTATGCTACAGTGTCCTCTTTCATTTTCATTTTTTCCTCTTAGCTCTTCGTACAGGGAGGTTATTGTGATGACCTGCAAGTGTACGTAAAACAAATTGTGTTTATTGTTGTTGTATTTAGTATGTAATAGCACTATGTTATAAAATACCTTAATGTATATACCTTATGTTTATGAAACCTGTAGTGTTGAAAATACCATGGCACTTGGTGTTTTGATAGTGGTAAAAAGTACTAGGTGACTATTATAGAAATTAAGCTAGTTGTGTTATTTAAAATGCATGCAAATTGATGTCAACTGAAAAAGTCTAAATGTAATGATGATTTGCATATATCCCATGATGCACTGCATTATGGAAGTATGTATGATGTTGTATTTCTTTGAAACTTGATTTGTTGCCAATGTCCTTTGGGGTAACTGTTCTTTCAGTGATTCTGCATTGAGGTTCTTTGTTTATAGCTTGTTTTTTGGGGGGCCCCCACTACCCAAACAAATATGGCTTGCATAGGGGTGGTCGCTACATGTCAATTAGTGATGAGGATCAGAGATCAGTGTCAGTAGGTGCTGGCTAAGTGCAGAGATAGAACATTCACTGTCTGTTGCTGTAAACTGATGTACTGAAAAAAAATATGCCATTGCAGAAGGTTATTTATTGTATTTTGAATAAACATCACACAGAGATTGTGTGTTGAACCTGAAGTTCAGTGTCTGGTCCATCTGTTATCCCACAACCCCTCCACAAAGAAGTTGGCTTTTTATGCAATAACTGGCAGTCCAGTCCTTCTAATCAAAATCATTCATTTCCTGCTTCCACAGCCAAAGCCAAAATACTTCATTTAATTGTTGTACTACAGGGTCTGTTTTACTGTACAATCAGTGCTAAATCAGAATTCAACATACTCTATGTGGATTTAAAATCTCGCCTGACCACCAACTTAGCTGGCATTTTGCCCACGCTTACATGGGCTTTTTCAAGGAACAGTGGTCCTACATGTAAACATATATAACACAATACAAGTTTTAGTATTTCATCTCCAGTTACTGCCTTGCTTACTGCAGTAGTCAAAACAGTTTAAAGCATATCCGTATTTGTTAGCATTTAAGAACTAGAATTAATGATATATAGAGCATTACCTCCTTATTTATGCCTAATCCCCCACATTAGCATAACTACAATTTCAAAGTAGGCTACAAAGTACTGGTTGCTTAGAAATTTACAGTGCTAATGTTGAAAAAACTCAACAAAAAGTGAATATTTATATTTCCTTATATTCATCAGCACACGTTAGGTTAGGGGGTCAACCCAGCATTTGTTAACTAGGGCTTGCACTTTGGCGCTCACCGAGTGTGATGGGTTGAGTGCATGGCGTCATGATGTGGGTGACATCATGATGTTATCAAGTGATGCACTGGGGTGCATCAATGCTCATGCACAGAAAAGAGCATTGGAGGAGGGAGGAAGTTAAATGCCAGCCAGCACAGCCAGCAGGCATGGCATCTCTGATGCTGCAGAGACAATCCTCATAGAGGACTCTTATCTAGCTTCTGAAACTTTGTCTGGTGAGTCACGTTAAATGCTAATAAAAATATATATGCTTTAAACTGCTTGACTACTACAGTAAACCAGGCAGTAACTAGAGATAAAACACAAAGAAACTGTATTATATATGTTTACATGTAGGGGCATTGCTGCTTGAAACTGCTCTTGGAAACTGGGGAGAAACGTCAGAAATACTGGTGGCTCCAGATGTTTTGAATGAAATAAAAAAAGAGATTTTAAATCCACATGGAGTCTGTTGAACTCGGATTTAGCATTGTTTGTTTACTAAAACAAATCCTCTGGTACAAAAACAAACTAAAGTATTTTGGCTTTGGCTGTGGGGAGCAAGAATGCATCATTGTGCAACACCTTCCCATCCATTTCTAGCCCTAAATATAGTAGAACATCTGTTCTAGTTTTGAAGCTTACTTTTGTCAAAGAATACTAGACACAGTTAACAAGCCATCTTACTAAGAGATTCTTAAAGTCTCAACCTGTTGTGTGTTATACATTGAAAACTATTTTAATTCAAATACAAATATGGTCTTTCTGCTGGAGGCTGGGTACTGAAGAACCCCTACTATAACCGGAGAGTATACCTTTGAATCAGCATAAATCCACAACCAACCATAATAATCTTGTCAGGTTTGCCGTCAATATGATCAGCATAGTCTCAGCTTTTGTCACACCATAACACTGTAACGAGTAATCAGTTATAAATAGCAATGTATCTGGTTTCTGACTAAAGCCAGTTCTCTAATCTGGGAAGAATGTTTTGAAGGTGACATACTCCATAAATCTCTTTTTTGTTTTCTGTTACTTTAATTTTAACTTTGAAGTTTGTTTCTGATGCTACACTGTTGTCCATAAAACAGAGAAGTCGATTTGCTGGGAGATTTTTTTCTCTCCAATTTGTAACAATTTCCTCCCTGATAGTAATTCACATTAGAAACCACATCTTTACTTGTCACCTTATCCTGATGGAAAAATTGAGTATTTTCTCCATAGTATATGAAACTACCCCTTACCTACTAAGTACAGAACTACATCCTTTTTCAGTAGTCAGGACATGACCTTCTAGCCTCCGGACAGTGGACCTTGAGAGCTTGCATGCTATGAACGTTCTCACAGTTCAACATGGTTGTATCTCCACCCAACGATTGCTTTGACTTACAAAACCAGCAGGCAGAATGATGCCTCTGCCTGGGAAAGTTTAGGCTACAGCTTTGTAATGTGCTACCAATCCACTGAATCAACTTACCATGTACAAACGATAATTTATAGTGACTTTAGTCCTAAAGCAGTACTGCAACAAAAAAAAAAAAGTATTTATTTCCAAAAAGCAAATTTCAGGTAAGTAATACACCACAACAGGGTGTGCATTACAGGATTTTAATGCATGCCCTAAGGGTGTGGCAAGGCACAAGGTCAAAGGCTGAGAGTCCTTATGTCCCTGGGAAGCACATTAAAACCCTATGATGCACATCCTGGAGAGGTTTAATACATTTGTAAAATGGCTCCAAGTAGGTTTTTTTTGGGGGGGGAGGGGGGATGAGATTCAGCACCTGTCCATGTTTATAGAGATTTAATGGATGGTCAGGTAACATCTCTTGGCCAATGAAATTTCCAATTTTTTTTTTGCCATTGTATAAGCAATAGCTAGCATACCTGTAAAATCTGCTTTTCTAGGTGATTTGCACTTGTAGTGTACACAGAATCAGGACCTGGATGCAGAGTGCCATCTGGAGGAGAAAACCGTGGCTGCAACATGTAAAGAACAAGAAGAACAAGACCCAGGAGCATCATTTTGCCAAAACCATAGATGTTGCAAACCCAGAAAAAAACTAATGTAATTACACACACGTGGCAGTGAGTAACTCCCCCCCCCCCAAGTGTTTGGCGCTAGTGTGTCTTCATACTTGTTCAACGATGTGTCCCACAGCAAAAGCCAGTATCCACATTTTCCCACATTTTGAGTGTCCATGTCCCATATTTGACTGATGAAAGTTTGAGTGGTATCTCTCATTTGTTTACCCACCATGTATGATAAACTGAAAATAAAAAGAGTTACAGTAATGGTAAAGCTAAAGGCCACAGTTGCAAGCCTTTTACTTTATTTATTTGGAATTTTTGACCAGAAAAGGCACACTAAGCTGTAATAGTTTATTTCTAGGTGCATCCTACGAGGTGGGATACATGGACCTGCTCTACTGCCAAGGGGAATGTTGACCATGACACAGGAAAACTTCCCTGTTCTTCTTCAGTAAGTGCCATTGGATCTTTAAAGTAAATTTCCAACATTTTGTAAGGGGCTTTTGGTCTTTATAGCCCGCTACTTTAGGTCCTTTAAAACGTGAAGTGTAATTTTTAATTACTCTAGTTAGGAAGGGAAGGAATCATATAATGGGCTGAATCAGATGGCCAACTGATCCCTTCCACTTCCCGGTCTGCCAGCCATGCCACGGCGCTCAGACGTTTTGTGACATTTAACCATGGACAGCATGGCAGAATGCCATATTGAAGTTTATTCAAAACTTTTATTACGTGATATCAGGTGGCCGGGGGTCGGCAGGGGGAGGGAGGATCGAGCGCCCACGGCTGCTCTCTCCTCGTGGTGGGGAACCAAGAACGCTTGGCGTTTACATCTCCTCAGACGTGGAAGCACCGGCAATGAGGGGATGAGAGGCGCCCGCTCGCTGGAGCCGGGAGGGGAGACGAGGGCGGAAGATGAGGGCTTGGCGGCGCCAGCACGCCGCCACTCGGACGACGTCCTAGCGCACGACGCCCTCAGAGGGCAGGGGAAACCAGGGGAGAAAAACGGAAAAACCCTCTCGGCAGCCCTAGATGATAGCCTCTCAGGTACCATCTGGACCACCAAAAAGAGGGACAGGCCCCACTGTGCAGGAGGGGAGAAGGAAGCACTCTAGGGGCAGATCCCACCGGAGGTGGAATGGAGGATGAGAGGAAGGAATGAGTGGGCTCCGAGAGTAGGAAGGAGACCAAAAAGAGATAAAGTAAAAAAAAAAAAACTTTTATTACGTGATAAAGGCAACTTTTGGTATATATGAAGGCCACTGCTCAACTAACAGAACCTCTACTGGCTGAGCGGTGGCTTTCAAATATACCAAAGATTGTTGTATTACATAAAAAAAAAAGTTTTGTAGTTGAACACCACAAACTTCAATGGGGTATGCCCCGCACTCTCCTTGGTAAGACATCACAAAATGTCTGAGCTGGACCAAGAAGTGGAAGGAATCAGCTGGCCACCAGGTTTGGCCTGATTTACAATCCCTTCCCTTCCTAACTGAACTAATTAAAAATGATAATCTATGGCTCAAAGGACTGGTGCCGCCCTAAGGTAACGAGCTATTAAGACCAACAGTAATTCTTGGAAGTTTCCTTTAACTTCCACCTGGATAGTATTATTATATATACTTAGAGATATGTGCACAGGAGAGTGCAGGGGAACCTAGAACAAAAAGAGGAGGGGGAAAACTGTCAGAGAAAGTGCACACACAGGCAGAGTCACCTTGTAGGCAGTCCCAGAGGGACCACTTGAAAAGTGTATAGAAGGAGGCACTTTGGATCGAGGATGGTAGTTCCAGAACCTAGATGCACAGATAGGAAAGCCCTGGTCACCTGAGTCAGTGTAGATCTTGGATGCAACCAACAGGGGCTGATCATTAGACCTCAGGAGGTAGCTCGAATTAGTCACATTTAACTGACCCATCAGGAAAAGAAGAGTAGCAGTTCTGACAAATTTGTCAATAAAACAGCCCAAAGCAAATGAGCTACTGCTTGCTGGGGACAGCCAATCCAGTTTATTGTATAGCTCACAGTGGTGCATGAGATGGGCTGTAGATAGGGAAAACCTGCAGCTGTTATTGTAGGCTACGTCATTTATATACTGTGGACATTGTGACATACAAACAATAGGGACATGCAGGGAGAAATCTAATAGGGGGTCGAGAGTCACACCAAGAAATTTAAAGGAGTGTGCAGTAGTAACGAGGGAGAAAGGCGGAAGGAACCTTGGTTTAACATCTCATCTGAAGAATGGCACCTCAGAAGTGCAGCTCCCCCACACACACACTTGTATTGCACTACAGTGTCAGTTATGGGTACTATTACCCCAAATACCTGGTGTGGAGCAGGAACCCACAACCTACTGGTCTTCTAGCAGGACAGGCAAGCACTCTGTCTTCTTAGCACTGACATAGACTATGTTGATAAGCCTGCCTCAGCCAGCCAGTCACCAGTCTTCTTTGTGACTCCTGTTTACAGCAGCTCTCTTTACGCTCCTCTTGGTTGATCAGATAAGATTTCTTGTGTATCTCTCATTGTTGACACTTTGCATCTGAGTGTCTAGTTCTGTCTTTCTTTGGTCACACTGGACTCCCTCACAAGCTGTTTTTCTTTCCTTTTTTTTTTTTCTGACATGAAAGTAAAATGCCAAATTGCAGCTTGCCCATCGCTTAGCATAATTTAAGAATAAACAAAAGCAAAGCAGAAACCCTGGCAGACTGACTGGGCCAAGGCAGCAACAGGGACCACAACGCAGCAGCAGCGACAGCGCTACATGATCAATTGAGCATACAGAGAACATACGCTGAGGCGAGGTGCTGCTGACAATTACATGTTGTTTATCTCATCCCATTTTCCAAAACTGAGACCGAGAGGTGCAATGGAATTGCTCGGCTGCCATGTGTTCTGCACCGAATGCGGCCATGACGATCAACGACAAGGCTACATGACATGCCTGTGCCAGTCTGCCACTGGCTGCTGTTGGCCCAGGCCTGTCTGGTTGTATGCACACATGGCGTGGCATCTGAGCAGTGAATGAATCACTCAAGGAGGGGGCCATGTAGAGGCAGGCACTGAGGGGCACAGGAGGAGGGCCATCTATGTGCATCGGATGTGACTGAAGGAAGAGGGGTGGCATAGGCACCAGGGTGGTCCACAGGGAAAGAGATTTGGGACTGCATCAGCACTCATCCATTCCACAATGCTACGCGCACACACACACACACACACACACACACAGTGATGACGTGCATTCACAGTTACAACACATCTAAGCTGATTGCTCAGTACAGCAGCACCTCAGGGTCATAAACACTTCATAAGGGTCGCGTAAATTCATGGGGTCATACATGCAACCCCCAGTGACCCCTACATGATGCCCATGACAAGGCCTAAGTTTAACACATTGGCTAACAGGGAGCTTCCTCTTAGCTTAATGGGTAGCACTATGGCTTCTGAGACCAGGGATGGAAGGATCGATCCCAGGCTCTCACACTTATATGGGCAAACTTATCATTCAGTTTGTAGAAGATGTCTTCCATGAGAGGGGGGGGAGGACATTACGTACCCTAAATGTATGTTAATTATTTTCAGTCTAACCCTAAACCTATCCCATCTGGTTTGCAATGCTACAATGCTAATAAAAAAATGAAGGAGGCAAGGAATGGGATAAGAAAGGCCAAAGCCCAAACAGAGTCCAAGATAGCAGAAGGGGCCAGGAGAGGAGGTATGGCCTTCTTTAGATACATCACGTAAAAAAGGAAGGATAGGGTAGGTATAGTGAGGATTAAAGCCAGAGAAGTAAAGATAGTAGAAGAAGACCACAAACAGGTAGATATACTAAACAGGTACTTCTGCTCTGTATTTACAAGGGAAGATCCAGGAGATGGTACGGCACTCACTAAGGGAGGCACCCCTGGTCCAGGGGTTGATGCTAGTCCCTTCACAGAAACTAAGGTACAGGAAGCACTAAATAAACTACAGGTGGACAAAGCCAAGGGACCAGATGGGATGCATCCAAGAATCCTGAAGGAGCTGAGAAACGAACTAGTAGCACCACTGGCAAAACTATTCACCAGCTCCTTGGAAACACAGTGGTACCTGAGGACTGGAAAATGGCAACCGTGGTCCCACTCCACAAATCAGGTAGCAGGAAAGAAGCAGAAAACTACAGACCAGTAAGTCTCACATCCATAGTGGGTAAACTGATGGAGACTTTGCTCAAACAGAGGATAGTAGGACCCAAAGCAGCATGGTTTCACAGCGGGCAGGTCATGCCAAACCAATTTGATTGAGTTCTTTGACTGGGTTACCAGGGAGGTGGACCGAGGTGGGGCAGTGGACGTGGTCTTCGATTCGGTACCACACGGAAGGCTGGTAAAGAAATTAGACCACGCAGGGGTAGATCAGGTAGTGGTAAACTGGGTAAAAAACTGGCTACAAGGCAGAACTCAGAGGGTTCGCGTAAATGACGCAGTGTCACCAGAAGGAAAAGTGACCAGCGGAGTATCACAGCGCTCAGTACTGGGGCCACTACTCTTCAACATTTTCATAGTGGGCATCACGGAGAGGCTAGAAGGAAAGGTGTGCTTTTTTGCTGATGACACTAAGATATGTAATGGAGTGGACACTACAGAAGGAGTGGGAAAGATGGAATCAGACCTAAGGAAACCTCTAGGAGTGGTCAGGAGAGTGGCAGTTGAGATTCAATGCCAAACAATGCAAGGTGATGCACATGGGCAAAGGTAATCCAAGGAAAACATATTTCCTGGAAGGGGAGGAACTAGCTGCCTCAAACCAGGAACATGAGCTGGGCATCTTGATCTCAGACGACTTGAAGGAAACAGTGTGAGAAGGCAGCACTCAGGACAAATGGAGTGCTGGGATGCATAGGAAGGGGAATCATTAGCAGAAAAAGGGAGGTGGTTCTGCCCCATTACAGAATGCTGGTCAGACCACACCTGGAGTACGGCATCCAGTTTTGGAGGCCTCACCTCAAAAAGGACATCAGCAGATTGGAGACAGTACAGAGGAGGGTAACTAAAATGGTGCAGGGTCTGCATGACATGTCCTACAAGGAAAGACTGAAGGAATTAAACATGTATTCCTTAGAACAGAGAAGGGAGAGAGAAGACATGATATAAACCTTCAAGTACATTAAAGAAGTAAATAGGGTGCAAGCACATGAACTATTTCACCTCAAAGAAGACAGCAGGGCTAGGGGGCATGGCCTAAGGCTGAAAGGAGGCAGGTTCACCACCAACAGCAGGAAGTTCTTCTTCACAGAGAGTGTGGTGAACGCACAGAATAGCCTTCCCTGGGAGGTGGAGGGGGCCAAGACAGTGAGTGCATTCAAAATTGCATGGGATAGGCACAAAGGAGCCCTCACACAAAACAGATAGTAGGCGGCTAACAAAATTCTAAGCAGGGCTACTGCAGGGCAGACTAGATGGACCAAAAGGTCTCCTTCTGCCATCACTTTCTATGTTTCTATGTTTCTACTGTATTTTGAAGCCAAAGGAAGCAGTCTTCTGTTTTCTTGACACCACTTTTTTAATATTTAAAAAATATTTATAATCTGATAGAGATGTAAAAAACTTTGAAGTCACCGTCTCTGTGAAGAAGTATTTTCTCATATTGCTCCTGAATCTGCCACCCTTTAGGATTATGTTGTGACCTCTAGTTCTGATGCAGCTGTTCACCTGAAGGAGATTCTATGTATGAACCTTGTTGATACCCTTCAGGTATTTGAAGGTCCCTATCACATCTCTCCGATTACTACACTGCTCCAGGGAGTATAAGTTAAGTTTCCTAAGCCTTACATCATACGGCTCTTGATGCAAACCCTGCACCATATTAGTCGCCCTTCTCTGCACTGTCTCTAAATGATTTGTCTTTCCTGAGGTGAGGTCTCCAGAACTGGATGCAGTACTCCAGGTGAGGCTTCACCAGGGATCTATACAGTGGCATACTCACCTCTTGTCTCCAACCAGTGATGCCCCTCCTTATGCATCCCAGGAGGCCACTAGCCTTCAGTGATGCCTTTTCACATTGTTTGAGCACCTTTAAGTCATCTGAGATCATATCCCCTATGTCACGCTCATATTTAGCAGCAATTAGCTGTTCTCCAACCATTAGGTGTATTCTCCCTGGGTTATATGCTTTTCCAGGTGCAAGACCTTGCATTTTTTTTTTTGCGTTAAATTTCAGCTGCCAGTTTCTTGACCATTCTTCAAGCTTCCTCAGGTCAGACTCCATCTTTTGTGCCTCCTCAAGTGTATCCACCCTGTTGCAGATCTTTGTGTTGTCTGCAAGCAGGCACACCTTCCCCTCCAAACCGTCTGTAATGTCACTGATGAATATACTGAAGATAATTGTCAAGCTCTGCGTCAAATCCTTTTTGGAGCAGCTAAGCAAACACCTTTGCATAACTAACCAGATTTTAGTAGGTGGGGTGCGGTTGTGACACTTTCCTGATTTTCGGCAGCCTGCACCAAATATTTGGATAAAGCCCCATAAAAAGGGTACCCAGGATTGCCACAAGCTAGATCAGAAAAAGTTGGTCTAAGTTGCGGTAATTGGTGCACAGGATAAAACACCCTGTATACCTCTCAATTCTTCAGTGAGTGCATCAGGGACAGAGCCCCTGATACTAAAGGACAAATGCTTCAGAGCTACCTGGAGTTGATCCAAAAGTGAGCAACTACAATGATTCACAGCGGAGAATACTTATGAGGAAAGATTAACTGATCTCAATATGTATTCAGTGTAAGCCTGAAGACAAAAAGGGGAACAAGACTGGAACTTTCAAATACTAGGTGTGTATAAAAAGGTACACAGTCAACATCTGTTTAAACTTAGTGAGGGGTCCATTGCAAAAGGACACAACTGCCACTTGGCAGAGGCGATAGTGAAGAAGGATGTGAGGAAATACTTCTTCACGGATACAGTGGCAGAACAGTGGAATCAGCTACCAGAGGAACTGGTAAATGCTGAGTCAGTGGCAAGTTTCAAATGTAGGTGAGACAGATATATGGGACTGGTGAGTACAAATGGTGGAGGGATCGGAGAAAATGGGGGAGGTTGTTTAAAACAAGTGTTACTGGGGAATAATTGATCTACTAGAGGTCCAGTCAGTGCAAGACTGGTAAGGGCCTAGGTAGGAAATAGGTTAACTTGATGGATCTCAGGCCTTTTTCTGTTTACAAATACCTCTTTCTCAATGTAAAATCAGGGACACTTAATTAGCATGGCATTTGCATATATTGTAATGACATGGGTCACAGTGCATACATTAGCATCTATTATTGAGGTGTATCAAGTGTGGAATCACTGTTAATTCTAGTCTTCATTATTTCTCTGCCCAGATGTTATGAATTTGTATCTGTAGCAAATGTACATGGGCCCCTGGCTCAGTATACAGACAACACAGGACATTTCAAGTCTGCCACCTTGTGCTGCAAGTCTAAAGAACAAGAGTGGCAAATCCTTGAGAGTGCAACGCCACCACAGTTACGTCCCTTGTAAACCAACACTCCATATGGACACTTTATCCTAAAAGATATTATGTCCTCCTCTGCTATTCCATTCCTTTCTCTGCCAAGTGCAAGCCAAACATGAATAACCTAATGTACAATATTGATCCATTCGCTCCATTTTCGAATCAATGTCCTTTTTTAAACAGCTCTGCAGGAGAGCGGTAGTGCTGGTGGGATGGCTGGGAGGAGGATGGTTGAGAAGCCCAGGGATGCGCGCCTCCTCTGGGGTGGGAGGGAGAATGGTCTCCACCGCAACATTGCCATGTGGGGGACCACATGTGGTGGCTCAGCTGGAGCCAAGGATTGAGGGAGGGGGGACGTTGGTGGCATGACGCTATGCATCAACCAAGGCCTTTCCGACATCAGGGGATGAGACAGAAAATGGAAAAATCTCCCGACCAAGGTAGGATGCCATCCGCTACAGGCCCCGCACCACCAACGGGCTCTCTGTCTCACCAACCTACAATTCAACTCTGCAGAGGATTAAGGGTCCAGTCCCTAGCAGCCATTTCCCGTGTGTGTGTGTGGGGGGGGGGTCATCCATGGGAGGAACTACTGAGGTTAAGGTATTTTTATTTATTTATTTTTTTTTTTATTTAGTTGTTTAACCAGGTATAGCACACTAAGGAGCGACCTGGGAGCACAAGGAGGTTAAGTGACTTGCTCATGTCCTAAAGAAGGTGGGTGATGGGTTTGGGTGGGGCAGCCAGACCAATGGGGGCCAGTCAGTGATGCAGGGATAAAAAGTAAGTACAGTAAATTAATTTTTTTTTTAAAAAAACAGCCCTGCAGGGCTTGCCTTACAATAATCCTTCATTATATATATATATATATATATATACCTAGTAAGCACATAGTTCTCCTTTGACACAAACACATGAAAGCCAGAAGGCTATAACTTCCAACATTTTCTCACAACCGAAACAGACTAAATATACCCCCAGTGCCACTCTCTCGGGCCGTATTAGTATGTCATGCAATTATGCAGTAAGAGACAATAAAAACTATACACACAGGCAGCTCATGTAATACGATAAAGCCCTCAGACTGCTGATGGGGTGTGGGTGGGTAATACAGCAGGCAGTATTTGCCAGAAACTAAGAATTCAGCATTAAACTATACCAGCCTGGCAGCCACTCACTCAGTAATCTGAGAGAGAGAGAGAGAATAAAACCATACAATCATTACAAGTGTAGCCTAGTGCCAATCACATTTCATTTTACCATCAACTGCTTGCACAGTGCTGCACTGCTGCTTTACAGTTTACATACTGTAAATCTATAAAAGAATCAGGTGGGGATTTGGGGAATTGGGGAGTATGGATCCAAATCAAGAATCAGTCATGCACAACAAAATGTTTTAGAGAAATCTTAATTCTTCGCTGGAGTCCATAGGTTAGCAGCATATCAGCAATGCGTATTTTGTAAATTGAAAAAAATATTCTAACAAGATCATACTGTCCAGCAAACCTTAAGCAATACAATAAGAAAGAGAAAGTTGTTTTCTTCTGATGAAGTTCTGCTGCAAACACATGAAGCTTGCATCTAATAAATTTCCCCCAAACTCCTCCAGCCTCCAGTCTGGTATTTCTCTCAGCTGTGACTGTTTATAAGTACTGTAAGTTCTGTAAGTCTCTGTGTTCCGAGTCATGTTCCGTCCAGTCAACCGTCTGGTTGGTGCACAGGCAAGGTTCAGAGGCCAGCAGCAGTGTTGCTGAAATTGCTGGGGTGGCTTTGGTGGTAGCAGCAGTGACAAAGGATTAGGGGTTTGTTCAAGAGAAAAAGTGTGCCCTTTAAATTGATGCAGGATATTTATCCCTGCTGGGCAAAAGCCTGACTTGCTCACCATTGTTTAAACAAAGGGGGCTGCTCAGGATTGGCCGATGGCAGATGTCTCATGTCATGAGCATACGATGTCTTACCAAATTTATGCAGATGAAGAAAAAGAACCCAGGGTGAAGTACAAGCTGGGAGGAGTTACCGTCATGGTCTTCTAAGAGGAGAAAGACCTGGAGATTGCAATTACAGTACTAGCACCCTGAAGCCCTCTATGCAATGCAAAAAGGCAGTAGTGAGGACTAAAAAGATGTTGGGCTGTTAAAAAATAGAGGGTTCAGTGGCAGAAGAAAGAGGTCATACTACCTCTGTAGAGATCCAAGAGGCCACCGCATCTGGAGGATTGCATACAGTTCTGGAACCCATATCACAAAAAGAACATTAAACAGCTGGATGTGGGTACAGAGAAGTGCCATAAAAAAAGATTTAGGGGCAGCAGGGACTCATGTACAGGCAGTGGCTGAAAAACCTAAAAATGTACTCACTGGAGGACAGATGGGAATGAAGGGACATGATTAAGACCTTTAAGTACCATAAGGGTGTTAACAAGGCAGATCCTGAACTCTTCAGGACCAGTGAAAACAAAAACATGAGGGGAAACAGTTACAAACTGGCGAGAGGTAGGTTCCAGAAGCAGGCCAGGAGGCAACTCTTCATGAAGAGAGTTGCTGAGGGTGGAACAGGCTCCCAGAAGAGGAAGTAAGCAGGAAAACTACTGATGGTTTAAAGAGGAAGTGGGATAAGGTTAAGGGGAGTGTAAAAGTGTCTGGAAGGCACAAATGAAGGGATGACACATAAAGAGAGATTCATCGACTCTGCATTGGGCAACCTGGATAGACCACAAGGTCTTCTGCTGGCTAAATTCTTATGTTCTTAAAATGGTGTTACGTCTCATGAGTCATGTCAACTTTATTTATAGAGCACCCAATCTCTGGGGCTCTAGGCGCTTTACAGACAGCAACATAGGGGACAATACAGTTGAAATCAACTTCAAGCATAAACCAACATACGTAAAATAAAGCCCCTCTTAATTTATTAAATCTCTGTATTAAATAATTAAATTAGTGGACATCAAACACCAGGCTAAAAAGATGGGCTTATAGGCCCCGCTTGAACGCCTCCACGGTAGGTGCCTCCTTGAGAAGTCTCAGTAGAGAGTTCCACATCACTGGTCCAGCCACTTCAAAGGCATGATCCCCAGAGGTTTTTAACTGTGCCCTTGGGACCATCAGGAGGCCCTCCACAGATGACCGAAGTGAGCGCACTGTGCAGACAAGTGTCAGGAAGTCAGACAGGTAGCCTGGACCCAAGCCGTATAGGGTCTTATATGTGAGCAAGGCCACCTTGAAGGCAATCCTCCATCTGACTGGCAGCCAGTGCAGTTCACACAAAACTGGGGTTATATAAGCAGACCTCAAAAGGCCTGTCAATAACCTGGCTGCAGCGTTCTGCACCAGCTGCATTCTCTGGAGGTTACCTCCATAGACCCCAAAGTAAGGAGCGTTACAGTAATCGAGCCTGGATGTAACAAAGCCATGCACTAATGATGGTAGATCCTCCGGGCAGCATTTCGTAAGTGGTAAAAACCATCCTGGACAACAGCAGAAACTCCACAGCACTGTCGTGAAAGCATGGGTGATTTGGAACTGTGTCAGATGTCACCAGCTTTTTGGGACAGGAAGCCACAGACCAGGACAGTGAGACACTAGGGGAAAAATTATGCCAAAAAGGGGACATCCGGAACAATCAGGGCAACTGAAAGGTATTGTTTTCAGTATTAAAAAAGAATTCCCTGGTGCCAGTGGCAGGTACCTGGGAATTTGGGTACTGATTGTGTGTGTGTGGGGGGGGGCACTAGACTACCATGGATGTATTATGCATTGATTAAAATTCAACTCAACTAAATGCTCCTTGTGTTTCCTTGAGCCAGTCATTAAACCTCTCAGCGATGGCTGTGGAAATGGGTAAAGTAGGACATCACTGGAAACAGTGTGTTGCATCTCAGCTGGGCTAAACTGGTTAAAAAAATTGCAGACTGCCCCCTCCCCCAAAAAAAAAAAAACTACCAAACAACAGATCTACAGAACTGGGCTACTGTATGTGTGGCTGTCACAACAGAGTACACAAGCTGCACAATTCAAGGAGCAAATAATTGCTCTTCAGATGAACAATAAAATTATCTGTGAGGACCTTCCATGGCAACAGAGGTCATCTGCATGTAGATGTTTAAATAAAAATGCAACAGGGCTTACACTTTTGGGCACCCTTATTTGTTTTTTGTGCCTCTCTTCAAACCATGCACATAACTTAAAAGCTTCAGTCCCAGTGCAAGGCATTATGCGTATGCAATCCTTGTTAAGTCAGGCTGACTAGTCTTCACCAGATTTCTCCTCAGCAACCTACCATTTCTGCTAAGTGTGATACCCTAATGTCGTCAGCAGGAGATTGTGCTTTATGCCTGACTGCCGATTATTGCCTTGCCCTGTGCTGTCCTCCTGCAGTCATTTTAAACCATGCTTTGACCACTCAAAATTTGCGCCAAGCCTTTTTTTTTTTTTTAAAAACCGCAAACTTTGTGCCTTGTCTAACTTACTGCTTAGAGAAGGGACCTTGCATGGTGCAGACCTCAGATTTTAAAAATGGTTGCCTCTTATGATGTAAGAGTGTCACCTCATCCAAATGTATGCAGCCATAACTGCTCAATTATGCTTCAAGATCTTCCTGTCTAATATGTTTGCAGGAAATGACAGTCTTGTACTGTAAACAGCATCTTCAATTACAGAAAAGTAGCAAATGACACAGATGACAAACACACTCTTGGGATAAAGTGCCACTGGCAAATCATATCATTTCATGAACCACCTACAGCAGACAGACCTACAATGTGAAACTGAGCAACCACATCCTTCTCCTTTAAGCCTGCAAGTTTCATTGTAAAACAGAAAAAGGGATTTGGGGGTAATTATATCTGTTGACCTAAAGGCGGCCAAACAATGTGCCATGGCTGTAGGGAGAGTCAGTGGGATGCTGGGATGCATAGGCAGGGGTATCACCAGCAGAAGAAAAGAGGTTGTGATGCTACTGTACATATCATTGGTGAGGCCTCATTTGGAGTACTGTGTCAAGTTCTGGAGGTCGCATCTCTGTAAGGACATAGACAGGGTGGAGGCAGTTCAAAGAAGGGCAACAAGGATGGTGCAGGACCTGCACCAAAATCATAAGTGGAGAGACTGGGAGACCTCAATATGTATACCGGTCCCTGGAGAAGAGGAGAGACAGGGGAGATATTATAGAAACCTACAAATATCTAAAGGGCATAAATAGGGTACAGGAGGGTAGCATCTTTCAGAAAAGGAGATGTTCTAGAATGAGGAGGCATGACATGAGGTTGGAAGGGGGTAGACTAAGGGGTAAGGTGAGGAAGTATTTCTTCACAGAAAGTTTGGAGGATGCATGGAATAGACTCCCAGAGGAGGTGGTGGGGGAAAACACAGTCAGGGAATTCAAAAATGCATGGGACAGGCATAGGAGAACCCTAGTGATAGGAACAAGAAGATAAGGCCAGAGATCAAGTAGGGTATGTGGCTTTTGCAGTAGGTAGGGAAAACAGGGAGACTGGATGGGCCTAGCGGTCCTTATCTGCCGTCAATTTCTATGCTTCTATGTTTCTATTTCATTATAATGTGTTTCTGAACTGTGAATGAACACTCTCCAAAAATGTCACATGGAAATTAAGAATAACTTGAGACACAGGGAGGAAGTTAAAACTATAACTGCCGTGGTCTGAAATGATGACAGAATTGCTCTAAACAATAAAAGTCCACTGTCATGACTGTGCAGGTTGTTGGGTGGTGGGGCATTCCCATTCAGTGTCAGTGGGAGAACACTCAGTGTGCCAGTGGGCTTCTTATTTTCCTAAATTTGGATGCTTGTATCATGTGATCGTACGGAAGCTGCTAACCAACATCTAATGTGCTGTCATGCATAAAAACAGGCAATGACGGGACCTTCGACACTACACATACAGTATATGCAACATTTTTGAAACATGTTGTCAGAAGGAGTGCTAATGTTAACTTTAAGTCTTAACCACTGATATAAGATTATTCTGTGAAATTTCACAGGGGTCCAAGAAGGAAAGACAAGCATACAGTACTTTTTTTTTAAATTCTGTTTATCCCTCTTTACACTACAGGATGAAACCTCTTTTGGCAGTCTCCAGCACTCGTATCCCATCTGACCAGTGATCTCCTACCTGTGGTACCAAACTCCCCTGGTCCACCCCTGACACATCAAGTGGACAAACCCCTCGGCTTGCCCCTGGAGGCAGGGTTGCCTTCAGCACCTTGGCAAACTCCCCTATACAAGCCATTCTAGCCACAGACAGAGGTGAAGGCCAGGAGCAGCCAGCCCAGAGCAGGTCAGATCCAGTGGAAGATGTGGTGGACAAAAGCAATGCCACACTCTGATCCAACAACCATTTTCCACCCTGATTTCCGCCCCAGAGGAGGGGACATGCAGTGATGTCCTGGTGCTGCCAGACATGCTCCCAGGCCTGACACACCAATGTCTGCCTCTCCGCCAATCCCCTTATTCCTGCAGTCTTTGGATCTCTGACCCCCAGCCAATACCAGAGGTTGAACTTTCGCCGAGCGCCACAACCCATCCACCCGGAGGAAAAGGGCCGTCCGCTGGACACTCAGTCCTCCTCTGCCCGGCCAACTTCCCGATGTTCCAAGCTCACTCTCAAATCTGGGATGTCAGTATTGCAAGTAGTAGTGCTACAACTTGCGCCAATGCACTGGCCTAAACATACAGTACTTTAACACTGGGAGGGAGATGAAAATTCACAAATTAGAGCCAGAAGGATCTCTGACTTACTTTTGCATGATCAGCAGCTCTAAACACATAGCCAGACACTTTGACTGGCCAGGTTTGCAGCATCTTTTCCCTTAATCAGACAGGCAAAGTAGTTTGGCTCATTGCTGTTGTGGATCAGTTTGTGGACATTCTGTGGCAGGTGCTGAAAGATATTGGTAGTGTTTAAAGGGTCGCAATGCCGATTGTCTCCATCATCCATTTCACACTGCAGCATTGCTTGTGAGACTCTCAGTATGACTTGCGTTGGCCAAGACTTCCCCTTGGAGCGCTCAGCACTCAGTGTTCGCACTTCTGCCACAACCCAGGGTAGCATAGGCATCGTGGTTAGGGAGTGAACAGAAAGGTGACCTACAAGCTGCAGCTTAAAGTTCAATGGTCTGTCATTTGGGGCTCTGAACTTCTTAGGGTGTCGAGATGAAGGATCCATGCTGAGATCAGAAGAAGGCTTTGAATTCATGGAGCCAGTGATCAATACACACTTAAAATAAGAGTGAATTCCTGCAATGAATAAAAGCATTCTTTTATTGACAGAACACAGCAAAGCATCATCTTCTGGATAGGTCAGGAGATTCTTTAATTATTTATGCCTACATATGTCTCGTTTAAATGCTTAAACTATAATATTTACATGTGATCTTGTTCTGTTTAACTGTCTCCTGTTACTGGCATTGCGAACATTTCAGATAATGCAAAATCTGTTTCATGGTGTCTTTTAAAAGGCACTGTACTTTCCTCAGCTGACCTCACAAATGCTGTGCCTAACACATCACGCCTTGCTGTCAGGAAGAGTGCTACGATGTCATTTGAAACTACCGTTAAAAAGTGAGAGGCAGTCTTCAGGGGTTCTTGGCCTCATTCTGCCTAAAGAACTGTAGCATGAACCATCATATATGCAAAAATACTATAAGGTTGGTTGGAGACCATCAAATAACTGTTTACACAAACTTTTTGGACAGGCTTCCAAGATGTATCATGAGCCACATAAAAGAAAACTAAAAATTAAAACAAATGTATTCTTTAACGACTTGTAATATCTGAACTATTACTGAAGTAGGCACTAAAGTGCGGAGCTGCTCTTTTTGATTTTACCCATTGTGGCATAAAGGGGCTAAATACAAGTTGCTATTGATAATAAACCCTTTGACTGGACACAAAAATAAAATGATGTAGTAGTGGAGTACTGGTTCAGCAGCACCTGCATAGATAGCATGTGAAAATAATTCCTTGCATCCCATAGGAGGCACATTCTCTGTAATGTGAATCTGAACAGAGTAAGTATAATGCACCTCTCATTTCAATGACAGACTATGACATTGCTAACACTGAGATGACAATGTTATTTACATGTCTATACCATCATGACACCAAATAACAGCAAATATCTTTTTTAATTTTCATTTATACTGTTTGTTGAAGAAATAAACACCACCAGAGTATAAGTTAAAGGATTTGAGATGCATGCTACAGCAGTGTGAGGCACAAAGCTGAAAGTTGATTGTCTTTATGCCCTTGGCAGGGTATTAAATATGCTGAACAAATACCAGTTTTATGTGTGAAAGTGCTAATCGACTGTAAAAAAATGCATAGCACCTGGTACAGAATGATTAGCAAAATGTAAAATATTTATATATAATGTTATTAATTTTGCCTACTGTGCCATGGACTCACTGAAAAAATGGTTAGCAGTCTACTGCTACACATTTCTGGAAATGGTGAGCATTACCCTCTGTTTTGCTTAGCATTTTGCTATGCTATACCAGCTATTTAAAACCCTGCCCTGGGGAGTACATCCCAAATAGTAACCACGCTCTGAAGAGATTACTGCACTTATAAAATGGCCAATTTGAAATGAAGAGGTATACATATTTAAAACAAAAATAGGCAAGCACAGTTGTATGAGTGGAACAGAACAGTAAATGTATGTTCTGTAGTTTTAAGAAGTGGTTAAATAGTCCATTGTGGCCACTTTAAGAGCAGTGCGGCGGACTGTGGCTACTGCTGCTGAACAGGAGCTCACACAGCTGTGCTCTAGCTTTTCTGTAGTGGAGCTGGGATAAACTGCAGAGAGAGAGACGGAGAAAGAGAGATGCACACAGGCAGGTTGGATTTGAAAGCTGGTGTGTGAACTGTAACACAGGTGGTTGGTAATAGGTTTTGATTACGGCTACTGTGCATATATTATATATTAAACCACAGTCAGGTGGTGTGTTTTAGCCATTAAAATTTTGAGGTTCTTTCTTGCCGTTTTATAAATTGAAGATATATAATTGCCTAGGTAAAAATATGCCATTTATTTGTATGAGTGAGGAGAGGAACCATAACTCATGGACCATAACTCATGAATGGGGATGCCATGAGCCATTACAACCCACTTAAGTTGTATACATAAGTAAGTAAGTAATAAGTCAATAAGTCATGACAGGGTGTGTATTACAGAGATTTATAAAATGGGAAGGGAAAATCTTGTGCCCTGATTGGTCATTAGCTATGTATTAGAAGTGTCTAACATATGGCTAAAAACAAGTCCTGACCAAATGCAATTAAATATTTGAGCCAGTACCCAAGCAATGCATTAAGAACTGTCTAACGCACACCCCATTGTGTCTTATTGCTTACAAAAAACAGAAATGCCTTTTTTACAAGCACAATAAGCCACTTCAGGGTGTGTGTTAGACAGTTCTACTGCATGGCTAGGGAGCTAGACACACTTGGCCTGCAGCCTCATGCCTCACTATGCCCCCTGGCCATGCATTAGAACTGTCTAACGCACACCCTGTCATGTCTTATTGCTTACTTACTTAATGCACAGTCAGGTGATGTCTCTTGGACAATGAAACTTCTGGATTTTTCTTGCCATTTTTTATATACATATATAAACATATATATATATATATATATATATTTATACTATACTTGTGACTATAAAAAGTGGAAAATATCAGCCACTATGGGGACCTAGAGTGAGAATATCAGTGTTCCGGCTGGGTTCTCGGTAGTCCACTGCCTGAGAAGGGCTCGTAGGGGGATGGGATGGCCATCTGTTTTAGATATGAGCTAAACTTGGTGGTGCATCAAGTGGGGAGCCTTGCATCATTTGAACGTGTGACGTGCGTGAGGGTCCAGGTGCAGGTTGCGGGATCCTCCTTGTGCACCGTCCCCCGGGGCATGAAGGGGAGTTCCTGCAGGAAATTGTGGCCTTTGTCGCTGATAGGGTATTGGAGACGCCAAGATAGCTTATTCTTAGTAACTTTAATGCCTGGGTCAATGATGACAGCTCCCACTTTTCTCAGAATTTCCCCCAGATCATGGAAGCTCTGGATCTCTCACAAGTGATTACTTCTGGGACTCACCTACATGGTCACACCTTCAACCTGGTGTTCTCACTGAGGCTCGAGATTAATGATCTCGAGATTGTTCAAGTCACCTGGTCGTATCATTGCACTATCAGGCTTAGTTTCAGGGTGCTCCCTTGTAGTCCATCCCCTGTGGAGATGATCCAGTTCTGCCCTCTGAGAGGGCTTTGCCCTGAGGGACGGTTAATGGCACAGGATATCTCAGAAGTGCTGAAGACAAGTGCTGGAGGGTTGAAGGCAGCAGTGGCGGCCTACAATACGGCTGTCATCAAGGCCTCTGACCTTTTAGTGCCAGTCTGTGTACACCCATTGATGACATGCCTCGGCTCACCTTGGTTTGATGGGGAGCTGAGTGTGATGAAGACCAAGGGGTGAAGGTTGGAGCATTGTTGGAGAAAGCCCAGGGCCCAGGAGGATAAACTAGTTCTGATGTCTCATTATGATGAGTATCAGAAAGCAATCACCCGTAAGAAGGCGGCTTTTCTATTGAGGGAGATTGCTGCTGGGAAGAACCGGCCAGCTCAGCTCTTCCGGATGGTGCACAGGCTTTTACTTCCAGCCTGTCTAGAGCCTGCTAGAGCCTTTTCACTCACAAAATGCGAGGAGATCGCTCATTTCTTCTCAGACAGGGTGTCCTCCATTAGGACTGGGATCTCTCCAAGTTGGCTAGTTCAGCTCAGCAGGGTACAGCCCGGGAGTCAGGGTCAGGCTCAGTGTTCCTGGGGAAGAGTTTCAATTGGTGATGGTGAAAAATGTATGCGAGATAATCTCTGAGCTGCGACCAACTTTTTGTAGTTTGGATCCAGGCCCAACGCGACTACTAATGAGTTGCATGGTGCAGTTGGGTACAGTTTTTGTAGAGATTGTCTGGTGTTCTTTGTCGGAGGAGTTTTTCCAAAGACACTGAAAAGTGCCTTGGTAAAGCCTGTACTGAAAAAGCCATATTTGGACCTGGATATCTTGGCGAACTACCATCTTGTTTCAAACCTTCCCTTTTTGGGGAAGGTGATTGCGCTGCAGCTTGAGGCACACCTCACTGCCTTCAACATCTGTGAGCCCCCCCAGTCTGGGTTTAGGGCAATGCACAGCACAGACACAGACGGCGCTAGTTTGGGTGCTCAGCAGCTCGCTCAGGACGAGGGATGGGGGAAAGCGGTCAGTTCTTGTTCTCCTTGATGTCTCATCAGCATTAGATACGGTGGACCATGGGTTGTTGCTGGACCAACTCAGGGGATATGTAACACTCACCAGCAAGGACATCAGCTGGTTTGAGTCCTATCTTAAGGACAAGACTCAGAGGGTTGTGATGGGGGAATACTCCTCATGCCCGGTGACTCTGTTCTGTGGGGTTCCCCAGGGTTTGGTCTTGTCACTCATGTTGTTCACAGTGTACATGCTGCCCCTGGATGAGATCATTAGATGGTATGGGCTTGAGTTTCACTGTTACGCTGATGATACTCAGCTCTACCTCTCTTTCCACCTGGGATACAGGGTGCAGTCGATGTGCTAAATCAGTGGTGAACAATACACCTTGTATTGGGATCCATTTTGATGGCTCTCATGAAGCTCTGAGATCCACCAACAATAAAGTGAACAAAAAGTACAATAAATACACTCATCAACTGTAAGGATCTTTACTGATTTGAAAAAGCAACCTTTGCCCCAAGATCCACCAAAACTCTCTTGGGATCCACCAGTGGATCTAGATCCATGTATTGACCACCAATATGCTAAATAAATGCTTGTCCGAGATCCAGTCCTGGATGTCACTGAGCTGGTTGGGACTGAACCCTGAGAAGACTGAGATACTAGTGGTAGAGCTGAGAAGAAGGGCAGGAGTGGAAGTTTCAAAGGGGGAGACTGGGCTTTTGCTCAGCCCTTCTGGGTTTTTAGCCTCCACCAAGGTGAAAATCTTGGAGTCATTCTGGACAATAAGCTAACACTGGAGGCTCAGGTTGTGGCAGTTGACTGGAATGGCTTTTATCATTTACGAAATATCAGCTGGATTAAGCCCCTTGTCCTGCCTGACAACCTGGCCATGCTGGTACATGTATTCATGACTTCAAGGCTCAACTACTGTAATGCTCTTTACCTTAGGGTCAAAGGGGGAGTGTTGTGGTGCCTACAGCTAGAGCCAGGGTTTAACATGTTTTTAGGTTTCTAGTTTGGTTTGGGTTCGGCAGGGTATTGTTCGAGTTTGGTTCAGTTCGATTTAAGTAGAAGTTTGGGTTTAAGCTCAGTTAGGTTTGAGGTTTTTTTGTGTGTAATTTATCAGTTCCAGTTTGAGTTCTAATGAATTCACCCCACTGCCTCTGTGTGGGTTCTCCTCCTCTCACATGGTCTGGGTTTGTGTTCATCTGTTTATTCTTTTTAGAGTTCTCGTTCGGTTCAGACCAGGCAAAAATTGAATAGTTCAGGTTTGATTTGGTTTCAGTTCTCGGACAAACCCTGGTTCTATCTACAGCTGCTGCAGAATGCATCAGACCAGCTCCTGACCAAACTTTTGAGATCTTGTCATGTGTTGCCAGTGCTGCATGAACTGCATTAGCTGCCGATGAAGTGGCACATCTCCTTTAAAGTGGGTCTTCGGCCCTACAAGGCCCTGCACAGGCTGGGCTCAGACTATCTGTCAGAGCTCCTGCATCCTCACACCCCTAGACACCATCTCTGTTCAATCAAGGAAGGTTTCCTGGTAGTCCCGAGGGCAAGATTAAAATCATACAGGAATAGGGCATATGAGGCCACAGCCCTGATCCTAAGGAATTCCTTGCCTAGGACTTTGAGGGAGGCCCCCACGGTTGAGGCCTTTAAACAAGGTCTGAAAACTTTTTTGTTCATGCAAGCTTTTGATGATTAAGTAGGTACATTAGCTGTAAGTATTTAAATTCACATTTATGAATTTTATTTGGATTTAACAGAGCTGTGAGTGTGTTCTATTTTATAATTTGTGTTTTACTGTTTTTGTAATGGCGCCCTTGGCCTCCGGCGAATGGCGCCACAAATAAATAACAATACTACTACTAGATCAGTTTATCCACACACTTGTTCCATAAATGCAATGAAGGTGACTGAGAGTAGAGCTATGTAATGATTCATCTTCATACAGTGAGTTTGTGCTGGGCTAACATCACTGTTGAAAGTGGCCACTAAACAATCAGGATGCAGGATTTTTTCTTGCTGCTGTATAATGAAAGGCATGGCATAAATCACATATGCCATGGCCCTAATGGAAATATCACAGATATTTCCCTCGTGCAGTCTGACCTTTTGGCATCGCAAGTGGCAAAGCCACTTGTGATGTTATACGGTCAAACTGCAATCAGGGAAAAATATCAAACTGTACTCAGGGAGGAAATACCAGTGATATTTTCATTACGGCCATTGATTAGCCCATATTTATGCAATGGCAGTATAAATAAAATCACAAATGTCAAGGTTTTTTTTGCTTGCAAGACACCTCCAGTGCACATATCAATATTCCCTTTCTAGATGGACGACAAAGCAAACAGTTTCACAGTTCTTGAGGATGAAATCCTGATGTCATTTCATTCCAGGACTTAATTGTACTGAGAATGTTCTATTCATAGAAATCTAACAGTACCTTCCTTGAGACAGCAACAAATCCAGATGTTTCACAACACAAACCTTTGTCATTCCATAAATCAAATATAGCATGGGCCTAATAAAAATATGTCTGATATTTCACTAGAGATCCATGACCCCTGACATCACCACTCTTGATGTCATAGGGTCAAGGACTACAAGTAAAACACTAGACATGTTTTTATTAGGCCTTTGCCATATTATATCATTTTAAAGTATCTATTGATGTGGGACGTATATTATTAAATTGAATATCGAGACTTGAGGAAAACCAGGATCAATCTGGAAACAGGATACTGTACATCAAAAACTGGAACAATTTCAGTTGCAGTATCCACTAACACTATGTGTAATGCCACCCAAACCAGCTGGAACTGCTGAAATACCCACATCATCCCACCAGAACTGCCAGAATGCCCATCAAAGCCCCACAGAACCATCTGAATGCCTATTCCTCCTGCCATAACGGCCATAATGCCAACCCTACTAGTCAGAATGCCATCATCAGCTTTCCCAACGGCAAGAATGCCACCACCAGAATAGTTAAGGCAGGAATTCTGGCATGACGACATTCTGGGGTTCTGGTGGGTCCAGCACTTCGGGTGGGAATTCTGGTGGATCAGAATGCAGCATTCTGTGTAGTGTAAATACTGTAGGACAACTGGAATCATTATAATTCAGGGCTTATTCCAGTTACAGAGCAATTCCGTTTTTCACCTCTAACCATATACCCCATCTCTACTGCTGTAGGCGTCTTGTATTTAGTTACTTTTGTTATTGTAGGGCACTATCAGAAAATTTTTACTGGTATTGATATCCTGCATATCTTAATCTGTCTACTAGTGTAAGCCATACAACGACCCATCTCTTCAGTTGTAGTCCACAGTATATACTGAAACAAAATATCTACGGTTGTACTGTACTGTATGTGCTCCACTACACTTCTGGCTCGCAACGTGATGGAATGGTTCTGAGGTTGTAATCTGAGACTTGAATAAATATATAAATAAAATAAAGATCTCGGTATCTCAGAATTTGAAGCAGCCAGCACGGTACAAGCAGTTTCCCAAGTTTTGACAGCTTACCTAAAACTGCACGCAAATTATTGCCCAAGACCACTGAAGTGAAGCTACATTTCTGAATGCCCCACTTAAAGTTAGGCCTGGTTTCTCTTCGAACAAACGACCCTAGAAAAAGATTCATCCATCCAACCTCTAACAGCGAGTCCCTCTCAAGGTCCCTAAAATGTAAATACTGACAATTCTGCTAACTTAACTTTAATGTCCCTTAAATTCAAATGTGGTGAGTAAAAGAAAAGTGTCTCAAATGCTCCAGCCACCTTTGTCTGGGTCTACAAGCAGGTGTTATTTTTTTTAACAGCAAAACCTGTTGTTATACTTCAAAAAAATACCTGCACTCTGGCAAAAGCTGCAGCATCGCGGAACGAACTTGCCTTAGACGAGACTGACAAGCCTTACGTTCCCAGCGTGAAAGCACCGTTACTTATGTGAGGGTCAAATGTAACAGCTGAAGACATTGTGGCGTGAGACCGCTTTAATCGCTACTCGGGTAGCCGTTTAATGGAAACTTGAACACAATATTTGACCCTGGGTGCAGCAATTGCCCTACCTGTTGCTCTACGGAGCGCCCGACCGGACCAAAATGGCAAGGTGCATAAAGAGCGGTGGCGCGCAGACTGTCACTGTGCCTGTCCAACTTCGGCAGTAGTGAAGAAGCTGTGCTGTGCAGCCTGAGCTGACGTCCGGCTTCCTCATGTTGCGCGATCAGTTCCTGAAACTAATGTCAATGCGTCCCCTGAGTTATCATGAGCATGACGATGATGACAGAACACATGCCCTTTGCCATCTTCCTTTCATCTGCTGCCAGCAATCACAGCCGCACGAGTTTACAATCGTCCTTGGCCGCGCTGCTGCAGCTGATCGTTTCAAGCACTTCGGCACCTAGTTCTTCTAAGCCAGGAAGAAGCAGCAGCAGCAGCCCAGGGTACAGTCACGCTCGCCACCGCTGCTGTTACTGCACATTGCTAGCTACCATTCCCGGCCATAGGCGTAGGAATGCATACGATTGCTCACATTTTGCCTCAAAAATGCGCATGGTCCCTACTGAATGTGTCATTATCTGTTGCTGAAAAGAAGGGTTTCAAAGCATAAGATAATGCCAAGCTTGAAGTATTACAGTTTAGTTCCCCTTTATAAAAAGTTATTTTATACCAACCCACACATTATAAATGTGGAAGCCCTCCACTGGGGAGGAGGTAGGTCCAGGGTTCCAGTTATAGTTTGTGTGTGTGGTGGTGGGGGTAAATCACAGCATTCACAAATCTGTCTGCACAGAATTAAAAAACAAGCAGTAAAGGGTTTTATTTGAACTTCCACAAGTTGTTGGCTTCATACTTCCATTACGAAGGGTTTCCCGTGGGGAGACAAATTTCACTTTCAAATGTCCAGCACATTTTTTTTCTACACAGTAGCCAACCAGTGCAGTACTAGTAGTAGTAGCTTTATATATTTACTGGTTAGTGTCAATAATCAACTGCTGGCACAGCCTCACAAACATGCGTGAATAATGGAGTTCTGTAATCCACCTTTCCAAAAAAGCCTTCTCTGCACCTGAACACCTGCAGCAGAGACTGTCCTTTTGCAGGCCATTCACTCGTGCTCGCTCCAGAAAACTGCCAGCGTGAATGACAGTTTTCTCGACGCTCAAGAAAATAAAAGCTGGGCACAGTTCAGTAGTAAAACTCTGACAGAAAAATATTAAAAAATGGTAAGATGTTCAGGGTTCATGCCACTGAATGAAACCAGAAGGCAAAAATTCATAAAGGAGCAACAAAACTAGAATATGCTAAAAAAACAAAAAGTGACCTACGGCCGGTCCTGTGGTGTGGAGGGCTGAGGCATCACTGCCTTACCTCCTGCCACACTGGCGACTCCTGTTCGTGGTGTGAGCGGGTCACCGGGGTCAGCTGGGGAGGGAGAAAATCGTGTGTCTGGAGAATAGCTCCACTCTCCCAGGGAGGGGTGGGATCAGAGACCGGTGCATGCCTGGCCCTAGCAGTGGCTACAGGCTGGCACACCAGCTCCAAGACAGGGGGTGGAGATTGAGCAGATGCCCAACGTGCCGTGTGCGGAAGCGTGCGTGGCTCGACTATTGGTGTCACTGCTTGCCACAGCTCCACACTCGGGGAGTGGAGAAACAGAGAAGAAGATTCCACCAACCGACGGGATGGTACTGGTCCCCCGAAAGCACCGCACCCAGCCAGCTGGCCCCTCAATGCCAGAGATAAGTTACAGTGGACACCAGGGTGACGGGGCTGGGGGGGGTGGTTGAAGGGGGCCGGTCGGTGGTGGAGACAAAGTAAAAAAATAAAGTGATATACGGGAAGGAACAGTCAAGGGGGAGGGTTTGATAGATAGAAGGGGTCAGGAAACAGTCTGAGGACAGCAAAAGAGATTGGGACTGTAAGAAAAGGCGAGGCGAGCACACAAAATGGAGGGATGGAGGACAGTTGAGAGAGCGCAGAAACGGGACTGCAGGCGGCATGGAGAGCAGGTACAGGGCCACTGGCAGCATAGAGCACAATATTGATACAGAAGGCAAGGCAAAATTTATTTAAAAGACGCCCAATCCCGGAGGCTCTGGGCGGCGTACAAAATTTTTTAAAACAAACATATAAAGATAATAAATGTACAATTTATACACAATAAAAATGCAGAGTCTGAAAAATCAGAGACATTACCATAAATAGCAATTCAAACCTCAAATACTTTAGAAAAAAGAAAAGTTTTCAACTGGGCCTTAAAGATGTCTACTGTGGGGGCTTCCCTGACCATAATTGGCAGAGAGTTCCACAGAGCAGGAGCCCCGGCGCTAAATGCTCTATCGCCAGCAGATATCAGCCTAGTTCTGGGAATGGCCAGGAAGCCACCACTAGAGGAACGAAGAGGCCGTGAGGAGAGGGCAGGTAACAGAAGGTCTGACAGGTAAACACCTTAAAGAGGACTCTTCACCTGACTGGCAGCCAGTGCGGTTCGCGCAAAACCTGTGTAATATGACAAGACTTCTGCTGTCCAGTCAACAACCGGGCAGCTGCGTTCTGCACCAGCTGCAGTCTACGGAGAGATCCTCCAGTGACCCCGAGATAGAGCATGTTGCAGTAATCAAGCCTTGATGTGACTAAGGCATGTATCAAGGTAGGGAGGTCCAGAGGCGGAACAAGGGGCTTAATCCTGGCAATGTTTCTGAGATGGTAAAAACAGGTACGAACCGTGGAGGATATTTGAGCCTCCATGGTTAAGTCCCTGTCCAGAATCACTCCCAGATTTCGCACCCAAGAGGAGGCCTTCAATGACACAGTTCCGAGAACAAGCCCAGTTCCTGTGTCAGAGGCCATCCTATCACGGACTCTGTTCGACTCCACTACCAATACCTCTGTCTTATCGGGGTTTAGTCGCAACCAGCTGGAGACCATCCAGTCATTAATCTTGGCCAGACAGATATTAAGCACTTCCACAGCATTTGACGTTCCTGGGGCAAAGGAAAAATATAGCTGAGTATCATCAGCATAGCAATGAAAACTCAGACCATACTTCCTAATGATCCCACCCAGAGGCAGCATGTACACTGCGAACAACATTAGGGCCAGTACCGATCCTTGAGGAACTCCACAAACAAGGAGACTAGGTGTAGATGAGGAATTCCCCATCATAACCCGTTGCCTCCTGTTGGTAAGAAAGGACTCAAACCATTTGATGACAGTTCCAGTGAGTCCACATAGGTCCCTAAGGCGGACAAGCAACACACAATGGTCGACAGTGTCAAATGCTGAAGAGAGATCAAAGAGAACAATAATTGTCTTGTCTCCCCAATCTCTAGCCCTGAGGAGATCATTTTGCACCCGAACGGAGTGCTGTTTCAGTGCTATGTCTGGCACGAAAAGCCGACTGGAAGGGTTCATATAACTTGTGAGATACGAGGTGCTCTTCCAACTGAAGCGCTACCACCTTCTCAACAACCTTCCCCAAAAATGGAAGGTTGGAGTTAGGATGGTAATTTGCCTTGATCTCCGGGTCCAAAGATGGCTTCTTTAAGAGGGGTCTCACCAGAGCCTCCTTCAAGGCATCCGGAAAGACACCCTCAGAAAGGGAACACCGTACAATCGAGGCAAACACCGGGCCAACAGAGTCAACACATCTCATTAAGAAACGCGTTGACACCGGGTCCAGTTCACAAAAGGTATGCTTCATATTGGTTGCTACCTCGATAACCTCACTAACCTCCACTGGTCTAAACTGTCCCCAGCCAGATGGAGTGCACTCAGAACACATCAGGCAATCACTGCCAGCTAAAACATTTTTAGCTGAGGAAGCCACCCGCCGGATCGAGGATACCCTGTCCGAAAAGAACCGAGCTAATTCCTCATAGTCTACATTGGAAAAAACCCTCCCGGGCCATAGACAGGCAGGATGTAAAAGCCTATCCACAGTCTGGAAGAGTGAGGCCGGCCGGTTCTTCCCGGCGGCAATCTCCCTAGACAGAAAAATTGTCTTCTTACGGTTGATTGCCTCCTGATACGCACCATAATGGGCACACAGGACCAGTTTATCCGCCTCCAGACGGGATCTCCTCCAGCAGTGCTCCAATCTCCAACCCATTTTCTTCATCTCCCTGAGCTCACCATCAAACCGTGGTGACCTCAGGTATGAAGTTCTGGGTCGTACACGGACGGGTGCGAGGGAGTTAGTGGTGTCGGATAACACCCGATTATAGGTGTCAACCCCGACAACAACACCTCCCACGCATGCATCACCCACACTAGACAATTTCGCTGCCACCAAAAAACCCTCAGGGGTCAAACCCTGCAAAGGGCGACAGCTAATCATCTCAACAGGGGAAGGGCTTATGGCGGGAGCCCCAGGCGTGAACTGCACCGTGCAGTGATCAGACCAGAGGACCGGATTGATCTTGAGATCACTAATCTCAAGTCCCAGTGAGAACACCAGGTCCAACATATGGCCATCCCGGTGAGCCGATGCAGAAACAGCCTGCATCAAACCTAAGGAGGACATGATCTGAGAAAACTCATAGCTGTATCTATGACTTACGTCGTCGACCCAAACATTGAAATCCCCCAGAAAAACACATCTGGGGGATTCCAATGTTCTGCCAGCGATGAAATCTGCGATCTCCTGCAGGAAATCTCCCATCGGCCCAGAAGGGCGATAAATGAGAAAAATCCTGTAGCCCGCATCAGGTCCTCCACGGATGGCAACACATTCAAAAGATCCTGGAGTTCTCACCGGGTGCACGGTGAAGGTCAGGCTAGATCTAAAACAGATAGCTACACCGCCACCCCTGCGTTCCATTCTGGGAAAGTGCACTACAGTATACCCAGGAGGGACTGCAGCCTCGAAAATTGGGTCTGCATCATCTCCCACCCAGGTTTCCGTAATACAAGCCAGATCGACCGAAGAAATCAAGGCAGCAATAATTGCTGTTTTATTTCTGATCGATCTGGCATTACAGAGCACTGCCATCAGAGGATTTGGGGGTGATGCAGCCCCATAAGTTACCTGGCCACTCGATCTGGTGGACTCCTTGGGGATGGGCACCAACCATGTCTGGCCTCTCCCATGTGCCCATCGCAACCCAGGGCACCTTCTGGACCTGACAACCTCAATCCTCCCACCACCCATACATGGGTTGTTCGAAAATGCACGACCAGCGCCATCTCTTCCAATCCCAACCTCCCAACAGCATCTGATAGTAGTAGCTGAGACTGGAAGGGGGATAAAAGGGCGCAGGTCGTGCAACATTGAACTATCATAAGTAATTCTAGCCCCCTTTGATCCTGCCATATAGCCCATATGCATCTAAGGCACAAATAAGCCTTAATTATCAAAGTTTAAGCAATAAACTACTTAACCTAAAAATATCCAGCCTAGCCTATTTAATCAACAACAGATATTACTAGTATCTAAAAACATAACAACACTACTAAGAATAAAGCCCTCAATTTAGCTAATTCTCAGCCTCAATAATAATATACACCAATAGACTGTTTAGCTATCACATTACTTTTACAGGGCCACAATAAGATAAAACACATAACCTTCTTTTCTGTGTCAGCAAAACATTTTCAATACCGAGTGGCGCTTCCGCCTCTCACACTGGCAGACTACGCCAGATAGCCTATGAAAGGTATGCAGCAATTAAATAGGTGAAACCTCGCCCAGGACACACAGGTCCTAGCACCCCCCAAGTCACTTCTAGCATCGTGGAAATACACAGACCTGCTACACAGCCTCTCACGCTGTGCAGGTCATGAATCCAGGAAGCAGTCGGACAGGCATCGAAATAAGGAGCTTTTTGTCAGGCAACTCAGGTAGTCCCAGCCGCTAACGAGCAGCGACACAGTTCGACTAGTTGAAATGCACACAAACAAGCCGCTTGCGAGCGGCGCAGCAATTAAATAGGTGAAAACCCCCGCCCCAGGACACACAGGTCCTAGCTCCCCCCAAGTCACTTCTAGCAGCGTGGAAATACACAGACCTGCTACACAGCCTCTCACGCTGTGCAGGTCATGAATCCAGGAAGCAGTCGGACAGGCATCAAAACAAGGAGCTTTCTGTCAGACAACTCAGGTAGTCCCAGCCGCTAACGAGTGGCGACACAGTTCGACAAGTTGAAATGCACACAAACAAGCCGCTTGTGAGCGGAGCAGCAATTAAATAGGTGAAAACCCCCACCCCAGGACACACAGGTCCTAGCTCCCCCCAAGTCACTTCTAGCAGCGTGGAAATACACAGACCTGCTACATAGCCTCTCACGCTGTGCAGGTCATGAATCCAGGAACCAGTCGGACGGGCGTCAAAACAAGGAGTTTTCTGTCAGGCAACTCAGGTAATCCAAGCCGCTAACGAGCGGCGACACAGTTCGGCAAGTTGAAATGCACACAAAAAAAAAAAAAAAAGACAGAAAATGGCAGTTCCATTGCAGCTTCACTCATTCTTTCATGTTATTTATTTATTTAACAGACTTTAGGATTACAATCTTTGAGTCAGGGACTCATTTACAAAGGCTCCGTGTCAGAAAAACAAACATAAACACTTAAAACATATAGACATAGAATGGCAGCTAAAGGTTACAGTTCATTTAGTTATACAATATTGCAGAATCAAGATCAGCTATACGTTGCATTGAACGTGTTACAAAGAGCTGTATTTTACAATTTTCAAGAGAACAATATGTTTGCTGATAGAGGGAGGGAGTAACAGGTTTGACATTTACAGCGAAGCAGAGAATTAGACAGATACTTAAGTAGTGCAGCCAAAGTAGGTATTGTTAATAGGTACGTTTGCAGTCAGATCGGGTAGGAGCTCAGTGGCGTGTGGTCCCATAAGATGATAGATAGATGACCCAGCACTAGCTGGCACATTGGTGCTAGGAAGCTTTGGTACGTGCTCTTGAGGGCTGACTTGAAAGGTCCTAATTTGGAGAGGAGGAGACATCAGAGGAAGTTTATTGTACCAGGCTGGGGCCCTGTGTGGGAATGACCTTTGGGCTAAGGAGATTCTAACCCTCGGGATGGAACACACCTATCGGTTGGCAGTGCGGGTGTTCACCGAGGGGTGGGAGGATAGGAGAGAGGCAGAAACCCCAAAGGGGGTAAGCACCAGGTGTATTTTCTTTGTGAGTAGTCATGTTTGCTAAAATAGCCTTTCATCCAGGGTAAAGAGATTTGTCAGGGCATGTAGGCTGCAGGTATGGGTACGCTTGTCTGCTCCGGTGAGGAGTCTGCATGCTTTGTTTATGGCAAGGTGGATTTTGTTAAGGGCTGTATGGTCAGCAGCTGAGTAGATAGTGAGCCCATAATCGACTAGGGAGAGGACTGAGGAGGTGACAGCCAGATTAAGGGCTTCTGGATGTAGGCAATCCTTGTGCCGATACAATAGGCCTATACGGACATTTATGGCTGATGATAGAGTGTCAATGTGTGAATGGAAGGAGAGGCTGGAATCAAATGTAAGGCCCAAGTATTTATATGTATGGACCTGTTCTAGAGGAAGGAGAGAATGAGAGAGAATTGTTAGCTGCACATTCTTGGCCTTATTCTGTCGATGGGCAAAGAGCATAGTCTTTGTCTTTTTTACATTGACCACAAGTCTTTGGTCTTTGAACCAGTTTTCAATCTGGTTAAAAGTGTGTTGGAGGGAGGACTACAATACTGTGGGATCTGGGTGTGACGCAAAAAGAACCACATCGTCCGCACAGAGTAGTAGGTTGCCGGAGCAGGAATTGGGCAAGGTCTTTAGGTAAATGCTGAATAATAGAGGGCCGAGGATGGAGCCCTGGGGAACCCCAGAGCGGACTGGCAGGATGGTTGAGAGGGTGTTGTTTATTTTGACACATTGTGATCTAGCTGTGAGGTAACTAGTAAACCAGGAGATGTGTCCTTGGGACAGACCTATGTGGCGGACTGTGCTTAGGAGTAAGTGGTGTGTGATTAGAGTCCCCCCCCCCCTTTCTTTTCGGTTATTTTTCTTTCTTGCCTGCTTAAGGTTATCCTGGACTGCACCAACCCTCTCCTTGCTCGTTTTGTCATTGTGTATGTGTTGTGTCTTGTTTGTTGGGCTGGCCACCCACTTTGTAAAATCCTTGTCTTGTTGTTGTTTCCCTGGATGGTGCAATCCAGCCCCCCTTAAAATGTTGTGAATGTTTAATTTTATTTTTTTAAGAGTGAGGTTATGTACACTTTTAGGTTTATTCCAGCAGCCCTCCTTAAATAGAACCGTAATGTCCTTTAGTCCCAGGATATTATACCCGAGTTTAAGTACTTGACATATTTTTTTTTGATATGTTTAAGTAGCTGCAGTTTATCGGTCGAGCGCTCGGTTTCATTTGAGTTTTATTTTTTGGGGTAAACGATAAACTGCTACAAAGCTTCTCGTTTCTGTGGGTTTTAAAAGAGACACCACTTACTCGGTATTCAGGTGGTGTGGCGATTTTGTTTAGCCCAGAGAACTTGTGTAGCTCCTGCTCATTCTGCTGCTCCTTCAGGCGTAAAGCTTGGGCCAGTGAGGTAAATGGCGAGCTTGTGGTAGAACCGGGTAAATATTATTACCGCGGAATGCTCGCACTATCGCAAAGGTATATTAACTTACAAAAGGAAAATTCAGTCCGGAAAATAGCATTCAGCTAATGTTAATCCCCCGAGTATAACCCTGCTATCTACCGGCTTGAATAGATAAACAAGTAACAAACAATATAAAAATGAGGGAGTTCGGTCCAGACCTGTGCTGTTTCAAAGCTCCTCTTGCTCCTTCCATTGTAGCTTGCTATGGGCCGGCCGGCCGAAATTGCCCATTATTTATGCTGCTGGTCGGAGGGGCGGACCTTCTAAGTTTGTTTCTGAACATACACTACCGGTCAAAAGTTTTAGAACACCCCCATTTTTCCAGTTTTATTGAAATTTGCGCAGGTTAATGTCTCAATGTACTCTGAAATTAAAGCATAGAACAAATAAACAATTGGAGATAAAAAAGAAATCATAGAATCATTTTGTTTAACAAAATTTAATCTAAATTTTTGACTCATCAAAGTAGCCACCTTTTGCAGATATACTGCAACCGCCGAACACACTCGTGGCATTCTTCCTACAATGGACATCAAATATTGTTCGGGAAGTTCTTCCCAACACTGTTGCAGAAGTTCTCACAAATGTGTTGCACTTGTAGGTTGCTTTGCTTTCACCCTTCTGTCCAGTTCATCCCAAACCAGCTCGATGGGGTTTAAGTCTGGAGACTGTGCTGGCCATTCCATGATTTGAAGCCTACTGTCTTGTTCTTTTCCTTGAAGGTAGTTCTGACATAGCCTGGAGGTATGTTTTGGGTCATTATCTTGCTGTAGGATGAACCTCTGACCAACTAGGCGTAGACCAGAGGGTATTGCATGGCGCTGCAAAATGCTGTGGTAGCCCATTTAGTTCAGGGTGCCAGTCATTCTGTGCTGTTGTCCTGTGAGCCGCCTATCACGCAAGCTGTTGACTCTCAGAAACTTGTCTTCTGATTCTGTTGTGGCTTTGGGTCTGCCAGACCTCTTCCTGTCAGAGTTTCCTCCAGTTTCCAAGTGCCTTTTGATGGTGTAGGAAACTGTACTCACTGACACCTTGACTTTCTTTGCAATTTCTCTAAAGCAGTTTTTGCTAACCTAAACTTTTTTTTTAACCTCTAGCAGTTTACCGCTTACCTTTGTACCATTTCAGGTTATTCACTGGACTTGAATTGCTTAAATTTCAATAAAAACTGGAAAAATGGGGGTGTTCTAAAACTTTTGACCGGTAGTGTATTAAATGATAGAAAGATTATTATTTCATTCTGAACTGACACCTTGATGTGAGCAACTTATAAATATATTATTTTATAGATATAAAGGAGATTAATGTTTTTTTTTTTTCTTTAGTTCAAATTGATTATGATGAAGGTGGAGTCTTCTTGTCACATGTTTGAAACTGCTATATAAAGCGCCTGGCTAGGGAAATTAGGAGTAGTATGGAGAAGGGTATGGACCTGACAACACCCTGACTTGAGTTAGCTATTTCTAGCTCCTGAATTGAAGTTCTGTATTTATTTATTTTTTTTTTTATCTTTGTTTTGTCGTTCTCAAGTCCGCTGTACAAATTAAATATAACTTTGTTGCTGCTAATCTTGTCTGAGCGTCTTCACTATCCCACCCAAGTTCACATGGTGGGAGACTGTATCAAAGACCTTTGACAGGTTGACGAAAACAGCTCCAGCTAGAAGTTTTCTATCCAGGGCAGACTGAATAAAATTAGAGAACTTAGTGAGAGCCGTAGTTGTACTGTGCCCAGATCTGAAGCCATGCTGCTCCCCTGCAAAGTAGGTTATGAGCAAGTAAGTACTCAGTGAGTTGGGTGGCTATATTTTTTTCGAGAGTGGTGGGAGAATGGATATGGGACGGTAGTTATTGGGGGAGGTGCTGTCACCACTCTTCAATATTGGGGTGACTGTGGCAGTCTTCCAGGCTGCTGGGAACTGCCCCAGACTTAGGGAGCAGTTATTGAGGTCAGTCAGTGGGGAGAGGACTGTATCTAGTACTAGATATAGGATTCACATATCAAAAGAATCTTTGCAATAGCAAGAGCTACTGAGTGCTTTCATGAGAAAAGGCCTTGCCTCATTCATAGAGATCAAACTGAGATGGAAGAGGGGATGCTGGGTGTTTGGGGTGGGGTTGCAGGAGTGGGGTCGAAGAAGTTATTTGGGAGTACTGAACTAAGGTTAGAGAATGATGAGTTGAGGCAGTTGGTGATGGCCAGTGGGTCAGTGGGAGGGACATTGTTGACAGTTAGTGGGGGGGGGGAGCCTGGATTTGCAATTGAGTTCCTTGATATCATCCCAGAACAACCAGGCATTCTCCCAGGTGGGGGCAAAGGTCATTTTGTAGTAGCCCGATTTGGCCTGTTTAATGGCCCAAGTGCATCTGTTACAAGCCGCTTTATAGGCTTGCCTGTCTGCCAACGTGCCAGATCTGACTGCTTTATGCCAGAGATCATCTCTGTGCTTTAGCTGTTGGAGCAGTGCAGGCGTGACCCAGGGTGCATTACGTTTCTTGGATTGCACGTTTGCTAGTGGGGCTTAGATGCCACATGCTTTATTAAAAGAACAGGTGAAATAATCAAGGGCTTCATCTATAGTAGGGGCCCTGGAGATGGGGGACCAGTCCCACTGAGTTAAGTATTTGCTTAGTTTTGTGAGGCCTCTGGGTCAGAGACGACGCCAGTCAATATAGTTTGGTTTGGGTTTCTGCTGAAGACATGACCAGGAAAAGAGGATGGGTGAGTGATCGCTTAGGGAGTCTGGAAGAACCACCAGGTCAGAGATTCTGTGGGGATGGATGGTGAGAAGAAGGTCAGTCAGGGTGCTAGAGCCGTTAGTGGGGTTTACCCTGGTAGGTTGACTGATCAGCTGGGTCAGGTCCAGTGCAGCAAAGGTGTCCTTGGCATGGGAAGCCGAACTGGCAAGCCAGTTCACTTTAAAGTCTCCCAACTATAATGTGTTCTGTTTTGGGAGGGGAAGCTGGAGATGTAGTTAGCAAGGGATTCTATAGCATGAGCTTGGTTTCTTTGGGGGGCATATGCGACAGTAAGAATTACAGGGGCTCTGGAGGGATCTGGAGTAAGTTTTAATGATAAGGCTTGGGCACCATGGTCTAATGGAGGTATTGGAAGGGCATGGCATATCATGGAGTCACGAACGTACACAGCACACCCCCACCACGTTTGCCCACTCTGTTGGCTCTGTGAAGGGTGAAGCCAGGGAGGGCAACCAAAGAGTCAGGTGTTTTTTTGGAGAGCCAGGATTCTGTCAGTGCTAGCACATCTGGCTGATGTTACAGTATCCAGCAATGGAGATCTGCTGTCTTTTTGGTTAAGCTGCAAATGTTCATTGCAGCTATTCTAAGCCCATGGTGCAATAAGCTAGAGCTGGGCAAGATGGAGCCTGGGTTAGGATGAACATTTCCTGAAATTAGTAGGAGTATGGCAAAGACTTTGAGGAGAGCAAACAATCGTTGCCTTATTGTCAAGGATAGCTGCCACCTAGTTATAGTGCTGGTAGTACAAGGGATGGCCAGGGTGATAAGTGTTGGAAAAGATAGGAATGTGATCCAACATGTAGGTTGCTGGTGGCACATGACTGCAGGGAGATATGTGGGGGGATGTGGGATGCAAGAGAGGTAGTGACAATGTGGGTGGCAGTTGGTGGTTCGTAGGGGTGGGAGGTGTGAGAAGAAGACCCTTGAGGGGAGGGCTTAGGAGTCTGAGAAGTAGGATAGTAGGAGTGATCAGTAGGAGTTTGGGTGGTCCGTGTGATAGTGGGTGCCCAGCAAGTGGCGATAAGGGGGCAGTGGCCCAGTGTCGGTATAAGGGGGGGCACTCCGATACCCATAATTGTGGTGGCCTCTATGGCATGGCAAAAGGGTGACTGACTATGGTTTGTTAGGGTGTAGTAATTTGCTTTAGGGAAGAAGGACCCAGGACGAGAAGTGCTTAGGGGAAGAGGAATGCAACCTCCAAGAGTTGTTGCCCTGTAGTGGCTTTGCAGTATAATTTGCAAATGGAAAAGTAGACACTAAGAAAAAAAAAAAAAAACAGTTCTGTTAAAAAAAGAGACAGCTCAGGAATGGTAGAGTCAAGAGCCAGTAATAGGAGTGGGAATAACGTTTTGCCTAATCAGAGCTCAGTAGCAGTAGCAGTAGTAGTGCAGCCAAATGCCTGAAAGGCAAAAAGCGCCAGGTTCAATCATGTGACACAATAACACAGGGAAAAAACAGTAAATATAAAAAATAAAACATGGGGAAGTTTTCAGACTTGGAGTTTATGTACACCCTTGGTGTGTGATGCCCTGATAAACCTCTCGGGCTTCGCCCTCGGGGTTTATGAGGCATCATACACCTCGGATGTACATAAAACCCTCATCATCACACTTCCCCATGCATTATTCTATATATCTAGGATGCCCTTCCCTGTAGGCTTCAGGTGCTGTACAGGTAGGACAGTGGTCACAACACTTATTTACACACAGTAAACAGTATTACAATAAATAAATAAAACCACAATAAATTTGATACTATAGCATAATAAAAATAATAAATACAAGTATAGACTGCCAAGAGTGTACAGGATCTTACCGGTCCCAAAAGCCTGTCTGAAAAGGCACGCCTTCAGCCCAATTTTAAATCAATGGGACCTCTCTCAATACCCTGGGAGGAGTGTTTCACAGAGACAGGTTGGCAACCTTGAAAGAATGATCACCCAAGGATTTAAGCTGAGCCTTCGTGACCCAAAGAATATCCACTTTGGAGGAGCGAAGAGGGCATGAGGACTGGAGAGTATTCAGAAGTTCCATCAGGTAACCCGGGCCCAACTCATGTAGGGCATTTTTGGTTAGTAAGCCTTCCTTGAGGGTAACATGCCATTTCACAGGCAGCGAATGCAGTTCATGCAGGACTGGGAACACAAGGCTCAAAAGGCCAGTTAGCAGCCAGGCTGCTGCATTCTGCATCAGCTTTGAGAGTCATAGGATATCTCCATTTTCCGCGAGGTAGAGTGCATTACAGTAAACAAGCCTGGACATCACAAACTCATGTACCAATGTTGGCAGGTCTTCTGGAGAGATAAGGGACTTAATTTAGCTGATGTTCCTAGGATGGTAAAGGTCACTCCAGACTACAGCTGACACTTGAGCCTCAAATGTCAGTCTGTCATCCAGAATGACTTTCAGAGTTTTCACTTTAGTGGAGACCAACCACCTAGAAGAACCAAACCAAAGCCCAGTCTTTGCTTTGGCTACCTCCCCCCCAACATTACCTGGCTAATTCATCAGTACCTCAGTCTTGTCAGGGTTCAGTCTTAGTCAGCTAGATGCCATCCAGTTCTGAATCTCAACTAAGCACAAATTAAACACCTCAGCAACATCAGGCATCCTGGGTGCAAATGACAACTACAGCTGGGTGCCATCCACATTACAGTGCAAACCTAAACTGTATCGTTGAATGATCCTTCCCAGGGCAGCAAGTACACTGTAAACAACATGGGTAAGAGGACCAGTCCTTGGGGCTCACCACAGAGCAGGGGCATTGGGGACGATGAGAAGGTTCCCATCACCACCCTCTCATCCTCTCCATGAGGAAGGACTCAGACCAGCAGATGACAGTAAAAGTGAGACCTCTGTACTCCCTCAGACGATCCAACAACAACCCACCATCCACAGTGCCAAAAGCTTAAGTGAGATCAAGGAGAACAAGAATTGACAATATACCCCTATTTCTAGCCATGAAAAGGTCATTATGCACCCTGACCAATACCATCTCAGTGCTGTGCCTGGATCTAAAACCAGACTGAAGGGGCTAATAGATGCCATGAGCTGCTGAGTATGCCTCAGCTGTAGTGCCACAACCCTCTCAATAACTTTACCCAAGCAAGGTAGGTTAGAAACAGGATGATAATCCACCAGCATATCTGGGCCCAGAGATGGCTTTTTCAGAAGAAACTGAACCAGTGCCTTTTTCAGAGCAACAGGTAAGAGCCCCTCAGATAAGGAGCACCAAACAGTCCCAACAAATACTGGACCAAGTGATTACACGCAACTCACTAGTAATTGCATGGGACCTGGGTCCAGTTCACAGGAAGTGGGCCACAGCTCTATGATTACCTCACAGACCTCTTCCACCATAATTGGCTGAAACTCATCCCATGACAGCTGAGTGTGTCTAAGAGCTGGAGGCTCAACCCTGCTGGGTTGTCACAGACAGCTTAGTGAGATTCTGGTGCAAATAGAGGATACTCAGAGAAGAACTGAGTGAATTCCTGGCACTTTGTTGATGAACCACTCTTACCAGCTACAGACAGGTAGGATTTAATAACCTGTATTCTGTCTGGAAGAGCTGAGCTGGTTTATTCTTCCCAGGCGCAATCTCCCTGGACAGGAACACTACCTTCTTATGGGAGATTGCCCTTTGATATTCATCATGATGAATCTTCAGTCAGTTTGTCCTTTTCAGTCTCGGACCTCCTCCAACATCACTCTAACCTCCAACCCCTAGTCTTCATCTCCCTAAGCTCCCCATCAAACCATGGAGATCCTAAGTGTGAGATCCGGGGTCACACACAAGTGGGCACTATGGAGTCGAAGGACTCTGTGATGACCCTGTTATAAGCCATCACCATGCTGCCCAAATACATTGCACAAGCTGCTAACATCGCCGAGATATTCATTACTGCCTGCAGTCCTTCTTGCCTCAGCCACTTTAAAGGGTGATAATGAATCATTTCCACAGGGGGCGGACTACAAGGGGGGGGCTCCAAATACGAACTTTACATTGCAGTGATCTGACCAACTAACTAGATCAGTCTCAAGGTTGTCAATCTCGAGGCCCAGGGAGAACATCAAATCCAAGGTATTTCCGTGTTGATGAGTCACAGAAGTAACCACTTGTACGAGGCTCAGTGAATCCATCAACCGGAGAAAATCCTTTCCAATATGTGAGAATTCATTTTTGACCCAGGCATTGAGATCCCCCAGAAAATTCCCTCTGGGAGACTCTAGTACCCTGTTGGTGATGAGTTCCACAATTTCCTGCAGGAACTCCCACTCGCACCCCAGAGGCTGGTACACAGGGAGAATCCTACAACTTGCACCTAGACCCCCACGCACAGACACACATTCAAAGGCTAAGGTGACCATCAATGAATGCACTGCAAAGTTCAGCTTGGATCTAAAGCAGATTATCATCCCCTCTTCGATCCCTCCTCTCTACGAGTAGAGTACCACAGATAATCCAGCTGGAATCACCGTTTCCAAGACTGGGTCAGCATCATCGCCCAGCCAGGTCTCTGTGATGCTAGCCAGATGGACTGAGGAATTGGAGCTTAAATCTGCCATTATGACAGTCTTGTTCCTCATTTATCTAGTGTTGCAAAATACCACCCGCAGGGGATGGAGCGAAGCAGCTGGCCTTATGGCTACCTGCCCACTCTGTCCGGTGGGAGCCTTGGGTATGGGAACCAAACACATCTGGCCTCTCTCTAGGTCTCATTTCATCCCAGGACATCTCCTGGTCCTCATTATCCTAATAAGCCCCGCTCCCATTAGCATCCTCCAAACCCAGTCACTTACCACTCCACCTTTTCTCAATACCCACCTCCATGCGCCAATGGTACGCAACACTGGGCGGGGGGTTCATGAAAGTGGTGTAGATCAAGCAGCTGGGATGAGAAGTAGATAAACTTAGGAGCCTCCTACAATAGCCAACACATGTTCTATGACTGCTATTACTGAAACTAAACACAACCTACATCCCACCCACCTCTCAACACTCCTACCACTAGAAGTATTTACTTTTTATTTTTTTTAAATATAGGTTTTCTTCCCGTCAGGGCTCCAGGCAGGCAAGCAGCAGTCCTCTCTCAGAGGATCTCAGTCCACCCTGCTTTAGGGATTCATTTACCCTGCCTCAGTGCCCCATTTTCCATTTTCTCTCCCATTAATCCCTGAACCCCAGAACACAGTTGGGCATGAGTGGAGGCATGCATGATGATGCACTCCATGGCTCCAGTGATGGCCCCTTCCATCCAGCCTAATGCCTGGTTTTCCTTGAGGCTTGGTGCTGCCTCCTAGCCTCCAGCGGGCAGCAGCCAAGAGCCAGGGAAACCCATGACCCTCCCCAGGAGAGAAGAAATGCCTTGAGAATAATGGTGATGAACAATCCTGGAGAACCAATCTACGCAGGAGTACTAGACCACCCAGATCAGCCACCTCGATAGTTCCTGCAGCCTGGTACCTTGAATTCTGGTCCCTCGAATTCTAGCTGCCGCACAACCAGTCTCAGTATCTAATGTCCTAGCACTGCTGCTCAATCTTCAGCTGCTACCTACAGCTCACCATATCAGCGTGGTCATGTCCTGGCATTGGCAACCCCAACGGATGCCTCTGAACCTGCCACCCATTTTCTTCCTTCCAACTTCTAGATTTATAGGTCAAGTAACCTTGTAACAGCCCAGTGTCTAACACCCAAGTTCTCCTTTTGCATCTTATACCACTAGGAGTCACTGTTTAGCACCTTATTTCCCTCTCACATACTGTTACCTGTCATCATAATCTGTGAACCACCCTGCTTTATCTCTTCCTTACCCCTTTGTACTCCCTGCTGTCCCCCTCTATTTCCCCACATCTGCCCCTAACCGGAATCGAACCTACAACCTTCTGCTCTATAAGCAGCTCCTCTAACTACTACGCTATTGCAGCAACCACAATTCCTAAGGCTTTTTTGCAGCCCCTATACTTGCTAGCATTTCTTGCATTTCACTTAACCCCTCCATGCACCATATACCTACCGCTAAGCCTTCCAAACTCCCCTGTGCTGGAGACCTATAGCAGCTCATAGCTTCATGCTAGCATGTTGTCATTCTACTCCATCCCCACACTTACCCTTATTCTCCTCTTATTAATATTCTCCCACCACAACACCTCCACTATTCCCATAAACATTGCCCAACAGACCTTCTTTGTTCCCACTTAGGGTACTGTACTTCTAAACCCACATACAGTACCTGGTTGTAATATTAATCCAACCATTGACTATCACATACTAACCACTTTGGTTTCTCACATACCCCCTCCCCCAATTTCACACCCATCCCCTTTTTCATAAAACTCCCAAAAAACCTGACCACTGAACAAGGAGCACTAGGCTGAAATACCTTAAACCCTACCTCTATAGGATTGCCCTGCTCCTACTTCTAATCTCTGGAAATGTTGACCCAAACCCTAGTCCCCTGCATGGCCCACAAATGGGTAGCAGAAATAATGGTTATTTAAAGCTAGCTTTGATCAAAATTTGTAGCCTCTTGCCAAAACTTGATGACCTCCAAGTCTGGGTGAAGCAACATAACCTTGACGTGCTTACACTTAGTGAAACTTGGCTCTCGGTTAATATACCTGACTCTGCCTTAACAATCACTGGGTATACTCTCTTCAGACTAGACAGGGTTGGTAAAAAGGGAGGGGGATGCATCATCTATTTGAAGAACTCCCTTAAGGGTCCGGTATTACTTCATACTATACAAACAAATCATTCCCAAATGCTAGGAGTGAAAGTTCACCTTGGACAACGTGGTAAATCCCTATATGTACTTGCTGTCTATATCCCCCCCTTGCGAAAACAAATCTGGTGTCCATATAGTAAGTGATTACCATGATAGCTTACCAAACCAGACTGAGGTAGTTGTTATGGGTGACTTTAACATCAGCTGGTTGGCCCCTGATGCCGCCCCTTTCAAAGTTGCCATTGCAGCACATAACATCTCCCAGCTGGTGACTTCCCCTTCATGAGCCAACCAGAGGACAGGCTACAGCTCCCTACTTAACCTTATTCATACCACACACCCACAAAGACAATTAACACCACAGTTCTTGCTGACCGGATGAGTGACCACTCACCTGTCATTAGCCTCTGGACAAATAAGTCCCCCAAACCCCCACCAAAAATCACATACTCGCACACGTTAAAAAAATGGAAACTCGATCAATTTCAGGCCTACCCTGCACAATGTGATTGGCCACCTCTGGGCTCATTTACCAATGTTGACCATGCCCTTAGCTACACTATTACCCACTTTAATAAAGCCTGTGACATCTTTGCCCTAGCTCGTAAATCAAAGACCAGAAGGGTAACAAACCCCTGGATCACTGCAGAACTATTAAGCAAGATGAAAGGCAGGGAGCCAGAAACCCGGGCCTAGTGTACATCCTGGGGGTGGGGGAATGCTACAGGTCTCGATGGCTGAGAGGGACCTGGGGGTGGTGGTGGATGTCAAGATGAACAACTCGGAGACTTGTAGGAGGTGCAGCATCAGGAGGGCAGCAGCAAAGGCCAACAGGATGCTTGGATGCATCGCTTAGGGGGATCACCTCCAGAAGGAGGGAAGTGATACTCTCACTGTATAACTGTTTGGTGAGGCCACACCTCGAGTACTGCCTGCAGTTTTGGAGGCCACATTTAAACAGGAACATTGAACTCCTGGAGAGGGTCCAGAGGAGGGCAACCAAAATGATTTGGGGCTTCGGGGATAGGACCTATGGGGAGAGGCTCGAAGAGCTAAATATGTACACATTGGAAGAGAGAAGGGACTGGGGGGGACATGATAGAGGTCTTCAGGTACATGAAGGGGGTAAATAGGGGAGGAGCAGCAGGGTGCTCCAAATGAAGGGGGGCAACTAGAGGGCATGGGTGGAAGCTGGATGGGGGAGATTCAGGGGAGAAAGGAGGAGTTGCCACTTCACTGAGAGGGTGGTGGAGATATGGAATGTGCTTCCCAGGGGCTGGTGGAGGCAGAGACGGTGGAGGGGTTCAACAGGGGATGGGACAGGTACAGGGGAAGGGTTCTGGAAGCAAAAACCGGTGCAGTGAGAATATCCGGGACTGGGAAGGGAGAAGCCAGAGAGGGAGAGGGGGCAGCAAGGTCAGCTCCCAGGGTGGGGGCTGACCAAACGAGCAGACATGAAAGACCGTTAGGCCTATTCTGCTGGCACTTTAGTATGTTAGTATAATCTTTGGCACCTTGTACAGACCACTGGTAAACCAGATGACAAGCAGCACTACAGAACTGCTAGAAACACATGCACCCAGGAAATCCGCAGGGCCAAAACTGCACACTTTCAAACAGAGCTAGGTAGCTCCTGGGGAAATAGCCAGCATTTTTGGCAAAAAATCAAGGACCCCACTGGTCGACCTAATAAGGCAGTACCCACTATGTTAGTGGTAAATGACCACCGCTATACATGATCCAGAATCCATCACCGATGCTTTCAATGTAGCCTTTACAGACCTCAGCCATGTGCTACCGCCTAATGTTTTTGACGACACTGACACTAGAGGTCCCCTGGCCATGGTGATTTCCTTCTCTCCACATCCCCCCTTTCTATTTTAGGAGAGTCATGTTAGCTGAGACCAAAAAATATCTCCTTAGTGTTTTAGGCAAAATCAGATACAGCAGCGACACCCTTGACATGAAACTACTCTATCTCTTGTTGGATGTCATGTTAAAACCACCATTCTGAACCTGTCTCTGTCACTAAGACAATTCCCTCAAGTGTGGAAGGCTGCAGTTGTCATGCCTGTGCACAAAAGTGGGGACAGATCTTGAAGTTTTAACTACCATTCCATATCGATACTCCCACCCTTATCTAAAGTCCTAGAGCAAATAGTCACTGACTAGCTGACTGAGTTCCTAACCAAATACAACATTCAATGCCCTCAGCAGCATGGTTTCTGTCAGGCCCATAGTACCACCACTGCCTTATTGGAATTCACAGATTTCTTTCACAAAGCCCTGGACCACGGACAAGTGGTTGGATCAGTTTACATTGACCTTACCAAGGCTTTTGATACTGTTACTCACGTCCTACTCCTAAGCTCCCTCTCTTCCCTTGGCCTCTCCACTGCTGTGACTAGTTGGTTCAAAAGCTACCTCGAAGCCAGAACTCAGCAAGTTAAAACAGATGATTCCCTGTCAAGTGGTCTCCCAATTCACTCTGGTGTCCCACAAGGGTCTATCCTAGGGCCCTTACTTTTCAGCCTTTTCCTGAATAACCTACCCAAAGCCTGTGATACCAATTTAGTCCTCTGCGTGGATGACGCCATTCTCTTCTCCAGCCACAATAACCTCCTCTCCCTCTCCAATGATCTCCAACATAATTTCACAAGAGTTGAATCCTGGTTTGCTAACCACAAACTATTAGTGAATTACAAAAAGACCTAAACAATGCTCTTTGCTAGCCACCATAACAAAAACAAATCTGCATGCCTAACTATCTGTAATAACCTAAACCAGCCCCTGTAGATGATCCGTGAATTTAAATACCTAGGAATTACTCTAGACAGCTCATTCTCCTAAGTGCTACATGTCCACTATGTATCCATGATGATAAACAGTAGACTTGGTGTCCTTTACAGGCATATGTGCTGCCTCACACCTGCTGCCTTAAGATTAGCAGTCACCAGCTTGATCCTGGCCATCATAGATTACGGCTTGATCATCTATGGCGCAGCCACTGAAACCATACTCAAATGTCTGACAATTTTGCTGAATAAGGCTTGTAGGCTGGTAGCTGGTGCCAACAAACACACCTATACCTGCAAGCTCTTTGTGCAAACTGAATGGCTGCACCTACAGGGTAGTATCAATTATCAAACCTCTTAGCCAAAAAAAATGCTTTGCCCAAACACCTCTATTCACCCAGTCCCTGCTTCTGCCATCAGCGAACCAATGTCACATGCATAGTGCAATTAAAAAGATCTTCCTTGTTCCTCACTGCCAGACTGTGCAAGCCCAGAGAACTTTCAGCTACAGGGCTCCAACCTGGTTAAACAACCTGCCCCCGGATGTCCTCGCTGAATCTAAATTAGGCACTTTTAAATCCAAACTCTGTAGACACCTTACAACACTGGCCAAATGTGACTGTGCTCTCTGGCTTACTGTACCACTCCCCTAGGTTTCATGCCCACCTAGCTGCCTCCACCTAGACCCCCCTTTTACCCTCTGTTTCTGCCTCTCTATCTGTCGCTACCAGTTTCCACCACTTCATATCCTTCTCTCCGCCATTCCCCCCAGCAGCATCCCTTCAGTACTTCTTCCAACTATGTTAACACTTAGTTTTGACAAAGTCTTATTTTATTGGATTGCACACTTGTCGGTTTGATATATTGTGTACTGTATTTTGTTCCTTGTACCAATATGTAACATTTCTGTACACCTCAATGCTGTAATTTTCATTGATACTACCTCACTGTTGTTTCGGTCCTTTTATGTATACATTGTCTGTCCCCTTGACATGGAACTTTTGTAAAAGAACCCCTGGATCAAAGGTATTTGTAATCCTAGTTATGAATAAATAAATGAAATAAAATCATCTTTCAGGTGGGATTTGAACATTTTCAAAGCCTTGTTCATGAGGTGGGGTTATAAGAAGGCTATGTTGGACTGGCTCGCTAGCACAGCGGCAAGGCCTCTGCTTGCGGCGCCGACATCCCGGGTTCAGTGATGGACTTGGGAGTCGGAGGGCCGGCTGGGGGGAGAAGGATTGAGCATCCCTGGGACTGCTCTCCTCCTCCGGGGGGAGTGGGGATGAGTGTCCAGCATTTTGCAGACCTCTGGCGGAGGCTGGGGGTACCGTCACTGCTGGCATCACACATTGGGGGCCGGGGTGGATGCTGGAATCATTGCATGTCCCTGCCCCCAAAGAGGAACTACAGCAAAAATTCTGGGCCCATTAATGATGGCCCCCACCTCCACTGCTGCTTTTAATATCCGCTGGGGGGATCCTGCTCACATGGTCCTGCCTTGGGGGACAAGCCAGGGCTCCAAGACCGTGTTCCTTGGGGAAGGGGTGCCCACCCGGTGGATGCACCCAGGGGGATAAGCCTGGGCATGGGGAGGCAGTGAGTGGGATGGAGGGCCAGATCTTCCAACATGGGGAAGGGAGCCTGGGGAAAAAAAAAAAAAAGGCTATGTTGAAAATGTGGGGTAAAAAATGTAAAAATGGCAAAGTTATGTGCACGTGTTGAAATTTTGCTATGCTCACTCATAGCTCTGGTAATTGTAAGTATTTTGACCCCAAATTTCCACCATAACCATATTTTTATAACATCTCATGAATGTGACAGCTGTCATTTTTCAAATCCTGGTCAAAATGTCTTTTCGCACCTGTGGCATGGAATGGTGTACAGTTGTGCAGAATCACATTTTGGTGGGGATTTGGAAATTTTCAGTACCAGGTTCATGAGGTCGGGTAATAAGAAGGCTATGGTGATAATATGGTTGTACTTTTGCTAACACTGTAAGTGCAGGGCCTAGAGGGCCTTGCATTTCCACAGCAACATACCTATACACACATCTACAGGCTGGCAGTATAGCCTAGAGGTTAGAGTAATGAGCTGTGAATGAGCTTGGTAAATCCAGCAGACCAGACCTGGTTTGATTCTCACAACTTCCACTTTCATACTGTGTGACTCTGAGCAAGTCACTTAACCACCCAGTGCTCCCAGGTCACCCTGAAAACAGGCACTTGTGCCTAGTGGGCCTTACCCAATTGCCAAAGACTAAAATAAAAATGGTAGTGCAGGGCCCAGAAGGCCCTGTGCTCACACAGGAAAATAAGGATACAATTGCACTATCTCAAGCAGTATGGATACATGGGAGCACAGGGCTCCACAGGCAAATGATGATGCGATTATACTATTGCATAAAGTAAGGAAATTCATTGTAAGAAACTTCATTAATGTACTAGTTAGGTTTAAAGTGACAAAGGAAGGGAGTTGTGGTGTTAGGATTTCCAACCCTAACACACCACCCCTACCTGCAGGCAGCAACAGGCATGGGGTGTGCTTCGGGGTTGTCAACTATAACGCTCATTCCATTTCTCATATAGAAACATAGAAATCTAGAAACATAGAATTTGACAGCAGATAAGGACCACTTGGCCCACCCAGTCTTCCTATTTCCTTACCTAATGGATAAGCTGCAGATCCTAGCTAACCAGCAGCCTACTTCTTCCTACCTCCACTCCCTAGAATTGTCTTGTGCCTGTCCCATACATTCTTGAATTCCACCACTGTTTTTGATGCCACAACCTCCTCAGGAAGGCTGTTCAATGCATCCACAACCCTCTCTGTGAAAAAATACTTCCTCACATTACCTCTGAGCCGTCCCCCTCTAGCTTCAAATTGTGCCCCCTTGTTCTTGCACACCTCTTTTTCTGAAAGATGCTACCCTCTTGGACTTTGTTGATTCCCCTGTGGTACTAGAAAGTTTCTGTCATGTCTCCCCTCTCCCTCCTCTCCTCGAGGCTATACTTATTAAGCTCCTTAAGTCTCTCTTGATATGTCTTGTGGTGCAGACCCTGCACCATTTTAGTTGCCCTCCTCTGGACTGCCTCCATCCTGTCTATGACTTTGTGGAGATTGGGTCTCCAGAACTGCACGCAGTACTCCAGATGGGGTCTCACCAGCTGTCTGTACAGAGGGATAACAACTTCCTGTTTTCTACTAGTTATGCCTCTCCCTGTGCATCCCAGTAGTACCCCAGCCCTCCTTACTGCCTTCTCACATTGCTTGCCTACCTTTAGGTCATCTGATATGACTACCCCAGGTCCTTTTCCATTTTTGTTGTTGTTAGTACCCCCCCATTGTGTACTCTTCCCCTGTGTTTTTGTTTCCCAGGTGCATTACTTTGCACTTCTTAGCATTGAAGCTAAGCTGCCATACATTTGACCATTCCTCCAACCTTGCCAAGTCCCTTCTCATCCATTCCACCCCACCTTGTGCATCAAATCTGTTGCAGATCTTTGTGTCGCTGCAAAGAGGCATACTTTTCCTTCCAGTTCCTCTGCAATGTCGCTTATAAAGGCATTAAAGAGGACAGGTCCTAGTACTAAACCCTGCGGTACCCCACTAGTAACCCCCTTTTCTTCAAAGTAGACTCCATTTACTATTACCCTCTGTGTCCTGTTCTCCAGCCAATTCTTTACCCAGGCTACCATCTTGGGACCCACTCCCAGGCTGGCCAACTTGTATATTAATCTGTTGTGTGGGACTGTGTCAAATACCTTGCTAAAGTCTAGGTAGGCCATGTCCGCAGCTCCTCCCTGATCTACTACTTTGGTCACCCAGTCAAAGAAATCTATTAGATTCATCTGACATGACCTTCCTGCTGTGAATCCATGCTGCCTTGGGTGCTGTGCTCCTCAGGCCTCTAGGTACTTAACAGTTCTTTCCTTCAGAAGTGATTCCATCATTTTCCCAATCACTGAGGTTAAACTAACAGGTCTGTAGTTTCCTGCTTCTACCCTGCTCCCACTTTGTGAAGTGGAATGACATCTGCCCTCCTCCAGTCCTCAGGAAATTATGTGTTGTACCCATCTCAGCTTATTTATCCATGGAATGGGGTGAGCATTATGGGTGACAACCCCAAGGTATTCCCCATGTCTGCTGCTGCCTGCAAGATAGGGGGTGGGGTGTTAGGGTTGGAAACCCTAACATCATATTTCCCTACTTTTGTCACTTTAACACTAAAGTGCAGTCACGTAAGAACTTACCGTAACAGTAGATGTTCAAGAACAGTTCTTCCAGCAGGTTACACCATATGGACTAAAGCCGGCAGGCGCCAGACCTCACGGAAAAACTCTAGCAATATCCAGTGGGGGACCACCCCAACGTCGGCCCCACCCCGGACGTCTAGCATCATATAAAAGTGGCAGTCCCCCAGCATCCCTAAGTTCTCCCACTGGAGACTTCCAGCATAAAGGTGAATTCTGAAGGGGAGACCAAGGATCCACTTCCAAAGGAAGACCCATGAAAAACAATAATCTGATTGTGTCCAATACGCCGAGTCTGAAGACCAAACCTCCTGAGGGGAAGGTGGAAGGGAAACTACCTGCTGCAAGAGCTGTTATTGAAGATCTACTGTTAAGGTAAGTTCTTACGTAACTGTACTATCCTACTTTGAGAAACAGCTCTTGCAGCAGGTTACACCATAAGGACTGATTCCCAAGCAGTAAGGGAACAAAATACCCTATTTGGGAGGAGGATAGGAGGGATCCTAGAAAGAACTGTATTTAGGACAAAAGTCCTTGAAGGACTGCAAGGCCAAAACCATCTCTACACCTAGAAGCAATGTCTAAATTGTAATGCCTGATAAGGGTATGTACAGTGCTCCAAGTAGCAGCCATGCAAATGGCTGATATAGAGACATTCTTAAGTGCCACAAAAGAAGTAGCCACCCCCCTTCTCGGAATGTCCTTTCACCGATCCTGGTAAAGGCTTGTTGCACTTTAGGTAATAGAACATGATGCATTTAACCAGCCACTTGGAGAGAGTTTGCTTTGATACAGGTGCTCCTTGCATCCTGTGAGCAAATGGCAGGAAAAGCTGATCTGACCATCGATGGGATTTGGTTCTGGTTAGATAGTACCCGAGGATCCTATGCACATCTAATGTGTGCAGGAGTACTTCCCCTCGGTTAGAGTGGTTGGGCTAGTACACCGGAAGGTCAACATCCTGATTGAGAGTTTAGGTCGAGACCATCTTGGGAAGAAACTTAGGATTTGACCTTAAGGACACTCTGTCCTTGTGAAAAAACAAGTAAGGTTCTTTACACATGAGCATATGAAGCACAGAAATTCTTCTAGCGGAAGTAACCGCAACTAAAAATAGCGTCTTCCAAGAGAGTAGACGCAGCTCGCAATCTACGGCTGGTTCAAGCAGGGGCAGCATGAGCTGCTCTAGGATGAAAAGAAGATCCCAAGGGGGAATCGGATCCTTGAAATGGCAGATGCAGAGTAGGAATGCCTGGGAGGCCTCTAGCTGCGCTAGTGACCTCTGACCTACCGGGGAATGGTATACCAAAATGGCACAGAGTTGTACCTTTATGGAGGAATACACTAGCCCTGATTCATACAGGGATAGGAGGTAGTCCAGCACTGACTTCTTGGGGCAGTTGAGTGGGGCTAAGCTGCGGGCCTGAGCCCAAAGACAAAACCTGTGCCATTTCATGGCATAGATGGCATGAGGGGAGGGTTTTCTTGCCGCTATTAATACATTCACCACCACCTGCAAAACTCTGTGTCTAAGAACTGCTGTGTCCTTAGGAGCCAGATGCGCAGGTTCAGTGACCTGAGGTTCGGGTGAACCAGGGAGCCACCGTCCTGGGACAACAGGTGTGAGCTGACCAGCAAAGGAAACAGGGGTTCCTGGGCCAGTTGGTGCAGGAGTGGGAACCAAATTTACCTGGGCCAAAAGGGCACCACTAGGATCATTGATGTTCCCTCCTTGTGGAGCTTCAGTAGAACCCTCTGGATCAAAGGGAAGGGCGGGAAAGCACAGAGGAATCTGCCCGTCCAGGAAAGGGACAATGCGTCTCACCGGAAAACACCAGGCCCTGGATCTAGTGAGCAAAAATTGGGCAGTTTTGCATTGTATGGGAACGCAAATAGGTCTAAGTCTGGTGTCCCCCATCTGCAGAACAGATCCTCTACTACTTCTTGCAGCAGTTCCCATTCATGAGCCTTGGCCTGCGACCTGCTCAGGCAATCTGCGATGGTGTTGTCCACACCGGGAACATGCACTGCAGTGATCTCTGCGCTGTGCTGTAATATCCAATCCCACACCCTCCTTGCCTCCCTGCAAAGAGGGTAGGAGTGAGTGCCTCCTTGCTTGTTGATATAGTACATCACAGAGGCATTGTCTGTTTGTAACAGCAGGAGACCTGGTGTGATCTCTGACTGAAACGCCTGTAGAGCATACAAGACTGCCCTAATTTTGAGGATGTTGATGTGGAGATGAGACTCCAGGGTTGACCAAGATCCCTGGGTCCTGACCCCTTCTAGGTGGGCTCCCCAAACAGACCCCGAAGCATCCATGAAGAGAGTCAGAGCTGGTGCAGGTGCTAAGAAGGGGACTCCTATGGAAAGGTACTCTGGAACGAGCCACCATTGCCAGTCCCAGATGACGGCATTCGTGACCTGGACTAGCTGATGTAGTTGATCCTGCTTGTGGTCCCATTGAGCTTGTAGCAACCATTGGGTAATCCTCATATGAAGCCGAGCCAGGGGAACCATCGTGATGGCTGCCACCATGTGTCAGAGCAAGCAAAGAATGGTCCTGGCTGGGACCAACTTCTTTTCCATGCTGTCCCTTATGAGGGATTGGATGCGTTCCACCCTCTCCTGGGGCAGGAAAGCCTTCTCTTGGCCAGTGTCAAGAACTGCACCGATAAACTACAACCTCTGCAAAGAGACGAGGCATGACTTCTCTTACTTGATAGTAATACCCAGCAACTCAAAAAGGGAGCGAGTGTCTTGAATCGCTGCTATCAAAGCCTCCCGAGAGGGGGCCATGAGGAGCCAGTCATCTAGGTATGGGAACACATAGTGGCCTTGTCTCCTGAGGGCTGCTGCCATGACTGCCAAGCTTTTTGTGAACGTGCGAGGTGCCGAGGACAGTCTGAAGGGGAGTGCCCAGAACTGATAATGGTGTCCCAGGAACTCAAAGCAGAGGAATTTTCAGTGTGCTCGAGTGATGGGGAGATGGAGATACAAGTCCTGCATATCCAGTGATGCGAGCCTTATGCCCTGCTTGAGCATGGGGATGAGACCCAGAAGAGTGAACATGCAGAAGTCTTTGTACAACACGAAGGTGTTGAGGTCACTGAGGTCCAGGATCAGGCATAATTCCCCTGTCTTTTTTGGAACCAAGAAGAAGTGTGAATAATATCCATCTCCTCTCTGGTTCTGTGGCACTAGTTCTATGGCATCCTTGTCCAGGAGTGCCAAGATCCCTTGCTGTATGAGCAAGGCATGCTGACCCGAATAATGGGAAAGCAGAGGAGGCATTGATGGTGTACATTCGAGGAACTCGATAGAGTGCCCTCAACCTACTCGTTGAAGAACCCACCTGTCAGGGGTTGTCCTCTGCCACCCTGATAGGTGGTGAGAGGCGCGACCCCCAACCGTTCCTTCCCTCGGATCCAGAGGTGGGGCAGGGTCCGGGAAGGAGTCATGCTGTGGTGGTGTTGGTTCTGGCAGGCTGGGCAGATTTTTGGTGTTTCTGGCCCTGGCCTGCGGGGAATCTGGATTGACTCTTTCGGTTAAAGTTGCCCCTGTGTTGCTGGCTGGAACGTGTCTGTTGTCTTTGTTGCCGGCCATGAAAATGATTCTGGCTCCTACGAAAGGAAGCAGACTTAGGTCTGTATATGGCTTGTACAGTCCTTACTGCATTCCCGGCATCCTGTAACTTGGTGATGACTCTTTCTGAGTCTTCACTGAACAGGACCAAGCCGTTATATGGGATGTCCATGATATTGTTCTGAACGTCCAAGGTAAAGCTGGAGACTCTTAACCAGGAGTATCTCCAGAGACAAACACCTGTAGCGGCACCCCTGGCCGCCGAGTCCACTGAATCGTAAATGGCTCGAATGACTTGGGTCCCCATGTCTGACCCAGTGCGGAGGAGGTTCAGTAGCTCCTCCTTTTTCTCGCTCTCCAGGAAATCCTTGAGGAGGTCCTGGCCCTGTTCCCACAAGGCATTCTGAAACTGCACCATGTGCAAGAGGTAATTGAGAGACCTGATGGAGCATGTAGCAGCCGCATACATGTGCCTCCCCAGTGAATTGAGTTGTTTAGATTCCTGGTCTGGTGGTCAGGTGCTGAGGTCTTTGAGACCAGTCATGTGAGGTCATAATGACCAGAGAGTCGGACAAGAGCTGCTGTGCCAAATAAGGGTCCTCCATGGGTGCCCTATAAAGGCGGTCAGCCTTCTTGGGTACTGCCAGAGTGGAATGAGAACATTTCCACACTGCCTTGGTGATGTCCATGAATGTGTCCACTAGCAGTGAGACCACATACAGGCTTAGGATCTTTCTGCCTGTGGTATCTTGTGAGGCGCTGTCTTTCGGGGTCTAAGTCTTCCGTCTCCCACCCCATGTTCTCTTGGAGGTGCCTCATGATATCAGAGAAAGAGGGATCATCCGGTAGTGACCTGGGTAGGTCTCCTGGGTCTGGTGATGGGAGGCTAATTGGAGAGGGTGACCTCGAAGAGTCCAAGGAATCTGGATGTGAGTCATCCTCTGATGGAGTGCGGGATCTCTGTCTGGGACGTTTGGGTGGATGGTCACTGGAGGACCCGGAGGGAGTCCTGGAGGGGTGTGCTCTCTTTCTGTCTCATGATCTGCTCCTAGGAAGTGGGGTAGGCTCCTTTGGTTCAGGGGGGTATCCTGTTGTCAGGTTCCTCCTGAGTAGGTTTGGTGAGCACCACATCCTTTTTAATGGTGTCCCACCAGACATTGAAGAGGTTCTTCACCTCTTGAAGATTCAGGCCGGACGACGGGCCTGGTGTAGGTGCCTGCCTATCAACGGGTTCAGACATCAGAGCCTGGGGTGTAGCTGGGTTAGGTGTTGGTTCCTGAAGCAGTCCAGTGTCCTCGAAGTCGCCCGCCTGATCATCAGGAGGGAGAGCCCCGATGTCCTCTTCAGAAGACCCCCAGTGACCGGTGTCAGCAGGCAAAGGCAGTGGGGGTGGTGTCGGGTCCTTTGTCGGTTTCTCAGGTGTCGTGTCAGACAACCGTGTGGGCTCTGAGGTCCGCTTAAGGGACATCCGGCCCTCTCAGAGGTTGGGAGACTGACTGATGGTCAGTATCCCAGCGTTGGTCTGAAGCGTCGGCGCCCGCCTTAGGGGCCGATATGGATTTATGCTGGTCCAAGGCCTTGGGCCTGGTTGCTGAGCTGGAGGACCTGCGCTCCTTGGATTTAGTCATAACAGGCTGAAGAGAGACTGAGCTAGAGTCTCCCAAAGAACATACCTTCACTGGAGGGGGTTGAGACCGAGCTTGGGAGGGGGATATCTCAGACCTCGTGGAGCTGGAGCTGGCTCTGGAGTCCGAGGCCCGACTCGGGGATTTGTCCCTATCCCTGTCCCAGTGCTTTTCACAGTGTTTCCCTGATTTATGGTGGGAAGATTCCCCCTTGGAGGAAGGGTCTTTTTCCATGGCTTTCAATTTTTCTTTGAGGAGAAACCCCTGAAGTGCTTTTTGGAGGTAGATCCTGGTCCTGCTGTTAAATTGCTGGCAAATGGGGCAGGCCTTGATGTTGTGCTCTAGGCCTAGACACCACACACAAGCCACGTGCCTGTCCTTAAATGAGATCTGCTTTCCGCAAGCACACTTTGAGGGGTGTCCTTCGATAGAAGGAGTCAGAGAAGAAGACATGCGGGTGATTTTTCTAACAAATTTAGAAGTTTGAGCATCGTTCATCTGCTAGAGGCATCCGTGAGGCCAATGCTGGTGAGTTGACAGCGGGAAAAGAACTGAGAGATGCTGGGGGACTGCCACTTTTATATGATGCCGGACGTTGGGGGCAGGGCCGATGTCAGGGGGTGGTTCCCTGCTGGATATTGCTAGCTAGAGTTTTTCCGTGGGGTCCTGGCGCCTGCCGGCTTCAGTCCTTATGGTGTAACCTGCTGCAAGAGCTGTTTCTCGAAGTAAGATCTAGTGCATTAACAAAGTTTTTTGCAGTGAATATATATGGTTATACAATGGGGTGAGCAAATACAGTATTGGAGAAACGCATGTGTCCTCATCACTGTGTGGATAAATGTAAGATGTTACATTTATCCACATAGACACATCACCACAAATTTATCCACACAAGAGAAGTCACACTCCCCCCGACCCCAGCCGCCACTACTTCACTGACACACGCTTTCACTTTCTGGCTCCTCTCCCGAGCTGCTCCAGTACTTCCCTAGAACTCCAGTCTTCTTCACCTGAAATACGTCATCCTGCCTACGAAATACAAACTACCATACTATAAGAAACACAAACACAAAACAGTGCTGCCTTACAAACTGCCAAACTCCTCTCTTGCTCACCTCCTAACCACAACAGAAGCAACACAGTGGCACTTTTCCTAACCCCTCCCCCAGACACAGACCTCACTAGCTAGCTATGCTCACTTTCCATAATACCCTTACCTATCAGAAACTTCCACAACAACAGTATCTCTTTATAACTTAAAACTTTCTCAAGTGCCCCATTCTCTACTAATTACTTCTCCTTCATTCCAGCTCTCCTGCTGCCCACAGTGCTCACATCTTACCTCTCTCTCACCACAGACATCCACTCCTTCCCTGTCACTAATTCACAGTAAAAACTGCATCTTCTTCCGTAACCACACGTACATGTAGGATCAACCAGATGTTTTACCCATACTAAACAGTAACATAACAAAAGAAATGGCATAACCATCTTTAACCCTCTTTAACAAATCATGGGAGGATGGGGTGGTACCCGAGGACTGGAGGAGGGCAGATGTGATTCCCCTTCACAAAAGTGGGAGCAAGGCAGAAGCAGGAAACTACAGATCTGTTAGTTTAACCTCAGTGATAGGGAAAATGATGGAATCACTGCTGAAGGAAAGAATTGTCAAGTATCTAGAGGCCAGAGGGGCACAGGACCCAAGGCAGCATGGATTCACAGTGGGAAGGTCATGCCAGATGAATCTGACAGATTTCTTTGACTGGGTGACCAAAGTAGTAGATCAGGGAGGGGCTGTGGACATGGCCTACCTAGACTGTAGCAAGGCATTTGACACAGTCCCACACAAAAGATTAATATATGAGTTAGCCAGCCTGGGAGTGGGTCCCAATATGACAGCCTGGGTAAAGAATTGGCTGGAGAATAGGACACAGAGAGTAATAGTAAATGGAGTCCATTCTGAAGAAAGGGGAGTTACTAGTGGGGTACCGCAGGGTTCAGTATTAGGACCGGTCCTCTTCAATGTCTTTATAAGCGTCATTGCAGAGGGACTGGAAGGAAAAGTATGTCTCTTTGCAGATGACACAGAGATCTGCAACAGAGTTGATGCACAAGGTGGGGTGGAAAGAATGAGAAAGGACTTGGCAAGGTTAGAGGAATGGTCAAATGTATGGCAGCTTAGATTCAATGCTAAGAAGTGCAAGGTAATGCGCCTGGGAAACAAAAACCGGGGAAGAGTACACAATAGGGGGTGAGATACTAACAACAACAAAAATGGAAAGGGACCTTGGGGTAGTCATATCAGATGACCTAAAGGTGGGCAAGCAATGTGAGAGGGCAGCAAGGAGGGCTGGGGAATACTGGGATGCATAGGGAGAGGCATCACCAGTAGAAAACAGGAAGTTGTTATCCATCTGTACAGACAGCTGGTGAGACCCCATCTGGAGTACTGTGTGCAGTTCTGGAGACCCAATCTCCGCAAAGACATAGACAGGATGGAAGCTGTCCAGAGGAGGGCAGCTAAAATGGTGCAGGGTCTGCACCGGAAGACATATGAAGACAGACTTAAGGTGCTTAATATGTATAGCCTCGAGGAAAGGAGGGAGAGGGGGGACATAATAGAAACTTTCAAATACCTCAAGGGAATCAACAAAGTCCAAGAGAGTAGCATCTCTCAAAAAAAGAGGTGTGCAAGAACAAGGGAGCACAATTTGAAGATAGAGGGGTGTCGGCTCAGAGGTAATTTAAGGAAGTATTTTTTCATAGAGAGGGTTGTGGATGCGTGGAACGGCCTTCCAGAGGAGGTTGTGGAGTCAAAAACAGTGGTGGAATTCAAGCATGCATGGGACAGTCGTAAGGTAATTTTAGAGGGTGAGGGTAGGAAGAAGTAGGCTGCTGGTTAACAGGGATCTGCAGCTTATCCAGTAGGTAGGAAAATGGGCAGACTGGGTGGGCAAAGTGGTCCTTATCTGCCATCAAATTCTATGTTTCTATATGTTTCTAGTGAGCTCTCACAAAATGACAGAAAGACCTGCCATATTGTTGGAAACTGTCTGACCCTCCCGAATCCAAATAATAGCTAACCACAACATACGACATGACGCTCTGACATCGCATCCCTATCAAGCAACCTAGATTCCCTAGCAATGTAGTCTCAACCATGCAGTAACACACAGAACAGCAAAAATCCCAATTATTTTATTTAAAAAAATTAAAAAAGGTGTTCCTACTGTAAAAATCAAATACATGTTGAGCTGTGGTGAAATACACTGTGTATCAGCACTCATGGACACTGACCTCAGCAACAATCACCCATGACTCCACTATGCTCTGTTACTCATGAGGTTACTTGAGGTCAGTGTCCACTTGTGCAGATACATAGTGTATTCCACCACAGCCCAACACATATCTCCTACATATATATGTATGTGTATGTATTCATTGCAAAAAACTTTGCTAATGCATCAGTTATGGTTGATAGTACAGCAACAAAAGTATGGAAATGTGAAGGTAGGGTTACCCCCCTACCACCCCACCCTCCACACACCAACAGGTGTCGGGGTGTACCATGGAGTCATCAGGTCTAACTCTCACCCCATTCCATGTGTAAGTAAGCTGACATGCTACAGTACAGGAGAATGGGGTAAGAGTTAGGCATGATGACCCCATGGCACATCCTGACGTCTGTTAGTGTGTGGACGGTGGGGGTGTAGTGGTAGGAGGGTAACTCTAACATCACATTTCCATACTTTTGTCGCTGTGCTATCAACCCTAACTGATGCATTAATTAAATTTTTGGCAATGAATTTCCTTCTTTCTGAGAAAGTGTAATGTAACTGGTATGCGCTAGGGAGCGCAGGCCCTCGAGGGCCCTGAGTTCCTTCATGCTACCCATTTTGCATAAATGAATGCGTGAGTGGGAGCGTGAGCCTTCTGGGCCTATGCCACTTTCACATATAAGTATGGAGCCATACAGCAGCCCCATAGTACTGAAAAGGAACCCTTGTAACACTTATTTGGCAATATCTCAGTAACTGTAGCAACTATGAAAAAAATTCCACTGCAGTTGCAATCATGACTTCAAAACTTCCACGCAAGCTTAGTCCACCTAAAGGTGAACTAAGCAGCGGGCAGCAAAAAAATCTGTATCTCAAATCGTTTCCGAGATATGGGTGTCAAATGTCACCACGGGTGCCACAATGTTAGCCTATGGGAAATTTCTGAACTTCGGAGCACTGTAACTATGGACCCATTGAATGTTTTGTGACCAAACCACCAAAAGGCACATCTGTGGGACCAGGGCTTGCCACCCTGCAAATTTCAGCTCAAAAGCCCCAACTGTTTTGATGCAGCTAATGCAAAATGAAGTGACAAAGAAAATAACACATGGGACAATGTTTTCAAGCATTGTTTTTGTGAAAACAAAAAAGGTTTTGCAGCACCCCTATACCTTATAATTAAATCTTTTTGTGCAAAAAAATATGTTTTCATGCTTATTGTTTTGTCCGTAGCCATTACCGTGAACACAAAAAATGTTTTCGCAAAAACAAAACAGCAATGCTGGCCCAGTGGCAGTGAGGGTTGAGGTGCTGGATGCCACATCTCACGCCATGCTGGTGACCCTGGTTTGGGAACGGACTCAGGTCACCGACGTCAGCAGGGACAGAGGAGGATTGAGCATCCGGAGGACTGCTCTCCTCTCCTGGAGTAGGTTAAGGGCTTATCTCACTGCACTGGTGGTACCCAGTGGAGACTGGGGGAAGCAGCGATCAGTGAGCCAGAACTTGGGGTCGGGAAGAGGTGGATGACCTGTGAGTGTGCATGGGGAGCATGGTGTGCGAGTCATCATTATGTGTCCTTCCATAGGGTACTACAGTGTCAAAACCCTCCCTGTAGCAGCATGACACCACTGACAGATGACCTGATCCAGGGGCCAAACAAAGTCCGACAGCTGGGGTGAGGGCTCTAGGGTGATGTGGTCTCTTCTCTCAGTTCCTGGCCCACCGGGGAAGGCCCCTCCATAGGGGCCAAGCGATGGTCCTCCTCGCTTTGGCGGTCATGGTGGAGGCTGGCTCCATTCAGGATCAGTTGAGAGACTGTGTAAATGGCTGATGGGGTAAATACTCCCCTGCTGCAGAGAGTGCATAAAGAAAATCTACAAAAAAACCCACAAAAAAACACCAAAATGGCAGAAAAAGTTTAAAACTCATATTTCCAGTTAACCTGCAAAAAAATTGATATCGGGGTGCATTCCTCCAGCCCCGATTAGGTAAACACAAGTGTCTATGTTTAACAAGGTGCAATATTTTTTGAGTTACAATGTTTTTTTCTCTCTCGCTAACTGAAAACAAGATGGTGTCAGCACAAAAAGAAAAATGCAGACCATGAAAAGAAAAAATGTTTTTGCAAAAGTTTTCATGTCACCCATATAAATGTTGCCATAGGCTAAAACGGGACATGAAAAACATGCATAACTTTTGAACAGATTAATATTTTTTCACCAAATCTTCAAAAGGCATGACCTTCACCCAGGCCACATATATAAATGCACATTTGAAGCCAGACAGACGCACCATTTGATCTCTGTAGCCTGACAAAGAATTGCACAAAAGATGAGGATTTTTCACATTTTTGACACTGTACAGCTCAGCAACCATACATCCAACTGGAACACAACTTTCCAGATCCAGAGATCTATGGTTGAACACTGTGCATGCAAAATGTCAGGCAAATCAGAGAAACAGTTGCAAAGTTATTAAAGTGCAAACTTTTGGGTTTAATATAAAAGTGGCCTGGCAACCCTAACTATACCTGCACTACCATGCAGGTATGTGTTATACATGTATATATGTTTATATATATATATATATATATTATACAATGGGGGTGAGAGCTATTTCAGTGTAATAAAAGAAAAAATTACTCACCTTAGTAATGTTTCTTCTAATGGAGTCTTGCTGTAGTCTGACAATTTGCAGTGAGGTCCAACCTTCGAACTGCCCCAGAGATGAAAGAGTTAACTTTCCATGCCAGACATGGAATGCTGAGCTCGAGCTCGGTTGAGACTCTGTCTGTTGCTGTTCGAACTCAAACCGTCAGATCTTTACGAGCTAAACTCACTGAGTGTCCTGTGTGGAAGCTGTAAACCTACACTAGCCAACTGGCTACTAAATATAATAAATAGATTTTTTGGTCCCAAAACAAAGACTCAAGTCAAGAAACCCAAAAAATTAAATAAACACAACACCCACTCACCCAAAGAAAAAAAGGGGTGATAATAAAAAGGTGGGGCACCTCCTGAGTGCCAACACTGCTACTGCCCACCCACATCCCAAAAACAAAGGTTCTGAGAGGGGAAGGCAGGGGGGGAGGTCAGAATACAGCAAGACTCTGTTACAAGAAACAACATTACTAAGGTGAGTAATTTTTTACATGAAGTCTTGCTGTATTCTGACAATTTGCAGACTACCAAGCAGTACCTCCATGGAGGAGGGACAGAACCTACTTAGGAAATAGGCTCTGAAGCACTGCTGTGCCAAACCGAGCATCACTCCTAGCCTTGATATCCAGAGAGTAATGCTTGGTAAAAGTGTGAACTGTTTTCCAGGTAGCTGCTTGACATATCTCTAAGATAGGAATGTCCCTGGCAGCAGCCAGGAAAGCAGCTGTACCTCTGGTAGAGTGAGCCCTCAGGCCTGAGGGTGGAGTCCTACCTAGTTTTTCATAGCAAAATTGAAGGCAAGAGACAATCCACCTGGCAATAGATCTTTTAGTGGCAGGTTTTCCCTTACCAACCTCACCATAAGTGAGGAACAGTTGGAGGGAGTCAAACCTGTGACCCTTGGTATGCTCTATGTAGTAGCTAAGGGCTCTTTTCACATCCAAACTGTGCAGCCTCCTCTCACCAGAGGAGGAATGGTCAGTGAAGAACACAGGAAGAGACATAGATTGGTTAAGGTGGAAGTCTGAAACCACCTTAGGTAAAAACTTCCTGTTAGTCCTGAGGACCACCTTATCTCTATGGAAAGAGATAAAATCAGACTCCACTGACAGGGCTTGTAACTCGCCTATGTGCCTGGCAGAAGTGATGGCCACCAAGAAAACAGTTTTCCAAGTCAAGTACTTAAGCTCTGCTGAGGACAAGGGCTCAAAAGGAGATTGCATAAGCTGAGCAATGCAAACATTAAGGTCCCAAGCAGGGGCAGGGTCCCTGAATGGCGGATTGGTATGAAGCAATCCCTTGAAAAACTTGGAGAATACAGGATGAGCTGAAAGGGAAGAAGGCTTACCTGCTGAAAGAAAAGCAGAGATAGCTGCCAGATGCACTCTTAGTGTAGCTGGCCTGAGTTCCAAGCTATTCAGATGAACCATATAGTCAAGGACTGTGGGCAGGCCAGCAGACTCTGGAGAAATATGCTTCCCAGAGCTCCATATGGAGAATCTTTTCCATTTGGAATTATAAGTGAGCCTTGGTGGAAGGCTTCCAGAAGCCTTTAGGATATCCATAACACCTGAGGGAGGTGTAAATCAGCAACTCTAACTCTTCAAGAGCCAGGCCTTGAGATTGAGAGATTTGAGATTCGGTACCAAACCTCCCCTGAGCACAGGTTAACAGGTTGTGGTTCCTGGAAGAGACAAGGAAGGTGGACTGCTAAGGACAACAGGAGAGGGTACCAGGGCTGTCTGGCCCAGTCTGGAGCAATCAGAATCACCTTGCAGGGTTGAGACCTGATTTTGATTAGCACCTTGAACAGGAGAGGGAAGGGGGGGGAAGCATACAGGAACTTCCCTCCCCAATTGAGAACCAGGGCATCCAGGGGGACTGAGCCCAACACTGGGGGCCTACAGCAAAAAAGGGGAAGTTGGTGATTGTCTGGGGCTGCAAAAAGATCTATCTGTGGGGTGCCCCATCTGGAGAAGTTCACCTCCAAAACCAGGGGATCCAGTGACCATTCGTGATGGCCCTGAGATATCCTGCTGAGGGCATCTGCCAGGACATTGTCCTTGCCTGGGAGGTGTACTGCTGTCAGAGAATTGTTCAGGGAATAGGCCAGAGACCACAACTTCATTGCTTCTGTGCACAAGGCCGTAGACCGAGTGGCCCCTTGCTTGTTGATATACCACATTGTGGTGGTATTGTCTGTCCTGATCTGAACTACTTTGTTCTGAACAGACTTGGAAAAAGCTTGAAGTGCTAGAAACACTGCTCTGAGTTCTAACAGATTGATGTGAAGCAGAGATTCCTGAGGAGACCACAACCCTTGGGTGGTCAGGTCTCCCAAGTGGGCCCCCACCCCAAGAGGGAGGCATCTGTAGTAAGGATTAAAGAGTGAGACTGAGTGACAAAAGGAACTCCCTGTCTTAGATTGTCCTGATCCTGCCACCACTGCAAAGCCTGGATCAGGGTTCGAGTCACTGGGATCAGTTTGGTCAGAGGATCCTTTTTCTGAGACCAAAAGGCTCTCAAGTGGAAGTGAATGTCCCTCATCTGAAATCTTGCTCCCTGCACCACTGCTGTAGAAGCAGCCATGTGCCCAAGAGCTGCAGAAAATGCCTTGCTGGTTGAGACACCTGTAGGGTGAATGAAGAGGCCATTGTGATAAGGGTCCTTGCCCTGTCCAGGGGAAGGAAGGCTCTTGCCTTTTCTGTATCTAGCTCTGCACCTATGAAGGTGAGGAGCTGTACAGGCTCTAGAACTGACTTTGAAAGATTCAGAAGGAAACCTAGAGAAGTGAACAGTTGCTGAGTTATCTGCAGGTGTGACTTGACTTGGTCTGGGGATCACCATAGCTTCAGAGTCAGTCCAGGTAATGGAAGATGGAAATCCTTTTCCTTCTTAGGAAAGCAACTACTACTGTGAGGCATTTTGTGAACACCCTTGGAGCAGAGGTTAGGCTGAAGGGCATTGCTCTGAACTGGTAATAGCCTGAGGGCAGCTTGAACCTGAGGTATTTTCGATGGGCGCTTCTGATGAGAATATGGAAATAGGCATCCTTGAGATCCAGGGAGACTAGCCAGTCCCCTGGCCTTAGAGAAGGTAGAATTATTCCCAGAGTCACCATTTTGAACTTTGGCTTTAAAAGGTGCTTGTTTAAATATCTGAGATCCAGGATGGGCTGCCATGCTCCTGTCTTTTTGGGGGGTGAGGAAGTACCTGGAGTACAATCCTTTCCCTTTGTGTAGGGGTGGAACCCTTTCTACAGCTCTGAGAGCCAAGGGGGAAGAGACCTCTGCCTCTAGGGCAAGTGCAATGAAGAATTTGCAGTTGGAAAGGATCTGGTCCTCATCTTTGGAAATTTTTTGAAGCTGAGAACCAGTCCCTGGCTTACTACTTCCAGGACCCATTTGTCTGATGTTAAAGACCTCCAGTTCTGGACAAAGTGAGCCAGCCTGCCCCCTACAGGTGGTGGAGAATCGGCCCTGGCAAACCCATCAGGGTGCCTGTTTGGCAGGGGGTTTAGGCTGAGGGGTGGAAGCAGGCCTGCTTGTACCCTGTCTGCCTCTCCCTCTAAAGAACCCCCTCTGAGCATAAGCAGAAGAGGAGGCCTGGGCTTGGTAGAAAGGCCTATGAAAAGGCCTGCCCCTGCCCCTGGGATGCTGCCTCTGAGGAGTGGCTTGCCTTTTCTTGGCCTGGGCATTCCATAGGTGGTCCTGTATTCATCCATTTTCTTCATGTAGTTCTCTGTTTGCTCCCCAAACAGAGAATTACCCACAACAGGAAAATCCATGGCCTTTAGCCTGGGTATCCTGAGACAGGCTAGTACATCTGAGCCAAGCCATCCCATGCGAAGGGCCACAGATGTAGCCATGACTCTAGATGAAACATCATTGAGTCCACTGCAGCATGGAATTGCACCTTGGATGCCTCAATACCATCCACAGCTACCTGCTCCAGCTCCTTGGCAAGCTGGCCAGGGACCTGTTTGGCTAAAGCCATTCAGTGTCCCATCTAGATTTCTGATATCTAGCTGTATAGGCCATATAATTGGCCTGCCTGAGTCCCAAGGATGCTGCCATGTACTGTTTCTTTGCCATGGCATAAATCCTCCTGGAGTTCTTATCTGGGGGGTGTGAAGCCAAGGGTATATTAGCCTTATCACAGGCTGCAGCCTGCACTACCCCAACATGGCTGCATTGTTGGGTAAGGAACTCCGTATCTGAGCCTGACAGAGTATACCTCTTGTCCAGTCTCTTATCCACAGGAGATATAGAATTAGGAGTCTTTAAAATTTTAAATGTCTGTTTCCCAAAAGACTTATGAAGGGGAATAGACAGCCTTCTGGACTCTGGGATATCCATCATTTCAACATAGTCAGGCTCCTCCTGGTCATCCACAGCTTCTTCCATAGGAAGCTGAAGGGTTTCAGCCACTTTCTTGTAAAACATGAAATGAGAGGGGGACTCAGAACGCCTAGGAGGGGACACTCCTGAAGGTCTGTCTTTGGAGAAGTCCGGGTCAATGGGCACATCCAGACTTTCATAATCACATTCACTTTCCTCATACTCTCCTTCCTCCTCCTCCGGTTCATAAAATTCCTCCAAATCATAATCCGGAACCGGTGGAACCGGCCGAACCGAGCGCCTTCCTGATGGTGCCGGTTCAGTTGGAACCGGGGATACCGACCGAACAATTTTTATCGCTTTGGCTATTTCATCAGCGGTTGGAGAAGAAAGTTTTGGATCCACACTGGCTGATTTATCCCTTCTTGTTCTCTTAACCGGAACCGACTCCTGGGAATCGGTTCTCCTTTTGCCCAAAGAAGTTTCGCCTTGGTCAGAGGGGACTCCTTCTGGTTCAGTTTGAACTGAACCGGCTGGCCATCCGGTCAGTGGACTTTTGGCCTCCCTTTCCCTGAGCTACCAACTCTCTTTTTCTAGGTAGCTGCAGGAACATTTTACAAATCTGGCAGTCTGCATTGAGGTGGTCAAACCCCAGACAATAAACACAGGATGTGGGGCCAGCCTCTAGCTAAGACTTCCCACACACACTACAGTGTTGAAACCCAGTGGGCCCGGTTTTTCTTTTGGTTTCTCAGACATGGCCAGTCCTAAACCAAACTTACCTTTTTATGGCAATCCCCAGGCAAGACATCTTATCGGTTCCTGACCGTAGTTATGGTCATGGAAAAAAACGTAATAAAATCCGTTTTTTTTAGAACTGATAAGAACCAGTAACCACACTCTAAAAGTAGAAGTAAAAATTTTTAAACCACCTGATCAGTTCAAACCGAACCGATGACACGTTTACAAGTTCCACACAGAATAGAAAACAATATAAACCTATCTAGTACTCACAAATACCACAGACAGAGACTGAACCGATAGGTTGTAGTTTAAATCCGGTTGAAAACCGAGAAAAACGGTACTTGAACCGACAAATTGAACCTAGCAAAGGAGAAATCTCTGGAGCGACTGTTCAGTGAGGCGGAGTAAAGAATCTGACGGTTTGAGTTCAAACAGCAACAGACAGAGTCTCAACCGAGCTCGAGCTCAGCATTCCATGCCTGGCATGGAAAGTTAACTCTTTCATCTCTGGGGCAGTTTGAAGGTTGGACCTCACTGCAAATTGTCAGAATACAGCAAGACTTCATGTTGTTTGAAGGAGATATTCTTACTGCAGTGGAATAAATGCTGATGACAGCAGAGTGAAATAAATTCCATTTATCCATACTCTGCTGATGTCACCACTCACTAAAGCCTGCCTTCTAAATGAAACTGCTTCACAAAACAGTTCCTCTTTCTCACTGAAGCCTGCAACTTACTCAGTTAGTATTATAAAAGACACTCACCTGTGTTCCACAGTGTTTCTGAGACTCCAGCCCATTACTGTGATGATCTCAGCTTCACAACAGCCTGCATTCTAAATGGAACTCCTTCACAAAGCAGTTTCTTTTTCTCAGTGCTACCTGCAGCTTACTCACTTAACATTGCAAATTACACTCACCTGTGTGCCATTGCGTTTCTCAGACTCCCAGTCCATTCAGAAAAACTCACACACACTCACACCACACACAGAAAGAGCAGAAAGCACACATAAACTGAAAAAGAACACAGAAAAAATAATATTTCTAAAGCTTTCCCCCCATTGTATAAATCTTACACATGATGTGCAGATTGTGGGATATGAAAAATATTCTCAGTCCTGCATCGTGAGCTCTGGATACTCGCACTCATGTCTTCAGCACTTGTGAGTATCCAGAGCTCACTCTGCAGGAGTGAGAATATTTTACATATCCCACTCCTGCCCATCATGTATCCCCTATTTATATATATATTTATAGTTTACATTTTAATAACTTTGCAACCGTTGAATGGATTTGTGCAAAGTTTGGTATGCGCCTTCCTGTGGGGTAGATCTCTTCATCCCACAAGTATCGTTCTGATTGGATGTGCAATCTCTGAGTTCCGGAGAGGTGAAAAAACATGTTTTTACCCATTGACTTTGTTGGGATTTTTCTTTGAACTTGCTTACATCCCAGAGGGTTTGGTTGTTTGACATGGAATTTGCATGGTAGAAAGGGACTAACTCACAGATGTGCCTTTTGCTAGTCTGATGTAAAAAGAATAAGTCGTTTTTAAATTATTGCAATAAAAAATTTGAAAAAATCATTTCTGAGCATGCTTAGTAGGCACTTCAATATAACTGTATGAAATGAAGTAGGAATCCTGCTCCATGTGGAGAAATTCCTACTTCATATGGCCACCATCTTGTTTTCAGTTTTGCCAAAAAAATGTTTTTTTTAAACCTCCCAAAATGATATTCTTGGGAGGAACCAATACATGTAGCTTGCTTATTGGGACCCCTTTGGTACTTTCTGCACTTTACGGGATGAAATATACTCATAAAATGTGTTTATTTTAATAATTTAAATCCTACTTCATATCTGCATAGTATGACCTAGGATCCTAATTTGATGCACAAGATATGACCTAGGATCCTTGGCTGTGAGCCGAAAATAGAAAAAAAATTATTAAAAACAGTTTTTACCAACATGGGTTCCCCATGTCAGTAGTAGAGGACCTCCCCCAACCAGTATGGGACACTGGGGAGCCCACTCCCAGTGTCCCCAACAGAAACAACCATGACCGACAATGGGGTGCCCAAGCCCCGTGTTGGCAGTAGGCCCTACAAAACTTAAAACATGTCCAACGACAGGGTGCCCAATCACCGTGTCAGCATGTATGCACACCCCCAGTGTGCCCAAATAAAGGAATAATGCACGACAGGGTGTGTGTCGTGCTGGGATAACGCCATGCCTGGGGTGGTTGGGCACGAGGCCGCAGGCTGAGTGCGTCCACTGCCCAAGGCGTGGCGTTATCCCAAACGACACACACCCTGGAGTGCATTATTCCTATTATACAATGGCTTGTTGTTATATATAAAACAAAAAATAATTTTAAAGAATGTTTTTGTTAGTGTGGAAAAATATTTTTGTTTCTCAAGAGAAGATGCAAAAAAGAGGTCATCATCATGGTGGTCATCATCCATATTGGTTCACAGTGCTGAGACTAGACCTGTGGTGTCATGCTGGGATAACGCCACAGGTCCAGCCCCAAACTGACCAATCAGAGACCAGGATTCTTTCTTGCTATTGTATAATATGTATTATCTTTAAAAATACCTGTAAATAAAGAAAACTGTCCCCGACGTCTTTAATTTTTTTTTTAAACCTACAAAAAAGAAAATGGTCCTTCATCGTCTACCCAGTCCCCCCTCCCCCCTCCCCACCATCCCACTGAGCACCCAACTCCTTGCACCCCCCCTTACCCATACTTACCTCCAGAGGTCAGGAGCAGTGATCTTCTCTGGACCAGGACATGTCATAGAAACATAGAAACATAGAAGTTGACGGCAGATAAGGACCGCAAGGCCCATCCAGTCTGCCCATTTCTTTTTCTACCTTATAAATGTGCCATCGGCCTTTGCTATGTCAGTGACCTATCTATTCATAGTCATTTGTATTGCTCCCTTATGCCTATCCCATGCCTGTTTGAAGCCCTGCACTGTATTCATAGCCACTACTTCTTGTGGTAAGCCATTCCATGCATCTACCACCCTTTCTGTGAAAAAGAATTCCTCACATTCCCCTTAATCGGCCTCCCTCTAATCTCATGCTGTGTCCTCTTGTCCTGCTATTTTTCTTATATTTAAACATGTTAGACTCTTTCACCTTGTTTATGCCCTTAAGGTGTTTAAATATCTCGATCATATCACCTCTCTCCTCCTTTGCTCAAGGGTATACATATTGAGCTCCGTTAATCTGTCCTCATATGTCTTCTGATGCAGTCCCTGCACCATTTTGGTTGCCTTCTCTGGACTGCCTCAATTTGGTTAATGTCCTTGTGAAGGTGTGGCCTCCAATACTGCACGAGTACTCCAGATGGGGCCTAACTAATGTCTTGTACAGAGGGATTATTACCTCCTCTTACGACTTGTGATACCTCTACTAATACACCCTAACACCCCCTAGCCTTACCTACTGCTTTAGAGGTCTGCTTGGATGATTTCAGGTCATCAGTGATGATGATGCCTAAGTCTCTTTCTTCCTTTGTGACTGCTAGCAACTCCTCCCAGCCTATAAGTGGCTTCAGGGTTTCTCTTCCCTATGTGCATGATTTTGCACTTCTTGCATTAAATCCCAGTTGCCACTCTTCTGACCATTCTGCTAGTTTATCCAGATCTCTTCTCATTCTGCCCACCCCATCTGGATCATCTACTCTGTTGCAGATCTTGATGTCATCTGCAAACAGACAAGCCTTACCCTCTAGTCCATCTGCTAGGTCACTAATGAAGATGTTGAATAGGACTGGCCCCAGGACTGATCCCTGAGGTACCCCACTTGTGACTTGCATCTCTTCTGACTGTATACCATTTACCACCACTCTCTGTTTTCTGCCAGTCAACCAGTTTGCCACCCAGTTAACCAACTTCTGACCCACGAGCCTACCTAGCTTATTTATCAATCTTCTATGTGGAACAGTGTCAAAAGCTTTGCTGAAGTCAAGGTAGGCGACATCAACTGCTCCCTCTTGGTCCACCACTCTGGTTACCCAGTCAAAGAAATCTATGAGATTAGTTTGACAGGACCTTCCTTTGTAAACCCATGCTGTCTTGGATCCTGTGCCCCTATGGATTCCAGGTGTTGCACTATCCTTTCCTTAAGGAGTGCTTCCATAATCTTGCCCACTACTGAGGTAAGACTGACCGTCTGTAGTTCCCGCCTCCTCCCTGCTACCACTCTTGTGGAGTGGGATCACATGAGCCCTTCTCCAGTCTTCTGGGACCTCTCCTGTGCTCAGAGACTCACTAAACAATTCTGCTAATGGCTCTGCTAGTTCCTCCTTTAGCTCCTTAAGTACCCTGGGATGTATGCCATCAGGTCCCATTGCCTTATCCACCCTGAGCTTAGCAAGCTTTTGTAGGACCCTTTCTTTGTGAAGGAGTAGTGCTCACTCCCTCCCCTGTGTCCATGATGCTGAGCTGTGGGCCCTGCCCTACCTTTCTTCAGTGAATACTGAGCAAAAGTATCTATTTAGGATAGATGCCTTTACAGGGTCCTCCTCCTCACATGCTCCCTTTTCTCCATTAAGCTTAGCAATACCCACTCTGGACTTTCTCCTTTCACTAATGTATCTGCACTCTTCAAAGCCGAACTGCAAACTGAACAATCAAATGTAAGCCGTATAATGCCAGTCAATGGGGGAGTTCAACTTAAGTTAATATCTCAGCCATTGTTTGAGATTTTAGCACCACATTTTCAACGTGGGGTTTTTTGGACCCCATCTCATGAACAATGTCATTGTCATCTTGTTACTCGGTCCCAAAAGGTGATTTCGCAGTCACTGCATGGAATTACCTTTCGGGATCAAGTAACAAAATTACAGTCCCAGTGTTCATGAGGGTAGGTCCCAAAAAGCCTATGTTGAAAATCTGGTGCAAAAAATCCAAAAAATGGACGTATTACAAGCAGGCATTGTGCAGTTTCTAGGCATGCTCGTAACTTCGCCAGTTTTTAATATTTTCACTCCAGATTTTCAGCATTGCCATTTTTTTCATACGTCCTCATGAATAGTACAGCTGTCATTTCTCACATCCTGCCCAATATGTGTTTTCGTACGTTTGGCACAGAATTGCACGGTCCCTGTGTGAAATCAACTTTTGGGGTGGATTAGCAAAATCACAGTGCCAGTGTTCATGAGGGGATTTCCAAAAAAGCCCATGTTGAAAATTTGGTTAAAAAATTCCCATAACTGGCCAAATTTTGAGCATGCGTTGTGCAGTTTCTATGCGTGATCGTAAGTTCGCCAATTTTTCATATTTTTACTCCTGATTTTCAACATTACTCTTTTCCACACCTCCTCATGAACAGTATACAGCTGTCATTTTTCACATCCTGCATAAAATATGATTTTGCGCCTGTGGCGCAGAATGGTGCATTTGCAGTGCAAACTCAACTTTTGGGACAGATTAACAAAATGACAGTGACATTGTTCATGAGGTGGGGACCCCAAAATGCCACGTTGAAAACTGGGTGAAAAAAAATCCTGAAACTGCCTGAGTTACGTGTGTCCATTGAATTATGGCGCCCGTATCTCAAAAACAATTTGAGATACAGATTTTTGGCTCTCTGCAACACCTGTGGAGGTTTCAAAGTCATGATTGCAACTGCAGTGGAATTTTTGCCATAGTTGCTATGGTTACTGAGATATTGCCAAATTAGTGTTACAAGGGTTACTTTCCATGACTATAGGGCTGCGGTATGTCCGTACTTACATGTAAGTGGGAGCGAATGGCCTAGAGGGCCTGCTCTACCACTTATGCATATCATTATGCAACAATGGGTTGCGTGAGGGGAGCTCAGGACCAGGAGGGCCCCGCTCCTACAACCACATACCAGTTGCATTATACTTTCTCAAAAAGAAGGGAAATTAATTGTAAAAAACTATGTTAATGCATCTGTTAGTGTTTTTATTAAAGTGTAAAAAGCTGGGAAATTCAACGTTGGAGTTACCAACCCTACCACCCCACACACCAACAGGCACTGCTGTGTGCCTTGGAGTCATTGGGCCTAACTCTCACCCCATTCTCCTATACTGTACCATCTCATCTTGTTTACACATGGAATGGTGTGAGAGTTAGGGCCGATGACCCCAAGGCACACCCTGACGCCTGTTGGTGTGTGGAGTGTTGGGGGGTGGTAGGGTTGGTAACCCTAACATTGAATTTCCCAGCTTTTTATGCTTTAATAAAAACTCTAACTGATACATTAACATCGTTTTTTCCAATGAATACATGTATGTGTGTGTGTGTGTGTGTGTGTGTGTATATATATATTTCTATGTATATACATACATATATACATACATACATGTAAATATATTCATTGCAAAAAAAATAAGTTAATGCATCAGTTAGGGTTGAATTTAAGGCCACAAAGGCATGGAAATGTGGCGTTAGTGTTTCCAATCCTAACTTCCCACCCACAACCCGCAAGCAGCAAAAGGATAAGACCACACAAGCAACCACAGACAGCCATTCATCAGGTAAGACAAACAACATAGAACTGTTTCCAGATGACACAAATGTGCAGCACTGATGTGCTACCTTCTTGGATTTGTATATGGTGCTTTATAATCACAGGCCCCACAAGGGCCTCTGCTTCTGCAGTCACACCTGTGTGTGTATGCCATATAGCATGCATGAGTACTTGTGGCAGAAGAGGGGCCTGTGCTTCTGCAGGCAGATATCCCATGGGGCCTGTGCCTCTATGGCCAGAAGTACTCATGCACAGGGTGTGAGGTACCTCGCTAGATAGCATGATCCACTACTACATGGTTTTCTATATGCAGCTGCATAACTGAAAAACTGCTACCCCTTGAACATTTTCAAAATCCACTGCTGAAACCATGATACTCACATTGCAACAGTACTTCTGTCTGCATAACTGCAGGCCCCACAGGGGTCTGCTCTTCTGGAGCCAGAAGTTGATGTATGTCTTATACCTCTGGCTGAAGAGACACAGGACTCTCCGGAGACTTTGCTTCTGCAGACCGAAGTGCTGCTGCAATTTTCATAGCATGAATTTTGTAGCATCTGTGCCTCTGCACCCAGAGGTTGGTGTGTATGTCTTACACCTGTAGCTGCAGAACCGCAGGCCCATCAATTGTGTATATGTTTTATGGTGTCCATGGCTACATGAGACTACATAAAGGCTGGGCCTCATGGGGGCATAGAGCAAAGAAGTCTTGTAATTTGGATATCATGGTTTTGTATCTGATTGGAGGAGCCTGTGGTTCTTCATACAGAAGCAGTGTGGTGATTTCAGTATAGCAACACAGAAACATAGAATTTGATGGCTGATAAGGACCACTTTGCCCACCTAGTCTGCCATTTTCCTACCTACTGTAACACCACAGACCATACTTGATCTCCAGCTCCCCCCACTTTCCTCACCATTAAGGTTCCCTTATGCATACCCCTTGCATTCTTAAATCCAGTTACCATTTTTGTCCCCACTACCTACGCTGGGAGGATGTTCCAGACTTCCTCCAATATCATGGCTTTCTATCTGCAGTGACAAGTGAGTGTGTCTATTTTGCAGTCTGCATGCCCCAGATACAAATCCACAAAGGTAGCACATCAGTGCTACTGTATTTGTGCCATCTGGAAACAGTTGTATGTTGTTTGTCTTACCTGATGATGGCTGTCTTTGGTTGCTTGTATGGTCTTGTCATCTTGCTGCTTGGGGGGTTGGGGGTGAGGAGTTAGGTTTGGAAACCCTAACAGCACCTTTCCATGCTTTTGTGGCATCAAGTTCAGCCCTAACCGATGCATTAACATAGTTTTTTGCAATTAATTTCCTTACTTGTTGAGATAACGTGATCGTAGCCTTATTCACCTGTGGGAGTCCCTCTGGGCTCTGCGCTCCCACCCATGTAGTTTTTGAGACAGAGTAATCATATCCTTATTTGCCTGAGGGCATCCCTCCATTGAGGAACCGAAAAAAAACATACAATACACATCCCTCCATAAATGCTTATGTGTATGTAGTTGTGGAAGGGCCCTGTTCTTCCATCTGATGGACAACAGTGACCAAATTGTCAGCATAAACATCTTTTTACCCCAACTCATGTGCCTGGTACTGAAAAGTTTCAAATCCCTGCCAAAATGTAATTCTGCGCAACTGCAACGGCATTCCCTGCCACAGGTGCGTGAAGGTATTTTGACCAGGATTTGAAAAATGACAGCTGTGACATACATGAGGTGGGATAATAAGAAATCTGTTTTTAAATTTGGGTTGAAATATTTAAAATTTCTGAAGTTAAAAACATATGTAGTGAAATTGCAACGAATGGTCATAATACTGCCATTTTTACATATTTTGACCCCACATTTTCAACATAGCCTTCTTATGACCCCACCTCATGAACAAGTCATGAAAAATTGTTAAATCCTGCCTGAAAGATGAATTCACCAACTGACCGTGAAATCACCTTTCAGGCGGGAGTTGCGTAATGGCAGTTATATTGGTCATGAAGCGGGTCCCCAAAAGGCCGTGTTGAAAATTTGGGGTCAAAATGTCAAAAAATGCCTGGGTTATGCATTAAAGTTGAAACCCCCATTGAACTACACTGAAATGCATTTACCTTAGTTTCTCATATTGCAGTCACCGGTTCCAGCAGTAAGACCTGTCTTCCATCGGGAGAGTGGATCTTGGACCTGGGACCTGTTCAGGTGAGTGAGGGTGTGTGGAGGTGTACTGGGGGATGTGGGGTGGTGGGTGCTGAGTGGGAGGTAGGGATGGGGGACTGATCAGCAAGGAACTCTGGCTGTTTGTAGCATTGTATTATTATGATGTTACTATGACACTGGACTACTGATAAGATAAACAACCTCTAACATTGCACATGAAACATACAGCATATGACATACAAGAACCTAAAATTCATTTTCAAAAGTGCAGGTAGAGCATGCAGACTATAGCATCCACTCATAATGGCTCCATTAGTTTATAAAAATCAGGCAACTGCTAAGCAGCTTGTGGTATGCTACCCAAACACACCTTGTCCTTATGGTGGGTCAGTCCTAGCAGCAGCAGCAAGAGGGGCGTGTTGCACTCCTGAGGTGCCGTTTTTCGGACGAGATGTTAAACCAAGGTCCCGTCTGCCTGTTCCAGTGGTTGTTCAGGTGGACATTAAAGATCTCATGGCACTTCTCGAAAAGAGTAGGGGAATTTTTTTATTAAGTTAGAACTTCAAACTGTACATTACATTCAAAATAAGCATAAGTAGTTACATAAATCTTCACATCTGTTCAAAATAAAATTAACAAAATACATTCATAAAGAGATGTATACAATCTTGGTGGTTTAGTCCAATGTTCACAATTAGCCCATAATAATTTTACTTTTTCTTTCCTGAATTTCATACAATCAGAGCACCAGACCTTCTATAATGCTATTTGTATATTCCTAAGAATCTCTATACAGTTGACATGCTTTTGTTAAGTTGTCCAAACACATCTGGATTGCCACAGGTAATATCTAATTATTACAAACACAATATACAGAGTATCAGCATTATACTTTCCTCATCCTTCTACTGTTATCCCATACATCAATTTGGGGGTATGTTAGGCATACACAAAGTGGTTCCTTCCATGTATCTGCTATGTAAGTCCAAAACGGGTGAACATAAGCGCATTCCAAAAATAAGTGCACCTGGGTTTCCTATATATTTACACATGTTTGCCTTAAACAGAATCTGTCTTGTATCTGTTTATGTTTGTTATTACTTCTAACATTTAGTTTACCATATAAACCCAACCAAACAGTGTCCCAGACAAAGAGTAGGGGAATTTTTTATTAACACTTACAAAAATACATACATTCATAACAGTGTTGCTCCACACTAAATCATAATACAAAAGAAAAATAAGATAGATAAGTATTTCGTCCTACAAGAATACATAATTGCAACATAACATTTGTATGCCCCCCTGCCTATTAGCTAAGGCTAGTAAATAGCCCCCCCCACACAAAAAAGAGTAGGGGAATTTCCTGGTGTCTGAGCAAATTTCCCCATTCACTAAAAATGCCACAAACAGCTTAATCTGGTTCAGTTTCAGTTGGTTACCATCTGTATCCCTCCCCCCCCCAGTCACCCCTGAAAAAAGGGACTTCTAGTCTCAGTGGGCCTACTGGGTCAACAACATTAAATAAATAAATGGTACTGATGTGTTTTCTTTATCTTACATCCCGTGTGCCATTTTGATTTGTTATGTAGCCTGTTGACTTCCTTGATCTGTTTAGAAATTTTGACCGTCTGCACCATTAGGAAGTGAAGATTGATGGACATCACCATTTGTTGTCCTCCGGTCTGGTAGTGATGTGTTCTGGGAAAAGCAGTCAGCCTGATTTACAGGGGACTCTGTGTTGAGTGTCATGTTTTCCTTCCGTTGTTCACAAATTGTGATAGAGGTAGTTGATTTTTTTCTGTTAAGGGTTTTAAATATAGAGGTGTCTGTACAGTAAGCTTGTTTTCTGTAATTGTCCAACATATATATATATATATATATATACTAATAATAATAATTTTATTTATATAGCGCCTTTCAATGTATCAAGGCACTGAACATATTAAAACCAAACATCAAATGTCAATTAATAAAACATATAAATAAAAACATTTCATGGCAACATCAAATATTAAAATCAAAAAATGAAATATTCCATAAAATCATATCACAATATTTCAATTCAAATTACCGAATCCTCTAAAAAGGCCATTTGCCATAGGTATGTTTTTAAATTCTTCTTAAATACCTCCACGGAGGTGCATTCCTTTAACCGGCGTGGTAGATAATTCCAAACAGTGGGTGCAGCATTCGAAAATGCTGTGCTGCCAGAGGATTTTAAACTCACTCTTGGAATCTCTAACAACCCCTCGTCGACCGAGTGGACGATCGGCGGGGTCAGTAAAGCACCAGAAGATCTTTCAGATAGGTCAGACCCTGATTGTGAAGGGCTTTAAAAGTCAATAAAATGACTTTAAAGGTGATCCGCCACCATACAGGAAGCCACTACAGTTCACGCAGCACCGGGGTATTATGACAGGACCTACTTGTCCCAGTCAAAACCCAGGCCACAGCATTCTGCACCAGCTGTAGGTGATGGATTTCAACCCCAGAAAGCCCAAAGTAAAGGGCGTTGCAGTAGTCCAAGCGCGAGGACACAATGGCGTGGACCAGCGTGGCAAAGAGTCAGATGGAACAAGGTGCCTCACCCTGGCAATAGTCCTAAGATGATAAAAGGAAGTCTTGACAATGGCCGACACTTGAGATTGTAAGGTCAGCCTGTCGTCTAAGACAATTCCAAGGCTACGCACCCGTTCAGAGGTCGGAAGTGACACGCCGCCAAGAAAGATTCCAGAGGGCGAGCCATCATGTGACCTCTCTATCTGACCACCCGGGTCCACCACCAAAACCTCTGTCTTCTCTGAGTTCAACTTTAACCAACTAGAATCCATCCAGCTTTGGATTTCTTCCAGACAGTTATTAAACACTGAGAGAGCTCCATCCTGGTTGGGTGCAAAAGACAGGTATAGCTGGGTATCATCTGCATAGCAGTGAAACCTCAGCCCATTTATTTATTTATTTAGACAGCAGTTTGGAAAATCTTTGAGCCATAGGCTCATTTACAAAGGTACCTTGTCACAGTAAGACAAACGAAAATACACAGTATAACAGTATAACAGTAACTTAAGACATAGATACAAACAAGCTGGTACAGGTAGGATTGATGCAAACAATACCAGAGTTATGTTGTCCTTAGCAGCTTAGTAGTAAGCTTTGTCATAAGTATTAATCTGACTTTGACTAGTGGCAATTATAGCTTCGGTGTTAACAAGGTGGTTCCGTAAGGAAGTTTTGAAGCACGATATAGTTGGAGCTTCGGAGATGGAGGGGGGCAGTGTGTTGAACCAGGAGGGGGCCCTAAATCTGAAGGCTCTTTGGCCGTGAGAGGTCCTAGCTCTAGGGATAACAAGAGAGGTTTTCCCAGAGGTCCGAGTATGAACTAGTGGGACAGAGCGGTGGATGGTGGTGGTCAATCCTGACGGGGATAGCCCAAGGAGGGTCTTTTTTGTAAGGGTACAGGTCAGATATTTGAGGCACTCATCAAGATCAAGTACCAGCACTTTAGCGTACAGTAGACAGGTGTGTGTTAGCCTAGGTGCCCCAGTAATTAACCTGCAGGCCTTATTCAGAGTAGTGCGAATTTTATGGAGTGCAGTCTGATCAGCAGCACCATACACCGGCAGTCCATAGTCCACTAGGGACAGGATATCAATCAATCAATCAATCAAATCTTTATTTATTCAGGCGAACATCATTGAGCAAGGCTCATTTACAAGATGGACCTGATAAGGTCAAGGTTCAATAGTTGATACACAACAGATACATCAAACACTTTATAAGACAGTTATACATACAAAGGAAAATAACGTTTATAATACAATGATGTACAGTGAATTCACATGATAAAACTCGGTTACAGGAAAGTTAAGCTAATATTTACAGTATATACAATACATACATATCCTAATGGGGGCCATGGCAGACACACAACATAATGAATACTAGGATGGTGAAGGTAATATTGGGTGCCATAAGATGGGGGTGCCTGTCTGGAAGAACTATGCCATATATGGTTTGGAAGTGAGATTTGTGAAGTGACAATTCTAGCTCTAGCGGTAGCAACTGCAATTCTCTGTGAAGAAGACTGTACAATGCTGTTTAAAGGACGCAAATGGAATGATAATGGACAGTTTTAGGGATTTTTTGTAGGGTGTTCCATGTTATAGCTAGAGAATAGCTGATTGCTGCCCTCCTTAGCCTGGTGTTGAATTTGGGCACTTTGAGCAGGATGATGTTGTTGCTTCTTAGGGCATAGGAGCTAGGAATGGTCTGGGTGAAGTAGTCCAGGATATAGTTTGGAAGTTTTTTTTTGATAAAGCTCTGTAAATCCATAGTGCTGCATTTCTGTTCCTTCTGATATGAAGTGAAACCCATCCAACTGCATCATAAAGAGAGCAATGATGGGTATTATATGGCAGATCTGTAATGAACCTTATTGCTCTATGATATAAGGTATCCAACTTGTGAAGGTAGGAGATGGGGCAGTGACTATAAAGGAAGTCTGCATAGTCAACAACTGATGAACAAATGGCCTGGACTAACCTCATCTTTGAGTCTCTGTTAAGGAAGGGTTTTAATCTATAGAGAAGGCCAAGCCTTTGGCGAAGCTTTTTTAACAGTTCTTCTAAATGATGAATGAAGTCGAGTCTGCTGTCAATCCACATGCCTAGGTATTTGAAGTTTTCAACATACTCAGATTTTCTCAAGTATAGTGCATAGCTGGGGAGAGTGATTGAAGAGGATGTGCTGGTGGAGTTTTGATTTGTGAACATCATTGCTTTAGTTTTCTTTGCATTTAACAGAAGCTTTTCTCGAGTAGCTGATGTTGTAACAAGGAGAATTCTGTTTGTAGGATTTCACGAGCAACTGCAGAGCGAGGTTGCTGACATACAGCACAGTGTCATCAGCAAAGAGGTGTACTGAGGAATTGGTAAGGGTTGAATCAATGTTATTTATATAAATGGCAAAAGGATAGGACCCAGAATAGAACCTTGGGGACTCCTCTTGACAGTGGTTTTAATGGGATAGGTCACCTTCAGCTTTTACCTGCTGTGACCTACCGTGAGGTAGCATCTGAACCACTTAAGGGAGGGTGGATCTAGGCCAAGGGAGTGCAGGGATGAGAGTAGCAGCTCATGGTCCACAGTATCAAATGCTTTGCTCAGGTCCAGGAATACTGCACAGACATTATTCTTTTTATCCAATTTGGTTTGCCAGTCATTTGTGACCTTGGCTAATGCAGTGATAGTGCTATGCTCGGCCCTGAATCCAGATTGAGCTGGATTTAAGAGGTTAGCATTGTCAAGATATTCCCATAGCTGATTACTCACTAATTTCTCCAGCATCTTGGATAGCACTGGTAGAATGGAAATGGGCCTGTAATTATTAAGATCCATAGGGTCCCCTGATTTTAGAAGGGGGACCACTTGGGCTGTCTTCCACAGTGTGGGAATAGAGCCAGAGTTTAGGGAAAGGTTAAAGAGGTGTGTTAGGGGGACTGCAAGTACATGGCACGCAATCTTTAGAAAGAAGGGGTCCAGAGAGTCTGCTCCTGCACTTTTTTTGGTATCCAGATGCCATAATAGTTCCTCAACTTGTTTCAACAGTATAGATTTGAAGCTAAAGGAAGAGTCAACTCTTTGATCACCAGTGTAATGGGAGCTTAATTGTTCCCTCAGCAGGTTAGCTGGAGAGGTGTCAAAGGCAAGGCCAGCCATTGTGAAGTGGTTATTGAATGTGTCCAGGATTTCCATTTTGCCAGTGATAGGGCCATAGCTGTTGTGTAGTTGAGTTGGAAGGGGGTTGTTAGCATCCTGCCCCACCATACCCTTGATGGTGCCCCAAAACCTAGCAGGATTATGGTAGGAGGAGTCGAGCTCAGCCAGGTAGAAGGCAGCCTTTGCATCCCTAACTTTCTTGGTGCATCTATTCCTGGCTTTCCTAAAAATCATCCAATCATTTGCATTCTTAGTTTTTCTTGCCATTTTCCAGAGTTTGTCTCTCTCCAGCAGTGCAGCTTTGAGGTCAGCTGAAAACCAACAACAGGATTTGTTTTTTATTTGGATACTAGAGATTGGGGCATGGGTGTTGAGGGCATTTATTATAATGCTATTTAGCACCCGCTGAGCTTTTTCTACAGAATGTGCAAGATAAAACTCTTGCCAGTGTGGAGAGTAAGCTAGATCATGCAAATATCCTTCGATATTGTTTTTCTTGGATCTCCTCATGAGGAATTTTGCAGGATTTGTTGTTATGCTGGTGGATCTTACCCCTGCGATGGGGCAGTGATCACTTATATTGCAGAGAAGCACTCCAGCATGTGTGAATAGATGTGGTTTACTCACTAGCATGATATCAAGTAGTGTGCTGTTATTACTATTCCTTGCATTAATTCTTGTTGGTTCATTAATTAGCTGTGTGAACCCATATGTGTCACAGAATGATACCAGAGGTGTAGCTGCCAGGCTGAGCCAGTTGAAATTCAGGTCACCTAGAATAATGACTTCTTCAGTGCTGGGCTTGACCAGGTTCCCCAGGTGGGATAAGAGCTTGTGTTCAGCAGAGGAGAGTTTGTAGCATCCAATTAGTTGAAAAGGTGCTGTATTGGGGAGAGAGACTTTTAGGGATAGGCATTCAAACTCCTTGGGCATAGATGTTGCAGCAATACAGGATACAGCTATACCAGATTTTGCATATATGGCTACTCCATCTCCCCTTGTTTGGCGATCAGCTCTGAATAACTGATAGTTAGGTAGGTTAACATCCCTGTCTGCTGTGGTAGGTTTGAGCCACGTCTCAGATCCCATGAGAAAGTCTGGCAAGGTATGGACAACCCAGGCTTGTATCAATGTAGGTTTTTTTCAACAGACTGCATACATTAATATGCAGGAAACTGAGGCCTTTAATTGAGGTTAGGTCTGATGGAGAGGTGATACATTCAGGAGGTCCAGGGTTGATTTCCACAGTACCAATACAGAGCAATAGAAAGAGCAGGAGTTTCATGAGGGCTGCCAGTGATAGGGAGAGGGGGCTGTCTTTGGTCCTCCTTCTTCTATTCTGTTGCCACTCTTTTTTTGGGGTGCTCCCTGTGGGTTTAAGGAAATGTGTCGAGACACCAAGTAGCAGTTTGGCGCATAGGCTTAGGGGGGATCTGTATAACCAGCAGTGGAGCCTTGATTGAAATACATGTGTGGTGGTATGTGTCTCTTTATGGTGATTATACCACTGTAGTCGATGCAGCAATGGTAGAGCATATGTGAGGGTTTGAGTGTCAGCCAAAGGGGATGGTTCAGAGAGACTGGGCGGATGGATCACCCTACTTTGTATGATAGGGACATCTTCTTTGTGGAACCCTATGGCTGATAGTGAAAGGAGTATCAGAAGTAAATTCCCCATTCTGAAAGAGATATTGGTAGTTGGCTGTCGGGGAGTAGTGAAGTTGCTGGTTGGTTGGATCAGCAAGCCGGTGTGACTGTCTGTTGGTTTAGAAAAATGCTGAGGGCGAGGAAGAGATTTCGGTGGGAAGATGCCTATAAAGTAACACACAAGAGGAGGGAAGGGCAGGTGGGCAAAAATTTTGCACCTTTCCCGAGTGCTCCCACGCTATTCCTCCGACTCGTGGTTCCCTAGTTCAGCTAAGCTGCATACATTTCATCGGCAGCAGGCAAAACTGCACTCAGCTGCGGTGCTGTGGGGTGGAAATTGCAGGCTGAGAGAGACAGAGGAGGGTGCAGTTAATAAAGGCAGAAACAAGCGCTCCTGAGTGTCACTGACTAAATCTGCACAACAAAAAGGACTGTGGGGGTGCTGTGGCTCCAGCTGCTCTGGCCCACTTTGCAAATGCAAAAGGAGCTGTAATTACAGTAAGAGCAACAAAATGGCAGTTTCCTTGCAATTACAATAGTAGAAAACAGCAATCTTTAGGTAATTTACAAGTTTAAGGAAGGAGAGTGGCGCCTAGCTGCCTGGCCCACTGCTGCTAACAGGATCCAGAGATACAGCAGAGTTCAAATAAAAACAACAGATTCCTCTACAGATGCATCACAGATTGAAGACAGCTCTTTTCGGGATTTTGCAGTAGTACAGAGGAAAAACGAAAATAAAATAAAATCAAGTCCCAGACAGATTTCGGCAAGGCAGGCTGAATCAGTGAAAGTCAATGGGGCAGGAGAGCCAATCGGCTGCTGTGCCTGGAGGAGCGCTCGCTTACCGATTGGCTGCGACTTTCCTGAGTGCTCCCTCGCTGTTCCTCCTGGCCTTGTGGTTCCCTGGTTCGGCTAAGGTGCTGCCGACCGCCCACTGGCAGAGCGAAGCCCCGGCGCTCAGCTGGGTGCTGTGGGGTGGGAATTGCAGGCGATTGTCTGTGCCTTTCCCGAGTGCTCCTTCGCTGTTCCTCCTGGCCTCGTGGTTCCCTGGTTTGGCTAAGGTGCCGCTGACCACCCACTGGCGGAACAAAGCCCCGGCGCTCAGCTGGGTGCTGTGGGGTGAGAATTGCAGGCAATTGGCTGCGCCTTCCCTGAGTGCTCCCTCGCTGTTCCTCCCAGCCTCGTGGTTCCCTGGTTCGGCTAAGGTGCCGCCGACCGCCCGCTGGTGGAGCGAAGTCCTGGCGCTCAGCTGGGTGCTGTGGGGTGGGAATTGCAAGCGATTGGCTGCACCTTTCCTGAGTGCTCCCTCGCTGTTCCTCCCGGCCTCGTGGTTCCCTGGATCGGCTAAGGGCGCCCGACCGCCTGCTGGCGGAGGCAGAGCCCTGGCCTCAGCTGGTGCTGTGGGTGGGAATTGCAGGCGACACGCGCCTTTCCGAGTGCTCCTCACTGTTCCTCCCGCCTCGTGGTTCCCTGGTTCAGGCAGGTGCCGCTTAACCTGCCCGCTGGCGGAGCGAAGCCTCGCGCCAGCTGGATAGAGGAGGTGATCAGTAGTCAGGAGCCTCCGGGGAGACAGTGTTTATACTTGGAAGATGCCCAATCGGATATTAGTGGCAGTGGCTAGGGCAGTGATGTGTCCATGGAAGGAGAGGAGGGGTCAAAATGGATCCCTAGGTATTTATAGGAGCAAACTTGTTCGAGTGGGAAAGAGGACCCAGAGTGAATGAGGAGTTTGAAGTTGCAGGACTTGTTTTGAGGATGAGTGAAGAACATGGTTTTTGTTTTTTTAAGATTTATCACCAATCTGTGTTCCTTGAACCAGCCCTCGGCTTCAGCGAAGGACTTCTGCAGCGAGTCCTGGAGGGCAATAGGGTTACGACTTGAGGCAAAGATGACTGCATCATCAGCATACAATAGAATGTTTCCCGAGCAAGAGCGTGGAAGGGTGTTAAGGTAAAGAGAGAATAGTAAGGGGCCCAGAATGGAGCCCTGGGGAAACCCCAGAAAAGATGGGACAGATGTCTGAGTAGGTCCCATTAATTTTTACACGCTGTGAGCAGTCAGACAGATAACTGGTGCACCAGGAGATAGGCCCAGCAGAAAACCAGAGAGACTAAGGGCATCAAGAAGGAGGGGGTGGGAGACAGTGTCGAAAGCTTTAGAGAGGTCAATGAAGACCGCACCAGCCAGAGAACCAGTGTCTAAGGAGGAGTGGAGAAAGTTGAGAACTCTAGGAGGGCTGTGTTGGTACTGTGGCCCACTGGAAGCCATGCTGCTCAGAACATAGGACATAGTAGGTGGAGAGGTAGTCAGAGATTTGAGAGGCCACCACTTTTCCAAGGCCTTGAGAGAGAGAGAGAATGGAGATTGGCCGATAGTTTCCAGCCACAGTCCTATCACCACCTTTAAAGATAGGGGTGACAGTGGCAACTTTCCAGGCAGTTGGAACCTTCCGAGGCAAAGAGAGTGGTTGATGAGGCACGTGATCAGGGTAAGGACTGTGTCTAAGACCAGCCGTAGGATACACGGATTCAGGGTGTCACTGCCTGCATTTATTACTCTTGAGGGCAGTGACAAGGTGCGGCCTAAGTTCTTGGGCAGAAACACAGCGGAGGAGAAAATAAGGGCGAGAAAGATTTACGGCAGGTGCTGGGGGAGGAGGGTCAAAAAAATTAGGGAGGATAGGGCTAAGGTCAGTGAATGAGGTGTTGAGGTGGTTGGCTATGAGGGCTGGGTCTGAGGAGATCACGCCATTAATGTTGATTTGGGTGAGTGGGGGGGAGTGTGCACTCCCATTTAACTGTTTAATGTTATCCCAGAAGGTTCTGGGGTTCCCCCATGAGGCAGTGAGTGAGGATCGATAGTGCTCAGACTTGGCCTTTCTGATGGCCCGAATGCACTTGTTTCGGGCGGCAGCATATAACTGCCTGTCACTGGGCTGACCAGTCTCAATGGCATGGTGCCATACGTTGTCCCTATGTTTTAGTTGGTGGATCAAAGCTGGGGTTACCCAGGGGGCATTCTGCCTTTTAGAATGGCGGGTCGACATTGGGGCAAAGATATCACAGGCATTATTAAAAGTTCGGGTAAAGAAGGAGAGAGCTGTGTCGATGTCAGGAGTTGCCTGTATAGGAGACCAGTCAATTAGGGACAGAAGTTCCTTAAGTTTTATCAGTCCACCAGGTACTAGACGCCGCCGGCATGTGGACTGTGCTATGGGTTTGGGGACTGAGGATGACCAGTGGAATAGAATGGGGGAGTGATCGCTGAGAGAGTCTGGGAGGACTTGTACATTGGGGATCCGATTAGGGCATTCTATTATTCTACTATTCCAATTAGATACAACTAAAAGTGCAGGTGCAGACTCTCTGGACCCCTACTTTCTAAAAGTAGCATTGCACACCTTAGCTGCCCCCCTAACTCACCTTTTCAATTTGTCCCTAGCCACTGGTTCTAGTCCCTCAATATGGAAGACAGCCCAAGTGTTTCCCCTACTTAAGGCAGGTGATCCCATGGACCTCAACAATTATAGGCCCATATCCATCTTACCAGTACTGTCCAAAATGCTTGAAAAGTTAGAGAACATCCAGTTAAGTGCCTACCTTGATACCAATAATCTCCTTAACCCAGCTCAATCTGGGTTTAGATCCATGCACAGCACCATCTCTGCCCTAGCAAAGTTACAAATGACTGGCAGACTGACTTAGACAAAAAGAATAACATCTGTGCTGTGTTTCTGGATCTAAGCAAAGCCTTTGATACTGTGGACCACTTAACTACTAATCTCTCTCTGCATTCCATAGGCCTTGACTCAATCTCTTAAATGGTTCAGATGCTATCTCCGAAGAATACAGCTGGTAAAAATGAAGGAGACCTATCTACTCTAAACCACTCCTAAGAGGTGTACCACAAGGTTCCATCTTGGGCCCCATCCTCTTTGCCATTTACATCAACAATATTGACTCTACTGTCTCACAATCTAATATTCACCTCTTTGCAGATGATACTGTCCTATATGTCAGTAATCCTTCACCATCAAAGGCCTGTGATCTTTTACAGTCTGAGTTCTCCCTCCTACAGCACAAATTACTAGAAAAGAAACTACTATTAAATGCCAAGAAAATGAAAGCTATGTTCTTTGCCACCAGGAACCTCTCTTCCACTATCCCATCATTCACCCCCAATTATCTACCATCCTTGGTGAAAATCTGGAATATGTTGACAAATTCAAATATCTTGGAGTCTGGATTGACAACAAACTTGATTATACTAGCCACATTGAAGAGCTCCTGAAAAAGCTCAGACAGAGACTTGGCCTATTTTATAGGATCAAACACTACCTGACAAGAGACTCCAAACAAAGTTTAATCCTGGCATCATTCCTATCCCTCATTGATTACGCTGACTTCCTATATGGTCACTGTTCCCTCTCCCATTTAAATAAATTGGACACCTTATATCATAGAGCTCTCAGATTCATTACAGATCTTCCCTTCAGCACCCACCATTGCTCTCTCTATAATGCAGTCGGTTGGACATCCCTACACCATAGAAGAAACAAAAATGCCGCTGTATGGATCTACAAAGCTCTGACAAAAAAACTCCCAACCTACATTTCAGATTGTTTCACCCAGATCATATCCAGGCCTTATGCCCTAAGGAACAACAATCTCATCATACTGAAGATTCCTACTACCTGCACCCGGTATGGAAGGGCTGCAATCAGCTACTCCCTAGCACTTATCTGGAATTCTCTTCAAAAGACCTTGAAATTGGACTCCCTCATTCCATTAACATCCTTCAAAAAGCTGTACACTAGTCTTTTCCAGAATCATGCAATTGCTTCAATAAGGCCTAGTCCTCTCACACCCCCTTTTTCTCCCCTACCCCTTTTGCACTGCCCCTTATTTTGCTTTCTACCCTCTCCCACCTACTTCATACATAAATGATCCCCCAATGTCCCATCAGCCTAGCTTTATTCCTCCAGTACTGTTTGTTTCTTTCGTTCTTAGTATAACCAAGATCCAATGTCAAATTGCCATGTACATATGTAAATATTTGTATATCTGTTTTCATTTACAAAATCTTTGTATTTGTATTTTATCTGTACCTTGTTTTTTCTGTAAAACTGTAACTTTATATTGTTAAGACCAATCAGGTCCATCTTGTAAATGAGCTATGCTTAATGATGCTCGCCTGAATAAATAAAGATTTTTTGATTTTTGATTGGCAGTTGGTGAGTACCACATCAAGCAGGGTACTGGAGCCTCTCTTGGGGTTAGTCCTGGTAGGGTGGGTAACTAGTTGCGTTAGGGTCTATTGCAGAAAAGGAGTCACGGTAGAGGAGGAGGAGGGCTGAGCCAGTTGACATTTAAGTCACCCACCAGAATTTGATCAGCAGAAGGAGGTAGTGAGGAAAGGTATTCTGTAAGAGAGGCAATGGCCTGTGTTTGGTCCCTGGGGGGCACGTATGTAGTAGTCAGATAAAGGGGTTCCTTTAAAGGGTCAGGGGTTAGTTTCAGCATAAGCACCTGGGCCCTTGAGTCAAGGATGGGAGCAGGCAGGGCTAGTACGAGGAGAGATTCCTTGACATAAATAGCGCATACCGTCTTATAATGTCTCCGAGGGGCAGCATGTACACTGCGAATAACATGGGTGACAGCACAGAATCCTGAGGCACCCCACACAACAAAGAAGTTGGGCCGGAGGAATAGACCCCCGACCCAACTCTTTGTGATCTCCCCGTGAGGAATGAAGTGGACCATTGTAGAACAGTTCCCCGACATTCCACAAATTAGCCTCAGGCGTACTAACAACACCAGGTGATCCACAGTGTCAAAAATTGATGAGAGATCAAGAAGAACCAGAATGGAGCATCTCTTCTGATCCCTCGACCTCAGAAGATCATTAAGCACCCGAACCAGCACAGTCTCGGTGCTGTGTCTTTTACAAAAAACAGATTGGAAGGATTCGTAGATATTATGGATGGTTAAAAGGTCCTCCAATTGGGCTGCCACTACCTTCTCAATAACCTTCCCAATAAAGGGAAGGTTAGAGATAGGTCTGTAGTTTGAGAAACAGTCTAGGTCCAGAGTGGCTTTCTTCCAGAGAGGTGTCACCACCGCCTCTTTCAGGGAGTTAGGAAACTCACCTGATTCTAAGAAGCACCAGACTATTTGCACCAGGACTGGACTGATGGCCTCAGTACAACCCCAAATTAGGGAAGTCAGTCCAAGGTCTAAACCACAGCTTGTGGGCCGCACACTATGGATGATCCTCATAATATCCATGAACTCAAGTCGGCAAAAGGAACTCCAAGAGAACTGAGGTATTGTGAGCTCACACTGCTCTATGACGTCATCCTTAGAGATTGCCGGACACAAGTCCGCCCTGATGTTGGCCACTTTAGTTGCAAAGTAACGAGCGAGCTCCTCATACTCTAACTGCGAAAAAGTTTTTCGAACTTGCAGACAGGCTGGGTTGCACAGTCTGTCTACAGTCTAAAACAGCTGAGCCAGTCGATTCTGAGCAACTGCCATCTCCCTGGACAGGAATTCTGCTTTCTTATGGGTGACTGGAGATTGATAGAATAATGTTCTATCAATCTAAGGTGGTCGGCATCAGGGGTGGACTTGCGCCAGCAATGCTCTAACCTTCGCCCCTTTCTCCGCAACTCCCTCAGTGTCCCATCAAACCAAGGGGACCTGGGGTGAAGGGATAGGGGGTGCTCACGAACAGGAGCAATAAGATCCAGGGCTGCCGTAATGGCCATGTTATAGGCCGACACCAGCGCCTCTGGATTACTGCTTGCCAACACGGGGGATGATAGGTCTAGGACTGTCACAAGCCTTGTGAAGTAATATTCCGTAATGGGCGGTACCTGACCATCTCCACGTGGGAAGGCCTTCTCAGGGGGGTGCAAAATTGAATCTCACAGTGTAGTGGTCAGACCAGGCGACTGGTTCCACTCCCACATTGGACGAATCAATCCTTAAGAGGAAGACTAACTTCAGAGAGTGCCCAGATTTATGTGTAGCAGTGGAAACTACCTGTGTAAGGCCCAAAGAAGACATAAATTGGAAGAAGTGATTACCAAATTGTGAGAGTTCATCATCGACCCAGGCGTTAAAGTCACCCAGAACCATCAATCTGGGTGACTCAAATAACATATCGATGAGGAAGTCTGCTACTTCCTGTAAGAAGCGTTTCCCATCTCCAGGTGGAGGGTAGATGAGAACAATTCGAACACCTACACCTGCTACAACTATGCTCTCAAAGGACTCAGCCTCACCTACTACATTCATGAGGCCCAATTCAGTCTTAAACCAGACTGCAACCCCCCCTCCCCTGCGGTCCAATCTCGGGCGGTGTATCACCGAGTATCCGGCCGGAGTCATGGCCTCCAATATGGGGCCTGAATTTTCATCCAGCCAGGTCGCGGTGATGCAAGCCAGGTAAGCCGAGCTAACAAGATCGGCAATAATGGTGGTCTTATTCCTAACAGACCTGGCATTGCACAACACCACCCGAGTTGGACAAACCTCGGAGGCTGTCCGGCCTATCTGCCCACTTAATTCAGTAATGCCCTTGGGTATGGGCACCAGACATGGTAAACCCCGGTCTGGGTTCCATTTCACCCCAGGGCACCTTCTGGACTTAGTAACCCCAATACGGTGGCCCCGCTCTTTCATCCTCTCCTGTTCACACACCCCGGCCCTCCTCACTCTCCTATGAACAATCCCCAGTGCTCTACAGTGCTGGTAAATATCGAATTGCAGGGAAGGAGTACAGAAAGACTGGAGGGCGCAAAGAGAGGAGGATGAATAACGCACCGCTGTGGAGACTAAAGGCCAGCACATGTCACTGCTTAAAATAAACAATTAATTCCAAACGCAAAATAATCAGTCTTTAACAATATAACATTAGACAAAAAATCCCTTAACAAAACCAATACAACTAACAAAATCAAATAAAGAAAAAATCAAATCTGGACTGATTTAAGAGCCCAAAAATAAAATAAAAAATTAATAAAGAAAAATAAAATAATAAATAAAATACAGATAAACAAATAAATATAAATAAATGTAAGAGTATTCTCACCACCCCTACAACAAAATTACCACCCCTCAGCTCTCTCACAGCCAAGTAGAGGGAAGGAAAAAATATCTTAGCACTCTCACTGCAAGATAAATAAAATAAATCAAACAAAAAACAAAGCAAGTAAACAAAAAACATCAAAATACAATACAAATAAGAAAAATGTAAACACCCTGGTTCTCTCACTTCAAGGGAAAAAACAAAAAAAAAATTCAGAAACAGAAGAAAATCATAAGGTAAGTCAACACCATTAAATCCAGATGATACTTAAATCCAAAGGATCATAACAGGGCAAGCAGCAAGGATCCAAAACTGCCAAACTTTATAAGCCCCCCAAAAAAGGCACAGGAAATAGTAGTACTAGTCTCTGGCCCTTCACAGCAAAATCTAATATATATATATATATATATATATATATGAATATTTTTTGTTTTAACCAGGCTGACAAGTTCCTGGTTGATGTGGTTGTTTCTAAAGCGGAGTTGCATTTCAATTGAACCACACAAAGGGCAACTCTCAATAAAAGTATCAAAGGAAGAAAATATCCACAAGTCAGGCCATCCGTGGAAAGAAATGGATTGAATCCACAGCAGAGGTTAGTGCTGTAGATTCGGTCCACTTCCCTCTGTGGATGGCCCAACCCACAAGCTCCCTCCCACTTTAATTCTTTTATTGAGTGCTGCCCCTTGTGTGTTTTTTTCAGTTTCTCGAGTTCGGGCATAGCACTGGCTCACTCCGTGAGCGCTGGTCCACTTGTGTCTGTTTGCATTTCAATTTGCAGACAACAGAGAAAGTAACAAATTTATTAAGGGTAATTGTTGGGAAATTAATTCAATCAAATCATTGTAAATATTGCGATCTAGTGGTATTGTGGCTGCACAACTATTTTACCATCAGAGATAGCTCTATAAGGGTAGGTACAGTTCTGCAATATAACTGGGTTTCTCATGTACACAAATGCATGCCTGTGCCCACTTGCATCAACCAGAAGGTATCTGTTTCTATGTGTTCCAATTAAAATGCCTGTAAATAAGTTTAAATGTAGGAACAAATAAAATCTTGGTTATCGAGAGAGAGCGAGACCCCCCCCTTGCCTCAAGAAAGCACGACTGTCCCGACCGCACTGTGACTCAACCTACAGCCATTCTCAAAACTGCTTCACTTTAAAGGTAGTGGGCTGTGGAGGTCACACACACAAAAAATTAAAGTCAGGTAAACAATGGAAATTCACCTCAGAGTGACATGCCCTTCCCCCCCTCCGGAAGGACCAAGTGATGGGTAGAGGGATTGTCATCGCAGGATGAATATATTTGAATGGACACAATAATTCTTAAATATTACCACTTAAAATGTTGCTGCTGACCCATTCATGCTGTCTCTGTCCCACTTTGGCGGGTAATCATTTCATGCTTCAGTATAGGACACCTGGACATATAGCAGGAAATAATTTACCCCACTATAACTAAAACAAGAGTGTGGTACCAGTAAGCATATGTACAAAATCAAAAGCAACCCACCAATCTTCTTCTTTTCCTGAGTCCCAATTGTATTTCAGTCCTCTTACTGGTGATCACGCTCCTGCTGCCATTCCGTCAGGACTGTCTTCAGACTGTGCTTATCCATACCTATTGCTTGTGTGTAAATGATGATCTGATTTTTCTTGTTGTGGAGGGGTTGTGGGATAACAGATGGACCAGACACATACCTTCAAGTTCAACACACAATCTCTGTGTGATGTTTATTCAAAATACAATAGATAACTTTAAGCAATGACATATCCCTTTAGTACATCAGTTTTCAGTAACAGACTATGCATATCCTTTCTCTGTATTTAGCCAGCCAGCACCTACTGACACTGATCTCTGATCTAACTCAGCAATTGAGATTCAGCCTCCACCCCATGCGGGCCTTGTTTGCTTGGGTGGTGGGGGCTCAAATAATAAAAAAAAAAAAGCTAAAGACAAAGAACCTCAATGCAGAAGCACTGAAACATGAGTTACCCCAAAGGGCATTGACAATAATGCAAGTTTCAAAGAAACACAACATCACACATACTTTCATTATGAAAAGCATCATGGGATATATGCAAATCACTGTGAAATTTCAGACGTGTTCAGTTTACAGCAATTTATATGCATTTTAAATAGCACAACTAACTTAATTTTTATAATAGCCACCTAGTACTTTTTATCATTATCAAAAACACCTAGTGCCATGGTATTTTCAACATTTACAGGTTTCATAAACATAAGGTATATAAAATACATCAAGGTGTTTTATGACATAGTGCTACTGCATACTAAATCCAACAACGATAAACACAACCTGTTGTTTTACATATGCTCGGAGTTCACCACAATAACCTCCCTGTACGAGGACCTGAGAGGTAAAAGAAAAATTAAAAAAGACACTATAGCATAGTCAAGAAAGAGAAGGGGGTGCCCATAGGTGGCCAACCTTATGGACTGGAAATTGTAAAGGAAAGATTAGGCTAAGAAATAGAAGAACTGTTGAAACAGATTTAAGAAAAGGTTGGTCATCAAGAGTGGCAGGAGCTCCCTGTCACACTTGTTAAATGAAAAAACTAAACATGCCACAGTGAAAATTTGGGGGTGCTTCTGCAATCTGTGTGTGTGTGTGTGTGTGTGTTTATTTTTTTTTTATTTTAATCTTTGGTAACCATGTAAAGCCCACTAGGCACAAGTGCCTGTTTTCAGGGGTGACCTGGGAGCGCTAGGAGGTTAAGTGACTGCTCAGAGTCACACAGTATGCAAGTGTGTGTGTGTGTGTGTTTTCAGGAAACAGGGAGACAGCAGCAAACCCAAGTGCTGACTATGTGACTGCTGACAGCAGCTTTTATTTTTATTACATTAAAAAATAAATCTCTGCATACCCATAGTAAAGTGCTGGTTATGTGTGTTTTGGGGAACATGGCAAACAGAGAGACACTACAAAAGACAATTCATTAATAAATAAAAAAAAATCTCTCAAACACATCAGCGGCCTTCTACCGGTAAAAAAGTGTCAGGACACTTGGGATTGATGTTATATACTTATGATAGTATCATTGACCAGTAATGATCAGAGATATGCATTACAAAGCCAATTACCTGATAATGATCTTGTAGGTATAGGGTATGATACACAGGCATAAGACCTTCCGGAATAGAGAACTCAATATACAACTACAACACTGACACAAAATCATCAGATGTGGCACATGGGTGTTGTGGTCCTGATGTAAATTATTACAATAATGAAATAGTAGTGCTTGCAAGTTTTTGTATTAAAAATGATTTCATGGTAATTACACTGACAACGGGAGTCTTTCACAGTTTTCTCAATTCTGACAGACTGCAAAATTGCCTGCAAAAAAGCGATCAGAGACACCGCAAAATGCGAGTGCGTTCAGACTTACAAATTACACATTCTAGATAGAAAATACCATTCTAATCGATTAATGAAATAGATAAGACATGACAGAAAAATGAAAAGTAAATAAAGATTTGCAAATCGTTACCTGATGCTCCCTCCCTCCCCCGCACAGAACATGGATCTCCCAATATCACAAATTTTAAATATTGAATAATTTCAAATAATTAACATTATGACAATCGTTTATGTTTGTGAATTCCTATATTCACTGAGAGATGCCCTGATCTCTGCATCACAGTACATTTATACTGTTCAACTCTATCAAAGTAACCAAACACTTTCTAGCAATTACATTATGTCTTTACTTGAAAACAGCTCTATGACCTGTTCAGTTATAGAATTCCTTAATTCTTAACGGAAATAAAAAAGGCTCACACACAGCTGCAATGAAAGGAATGGTAACACAGATAAATCCTGCCACAACCCCTCACAGGCTGGGTTGCATAGCTTTTCCCACAAAACATCATGACCTGACAGACTTCTCCTCAGCGTGCGCACCCCGTTTCAAAACTAGATTGCACACTGAAAATGTAGAAACAGAGTGTTACTGATGAGTGTGAAGCAGAGTCACACTATTTGACTGTCTCTGTGACATTATTGATCTAAAGTATGTTTTCAGTCTCCTTAGTCCTGAAAAAGAACACTCAGCTGTGCAAGTTGATACTGGCACTGTCAGTAAGATCTGAATAAATTTACAAACTCTGGCGGTAAATCACAAATAGATTGTTTTTGTGTGATGACACAGTACACATCTTGTAGTGAATCAACAGTTTTCCCACTGCTTTTGCAATGTCAATGAACATGTCACAGTGTAGTTGCAGATGCCCTGCATCTAAGTCATTGCCATAAAAATCAAATATGGGATCTACTTGTCCTTGTACTGTCACATAATTTTGTGCTTCTAACATGAGCTTCTGAGCTGGAGACTGAAATCTATCGTTGAGTGAAGCAACAACCTGATCAATGACTTGAAAAAATATTCTCCTGAAGTGGTTTTTTGGGGATGCATGAGTAACTGATTCAGAGCCATCATCTATACCTTACTTATGTCATGGAACTTTGCATTGATGCAGAAGAACTGGTTCATCTAACTGCATACAAGTGATACTGAAAATCTGGGTGGGAGGGAGGTTTGGCCAAGTTAGGAGGGAGATTTGACTTTTAGGAGTGAGATAGCGTAGCGCACCTGTTTTCCAGTGAAATAAATTCAAAAACAAGAACATTTTCAATTTTTATGCATTTAATACTTAGTATACTCCAGAATGATTCATACAAAATTCAGATGTAGAAAATTCAAAGTTAAAAAAAATCAATAAATATTGTTTAGTTTCTTGGGGTGGTTCTGTCACTGTGTGCATAAGTGCTGCATGCTGATTTAGCTGCCTTAAGTATCTTGTTATCTGGTGTGTAGTTGTAACAGTCAGTGTCACTATTCATTTTTACGCACATTATTGATGAGATGGTGTTGTTTGATAATCTCCCCCTGTTGTCATCTTGGATTTTTCTGAGCATACAGAAAGATCTCTCAGCTGCAGCATTACTGTGTGGAAGACTCAGCACTGTCAAAGCCAGTGAAGAAAGATTTTTAAATCTTCTGGTGTTTGTTCCTGGTGCTGTTAACTGTTCCATGGAAAGCCAATAGGCATCAAGAGGTATTTCTGTCTAACACGCACTAAAATGGTCAGGAGCTTGTCACCACCAAGGTCATTGATCTCATCAATCAAAATTGAGAATTTTTCATTCCTGCACAGTTCACTGACATAATCATCAAGTTTGGGTTAAGCTGCATGATTTAATATATGTGTAGCCTTTGATCTCTTGCAAGAGAACTTCTTTGCTATGTCAGAGTCAGGGAACATAACCTTGCAAAGTTTGGAAAAGTGGTCTGCAATTAGAAACAGCAGGTTATGCTCAGCAATAAAGTTTGTGAACAACACTTCAGCTTTTATCACAGGATCTGCTGTACTATTCTGAAACATAGCTGTCAGCTTGGGAGTCTTGCTGTTAGAAAGAGCACTGTAATTTATGAGTATTTGTGCTGATGTGACGAGCAACATCATTCTTACCCCCAGTTAAAATGCTGAAATGTGAATTGCAAAGGCTACAGAAGGCAAACGTGTCTCCTCTCTCGCTTTTCAAAAGCCAGCAGAATTCCCGGACCAGCTCCTGTTGAACTTGCAGCTGTATTTCTTTTTCTTTGGAGTTGCTGCTTTCTCGGGGGAGTGCAGACGCTTTGACATGCTGCAGGAGAGAAAGAGATAAACACGGAATACACAAACCAGAGCAAGAAATGAAATCCTACCTCAGACACTGTCTCCTTTTTACTCGCTGCCCGAGCCGTGTAATTAAAAACTAATGAGGTGCTAACTGCATTCAGGATATGCTGCTAGCACTAGTGATTAAGAAAAGATCTGCTTAACAATACACGCTTACACGCTGGCACTTTACTGATTATCTTTTAATTAAACAGTTGAGCGATTAGCTTTGCTGATAAAAGCTGAGAGAAGCTTTCAAGGAAGATTGATTTTATGACTGTTAGCAAGTCGGGAGAATGTGATTCCCGTGCGGGGGGGGGCGGGAGAACAGTAAAAAAAGGGGACTCTCCCAGCCAAAACGGGAGATATCACATGTATGTAACTGTAGTTCCTCCGCTCTTCCTTCCACTGTACTCCAGAAGTTGTCAAACTGCCCTCTGTATTGTTATATAGCATCAAGGAAAGTTTGAATCATATCATTAAGCAATAATGCCCAACAGGGTGTGTGTCATGCTGGGATAACGTCACGCCTCAGACGGTTGGGCACGAGGCCGCAGGCCAAGTGCATCCGATGACTGAGGCGTGACGTTATCCCAAACAACACACACCCTGGAGGGCATTATTGCTATTATACAATGGTTCATTGTTACACAGAATAAAAAATCATTTTAAAGATGTTTTTGTGAGGAAAAATAATTTTGTTTTTTAAGAGAAGATGAAACAATCAATCAAAAGCTCCATAAAACAATCAATCAAAAGCTCCATAAAACAATCAATCAAAAGCTCCATAAAATGCTCATCTGCAGGTTCACAGTGAGGCTCAGACTAGACCCGTGATATTGTACTGGGATAACATCACGGGTCCAGCCCAAGATTGACCAATCAGAGTCCAGGATTTTTTCTTGCCATTGTATAATTAGCTTTTAAAAATTGAAAAGAACTTGCCTGAAGGGCTGTGTTTACGCTGTCACAGTGAGAGAACATTTTTAAGAGAAGACTCAAGAAGAAAAATCCTTTAAATGATCACAGCTGTGCCAAGAGCCCTCCTGCTTTTGCCCCATACTCGTGAGTATGCTCCAAGGACACACTGTCCAGAAATTCCAACAACACTGTATAGTTTTCTAGAATCAAATTTAAGCTAGTTGCCCTGACTGTCCACCTTGTTGGAGCAAACGGTCATAAAGAGCCAGGTCGAGTGTCTTCCATACCACTTTGTATGTTTTCAAAAAAAGATAGTTGTTTTGGAGAGTCCCTAATGAATGTTATGAGTTCACCTGATTTAGCATGTTTCGATAGTCATGTATTTTGCTGATGCAGTCCTGTACTATGAGGTTCAAAGAATGTGCCAAACAATGTACAAAAAGGGCCCTAGGCAGGCTCCACATCATTTAGCCTAGCCTGCACTCCAGAATGAATCCCAGCCATAGTAGCAGCCCCATCATAACACTGACCCCGGCATTTATGTATATCTAAGTCAAAACATAATATAACATCTTTCAGGATATTGAATAGTGAAGCAACACATACAGCTGGTGTCTCATGAAATACTAAAAACCACTTCTTTAATGCAGAAATCCTCGCTAACAGAATTAAAACATATTGAGATTTGCTCATGAACAGTGATGTCCATTGTCTCATCCATCATCACAGCAAAATAGTGAGCTGCTTTGATTTTGGAAACAATTTGGTTTTGCACATACTTTCCCATAATATCTAGCATTTCATTCATTATATCATGAGACACCCACCTATAGCTATCCCTTAGCAACCACTGCTGCAACTGTGGACTATCAATGGCTCGCACCTGTAGCAGTTGCATGTAATGTAAACTACGAACATACAAACATATGAAATTTGCCAGCAGATAAAGGCCTAGAGGTCTATTAAGTCTGCTTGAATGTGCAGCTAGCACCCCTTATTCTGCAGCTGCCCCTCCCTTCCACCCTTCCCCTTCATTGACCCTCCCCTTGCCCTGTCCCATCCCCTTTTGAAGCAGTCCACTGTTCTATTGGATACCACTTCTGCAGGTAACGCATTCCACCCAGCCACCACCCTCTCTGTAAAAAAGTGTCTCCTCATCTCCCTACTGAACCTTCCTCCCTCCCTCATGAACTGTCATCTGTATGGCCCCCGAAAGCAAGTCCCTGTCGGGCCAAGAATTTTAAAGATGCCATCATTTTCAAAAGTGCAATCCTTGCATCTACTGCCCGCTGGCTACTGGCATCAGACATAATGTCATATACATTTTGTTCAACCTGCGTTTTCATTACAGCCTCACTGTGACAACAAGTTTTCTCATGCAATTCAAACACCTTAAGGGCATTAACAAGGTGAAAGAGTCTAACATGTTTCAGTATAAGAAAAATAGCAGGACAAGAGGACACAGCATGAGATTAGAGGGAGGCCGATTAAGGGGTAATGTGAGGAAGTTCTTTTTCACTGAAAGGGTGGTGGATGCATGGAATGGCCTACCTCAGGAAGTGGTGGATATGAATACAGTGCAGGGCTTCAAACAGGCATGGGATAGGCATAAGGGAGCAATACAGATGAGTATGAATAGATAGGCCATTGACAGAGTAAAGGCTAATGGCACATTCATAAGGTAGAAAAACAAATGGGCAGACTGGATAGGCCTTGCGGTCCTTAACTGAAGTCAACTTCTGTGTTTCTGTGTTTCTATGAACCTTTCTATTGCCTTATGCCATGCACTGTAACCAGTAACTGTGACTGCTTCATCGGCTTTTGTGGAAAATGTCAGCAGTTTTTTCTCTCTTGCTTCTTTACACACTGAACAGTAAGGCTTTTTTTGACTGGAGTCATACATTAACCATTTGAACAGGTCTCGCCACCTTTCTTGAAAGGTTTGGCCTTTTTTCTTGGAGACTACTAATGATTCATGTCTGGATTTTTCATTTACAAATGGAGTGCTGCAGCAGCTATGTGGCTTCTCAACATCAGCCACATCCCTAGCAACATGAACTTGTGCAGCTGCTATTTCCTCAGCTTCAGAACTTTAATCTACTACAGTCACATTAAATCATGTTGCATCACTTATTGGTGCTGCTGTACTGCCGCTTCCTTCACTGTACCCATTTTGTAAATAAATTTGCCCATTTTAAGTTACAATGTGTGTTTTTCTTGTGTTGACTGAGAAGAACAGATTACACTGTTGGTTGCTGGACAGAATGTGATTGAAATATTACAGAGAGTCAGCAGGGGTCAGTACAACATTCAACAACCAGTTCACTTTACTTTTGACACAACAGTCACCTCCAGTCTTAAATCCAGAGTCGGAGTTTATATGTATTTTATTTGTTTTTGTATTTTGTTGGCTTTTGGATGGACAGACACCACTACTATGGACAGGACAGGAGGCCTCTGACACATTGATTAAGACTCAGCTACTCACCCTCACTCAGAGTTCACGGGCAGACACAGATAGACCACTGCTTATTCACTTCGTTTTTGACACAACAGACCCATCTTAAATCCAGAGTCTGAGTTTATACATACTTTATTTGTTTTTGTATTTTTTTTGGTTTTTGGGTGGACAGATGCTTCTATGGACAGGACAGGAGGACTCTTGACAGGTTGGTTAAGGCTCCGCTGCTCACCCTGCCTAACACATACACAGTAACACACAGATGTGTAATCACAGTCCACAGACTACAGAGCAGACAGACCAGACCACTGCTGCTGCCAAATGTTTTTTTTTATTCCCCCCAAATCCTAGCGTACTGCTTATTTTTTTAAATTTTTAAATCTTTGATTGGTGTGGCAACTGAACACAACACAGACTCTGCAGTACAGAGAACTTTGACTGTCTGCAGCCTAGTGTCAGCAAACACCAACAGTTCAGACAGTCAGCAGCCCTTCTTCTCCTCACTACACAGGCTAGCCTAGGCCCAGCCCCAGACAAACAAACACACTAGGTCTGGAGTTTGGATGAGTCCACTATTAATTATTTAAACCCACTCAGATTTTCAGATTTTTTTTTTTTATTTTGTAAATGATGAAAATCAAATTTGTGGTGTCTGCAGAGCAGACAGACCAGAGCACTGTTGCAACTCCCAAATGTTTTTTTTAATTCCCAAAATCCAAGCAAAGCAGTCAAGCCCAACTACGTATTTTTTAATTAGTATGTATATATATATATATATATATATATATATATATATATATATATATATAGTTTGTTTGATTAGTGTGGCAACCTAACACACTATAGTACAGAGGGAGAACCTGGACTGTAGCCTAGTGTCAGTAAACACTTACTATCATCGGTGGTTCAATCAGTCAGACTCAGCTCAGCAACCCTTATTCCCTTCCTCCCACTGGCTAGCTTAGGCCCACAGCCCCACAAAGACACAGAACGATCTACTGACTCAGATAAAGAATATTTTTTTAAGAATCATAATACTGTTAGAAAAAATTACTCACCTTAGTAATGTTGTTTCTTCTAATGGAGTCTTGCTATATTATGACATATGCAGTGAGTCCCAACCTTCGAACTGCTCCGGAGGTGAAAGAGTTAACTTTCCATGCCAAGCATGGAACGCTGAGCTCGAGCTCGGTTGAAACTCTGTCTGTTGTTCTTCAAACTCAAACCGTCAGATCTTTATGAGCTAAACTCACTGAGGTCCTGTGTGGAAGCTGTAAACCTACACTAGCCAACTGGCTACTAAACATGAGAACACATTCTTTGGTCCCAAAACAAAGACTCAAGTCAGGAGACCCAAAAAATGAAAACACAACACCAAGTCACCCCAAAAAAGGGGTGAAAGGAACAAGGTGGGCAACTACTAAGTGCCAACACTGCACTGCCCACCCACATCCCAAAAACAGAGGTTCTGAGAGGGGCAGGAGGGAGGAAGGTCATAATATAGCAAGACTCCATTAGAAGAAACAACATTACTAAGGTGAGTAATTTTTTCTTCAAACAACATGAAGTCTTGCTATATTATGACATATGCAGACTACACAGCAGTACCTCCATGGAGGAGGGACAGAACCTACTTAGGAAATCGGCTCTGAAGCACAGCTGTGCCAAACCGAGCATCACTCCTAGCCTGGATGTCCAGGGAGTAATGCTTGGTAAAAGTGTGAACTGTTTTCCAGGTAGCTGCTTGACATATCTCTAGGATAGGGATGTTCTTGGCAGCAGCCAGGGAAGCAGCTGTATCTCTGGTGGAGTGAGCCCTCAGGCCTGAGGGAGGAACCTTATCCAGTTTTTCATAGCAAAATTGGATACAAGAGACAATCCACTTGGCAATGGATCTTTTAGTGGCAGGTTTCCCTTTACTAACCTCACCATAAGTGAGGAACAGTTGGAGGGAGTCAAACCTGTGACCCTTGGTATGTTCTATGTAGTAACTAAGGGCTCTTTTGACATCTAAACTGTGCAGTCTCCTCTCACCAGAGGAGGAATGGTCAGTGAAGTACACAGGAAGAGACATAGATTGATTAAGGTGGAAATCTGAAACCACCTTAGGCAAGAACTTCCTGTTAGTCCTGAGGACCACCTTATCTCTATGAAAGGAGATAAAATCAGACACCACTGACAAGGCTAGTAATTCACTCATGCGTCTGGCAGAAGTGATGGCTACCAAAAACACAGTTTTCCAAGTCAAGTACTTAAGCTCTGCTGAAGACAAAGGCTCAAAGGTGGGTTGTATAAGCTGAGCAATGCAAACATTAAGATCCCAGGCAGGGGCAGGGGCCCTGAATGGAGGGTTGGTGTGAAGCAATCCCCCTTGAAAAACTTGGAGAATACAGGATAAGCTGAAAGAGAAGAGGGCTTACTTGCTGATAAGAAAGCAGACACAGCTGTCGGATGCACTTTTAGGGTAGCTGGTCTCAGCCCCAAGGTATTTAAGTGGACCATATAATCCAGGACTGTGGGTATGTCAGCAGATTCTGGGGAAATATGCTTTGCAGAGTACCATATGGAAAACCTCTTCCATTTGGAATTATAAATAGCCCTGGTGGAAGGCTTCCTGGAAGCCTTCAGGATATCCATTACACCTTGGGAGAGGTGTAGGTCAGCAAACTCTAACTCTTCAAGAGCCAGGCCTTGAGATTGAGAGATTTGAGGTTCGGGTACCAAACTCTCCCCTGAGCACAGGTTAACAGGTTGTAATTCCTGGGAAGACACAGGGGAAGGTGGACTGCTAAGGACAATAGGAGTGGGTACCAAGGCTGTCTGGCCCAATCTGGAGCAATCAGGATCATCTTGCAGGGCTGAGATCTGATTTTGACTAGCACCTTGAACAGAAGAGGGAAGGGGGGAAAAGCATAGAGAAACTTCCCTTCCCAACTGAGAAGGAAGGCATCCAGAGGGACTGAGCCCAACACTGGGGGCCTGCAGCAAAAAAGGGGAAGTTGGTGATTGTCTGGGGCTGCAAAAAGATCTATCTGCGGGGTGCCCCATCTGGCAAATACCACCTCCAAGACCAGGGGTCCAGTGACCATTCGTGATGGCCCAGGAAATCCTGCTGAGAGCATCTGCCAGGACATTGTCCTTGCCTGGGAGGTGAACTGCCATAAGGGAGGTGTTCAGTGAGTAAGCCAGAGACCACAACTTCATTGCTTGGTGACAAGGCATGAACCCGGGTCCTTGCTAATGTTGATGTACCACATTGTGGTGGTGTTGTCTGTTCTGACCTGAATAACTTTGTTCTGAACAGATTTGGAAAAAGCTTGAAGTGCTAGAAAAACTGCTCTGAGTTCCAACAGATTGATGTGGAGCAGAGATACCTGAGGGGACCACAATCCCTGGGTAGTGGGGTCGCCCATGTGAGCTCCCCACCCCAAGAGGGATGCATCTGTAGTAAGGATTAAGGAGTGAGACTGAAGGGCAAAAGGAACCCCCTGTCTCAGATTGCTCTGGTCCTGCCACCACTGTAGGGCCAGGATCAGGGTTCAAGTCACTGGGATCAATTTGGTTTACGGGTCTTTCCTTTGAGACCAAAAGGCTCTCAAATGGAACTGGATGTCCCTCATCTGAAATCTTGCTCCCTGCACTACTGCTGTAGAATCAGCCATGTGCCTCAGGAGCTGTAGAACGTGCCTTGCTGGTTGAGAGACATGCAGGGTGAATGAGGAGGCCAGAGAGACCAGGGTCCTTGCCCTGTCCAGAGGAAGGAAGGCTCTGGCCTTCTCTGCACCTATGAAGGTGAGGAGCTGGACAGGCTCTAGAACTGACTTTGGAAGATTCAGAAGGAAACCTAGAGAAGTGAGCAGTTGTTGAGTTATCTGTAGATGTAACTTGACTTGGTCTGGAGACTGGCCTACTATGAGCCAGTCATCCAGGTAAGGGAAGATGGCAATTTTTTGCCTTCTTAGGTGGGCAACTGCTACTGCCAGACATTTTGTGAATACCCTTGGAGCAGAGGTGAGGCCAAAGGGCATTGCTCTGAATTGGTAATGGCCTGAGGGCAGCTCGAACCTGAGGTACTTTGGGTGGGAGCTTCTGATGAGAATATGGAAATAGGCATCCTTGAGGTCCAGGGATGCTAGCCAGTCCCCTGGCCTTAGAGAGGGTAGAATAATTCCCAGAGTCACCATTTTGAATTTTGGTTTTAAAAGGTGCTTGTTTAAGTATCTGAGATCCAGGATGGGCTGCCATTCTCCTGCCTTTTTTGGGGTAAGAAAGTACCTCAAGTACAAACCTTTGCCCTGGTGTAGGGGTGGAACCCTTTCCACAGCTCTGAGAGCTAGGAGGGAAGAGACCTCTGCCTCTAAGGCAAGAGCCTCTGGAGGATTTGCAGGTGGAAAGGATCTGGTTCTCATCTTTGGAAATTTTTTGAAGCTGAGAACCAGTCCCTGGCTTACTACTTCCAGGACCCACTTGTCTGATGTCAGAGACTTCCAGTCCTGGACAAAGTAAGCCAGCCTGCCCCCTACAGGTAGCTGAGAATCGGCCCTGGCAACCCCATTGGGGTGCCTGTTTGGCAGGGGCTTTGGGCTGAGGGGTGGAAGCAGGCCTGCTTGTACCCTGTCTGCCTCTCCCTCTAAAGAACCCCCTCTGGGCATAGGCAGAAGAGGAGGCCTGGGCTTTGTAAAAAGGCCTATGAAAAGGCCTGCCTCTGCCCCTGGGAAGCTGCCTTTGAGGACTGGCCTGCCTTTCTTTGGCCTGTGCACTCCTATAGGTGCTCCTATACTCATCCATTTTCTTCATGTAATTCTCTGTCTGCTCCCCAAACAGAGAATTACCCACAACAGGAAAATCCATGGCCTTAGTCTGGGTATCCTGTGACAGGCTAGTACATCTGAGCCAAGCCATTCTGCGAAGTGCCACAGATGTGGCCATGACTCTTGATGACACATCATTACAGTCCACTGCAGCATGGAATTACATCTTGGATGCCTCAATACCATCAGCAGCCACCTGCTCCAGCTCCTTGGCAAGCTGGCCAGGGACCTGCTTTGCTAGAGCCATAACAGTATCCCATCTGGATTTCTGGTATCTGGCAACATAAGCCATATAATTTGCCTGTTTGAGTCCCAAGGATGCTGCCATGTACTGTTTCTTTGCCATGGCATCATTCCTCCTGGAGTCCTTATCCAGGGGGGTGTGAAGCCAAGGGAATATTAGCCTTGTCACAGGCCGCAGCCTGCACTACCCCAACATGGCTGCATTGTTGTGTGAGGAACGCCGTATCAGAGCCTGACAATGTGTACCTCTTGTCCATTCTCTTATCCACAGGAGGTATAGTGTGAGGAGCTTTTAAAATTTTAAAAGTCTGTTTCCCAAAAGATTTATGCAAGAGAATAGACAGTCTCCTAGATTCTGGGATATTCATCATTTCCACATAGTCAAGTCTCCTAGATTCTGGGATATCCATCATTTCCACATAGTCAGGCTCCTCTTGATCATCCACAACTTCCTCCATAGGGAGCTGGACGGTTTCAGCCACTTTTTTATAAAACATAAAATGAGAAGGGGACTCAGAAAGCCTAGGAGGAGACACTCCTGAAGGTCTGTCTGGGGAGATGTCCGGGTCAATGGGCACATCCAGACTTTCAAATCCACATTCACTCTCCTCATACTCCTCTTCCCCTCCTCGGTTCATAATACTCCTCTAACTCATACTCTTGAACTGGTGGAACCCGGCCGAACCGGGCGCTTACCCGATGGTACCGGTTCGGTCGGAACCGGGGAAAGCGACTGGACAATTTTTATTGCTTTAGCTATTTCCTCAGTGGTTGGAGAGGAAAGTTTTGGCTCCATACCAGCTGATTTTCTAGTCCTTTTTGCTGGACCTGGCTCCTCAGAGTCGGATCTCCTTTTGCCCGAGGAAGTCTCGTCCTGGTCAGAGGTACTCCCTCCGGTTCGGTTGGAACCGAACCGGCTGGCCATCTGGTTCAGCAGACTTTTTGGCCTCCCTTTCCCTGAGCCTACCAACTCTCTTTTCCAGGGTAGCTGCAGGAAAACTTTTACAAATCTGGCAGTCTGCATTGAGGTGGTCAAACCCCAGACAATAAACACAGGTGGTGTGGGGATCAGCCTTGGCAAAGACTTCCCCACACACACTGCAGTGTTGAAACCCAGTGGGCCCGGTTTTTCTTTTGGGTTTCTCAGACATAGTGCCAGTCTTAACCAAACTTACCCGTTTATGGCAATCCGCCAGGTAAGACCCTCTTATCGGTTCCCAACCGTGTCATGAGTCGTGGAAAAAACCGTAATAAAATCCGTTTTTTTTAGAACCGATAAGAACCGGTAACCACACACTAAAAGATAAATTAAGATATTTTAAGCAACTTGATCGGTTCAAACCGAACCGATAAACCGTTTACAAGTTCCACACAGAATAGAAATAAATGTAAAACCTATCTAGTACTCACAATACCACAGACAGAGTCTGAACAGACCGGTTGCGGTTTAAATTCGGTTGAAAACCGAGAAAAACAATACTTTAACCGACAAAATGAACCGAGCAGAAGGAGAAATCTCCGGAGCGACTGTTCAGTGAGGTGGAGTAAAGAATCTGACGGTTTGAGTTTGAAGAACAACAGACATAGTTTCAACCGAGCTTGAGCTCAGCGTTCCATGCCTGGCATGGAAAGTTAACTCTTTCACCTCCGGAGCAGTTTGAAGGTTGGGACTCACTGATATGTCATAATATAGCAAGACTTCATGTTGTTTGAAAATTCAATTATTTTGTGTCTAACACTCTGACAAAGTGTGTACTAACTAATACGACAAGTACAACAAGTAATAACAGATTCATTCAGCCTCCTGTTGATGGCACGTGCTAATACACCAGTCCCTCCACACTCTACAACTGTGGCTTGCTGAATGAGTAGGATTCATGAGCGTGCATCCCACATCACATAACCCGTCCTTCATTGGTTATGTGTCTCGGGTCTTTAATGTTGCTCAGGATTGGAGGAGTGGAGATGCCCAAGCCAGGCAGAAAGGACTTTTCGTTCACTGATGGCGTGCTGTGCCTAGGGAGTGCGCGCACGTCAAGTAAAATCAGTGTTGTTGTATGTTGTTCAGTTTGGCATTGACCACTGGGGAGCCAAAGAGAGATGAGGTCTGTGGCACACATGGCAGTCAGTGAGGACTCCATCAGACCATGCCACAGCAGGCTTGCAACAAGTTAAGTAACTTAGCAACAGACAACAAAGTGAGTCTGCGAGAGAATGGATGGCGGGGGGGGGAGACAGAGAACCAATTTGACAAGTCAGGTCGCTGGTCAAGATGGGAAGGATCAGGCGAGTTAGGTGGTGGGCTGAATGGGCTGCAGCAGTGCCACAGACAGTGAAGAACAGCAGGCGAAATAATGAGAGTGCTCATTTTAACTTTGTAGGTGCTCAAGCACCTGAGCACCCACGCTGTCTGCGCCCGTGCTCTGACACTATTTTTAACTTTGCATACTTCAATTTTGGAGACGAGAAACTATAACCCTTTCAACAGTTTCTACATATACAGTAAATGAAGGTGTAAATGTAACCGTACTAGTAGTGTTTGGTGGGGGCTCAATATTGAGAATATTTAACATAGAAACATAGAATTTCATGGCAGATAAGGACTGCTTGGCCCACCTACTCTGCCCATTTATTTCATTTATTTATTAATTTTTGGAAAATACTTTTGAGCCAGAGGCTCATTTACAAAGGTTCCATGTTGTGGTACAAAATACAGAGCATCAGAAATAGTATATATAACAGCTAGTACAGGAAACAATTTTTCTAATTACAGAATATTTACAGGTCTAGTACATTTGAGATTCAGGAGCTATAATTTCCTGGAGACAAAAAATAAAATAAAAAGTGGGGGGAGGGAGACAGTTATGACAGAAGGAGAACACAGCGATGCAGGAAGGGTGAGGAATAGTTCCAGGGCACCTATGCAAGATTAAGAACCAGAACCTGCTGGGTAATGCAGTTGCATCTGACTAGAGCAGGACAGGAAGTGAGAATGTAGGAGAAAAGAGAAACATGGAGTTAGGCAGAGAATGGTGAAGTAAAGCAAGGGGGAGGAGAGGGAGAAAAAGACAAAGGGTAGTCAGGGTAGGCAGGAGGGAAGGTAACCAAGGATAGAGAAGTGGGAGAGGAGGGTGGTGGAGGGGAGGAGGAACATAGGAGGGTGGGCAGGGAGGAGGGCAGGATAAGGGGCATACCAGCAGATGGTGGTGTCAAAGGAGAGGGTGGGAGGTAGTGAGACAAGTGGAAAGAGAGGGATAGTAAAGGGGTAGGTGAAAGGGGCAGACAAGAGAGCACGGGAGGAGGCGGTGCAGTGGAGAAAGAAAGGGTGGTGAGCAGGGGGTGAGAGGGGAGGGGGGGTGCTAGGGTAAGGAATCGCAACCACTAGGAGGGAGCCTAGATTCAACAGTCACATCCACTAGTAGATGCGAGCAGTGTGCAAAGTTTAGTCTTAAACTGACTAAGCCTAGTTTCCTTTTGTAGATCTACACTAAGAGAGTTTGTCCAGGAAGGTGCCCGGTATTCAAAAGACCGCTGGCCTTGCACCATATGGCGGAAAGGGATTTTGAGAGAGTGGTTCTGGGTGTTCCCGGTGCTTCTGGAGGAGTCAGGGAGGCTAATGAGGTTCCTCATACCCAATGGGGAAATTCCTAGGGTAGCTTTTTTTGCCAGCAGACAGACGTGGTACTGTATCCTGCAATCCAGGTTAAGCCAGTTAGTCTGAGCATATAGGTCGCAAGTGTGGGTCCTCTGGGTAGCTCCCAAGATAAGCCTACAGGCCTTATTTAGAGAATTTTTTACCCACTTGAGGGCCGTAGAGGTTGCAGATCCATAAACTACAAGTCCATAGTCAATGACTGATTTAAATGTGCTGGCGACTGCCATTTTGAGGGCATCATTGGTTAAGCAGTGTTTGTTTCTATAGAGAAGCCCCAGCCTTGAGTTTGCTGTATTAGCAACTAGGTTGATATGTTGTGTGTAGGAAAGAGCGCTGTCCAGATTTACACCTAGATATTTAAAGCAGTTAACTGTCTCCAGTGGGGAGGTGCTTTTGTTGTAAATTTGTAATTTGAAGGATTTGTGCTTACTATTGCTGGATGCAAATGTCATGGTTTTTGTCTTATTGTAATTTAACAATAGTCTCAAATTGAGGAACCATTGCTCAGCAGCAGTGAAACTGAGTTGCATTTGACTTTCCAGTACAGAAGGGTCTCAGTGGCTTGAAAAAAGTACCGCATCATCTGCATTGAGAAGGCTATTGTCTTTAAGAGCTTCCAGGAATTGGTTAAGGAACAAGCTGAAAAGAAGAGGTCCAAGGATGGCCCCTTGCGGAACACCTGTCTTTACTGGTTTGCTATCAGAGAGGGTGTTTTGGATTTTTACCCTTTGCACTCTACCAGAAAGGTAACTCCTGAACCATGGAATTGTGTCAGTTGAGAGACCGGCTTGGGTTAATTGGTGCAGCAATAGTTCATGGCTAATGGTGTCGAAAGCTTTGGTGAGGTCAATATAGGTTGCACCCACAACGGACCCTTTGTCAAGGGCATTGTGAATGAAGCCTGTAAATTCTGCTACAGCAGTAGTGGTGCTGTGGCCCTTCCAGAAGCCGTGCTGTTGGTGGCACTGTATCAGGTATTTGTCCAAGTATCTGTTAGCTGATCTGCAACGATACGCTCGAATGCTTTTGAAAGGTGTGGAAGGATTGAAATAGGCCTGTAGTTTGTGAGGTTTGTGTGGTCCCCACCATTATGGATAGGCATGACCACTGCAGACTTCCATAAGGCCAGGAAAACCCCAGTGGTAAGGGACAGCTTTATAATTTTTGTTAGAGGAGCAGGGAGGATATCAATGGTGAGTCCAACAAGCTTTAGATCGAGTGAGTCACTGCTAGCTCTGCAGTTGTTGAGAGCTTTAGAAAGGTATTTTTTTGCCTTCATTGGGGAGATGATCTTCAAGTAGAAGGGGGGTGAAAGGCCCTGATATGTCCCCCGAGTCTTAGAGTGAGGCTTGTCCTCCAAGGATTCTAGGAAGGCAGAGGGCAAGATGGAGCTTAAGTCTGTAGATGCATTGTTGAATATGTCTGCAATAGTCTTTGGTTCCATAGTAGGGGTATCGTCAATATTAAGTAATGTGGGGGAGGTCTTGGTTGGTTTACCTGTGAGCTGCTTGATGTTTTCCCAGAACCTTCTGAGGTTCCTCCACGTATTGGTTAGTTCTTATGTAAAATGGAGGCTTTTTGCTTTCCTAATTGCCCATGTACAAATGTTCCTAGCAGTTTTATAGTTCTGCAGGTCGGAGGGTGTGCCCGAGTACTTGGCTTTCGACCACAAGTCATCCCTGTGTTTTAATAACTGAAGAAGCTGAGGTGTGATCCAGGCATTGTAGGAGGCCCAGATCTTTCGTGTAGTGGTAGGAGTGAAGATATCACAGGTTTTGTTAAAATAGTAAATTAGCCCGGCAAGAGCAGTGTCTACATCATTTGTGGTGTCATGAAAGCTCCAATCATGCTGTCTCAGGTGTGCTTTAAAGGCCTCCAGCTTGCCTTTTTTCAGCAACCTGTGAGTGACAGTTCTTGGTGGAAGCTTTGTGCCTTTATTAGACCAGCAGCAAATAACCGGTGAATGGAGTCAGGGAGAACTGTAGGGCTTATTATTCAATCTGGACGGTTTGTAATGAGCCAGTCAATAAGAGAATTTGTTCCTGTTCGGTACTTAGACCGCATGGGGTAGCAAACCTGTTGTGACAAGTTAACTGTGGCATGGGCATCCTTGATTGGACCAGCTTATGGGGATTGCCAATTGACGTTAAAGTCCCCCATCATTATGAGCTCTGTCCTAAGTCGTTGTCCAGCCAGAAAGTTATGTATAATTTTAAAGCCGTTTTGTTAGTCCTTGGGGGAGAATATAGACAGCTGCCACTGTTAGTGATTTTTTATTTTTGCCTAGCAAGACTTTCATTGTTAGGAGCTGGGTGCCATGGGAGGATGTGTCATTAGGTAGTATTAGAGTCTGGAGGCATTCTCTTATATTGCTGTATTGATGTACTTGCTATACCCTATTGCTGTAACTGTTGTACCTGTTATACCTCCACTGTACTCTCCCGGGTCGTTCCTGAAAATAGGCATATAACTTGTCTAGTGTAGCTACCTGGTTAACAAAAACTAAATAAATATATAGAGCACATCCACCTTCTCATTTACCATTCCTATCCAGCCTAAATATTTTATAGCCTGGCAACTGGACTGCTGCATCACGAAATTTTGGACTGAGCCAGGTCTCCACCACGGAGAGAGAATATCTGGGTGGTATTGGGCAACCCAAACTTGTAGGGGGTCAAGCTTTGCCAGCAGGCTGCAAATATTTATGGAGGCTAGAGTGAGCCCGCCATGAGTTCTTTAGGTTGGTAAGTCATTTGCTAGTGGGCCTGGATTGGGGTGTATATTCCCAGAGAAGAGTAGCAGTAGCCAAGCCAGGCGAAGAGCTTGCCACTTAATTTTTTTTAGGGTCAGCGATTGTTTTTGAACTTTTACAGTCCATTGCTTAGGCTGGGCATTTAGAAAAATTAATTCTTAAGGAGGAGGAGATACTTGTAGAAGGCACAGGGTAGATTTGTACAGTGATGAGACAGATATTGTTTGTTAAAGTCTGGTCCCAGAGGTAAGGTGGATTTGGTTCTGGGCTGGTAGGGCATGCAAACTGTGTTTGGCGAGGTAGCCTCAGATTGCGTCAGTGCAGGGTCATTAGTTAGGTGAGTTTTGAGTAAGAGGCTGAGGACCATCAGGCATAAAGATATGGCATTGTACATGATACTGGACTGAGACAGAGCTGTAAAGTTTAAGCAGTGGGTGCTAGAAACGCAATGTAGAAAAATTAGAGATATGCGAGGGGGGAGCTGTGCAGCACGATAGGGATTAGTGCTGCGAAGTAAAAATTAAGAGTACTGATCCTTAGCTGACTTGGCAGATGGAGTCTAGGAGCCAATGGGAGAGCAGAAAGATGGTTAGAGGGTGGGATCAAGCTCTATTTAATAGAGGTCGGGGGTGGGCGGTGTGGGGCAAAATAATATACAGGGCAGAAGAAACAGCTTCTTTTGACTGCAGCAGCAGGAATTGCAAGGCAGCCAATCATGTACCCGTGGCAGCTAGAAGAGGTCTAGTCAGTGGCGAGCTCCAGCACAGGCACCCGATTTCAAAAACAAGGCAGCCAGGAGTTGACTGTACCTGCTGAGGTGGAGGGTGCTGGCAGTGGCTTCAGGCGGCAGGAGCGGGTGCATGAGAGACAGGCCTGCACTGCAGTGATTTGGCTTCCAGTCCGGGGGGTGCTCCAAAATTTGGAGGAGGAAAGAGAAAGGGAGAAAATTAAATAGAAGAAAGCCGGTTTGGGGGGGATTTACAATATAAGCACACAGAGGTGGGGCAGGAGCTCAGACAAGGGACGGAGGGGAAGAGACAGTGAAAGAGCAGGAGAATCAGAGCTTAATCGCTGTCTGTTAGGAGCTGTGATTAAGTTAAACAGGGGACGGGCTGAGGGTCAGTGGCACGAAGGGGTAGGGTGGATAAGTGCCAAGCACTGGGGCAGAAAATCAGGAGACGGACAAAGACAGAAGGAAAAAAAAATTAAATGGAATGGAGAGAACAAACAGGGTGCAGAGTACATAGGAAAACCAGTTACCATCAGGTTACAGTCTTTTAGGTTGAGAGCATTTGCGGAAATACCCAAATACTAAACAATTCTTCATGCATCACCCTGAGACTATGCTGAATATGCTTCACAGACTATCGAGGTTGTAGCCTGAGCCCTGGTGATTAAGATCTGTGGTTCTAGACAATGATGTTGCCCCTTACATATTTTCTGCAAACTCTAAAGAAGCAATAGCAATAATTATTTATTTATTTTTTATTTTATATTAGTCTTTGGTAACCGGGTAAGGCCCACTAAGTGCAAGTGCCTATTTTCAGAGGTGACCTGGGAGCACTGGGTAGTTAAGTGACTTGCTCAGAATCACACAGTATGTAAGTGGAGGTTGTGAGAATCAAACTCAGGACTGGTCCTCTTCAATGTCTTTGTAAGCGACATTGCAGAGGGACTGGAAGGAAAAGTATGTCTCTTTGCAGATGACACAAAGATCTGCAACAGAGTTGATGCACAAGGTGGGGTGGAAAGGATGAGAAGGGACTTGGCAAGGTTAGAGGAATAGCCAAATGTATGGCAGCTTAGATTTAATGCTAAGAAGTGCAACGCAGTGCACCTGGGAAACAAAAACCCAGGGGAGGAGTACACAATGGGGGTGAGATACTAACAACAACAAAAATGGAAAGGGACCTGGGGGTAGTCATATCAGATGACTTAAAGGTGGGCAAGCAAAGTGAGAGGGCAGTAAGGAGGGCTGGGGGGGATACTGGGATGCACAGGGAGAGGCATCACCAGTAGAAAACAGGAAGTTGTTATCCCTCTGTACAGACAGCTGGTGAGACCCCATCTGGAGTAGTGTGTACAGTTCTGGAGACCCCGTCTCTGCAAGGACATAGACAAGATGGAAGCTGTCAGAGGAGGCACTAAAATGGTGCAGGGTCTGCACTGGAAGACATGAAGAGAGACTAAAGGAGCTTAATATGTATAGCCTCGAGGAAAGGAGGGAGAGTGGGGACATGATAGAAACTTTCAAGTACCTCAATGGAATCAACAAAGTCCAAGAGGGTAGCATCTTTCAAAAAAAGAGGTGTGCAAGAACAAGGGGGCACAATTTGAAGATGGGGGGGCAGCTCAGAGGTAATGTAAGGAAGTATTTTTTCACAGAGAGGGTTGTAGATGCATGGAACAGCCTTCCGGAGGAGGTTGTGGAGTCAAAAACAGTGGTTGAATTCAAGCATGCATGTGACAGCCATAAGGCAATTCTAGGGAGTGGGTGTAGAAAGAGGTAGGCTGCTGGTTAACTAGGATCCGCAGCTTATCCATTAGGTAGGGAAATGGGCAGACTGGGTGGGCCAAGCGGTCCTTATCTGCTGTCAAATTCTATGTTTCTATGGTCTGCTGGATGTATCAAGCTTGTTCACACCTCGTTCTTCTAACCTCTAGGCTATACTGCCTATATACAGGGCAATGGTACAGGGCAGAAGAAACAGCTTCTTCGGACTGCAGCAGCAGGGATTGCAAGGCAGCCAATCATGTACCCATGGCAGCCAGAAGAAGCTCAATTGGTGGTGAGCTCCAGCGCGGGCACCCGGTATCAAAAACAAGGCATCCAGGAGTTGACTGTACCTGCTGAGGTGGAGGGTGCTGGCAGTGGCTTCAGGCGGCAGGAGTGGGCGGTGTGAGAGACAGGCCCGCACTGCAGTGATTTGGCTCCCAGTCGGGGGGGGGGGGTGCTCCAAAATCTGGAGGAGGAAACAGAAAGGGAGAGAATTAAATAGAAGAAAAGGAGGTTTGGGGGAGGGATGTACAATATAAGAACACAGAGGTGGGGCAGGAGCTCAGACAAGGAACGGGGGGCAGAGACAGTGAAAGAGCAGGAGAATCAGAGCTCAATCACTGTCTGTTAGGAGCTGTAATTAAGTTAAACGGGGGGTGGGCTGAGGGTCAGTGGCACGGAGAGGTGAAGGGGCAGGGCAGATAAGCGCCGAGCATAGGGGCAGAAAATCAAGAGACAGACAAAGACAGAAGGAAAAAAAAAATTAAATAGAACAGAGAGAACAAACAGGGTGCAAAGTACATAGAAAAACCAGTTACCATCAGGTTACAGTCTTTTAGGTTGAGAGCATTTTCGGAAATACCCAAATACTAAACAATTCTTCATGCATCACCCTGAGACTATGCTGAATATGCTTCACAGACTATCGAGGTTGTAGCCTGAGCCCTGGTGATTAAGATCTGTGGTTCTAGACAATGCTGTTGCCCCTTACATATTTTCTGCAAGCTCTAAAGAAGCAAAAGCAATAATTATTTATTTATTTTTTATTTTATATTAGTCTTTGGTAACCGGGTAAGGCCCACTAAGTGCAAGTGCCTGTTTTCAGGGGTGACCTGGGAGCACTGGGTGGTTAAGTGACTTGCTCAGAGTCACACAGTATGTAAGTGGAGGTTGTGAGAATCAAACTCAGGACTGGTCCTCTTCAATGTCTTTGTGAGCGACATTGCAGAGGGACTAGAAGGAAAAGTATGTCTCTTTGCAGATGACACAAAGATCTGCAACAGAGTTGATGCACAAGGTGGGGTGGAAAGGATGAGAAGGGACTTGGCAAGGTTAGAGGAATGGTCAAATGTATGGCAGCTTAGATTTAATGCTAAGAAGTGCAGCATGATGCACCTGGGAAACAAAAACCCAGGGGAAGAGTAAACAATGGGGGGTAAGATACTAACAACAACAAAAATGGAAAGGGACCTGGGGGTAGTCATATCAGATCACTTAAAGGTGGGCAAGCAATGCGAGAGGGCAGTAAGGAGGGCTGGGGGGGGATACTGGGATGCACAGGGAGAGGCAGCACCAGTAGAAAACAGAAAGTTGTTATCCCTCTGTACAGACAGCTGGTGAGACTCCATCTGGAGTACTGTTGCAGTTCTGGAGACCCCGTCTCCTCAACGACATAGACAAGATGGAAGCTGTCCAGAGGAGGGCAGCTAAAATGGTGCAGGGTCTGCACTGGAAGACATATGAAGAGAGACTAAAGGAGCTTAATATGTATAGCCTCGAGGAAAGGAAGGAGAGTGGGGACATAATAGAAACTTTCAAGTACCACAATGGAATCAACAAAGTCCAAGAGGATAGCATCTTTCGAAAAAGAGGTGTGCAAGAACAAGGGGGCACAATCTGAAGATGGGGGGGCAGCTCAGAGGTAATATAAGGAAGTATTTTTTCACAGAGAGGGTTGTAGATGCATGGAACGGCCTTCCGGAGGAGGTTGTGGAGTCAAAAACAGTGGTGGAATTCAAGCATGCATGGGACAGCCATACGGCAATTCTAGAGGTTGGGGGTAGAAAGAAGTAGGCTGCTGATTAACTAGGATCTGCAGCTTATCCATTAGGTAGGGAAATGGGCAGACTGGGTGGGCCAAGCAGTCCTTATCTGCTGTCAAATTCTATGTTTCTATGGTCTGCTGGATGTATCAAGCTTGTTCACACCTCGTTCTTCTAACCTCTAGGCTATACTGCCTATATACAGGGCAATGGTACAGGGCAGACGAAACAGCTTCTTCGGACTGCAGCAGCAGGGATTGCAAGGCAGCCAATCATGTACCCATGGCAGCCAGAAGAGGCTCAATTGGTGGTGAGCTCCAGCGCGCGGGCACCCGGTTTCAAAAACAAGGCATCCAGGAATTAACTGTACCTGCTGAGGTGCAGGGTGCTGGCAGTGGCTTCAGGTAGCAGGAGCGGGCAGCATGGGAGACAGGCCTGCACCGCAGCGATTCAGCTCCCAGTCAGGGGAGGCACTCTGAAATCTGCTGAGGTGGAAGATGCTGGCAGTGGCTTCAGGTGGCAGGAGTGGGCGGCGTGGCAGACGGGCCCGCACCACAGCGATTCGGCTCTCAGTTGGGGGGGGGGGCGCTCCGAAATCTGGAGGAGGAAAGAGAAAGGGAGAGAATTATTTCCCTACCTGATGGATAAGCTGTGGATTCTAGTTAATCGACTGCTTATTTCCTCCTACCCCTCACTAGAATTGCCTTATCCCTGTCACATGCATTCTTGAATTCTCCACTGTTCCTGACTCCACAACCTCCTCAGGAAGGCTGTTCTATGCATCCTCAACCCTCTCTGTGAAAAAATACTTTCTAACATTACTTTTGAGTTGTCCCCCCATGTTCATATTGTGCCCCCTTGTTCTTGCACATCTCTTCCTCTGAAAGATGCTACCCTCTTGTACTTTGTTAATACCCTTGAGATACTTGCAAGTTTCTATCATGTCCCCCCTCTCCCCTCCTTTCCTCAAGGGTATACATATTAAGCTACTTTAGTCTCTCCTCGTATGTCTTCTGGTGCAGACCCCGCATCATTTTCATTGCCCTCCTCTGAACAGCCTCCACCCTGTCTATGTCTTTACGGAGACGGGGTCTCCAGAATTGCACCCAGTACTCCAGATGGGGTCTCATCAACTGTCTGTGCAGAGGGATGACAACTTCCTGTTTTCTACTGTTGATGCCTCTCCCTCTGCATCCCAGTATCCCCCAGTCCTCCTTACTGCCTTCTCATATTGTTTGCCCAACTTTAGGTCATCTGATATAATTACTCCTAGGTCTCTTTCTATTTTTGTTGTTGTTATTAACTCACCCCCCATTGTGTACTCTTCCTTTGGGTTTTTGTTTCCCAGATGCATTACCTTGCACTTCTTTGCATTGAATCTGTGCTGCCACGTATTTGACCATTCCTCCAACCTTGCCAAGTCCCTTTTCATCCTTTCCACCCCACCTTGTGTATCAATCCTGCTGCAGGTCTTTGTGTCATCTGCAAACAGACATACCTTTCCTTCCAGGTGCTCTCCAATGTCACTTATAAAGACATTAAAGAGGACCGGTCCCAGTACCGAACCCTGCTGTACCCGCTAGTTACTCTCGTTTCTTCACTGTGGACTCCGTTTACTATTACCATTTGTGTCTTGTTGTCCAGCCATTTTTTTATCCAGGCTACCACCTTGGGACCCACTCCAAGGCTGGCTAACTTGTATATTAATCTTTTGTGTGAGACTGTGTCAAATGCCTTGCTAAAATCTAGGTAGGCCATATCCACAGCCCCTCCCTGGTCTACTACTTTGGTCACTCAGTCAAAGAAATCTATTAGGTTTGTCTGACATGACCTTCCTGCTGTGAAACCATGCTGCCTTGGGTCCTGTGCCCCACTGGCCTCTAGGTACTCAACATTTCCTTCATTTAGAAGTGATTCTATCATTTTCCCTACCACTGAGGTCAAACTAACTGGTCTGTAATTTCCTGCCTCTGCCCTGCTCCCATGTTAGTGAAGTGGAATCACATTTGCCCTCCTCCAGTCCTCAGGTACCACCTCATCCTCCCATGATTTGTTAAAGACAGTAGTCAGTGGTGTTACTAGTTCTACCTTTAGATCTTTTAGAATTCTTGGATGAATCCCATCAGGCCCCATTGCTTTGTTCACCCTCAGTTTCAAGAGTTCTTTCAAAACCCTTTCTTCTTTGAATGGACTGGTATCGACCCCCCTATTCAGAGTTTCTCTCTTGTTTGGTTTAGGTACCTCCCCCTCCTCTTCCATTGTGAATACTGAGCAGAAATATTTATAATGTGCTTTGTACATACAACACTGTGATGTTTTGATGAAGGGATTGTGTTGATTTTAATATATTCACATATGTCAAGTGATATGAATATATATGAGATGATGCTTTTAAGAGTGCATGGTTCTTCCACAAGCCACGCCACATGATGAAGACTTTTCAGTTGAAGCACTGGGGTGAATGGGGAGCAGTTCTCCTAGCTTGGAACTACCAAAGCAAGTTTGTTATTTGTTCCTTTTGTAAGTATCTGAATTAGTTATTCGATTTGCACATTGAATGAGTGAGGTAAAACAGGTTACTCGCCTGTAACAGTAGTTCTAGGAGTGGTAAATGGTGTTCATCTACTCTTCATGCAGTGTTCCTTTCCCATTTAAGGCTTGCTGGAACATCTCTAAGCTGGCTCTTCCCATCCACCAGGATGGTAACTCCCTCGGCACCGCCCCATGATGTCACATCTTGCCCGCTGAAAGCAAAATCAGTGTGCCACTTGCCAGGGGAGGTTGGGTGGGTCAGTATGGATGAACATGGTTCCACCACCTCAGAGCGCTGACGGTAGCGCATCCGGTTTATGGTGCCTAGTCGTAAAGTTGCCATCTTCACCCCCACACCCCCCCTTTCTAAATATACTAACTCTGGGGGGGGGCCTTGTGAAGGAGGCAGTGAATCCCAAAATTGGCACCGTAATGACCAGGTGTTGTAATGCCGGTGCCCTGATGACCAGTAAGGGATGAACACCATATATCACTCCTAGAACTACTGTTACAGGTGGGTAACAGGTGGGTAACCTGTTTTTCTAGGGACATGGATATGGTGTTCTATTCACAGTTCAGGCAGACTCTTAGCATTTCTCTGGGAGAAGGGGGCAAGGTGCAAACCCACTATTTAGGGAACAGAGATTGGAGAACTGAGGCCCCAAAACCAGCATCCCAGCGTGACTCAAGGTCAGTGTAGCAGTGGAAAATGAAGGTGTGTGCTGACTTCCAGGTAGTAGCCCTGAAGTTTCATGGATAGGGACATCCCTGGAAGCAGCCATGAGTCAGTGGTAGGATTGGTGGAATGAACCCTTAGTCCTACAGAAGGCTCCCTAGCTGCCAACCTATAGCACAGGTCAACACAGGATACAATCCATCTGCCAATTGTCCGCTTAGCTGCAAGTCTGCCTGGTGTGGCTTCAGCATGACAAATAGATGGTTAACCTCTCCCTGAACTCCAGCCATGCACTCCTTATAATAGGCCAGTGTTCAATGCAGGTCCAACATATGGAGCCTGTGTTCAACCTACGAAGTGTGGTTGGTGAAGTACACCAGGAGATTAATCACCTGGTTAAGGTGAAAATCTGATACAAACTTTGGGAGGAACTTTGGGTCGGGGTGAAGGACAACCTTGTCCCTGTAGAAGACCAGGTAAGGAGGCTCCACTGAGATCACCTGGAGTTCCCTGATCCTTCTGGCTGATGTGATAGCCACCAGGAAGGCAGTCTTCCATGACAGATGTGACAGCTCACATCTGTGCATTAGTTTGAATGGCTTGCCCATGAGCTTTGCCAACACCAGCAACAAGTCCCATGGTGGTAGTGGTTCATGCACTTGAGGGGAAATGTGGTCAAGGCCTTTGAAAAAGCACTAGACCACCTTCTCCTGTGCCACTGATGGCATACCAGCCCACGTCCGGTATGCCGAGATGGCTGCCAGGTTCACCATAAGGGTCATCAACCGAAGGCCCAAAAGAGAGGAACTAAAGGTAGTGAAAAATGCTAGCCACCAGGCAAGATAAGGTGTCCAGCCTCTGCCCTGGCACTAAATGGAGAACCTCTTCTATTTGAAAGCATAGCACTTCCGGGTCGACTCCTTCCGAGAAACCTCAACCACGATGAGGACATCATCGGAGAGACACAAAGCCTAGAACTCTATCCACTCAGGAACCAGGCTGTCAGATGCAGGGATTGAAGGTCCAAATGGAGCAGCTTCCCCTGATGGCAAGAGAACAGGTCCGGGTGGAGAGGAAGATGCCACAGGAGCCTTCTGATGAGGCTGAGGAGATCAGAGTACTAGAACTGGTGGGGCCAGTCCAGAGCCACCAAGATCATCCATGCTTTGTCCTTCCTGGCTTTGATCAGCACTTTGTGGATCAGCGAAAAGGGGGAAAGGCATAGAGGAGGTCCGGGGTCCAGGGCCTCGAGAAGGCATCTCCCTGCAGCGCTCCCTGCCGAGAAAGGTGGGCCCAATACAGCCTCAGCTTTGCCTTCTCCCTGGAGGTAAACAGGTCCATGAGTGGGGTGCCTCATTGAGGGGAACAGGCTGTGTACTACCTTCAGATGGAGAGACCACTTGTGAGACACCTGGCCCACACAGTTGAGGGTATCCGCCAGCTAGTTGGAGATGCTGGCCAAATGGATGGCCAGGAGATCAGCATCCAGGCTGAGCATGAGGGTGCAGATGCAGAGAGCTTCCCTGCACAGAGTAAGGGAGTGCATCCCACCCTGTTTGTTGAGGTAGTACGTGGTCGTGGTACTGTCCTTCTGGACCTGAATGACCTGACCCTGAATGTGTGGAGCAAAGGCTGTCAGCACCAGCTGAACTGCCTGAAGCTCCAGCAGGTTGTTATGGCATCAGGACTTCTCAGGGGTCCAGAGTCACTGGACTCTGTGTTCCCCTAGGAGGGCACCCCAGCCCATCAGGGAGGCATTGGTCATGATGATGACTGTTGGCTCTGGGCAGACAAATGGAATCCCTTCCTAAAGATGTTCCAGGACTAACCACCACTCCAGGATGTCCCACATCAGCTTGGTCACAGTGACCAGCTAGTTGAAGTGGTCTTGACACTGATACCATTGGCAGACTCCCATTGCAGAGTGTGCATTCTCCACTGAGCCTAATGGACCATACTGGTGCATGCCACCATGTATCCCAGGAGGTGCAGAAGAAAAAATTACTCACCACAGTAATCTTCTTTCTTCCAAGGGATCCTTTAGCGTCAGTAACTTTAGCAGTTGGCTAGATAGGTGCACTGCCCTGGAGGTATGCCTTTAAGAGCAATTTAAATGAGCTTAGGGTCATAGCCAATCAGAAAACAGGAAGGGTAGTGAACTGAGTGAGAGCTGCTGAAGGCTTCAGAATTTTGTTCAAAGGAAAAATGAGGGCACATGCCCTGAAAGAGAATCGACAGGATTCAAAGAACATGCAAATGTCCACAACAGTGGAAACAGAAACAACAACACAAGTTAAAAACTCATTAATAAGAAACCCAAATTTGGTAAGAGATGTGATAAAGAGCCCTTCTCCAACAGGTGAACTGGGGAGGAAGGGTGGGAGCTTACTGATGCTAAAGGACCCCTTGGAAGAAAGAAGATTACTGCAGTGAGTAATTTTTTCTTCTTACCCCAGGAGTCCTTTAGCATCAGTAACTTTAGCAGACTACTGAGCAGTACCAAGTGGGAGGTGGGCATAGAACCTACTAGGAAAGAGACTCTGCAGAACCGCCCTGACAAATTTGGCATCAGATCTGGTCAGCACATCCAAACTGTAGTGATTCACAAGGTGTGTACAGATTTCCGGGTAGCTGCTTTTCAGACATCCAGTAGAGGAATGTCCACTGCTGCTGCAAGCGAGGCTGCTGTGTCCCTGAAGAAGTGGGCCCTGAGCCCACTGGAGGTTGGTGACCAGCTTTTTCATAGCGGAATCTAATACAAGAGACCTACCACAGGAAAAGTACCCTTGGTAGCTGGTCTTCCCTTGCCTACATACTCATAGGTGAGGAACAACTGAGAGGAAGAGTCTCTGGACTGTCTAGTATGCTCTAGGTAGTAGAAGATGGCTCTTGATATCCAAGCTGTGAAGCTGTTGCTAGCCAGGAGTGGATTTCTCAGTAAAGAAGACAGGCAGAGTAATGGACTGGTCCAAGAGGAACTCTGAAAACTGCCTTTGCAGAAATTCCTATTTGTCCTGAGCCCAACTTTATCATTGTGAGGGAAGATGTAAAGTGGTTCAGTACACCGGGCCTGTAGCTCTGAAAACTGCCTGGCAGAGGAAATGGTTACCAGGAAGCCTGTCTTCCAAGTTATAAACTTTATGTGGGCCATGGACATAGGCTTGAAGGGTGGCTTCCAGGCCCGGATTAAGGGGGGGCAAATGGGGCAAATGCCCCAGGTCCCCACCATGAGGTACCCAGAATGAAATGCGTGTAAATATAGGGCAAAAACCCAATGCTGTCGTAGGTTAAAAGTAGCTGCCGCTGCTTTAAAGGACTTGACGGCCGCTGCCCTGCTGTTCCTGTTTTTGCCAGCAGTGTCGCCTGATTAGATTCCAATGGAACGGGGGATCACATGATATGCAGGCCAACTAGCAGAGAAGTCATGTGGTGTGTGTCATCAGACTGCGCATGTAAGTTAGTGTACATACGTACGCACCACACAGAAGTTTGGAGGAGATAGAGCTGAGCAGACGTGGGTTGGGTTCATTGAAGAGGTTTCCGGGCTAATCTGTTCAGACAGTTTTCGAAAATAAAACAAAACTTAAGCTACTTGGCAGTAGTGCGGTACAGAAGTACTACTGAGACTAGTGAGGAGAGGAGAAAAAACCAAAAACTAAACAAATCAGTGATCACTCTCCCGACAAATTGCTTACTGTCTGGGGTGCACAGTGTCAGAATTGAAAACTCATGCCGGCCGAGGGGCGAGCTGGGAAGTCAGGACGAGTCAGTTTATTGCCTGGATTGGATGGAAGGTCCTTCCTTTCTCTCGCTTAATGATTTTATTTTTAATTGAACGCCTCATGCCCCGCCCTGAATGAATCTTTCTTATTCTGGGGTGGGGGCCGGGAGGGGGTAGCCGGGTCCGGTAGGTAGAAAGAAGTTAGATGAACTGGTCTGGTCTGCTGCATGTTTTCATGTTAAATTAAGTATTTGGAAGTTGTGAATTAATTAATTTCCTGACCTGTCCTCCGAATACTTCACACTCGTCTCCGACCTCCAGTTCCTTGACCGCCTCTCCCTCTCTCGTTACTTCCTGAGATGATGGTCAAGTCGAGTGGACACTAGTACTCCCTCTCTCTTGTCTGAGTCCCTCCCCGCCTCCCGAGTCCCTAGTACTCCCTGTTGCTCTTGATCCGACTCCCACCCCGCCGAGTCTGACGGCAGTTGAAAAAAAAATATATGGTCATCCGTGGCCCGTGCAGTGTTCGAATCGGCTCCAGATGCAATACGGCAATGCCAGTAGGCAGGCAGCCAGATCCAGCCCCGCGTCCCCCCCCCTCCAATCCCTCTCCTGCACAATCCTCCGGGCTCCGGGACAGACTTGTACCAGTATTGGTAAGCCATTGTTGTCTCTGAGTCTGAGCATTATATACCTCATGTTTGAATGTGTGCTCTAGGGAGGAACTCAGGAGGGGGGTCATTCTCCAGAGGGGATGCAGCTGAGGAAGGGAGAAGTCAGGAGGGGGAGAATTAAGTATTGGAACTCTGGGGGGATGCAGCTCTGGAGGGATGGAGGTGGGGGTGCAACTGTGGTCATGAAAAAAAAAAATAGAAGTCATCAGGCTTGAACCTAGGTCTGCAGGAGGGGAGCCCATGAACAGCTCTTGCCTCTTCTAACCTCTAGACTATGCTGACAGCATGGCCAAGCACCCCACACTCACATTCTTAAACAAGATGCCATCAGTGAAAAGAGCTACCTGGCTACATGTACAGTGCTCTAACATACCCACACTGTCATGCGTAGTTAGCTGTTATCACTGAAACTATTTTTGACAGCGCGCCTCTCACCGAGCTATTATTATGACACCCTGTTAATGGTATACCATCATGTTATATACAAATGAAAAGCCTTTTAAATGCTTAAGAACTACTTACCTCGTAGTAACCTTGGGGTAGGTACTCACTTACTGGCACCTAAAATAGTGCTCAGATTTGCTACTATACCACACAAAAGACTGAACACATTTCTAAGTCTAAAACACAAAAAGTAGAGCACACACCAGTCTAAATATAAGTTAAACTTTTATTAACACATGTCAAAAAACCTGACGCATTTCGGATGACCTTTGAGAAAGGATGTAATTTTCATCCGAAACGCGTCAGGTTTTTTGGCATGTGTTAATAAAAGTTTAACTTATATTTAGACTGGTGCCCTTGTTATTAGAGGTATGTGTGCTCTACTTTTTGTGTTTTGGATAAATTAACTGGGTATTGTAGCACCACGTCCTCGTGCTTACTCCAAGTTTGTTTTTGGACATTTCTAAGTCTCCTATGTACCTATAGTTCTACTAGATGGGGTCTCACCAACTGTCTGTACAGGGGGATAACAACTTCCTGTTTTCTGCTGGTGTTGCCTCACATCCCAGTATCCCCCAAGCCCTCCCTACCGCCTTCTCACATTGCTTGCGCCAACCTTTAGATCATCTGATATGATTACCCCCAGGTCCCTTTCCATTTTTGTTGTTGTTCCTACCTCCCCCTCCACTGTGTAATCTTCCCCTGGGTTTTTGTTTCCCTGGTGCATTATTTTGCACTTCTTTGCATTGAATCTAAGCTGCCTTACTTCTGACCATTCCTCCAACCTTGCCAAGCCCCTTCTCATCCTTTCCACGCTTTCTTGTGTATCAACCCTGTTGCAGATCTTTGTGTCATCTGCAAAGAGGCATACTTTTCCTTCCAGTCCCTCTGCAATGTCACTTATAAAGACATTAAAAAGGACTGGACCCAGTACTGAACCCTGCGGTACCCCACTAGTAACCCCTCTTTCTTCAGAGTGGACTCCATTTGCAATTACCTTCTGTGGTCCTGTTGTCCAGCCAATGTTTTACCCAGGCTACCACCCTGGGACCCACTCCCAGGCTAGTTAATTTGACTATTATTATTTTATATTATTTTTTATTATTATATTTATATTATTTAGCTATTGTCCAACAGCTCCAGGCACTGGCAGGCAGCCATCCAGGCTTGCATCCCATCTCCCACTACTTCTCCCAGAGTTCCCTCCCCTGCACAATCCAGCAGCCCCTGCTGCCCCACACACCTGACTGTGAGCCCATCTCTCGCTCTTGTTGGAACATGTGAGAGCGGGGCCAGGCCGCATCTGGTTGAGTGAGTCTGTTGTTGTGATGATCATGAATGCCAGCGCCCTGCCACCCTGTACCCACATCAAATTTGTATTCCTCTAACTGCTGTGCTGATAACCTCCCAGTCTCATAACTCATAGGGCAGCTGGGCAGGGCATAGAGGATGGATGAGCAGTGGCATCCCCTAATTTTGAGGGGGGGAGCTATTAACTAGCAAGGTAAGGCTTAATAAAGTTATATTATTTACATAGCAATTGGCAATGGCATGCAAGGCATTAGTGCAGGGCAGTAATGGCATAGAGCAATAAATAAATGGGCAAATAAAAAAAAATAACGCACAAGTACAGAAGCACTGTAAGCACAAGCACAAAACTGACACACACACACCACTGCGCATTGTAATTTCCTTGTTGTTGATGTAATAGAAATGCCCTTCCTTCCTTTTGAGAGTGAATCTACTTGATTTCAAATTCAACTACTTGAGTTTAAGTTGCTTAAATGTATTAAATGGAAATTGTACTTTTATTACCTCAACAACAAATTACAGACAGTGTTCAACTGAGGATATAATCTGCAAATAACTTCCTTCCTTATGACAGGACTAGAAGGCTAAGTTGAACTTACTATTTAGCCTTCTAGTCCTGTCATAAGAAGAAGTGTTTGCAATTCATATCCTATACAAGATACCATATGTGGCTGATCATGGTACCTCAAACACCAGGGCAGGGAGGAAGTACTGCAATTAGGCATTTTCTTTGTGATGGAGAACGTTGAGTTAAAGGGTTAGTGACCTACCTGCTTAACTTGACAACTGGTGTTACTGTCTCCCAAAGCAAACATGTCCCTTGCCATAATAATGCTGCTTCCCTGTCTAACTACAATGCAGTTACTCATACCCTTGGAGCCCTCTGTGGTGAGGGAGGCTCTCTCCATAGAAACATAGAAACGTAGAAGTTGACGGCAGATAAGGACCGCAAGGCCCATGCAGTCTGCCCATTTCTTTTTCTATCTTATAAATGTGCCATCGGCCTTTGCTCTGTCAGTGGCCTATCTATTCATACTCATCTGTAGTGCTCCCTTATGCCTATCCCATGCCTGTTTGAAGCCGCACTGTATTCATAGCCACCACTTCCTGAGGTAGGCCATTCCATGCATCCACCACCCTTTCTGTGAAAAAGAATTTCCTCACATTCCCCCTTAATCGGCCCCTCTAATCTCATGCTGTGTCCTCTTGTCCTGCTATTTTTCTTATATTTAAACATGTTAGACTCTTTCACCTTGTTAATGCCCTTAAGGTGTTTGAATGCCTTGATCATATCACCTCTCTCCCTCCTTTGCTCAAGGGTATACATATTGAGCTCTGTTAATCTGTCCTCATATGTCTTCTGATGCAGTCCCTGCACCATTTTGGTTGCCCTTCTCTGGACTGCCTCAATTTGGTTAATGTCCTTGTGAAGTGTGGCCTTCAATACACGCTAGTACTCCAGATGGAGCCTAACCAGTGTCTTGTAAGAGGATTATTACCTCCCTTTACGACATGATACCCCTACTACCACCCTAACACCCCCTAGCCTTACCTACTGCTTTAGAGGTCTGCTGGATGATTTCAGGTCATCAGTGATGGCATTTACAGTTCAGAGGGCTTTATTTGGCTTCAAGATACAGTATTTACTTTTCTGTTTTCTATTTTTAGAGCATTTTGCTATCGAGTCTGACTAGTAAAAGAGAAGACATGGCCTGGCCAACTCGAGTAGTTCATTCATTTCAGGCTGAGAGGAGGTTTATCAGAGGTAAGTAAGACTGTCTTTTAGTTTTCATCATCATTTTGTACTAAAATTTATGGAATAGTGTACAGTACATATCTGTATGAGAGCCACATCATGGCTTGCAATTCAAATAAAAGCATGCTTGATACATGCTGTGTGCAACCAATAATACCCAACAGGCGGGCGGTGGGCTGTACCCGCCACAGGCGTAATGATGCTTGATGCCACAGGCGGAGGGTCTTATAGCCCTGGAAGGGTGGATATAGCCCATACGCCCACCCTGGAAGTGTTATTGTGCAGAAATTAGGTTATATGTGGATTGAAAAAATAGAGTTGCTTGTCTTTGGGTTAAGAGACAGGTGAGCATCGGATGTGAGTGGCGGTGAGCAGACGGCGTGCTAGCGCTCATAGTCTGAAAATGAAAACTGCTGTTGTTGTTTTTGGAGATCTTTCTTTAGATTGTCATTTTGGTGGTGTCTGCGTATGTGTGCATGAGGGTTGGAGCTTCGCCAGCTCAGTGGCTGTCTTGGTGACTCATAGAAAAAAATGGTGGTTTTCAGTTTTTGATTTTAAAAGTGTGATCAAGTTTCTGTGGATAATGGGGCAAAAATGCCCGTTGTCCATTGTACTATCAAATCGTGACAGCTCAGGTAGTAGACGGGGAGATAATAGAAAGAAAAGTAACTTTGAAAACAGGTTAATTTATTTCTTTTCTACTGGCTGTGCTCTGCTTATTTCAGCAGGGATACGCATTAGGTTCATAATTTTATTGGGAGAACGTCTTGTGGACTGGTGTGTGGTCTCAGCTCTCGTTAAGACAAATACAATGGCGGAGATTTGAAAATTAAATGAGGGTGTTTTAGTCAATTAGAGACCAGGTTGGGCAGCAGGATTGTGGTGATGGTCATGGGGTTGGCTGGGCTGATACTTTCAATAGACGGGCATCTGTTGTCTGATAGATGCCCAGCTAGAGAAGTCCCTCAGCCAATCAGAAGCCTGGAATACTTTTAACCATTTTCTAAGTGGCAGCTTGAGAGGATGAATAATGGTGATCCACATGTTTCTGATAATTTTGGCTAAAGCAGCTGTGCATGAATCTGGTGAAAATGTTGACCTATACTCTTTTATGCTATTTTAGATTGCCACTTACCTTCTGACTTGTATGGTTCCCATTTTTCCACAATGTGAGTCTGTTTTAGTACTTTTCCATGTTTGAAACAATAAATGTTTGAACAATAAAAGGAGCATCTCTATGGCCTGGACCAGGTCTTCATCAATATTATCAGCTGTTTTTGAACACCTATTGTTCAATAAGGTCAGGAGCACTGCCTGCAACATGATAGTTCATTTTAGACACAACAGAGTGATATTTAAACAACTGATGGACAAAACAGCAGAGAATACTGATGAAGTCCTAGTCCGAGCCATATTAAAAGAGAACCCTTGTATTATTTCAAACATGGAAAAAAAAGTAATAAGGCAGCTTCAAATTATGGAAAGAAGGGTATCATACAAGTCAGGAGGTGAGTGGCAATCTAAAATTTCATAAAAAGTATAGTAAAATTTCACTGGATTATTGCAGTGCTGCTTTAATACTGTACCAAGGATGTCAATTTCATTTTTATATGGTGGGAATGACTTGGGAGAGGAAACATTTAAAAACGTCATCCCGTAGTATTTTGGTTCAGGAATGAAAGAAAAGAAAAATGTGCGTCTTAAAATTTTGGATAGAGACTAACATTATTGTGGCTTCCAACTATGTTGACAGTTAACTGTGTGATTACTAGCAATCACTACTGTATGCAGTTCTTTTCCAATCCCTCATTTTGTTTCCCAGGTCTGACTGGGACGTGTGGAGACAGTGTGTGTATAAGATTAAAGAAAATGCCACGAAGGGTTTTGCAATCAGGTGCTCTGAAACGTCGCATTGCGAAAGAGAAGCAAGATAAACTGAATTCCGTGTTGGCAAAGACCCCTCGACTCAGTCAATTTTTCGATTAATGCTTCTGTGTCAGCTGATGTCCTTGTCACCCCAACTAGTTATCCCTCAGCAAGTGTGAATGCTACTGTCAACTTTGAAGTTTCACAGGCACATCCTAATGCGGAATCTGATTTAGAACATTTTGAAGACAATACTGTGGTTGTCCACCAGTGTCCTTTGACTGCCACTTCCACAAATGAAAATGATGACATGTTTTTGGGACAGAAGGAGCCTATCAGCGATTCATCACACTCAGTACATGATGAATGTGAATGTCGATCAACTGATCCTGTGGAGTGGTTCCCCATACGTTCCGCCACAGTGGACTTCTGGATTGAGAAAGGACCAGACAGTTGCCAGAATAAGACTGACTCTGACAGTTACATGAAGTCAAAGCGTTATTACAACCCAACACAGAGACAGCCAAAGGGGCATTTCCGCTTCATGAAAAATCACATGTTCTACACAGGCGGATTAATGGTGAGATGCATCTGAGGAAAAGGATGCTATATGTCCTTCAAAGGATCTCTATACTGTTTCTTCTGCGCGCTGATGACAAGTCAGAAGGATCAGTTTTACGCCAAGTTAGCGGTTTTAATGACTGGAAAAAGCTGACGAGAGAATCCGCGCGCATGAAGAAAGTGGCGTGACAGAATTGCATTCTCAGCATTTGCAACCGTCGCAAAGAATATTGCCATGTTGACCGCAGTTTGGAGAAGCAGTATCAGAGAGAAAGCAGTATTGGCTTGATGTATTATGTCGGGTAGTGGCTGTTGTTACTCTTCTGGCTTAGAGAGGCCTGGCCTTCCGAGGAGATGATGAGATAATTGGATCAAAACATAATGGCAACTTCCTTGGTTGCATAGATTGATAGCGAAGTTTGATCCCTTTCTGGCCACACATGTAGAAAACTTTGGTGATGCTGGTCGAGGAAAGCCTGCTTACCTGTCCTCAACTATATTTGAAGAATTGTTAGAGAAATCGCAATGGCCAAGTATTTCTCAGTATCTGTTGATTCAACGCCTGATTTAACTCACGTTGATCAGCTGACTGTGATTGCTCGGTATGTGTTAAATGGTGTTCCAGTTGAGCGCTTCTTGACTTTCCTGCAAATCAGCAGTCATATGGCTGAAGACCTAGCAAATACTCTGCTAGACTACTTGAAGACTGACGCCATTGACTTCATGGATTGCCGTGGCCAGTCTTATGACAATGCAAACAACATGGCTGGACGATACTCTGGCATGCAAGCATGACTCAGACAAGGAACCCTCTAGCAATATTTGTACCTTGCACTGCCCATTCTCTGAACCTAGTTGGTTCTAATTCTGTTGATTGCTGTGTCGGGGCAGTCAGCTTTGGCTTTCTGCAGAAAGTATACACTTTCTTCTATGCCTACACACCGTTGGTCAGTGTTGATGAAACACTTAAAGGAGAAAGGTGGTGGATTGACACTGAAGTCACTGTCTGACACACGGTGGTCTGCAGGTGCTGATGCAACCAAGGCACTCTTTGACAGCTATGCCAACATCAAAGCTGCTCTAGAGCAAATCGCTGATGATGAACATCAGAATGGCACCTAGACATGAGAGGCAGACTCGTTGTCCCAAACAATGGAGTTAGTCAAACAGCATTTCTTTGTGATCTGTGGAATACCATTCTTGTCAGATTTAATGCGACGAGCAAATCTTTGCAACATAGCAAAATTGATCTTAAATCAGCTGTTGAATTACTGACATCTCTCGAAAGCTTTGTCAACACATTACGTGATAGTTTCGATAAATTTGAAATGCGAGCACAAGAATTATCTGGCTCCTCTAATTACAGAACTGCACTCAAGGAAAAGGAAAAGAAACATGCAGTATGACGACGTGCAATCTGAAGGAGTTGTTCTAACTGGCAGAGAGAAATTCCGGACTGAGACCTACTTGATTATAATAGATTGCCTCATTATGGCTTTGAATTACAGGATTTCGGCTTACCAAAGTGTCTAAGGATCGCTTCAAAGTTATAGTGGACTCTGACGTCTTAACTGATGAGGCAATACATCTTGAGGCTCAGAAATTAGCTCAAGAATACCCATCAGACTTGTCTGTTGAGGTCTTCCTGGTGAAATGTCTCAGTTCATCAGCTTTGCAAAGGCAAGAGGTTGTGATTCACCACTATCTCGAGCATCACTACTTCATACTGAAGAACTGCAAGAGACCTTTCTGAATGTTTCTGTCGCTCTTCGCATGTACCTGTCACTGATGGTGACTAACTGCTCAGGTGAACGCTCATTCAGCAAAATGGCCCTCATTAAAAACAAACTGCGATCTACAATGCGAGATGACCGTCTGAGTGCACTCACTCTTCTAAGTATTGAAAGTGATATACTTTGACAAATCAGCTTTGATGACATTATTGATACATTTGCAACTGCTAAATCACGCAAATGCCATGTTCTAGTAGCATAAATTGATTTTGTATTGGAGAAATTATGATGAATAGAGAATGGAGTGACAAACGACCAAGTGTCAGGGGTAAGGATCCCATGGGCCCTTCCACCAACCAAAACAAGGGATTTTCTGGAACGCAACTTATTTCTACCTTTTTCTTTCTTGTCCTCCTCCTCCCCCCTGCCTGGGGTATATTCCTGATAGTTACTAAATGCAGCACATGCCCCTGTGCGCTATTCAGTGTAACTGTGCTTGGAAGTTGTTCTGCTCATGGGACATCCTATGCACCTTTTTGGATTGACTACACTAGCTCTTACACAGGGTACATCCCTGTGGTTGCTGGAGAAGCTGGCCCATTTTCTTGATGAAATTGTTTCTTATTGACTATGTCAGACTGTCTTGATTGGTATGCTCCTTTTATTCTTGAGTACCTGGGCTGTTTGCACACTACCTGTAAGGATGCTGGGGTAGATGAACACATCTCTACCACCTTTGACTGTGTAGTCCAGTCCTGCAAATCCATATTCATCTAGGTTCCCCTTCTTCTCCTGATGTACACACTGAGTCTTGTCTTCTTCTGGGGCCTCACCACTTTTACAGAGGTTGTCCACATTCAGCTCTGGACGGCCACTATAATATAGGAGAAATACAGAGATTTTTTTGTTGCCCTAGATATCTTCCAGAGGGACCTCGACGTGGCCAAGTTCTAGCCCTTTCTTGGCACCAGCAGAAGTGATGTGAGGCTTTGACACCAACAGACCCTGGAGTCAGTGCCTTATCCCTATCGTCGTCCACCTCAGTGGCCAGTGAATCATCTTTACACTTGTCTTTGGCTGCTGAGGTACTCTCTGTACTAGCAATTCTTTCGCACTCCAAGATGTCACTCTCAAAAAACAAAACAAAAAAAAAAATGGGACCTCTCCTGTGCTCAGAGACTCAATAAACTGTTCTGATAATGGCTATCCTAGCTCCACCTTAGCTCCTTTAGTACCCTGGGATGCATGCCATCAGGTCCCACTGCCTTGTCCACCCTGAACTTAGCGAGCTCTTGTAGCACCCTTTCTTTTCGAATGGAGTAGTAAACACCTCCAGACTCAAGCCCCCACCAGACCTCCCAAAGTTTGAACACTGCCCTTATCCTACGCTGTCTCACTTTGCAAATATTATATATATTTGTAGTAATATCCACCGTATGTTTATATATTCATATTCTGAAATCACATACAAATTTGTACTATCCATATATGTGAATATGGAAACATACAATATATGATCTGAGGCAGGTATGTACAGTATTTTTCCAGCATAAAGTGTCACTTTTTACAGTAGGAAAAAAAATCAGAAAACGATAAGGAAACTCCCTAAAGTGCACCATTTTCAACCATTTTTTTCAAAATTTTCTGGGGGGGGGCATGCCCCCAGACCCCCCTAGATGGGTTGGGGATTTTCACATGTCATAAACACTGCGCACGCATGGGCCCCCCAGAGGTCCAGTGCCCCAGGCCCCCCAGGAGCTTGATCTGGCCCTGGTGGCTTCATGAGCCTGTCTGTGCAAACGTTAGGGCTCCAAGGAGGAATAGGCTCCCAGATTGGAGGCTGGGGGTGCAAGAGGCCTTTTAAAAACTGTTTAACTATGACGTGGGAGAGAACTTGATTTTTTCTTTCCCACTAAAAGGTAGGCCGAAATTGCTGCCAGGTGTAGCTTGAGGAAAGATGATTTTAAGCCTGATGCCTGTAAGAGTACCAGGCATTCTAGCAGCTGTGGGGCTGAAACTGAATGGGATTCGACCTTTTAGCCCTTGCACCAGAGGGAAAACCTTTACCTTTGGCTACATAAGTCTTCTTAGTGTGTGATTTTTTTAACCACCCTCAGTATCCTAAGGACCTGTTAAGAGTACTGTGAGGATGCAGACTCTGTTTCAGAACCGGGCCTTGATGTGGAAGAAGTGTATGCCTGGATACTGCACTCCTGTCTGAGGAAGGGTCAGCAGGGGGTGAGTTGGAGGCAGGCAAATGGACTGTTGCAGGGCACTGAGAAGGAGAGGGTACCAGGCTTGCTTGGGTCAATCCGGAGCCACCAGAATCTTAGATGCAGGTTGTTGTAAGCATTTCAGAAATACCCTGAGAATCAGGGGAAAAGGAGGGAATACACATAAGAACTTCCCTGACCAGACCTGGATCAAGGCGTCCAGAGGAGGCGATCCTGGGACTGAAGCCTGTAACAGAACTGAGGAAACTGAAAGCTGAGGGGAGAGGCAAACAGATTCACTACTTGGTGCCCAACCACCTGAATATCGTGGCTAGTACTTGTTTGTTCAGAGTCCATTACTCTGGCCCTGACTGATGCAAATAGAGCCTCTGCCAGAGTATTGTGTTTGCCTGGGGGGCGAATCGCTGACGGATGACTCCCAGGTAGAAGGCGAGAGACCAATTTTTATAGCGCCTGCGAACAGAGTACTCCTGATCTGGATATTGCAGTAGTGTCTGTTTGACTCTATAAGTCTGCCCGTTTATGACAGGAGTAAATGCTTTGAGCTAGAAAGATTTCTCCAAGTTCCAAATAATATATGATTAACTGTGACTCTTGGAGAGTCTAGGTACCACTTACTGAGGCACTGTACAGATGTGCTTCCCACCACAGGGAGAAGGCATCTGTGGAACTGCTCTGTCAGAGTTTTCAGCTTTGAAAATTGTTGCTTTCTGAGACCAGCAAGCTACAAGGAGATTTGTGGGTGATGCCTCCTGTATCTGAACCTTGGGACCACTGCAGGCACTGAAGCCATGTGTCCCAATAGCCTGAAGAAATGTCAAAGTTTCATGATTTACTCAGGACCGCATCATATACTGAACCAGTCAGGGTTAATGATTCAAACCCAGTCAAGTGCTTGCTGGCTGGTCTTGCTGTCCCTGGATTAAGAAAACTGCTAGTGAGGTACATTTTGAATTCTTGCCTGTGGAAGGAAGGCATATCCTTCCTGGATGCTGGGAGGGTTCCAGGTGAAACTTTGTTTGGATTTACACGGGAACCCTGCGACTACAGATAGAGCCCTGTAAGGGGAAAAAAGGGGACTCCTTGACCTGACAAGAAGACTTTGGCAGGCTAATCGGCAACTTAGGTGTAGCTAGAGATGCCCAGATTCCTGAGGCATGCTGCTACCATGGCTCAGCACTTTGTAAGACTCTTGGGGTTGAGGAAGGCCGAAGGGTCACAGTGAGCCCATCCTTGTGTGTGACCTCATTAAAGGTATATAGAAAAAAGGGGAGGGGGGCTTTTTTGTACCTGGGAGGCTAGCATGTCTCCCTGCAGAAAGGGCTGTATAAATAGTAACAGAGTGACCATCTTGAATTTGTTTTTTCTATATACAGTTTGTCATTTTTCCCTTTTTCTCCCCTTCCCGGGATCACAGCGTACACATGCATGCATGCGCACACGCCAGGAGCTGGTGACCCTTTCCACCCCAGACTTATGTCACTGCTTCTGCCCTCCTGCGCACCCATTGGACCTCCATCTGATGAGTGCGGGACTATGGAGGAGCGGGTGTCCACCCTTGGAGGGGAAATCCTGCTCCTGCCCTCCCACCCCGGCTGGCACACCGGTGACCCAAGATCATTCCCGAACCCAGGTCGCCGGCATGGCATGAGGTGCGGCGTCCAGTGCCCCAACGCTCAGCACCACCAGACCGGCTTTGAATTTGGGTTTTAACAGCAAGATGGGAAGCCACTCCCCAGTTGTTTTTTGTGTCAGGAATTTTGTGGAGTAGAAATCCTTTCTTCTTTTCATGGTCAGGGACCCACTCCACCATTCGCAAAGCTAGAATGTTTTTTTGCCTCCCACTCTAACAGAAACGTCTGTGTTGGGGAAGAGGCTTAGACACCTGGGTACACTTGAGGTCTGCCCACACTAACATCAGGCTTTAGACTGTGAAAAACACCCTTGCACTGAGAGAAGGCTGGGAAAAAACCTCTGACCCTAATGCCCTCGGAAGGAAATTCCGTGGGGCAGGGGGCCTTATTTGAGATGTTCAGGAATCAAACAGCATGTTTTGATCACCAGGAAAGTCCATGGCTTTAAACTTGGAGTCTAAGGGTAGACCAGCAGTTCTAGGCCAGACAAAACATTTCAGAGAGATGGCATAGGCCATGACTCTGGAGGCGGCATCCTTGTTGTAGTCCTGTGGAATGGGTGTTACATAGCTTCTGGAGCAGGCTTGCCGTATCCACCAGCTCCTGCACCAAGAACCAGGAGAGAGTTCTGCAGTGCGTTTTTTTTTTTGTTTTTTTTATATTTTGCCAAGTAGGTAAAAATTTTGACAAGCACCTGCGGGTAACTAAGAAATCTATTTTCTGGAGTCCTTATCTGGGGTGTAAGGAGGAAAAGGAGACTCCAACTTTCTCGCAAGCTGCCTGATGCACAGATACTCGCATGGCTGGGATGTACAGACAAGCACTCAGTATTGTTAAACAATTGATATATTTATGCATTTATTTATTAACACTTCCAGACTGCTTGTAAATCTCTGCCTCAGAAGTGGGGGTTTGAAGCAGTTTTGTGGTATTGTAACTGTATTTTTCATTATAGACAGGGCTTTTTAGGAGGTGGAACCTTTCATCTCCCTATAATCTTTTCTTTTCTTATCCTTATCCTCACCTAAGCAGGACTCCTGAGAAGGGAGGTCCAGGGTGCCAATATGTTTAGGATAGACGAAGGCATGGTGGGAGAATCTCCTTGGATATATAGGGTGCTAGACCCTCCACAACATAAAAATTCTCATATCATCTGTATCACCCTCACAGTCTCAGGGGAAAGAACTGTGGAAGAGTGATTGTAGCCCCTGTAAGTAGGGGCAGAATAAATTATTTATCATCCACTACATCACCCTCACAGTGTCTGGGGTGAGAACTGTGGAAGAGTGTTAGCAGCCTCTGTAGGCAGGGGCATCATAAAATTATTTATCATCGACTGTATCATCCTCACAGTCTATGGGAAAGAGAACGTGGAAGTGTTTGTCAGCCCCAGTAAAGAAAGGACCCATTTTTTTTGTAGGGTCTGAAACAGTTGCCATGCTTTTTCCATATTTTGCACAGATGGAGTACTGCAGTTTTTTCTGTATGCTTTAAGCTGCCTGTTGTTTCGCTATTGGCTTTCCCAGGAGCAACGGGAGCATTTATGTCTAGACAGAGTTTCTTTTAGCAACTTTATCAGCGGCTTGGTCAAGCTTCCTTCCTTCGTCACTTCTATTATTTTTTAAATTGTGAGGATCTTCGTAATTTGGAAGCTTTAATTTTTGGCTGGGATTTGGAGGGTTCCTCAGCACCTCCTTACATTTTAGTACTTTTGAATGGCCCTTAGTTGGAAGCCTTTGCTATGTCCTCAGCCATAATAATCAAAGGTTTGTCTGCTATGTTTTGCCCAATTTAAGCAAAGCAAACCAGTCCTGGACCTTACGAACTGAGTGCAGGTTTCTGTGAAATGCCACTGGCCAGTCCTGCCCCCCTTAGCTCTGTCTGCTGCCAGTTCCTTTTTTTGTGGTTGTAGAACTGGGATCTATACCAGTGCCAATTTTAATAGAAAACCCAGCAATACTTGTCAACTGCCACAGGTGGCTGCTGGACCCTTATGGACAGTCCTGTGACAGATGATACCTAGGTCCAGTTCCTTTATGTATAAAAGGGTTTCTCTTAATTTTCCAATCCTGAGAAAAAAACCCAGGCACTGTTAATATTTGAATGCCAGTGGGTGCCTCGCGGTAAAACCCGCGAGGTCTGAGGTAAAAAAAACAAGGCAACTGTCTCTAATTCAATGGTTCCCACAAGAATTTGGTAAGAAAATACAGGCACCAGCGAAATTAAGCACCCTCGATAAATTTAACATTCAAAATGAACAGTCGTGGTAAAAATAAAGTCAAAATAGCGTGGTTGCGCTAAAAATAAAAAATGAGTGCGGCACTAACAGATTTGAAATAATTTCACTCAGCACACTATTAAAACAAAAATATGAGGAAAACTTCACCCATATAAGCACTAGGAGGCTGTCAACAAGGAAAGCTGAGAGACACCTTAGGGGCAATGTTGCTCAGTCCAGTGGAGAAAAAATTCTGAAGCCTTCAGCAGCTGTCACTCAGCTCACTACCCTTCCTGTTTTCTGATTGGCTATGGCTCTAAGCTCATTTAAATTTCTCTTAAAGGCACACCTCTGGGGCAGTTGCACCTATCCAGCAAACTGCTAAAGTTGCTGATGTTAAAGGACTCCTGGCTAAGAAGTCCCGAGCAGGGTGAAACTGCCCAACCCAAAATGATCGGGCAAAGGAGGATATAGCATCCGCCCAGTCTGCTGGAAGCCGAGCCCTGGCTCTGTAAGAGTAGAGCTCTGCCCTGATGAAGTGTATCACCTGCAAGGGTATGAGTTCTGACCTGGTCTGGTTGATCAGGAGGTCAAGGGACAAGCAGGTCTGGAGGGCCTGGTCCCTGGAACACTCCACCTCCTCCCTGGAGGAACCTGCTATAAGTTAGTCATCTAGGTAGGTGTACACCCAGACCTCTTGACACCTCAGGTAGGCTGCCACCTCTGCAATACATTTGGTTAAGACCCTGGGAGCTGAGTATAGGCCAAAGGGCATGGCCTGGAACTCGCAGAGAATCTCCTCCACACGGAACTGGAGGAACTGGCGGTGGGATAGATGGATTAGGATGTGGAAAAATGCATCCTTGTGCTGGGTATTTACCATGAAGATCGAGATCCAAAGCCAAGCCCTGCAGCCAATGGCCACCATGGCAGCCATGAACCGGGAGCAGGAGTCACCGATGTCCATGGCTGTCTGGAGCTGCTGCTTAGCCATCATTCTGCCCTGGTCCCGGACCTGTTTGACCATGGTCTGTAAGTCAGTCAGAAGCTGAGGGAGCACCTCATCTAGGGTGCCTAAGAGGGCATGAATGAAGTGGGTCATTAAAAGGGCTGAACTCACTTGCCGAAGACCGAGGGAAGAGGCCACATAGACTTTCTTGGCCATATGAACCAATTTCTTGGATTCCTGGTTGGAAGGCTTATCCACGTCTCCTACATTGCCAGTATACCAAAAGACTGAGTTGGCCACCAGACCCTCGGCTGAGGGATGTTCAGTGAAACCCGACAGGGAACTGGAAGGGACCGCATACTTGTGGGCCATCAGAGCTGACAGCGCAGGGCAACAGGCAGGGTGCTGCCAAAGCTCCAGAGTGGGACCAAAAATGGCCAGAGTGACTGGAAGGCCTCCCAAGGGGAGTCACCCTGGTCAAGAATCTTGGTCATGGGGTATTTAGCCTATTTCTGAATGGGCTCCATCTGGAGACCTGTAGATTCTGAGATGAAGCAGAGCAGGCCCGCGAAAGAAGTGGGACCATGCTCAGTGGACAAATCCTGTCCTGACTTGATATCCACCAGATGGGAATGGAGGGAGAAGCCCTCAGACTCTGAGGATTTGTCGAATAGTGGTCGACTGACATAGTTCCTGCTGACCCTACAGGGTCTGTTGGGAGTAACGGTGACCAACAGCTGATGAGGTAGTCAGGGAGCGGTATGGGCATCCTTAGGAGGGAGACCCTCCTTCAGCTGCTTAGACGGTGGCTCAACCTGCATGGGTGGAGAGGCTGGGATAGGCCGAGCCTGGACCGGCTGAGCATGGGCAGACTGAGGCTTTGGTTGCGAGAGCCATGTGATAGCCAGGGTGGGGTCCGGAACCAGCTTAACCCCGGTAAACATGAGCTGATGCCACATGAGCTCCTCATAGCACTGACACATTTTGTGGCAGAGCCTCTCCTCATCCGAGGAAGATGAAGAAGAGGAGGAGTAGTGATGATGTCGCTTGCCTGAATGGTGAGAGCAGCAACACCAATGCCGATGTGGGCTGCTTGACTTGGGGCTTCGGGATTGAGACCTCGACCATCATAAATGCCAACAGTGGGCTGGCCCAGTGGCATAGAGGGTTGAGGCGCTGGCACCTTACCTCGACCCACGCTGGCGACCCGGGTTCAGGAACAGACTCGGGACGCCGGGGATCGGCAGGTGGCAGAGAGGATTGAGCATTCGGAGAACTGCTCTCCTCTCCAGGAGTGGGATCAGGGGATGCATCGCTTGGCAGTGGCCCCCAGTGGAGACTGGAGGCACTACCTGAGCATGCACTAATGGGGATACCGAAAACCGGGGAACATGGCACCTGATGTGAGCAACTTGATGGCCGTCCGCAGTTTTGCTGTGGCACCCGCCTGGATCTGTGTTCCATGGGGAGTTGAGGGATCCCTGTGGCCCCACTGCGGAGAGGAAGCTGCAGCTGTCTGGGTGCCCATGGCAGAGGCAGTCGCCGGCTGGATGTCCCCGAGAAGGGGAGCAGGTCAGGCGGCCAAAGGAGGAAGAATAGTCCAAAAAAGAATAAATAAATGCCAACAGTGGGTTTCAGAGGGAGCCGGCGAAGGCCAAGGATCCTCTGGGATTACCGGATCCCAAGGGTATGGACCGGATCAGCAGGCTGGTTCGACCCAACCTAAGAGGTGATAGGCAGGACCAGAGTCCTAGAGAGAGAGGTATCAGCCTCATCTGGTGACAGTGTGTCGACCGGGTCGAGAAAAATCCCGGGTTGGTTGATGGGCATCTCAAACAACTGGCCCGATAGGGAGATCATGGAGCCAGCGGCCCTGGCCGAAGGATTGACCATAGTCGAAACCTCCAAAGAAGCGTGAGAATCTGAGGCCCAAGAACGCTTGTGATCCCACGATCGATGGTGAGACTTCTTTTTTAGTCTCCTTCTTTGAAGATTTGGATTTTATGCCCTTAGAAGGGATTTACTATAGTGCTGCGACAGCACTCGCACAGACATTCCCCACAGCGACAGACACAATGCCTAGTGTTGGCACTGTGCCGTCAAGGATGTCGGTGTGTTTCCATTGGGGGGCTGTGCCCCCTGAACCACCCATTTAGAGGGCTCCACTGCCCACCCCACTCTGGTCTCTAAATATCTAATTCCAAGTCAGAGTTGGACTGGGAAGGGGGTGCAACACCGGGAGCTGCACTGCCGGTGTCTTCCTTGCACCAGCACAGCGACTCGCCGCAGACAGGTGAAATCTGTTGCTGTGCTGGTGTTTGCAGTAGAGGAGTTGACCTTGCATTGGCACACCCCTTAGAAGTGTCCTACCCAAAGGTGGGAAGGGACTGGCACAAATCAGGAAATGCCCCTGTGAAAGTTGCACTGAAATGGCACAAAGGCTGAATCCGAAGAGGCATGCTCTGCAGCCTGAGCCGCGGCCCCTTCAAAAGCCACTAGTTGTTCAGCAGACACTGCAGTCGCGGAGACCACCCAACGGGTGTCTTTCAATTTAATGGGGGGATCCCATTCATCTGGGTGCTCTAGGAAAAGCCAAGCGTGCCAGTCTTCCAAAATTGGAGGATGCAGAAAATGACACAGACCACATGCCTGGGGATCGTGTTCATGGCCTAGGCAGTAGACGCACGTAGTGTGAGGGTCCGTCCGGGACATCTTCAGCCCACAGTCACACTTCTTGAAGCCCAGTGCCAACTTTGAGTCATCCATAACCTAGATTCCAATGAAACTGGCTGAAGATGAAGAATTTAACAAAATCACAAAAGTTTGAAGCAAAGGGCCTACTCAGCACAGAGTGGTAAGGAGGGAACCTTCTTCTTCTTCTTCCAGAGGAAAGGAAGATCTGATATCATGGGGCAGCCCGACTGAGTTACCACCTGGGTGGGTGGGTGAGAAGTCAGCTTGAAGACATCCAACAAGTCTTTTTTTTTTTTTTGTGAACTTTATGCCCCCATTCACTGGTCCTATAGGACCTCTCTCCAGTGGTAACGCCCACTCACCAGCTTTCTCCTGCTCGCCGAGATCCCCCATCTGTACCTCCATGCCAGCATGCTCCTGTATCCTCACCCCTGACTCACCAACCTCCCAACTCTGAGTCTCCCAGGTGGGACTGCAAACTCCTCCAGCACTCTTATCTATAATCTAGTGGGTGGCCGGAGGGAGGGCAGGAGCTGTAGAACGGCAGGGCGGATCCGGCACTGAGCATGGCTGCTGGTCGTGGGTCCCCACCATCGTCTTCCTGGGTGCCAGGGCTTTCCCTTTTTCCAGTGGGAAAAGTGTGGATGTGCAATGATGCCCTGCATGCAAAGTGACGGGTGTGCTCCCGCACCCATGCGTTAGGTGTCTGCTGATACCCCCATCCCCTGCTAGAGGGCATCGCAAGTTGCACTGCCCCCAGTCTCCACTCAGAGCCGTTGGTACTGCAGTGTACTCACCCACCCCCAAGAGAGGAGAGCAGTCCTCTGGATGCTCAATCCTCTCCTGCCACTGTCAACCCCCAATGACTTGAGTTTGTTCCCAAACCCAGGTTGCCATTGTGGCACGAGGTGTGGCGTCCAGTGCCTAAACCCTCAGCGCCACCGGACCATACGGATGGCAAGTCTTAAAGGGAAAGGAACACTGCCAGAAGTATAGCTAGGTACATCATAGCCACATCCCGAGAACAAAGATTTTTTTTTCATTTTTGTAGTTACTTGGAGTCCTGCCTTAATATGTTTAACTTGTTCTTGAGTGCTACAGTACCTGTTTGCTTCTCACAGCAGCTACTTTGCTTATTTAGGCTCTGGAACTTCATACAGCTTTCCAGCCCATTTACTCCCAAGGTTTTTGTAAGCAATAAGACACGAGAGGGTGTGCATTAAACATTTCTAATGCATGGCCAGGGGCATAGTGAGGCATGAGGCCACAGGCCAAGTGCCTTCAGCCCCTGGCCGTGCGTTAGACATGTCTAATGCACACCCCCGGAGTGTCGTACTGTGCTTATAAAATGGGCATCTGTGTTCTTCATATATATAATAGTCAAAATTTTTATGTTTATATAGAAAAACATTTAAATCTTAAATGGATTTCAACGTGAAATAATGCCTCCGCCTCTAACAGATACCTGATTTTTTTTGTCCTTAAGACATTTGGCCTAGTGGTGCAACCATAGCTGTAGCTCCCCAGCACTAAACCCCACACAAACTCAGATGCAGCCCCCCACCCCCATTCACACAGTGTATGTTTATTTTATTTTAAAGAAAGTATAGTCAAAGTTTTATTTGTTGAGGTGAAAGCAAGTGAGCGACCGTGCATTAAGTGAGCAGAGTGAGACAGTCAATGGCTGAGCTGGAGGAAATGTGTGATCACGCTGCAGCGTAAGGAGCGCTGGCAAGGTAACCAGACCATCTGAATAGAAGTCATCAACAGTCAAATATTTCTTTATAACCATGAGTTCACACTTAGAGACTGAATATCCACTAAGGCAGTGCATTTCATGAACAGAGAGTGCTTATGTTAACTACCACTGACTCAACCGGTTTCACTCTAAGCTTTGTCATGCGTGAAACCGGCCGAGTTGCCTGCGGTTTACATTAGCACTCTCTGTTTCTGAAATGTACTGCTGTGGCAGATATTCAGTCTGGAAGTGAGTTTTATCTCACTAAATTAATAAAATGTGAGTTACTTTTTACACCATAGCTCAGTGCCAGCTTATTTTGTTGTGGGTCTGACTGCATAGTATTTACGAACGTAGAGTATAGCCACAGCTATGGTTTTGATGTTTTTTAAACAACCCTGAAAATGTACATCACTCCTGAACTGTTTTTTTTTTTTTTTTTTTTAATCAGAATCCTGATTCATTTGATTGCTGTGCAGTGTGTGTGTGCCCTGGTCAGTAGTATCAGTAACGAAAATATAAGTGGTGAGAAAAAATGGCGGTCAATTTAAAAAATGAACATTTCATTTGCTGCTTAATACATTTTTTACCTGCAACTGTGGTTACCTGAACTTGTTGCTAGTTGTGCATTAGACACTTCTAATGCGCAGCTAGCATCCAATCAAAATACAGGATTTTCATCGTCCATTTTATAATTATCCTTATCCTATTTACATGTTTCTTTAGAGTGAAATGCTGGTGCAGCTGTTTAAAGAATAACTTCATTTATGTGTCCTGCAACACCGTCACTTGCTCCTGCACCGACTACTTTGCTTATTTAGGCCGTTGAACTTCATACAGATTTCCAAACCCTCCACCCCCAAGGTTTTATTTCATCCTTATCCTATTTATATGCTTCTTTAGAGTGAAGTGTTGGCGCTGATGTTCAAGACTCTGTGTGCACAACTGCAGAACTGCCCTCCCAAAATGCCTCCAGCCTGCAAAAGCCTAGTCATGTCTCCAAGGGAAGGGGAACCAAGATCGAGATGGACTCAAAATCTCTCAGTACTTACCATATGGACAGGCACACTGCAGAAAAAGAGAAAGGAATACAGCATCACAGCTGTCATGAATAAACTGAGTCATCTTTCTAAGGTCTGAGATGAGCTGCGTACAAATGCAGTGTGACGGGTTCTCTACATTGAGACACTGTCTATACGTTTATTTGCAGTGGGCTATTGCACACAGAGTTGTGGTGTTCTTCCTCAAGCATCTCATTACCTTTTGGTGTGAGGCTGCCTCTTCTTACAAAGTAACAAGTGCGTGTATACATCATTGTGACATCAGAAGCAGGGAATGGTACTCCCTGATGCACACTTGGCTACACCCCCTGACGCTTCCCAACACATGCCGCCAGGGTATTTTGGGATGGCAAAACCTTGGCGCAGACACATGGGGTACCTTTAGCTAATGTCTGATGTGGTGGGAGGATGGTGAACCTCAATCAAAATTGTCCTCAGACTTCTCAGATTGGAAATTGTTACCGTAGACATGCATTGGTTATACAGGAAAAACAGCAATTCAGTTTCCATAAAAAACTATAACAGAATGAGTGTTTATTCTTATACCAAACAATCATAAATACCTTCCAACAATTTCAAAAAAAAAATCATTTATCATATTTTATAATGCTTGAAATTATATTTCCAAAGTTTTAATGTCTGAACTGTTAGAATAGAAACTTAAGTTCTTTTAATGAAAGCTTGGAGCATGATCAGCATGAAAAGAACCCACGATCCGATCAACATGAATAGATCCCATGATCAGATCGACAATTTTTAAAGCGGGTAGCAGTTTTGTATGGCTGCTAAAACCAAGCACTGGTCATTAACAGAAACTCCCCCTCACTGCCAAGCATCCCCCCACCCTCTGGTTCTTCACTTCACTTCATTCCCTGGTCCGTTCAGACAAAGTCCCTCCCACTGCCAAGTACTCCCCACCTTCTGGTTCTTCCCTCCATGTCCCGGTCCATTCAAACTCCCTCCCACTGCCAAGTATCCCCCTAGTTCCCGATTCTTCCTTCCGTGCCCTGGTCCATTCACACTGCGACAGGGTGACCCCTGTCATAGTGTACACCTCGGGATAAATTTAAACCCCTTCCCCAAGCAGTTCATATGTCTTGTATAATGTCTAACATGCTGGTTGGCTGGTTATAAATGAAGTGCTGAAGTGCTTATTTGGCTTTCTATGCATATTAACCAAAAAACTAACTAGAAACTAGTCAAACACTCAAATAATATTGAACTTGTATATTGTTTTCTTCTCAGGGTTTTGGCCATTAAACAAAATGAGAGGGCAGTCTTGATAGAAGAATAACAAAAGTTTATGTCTGCTTTTTCTAGATAGTAGCAGCCCCCTTATAAGTAAGGATTAAGCCACTCGAAAGGATGGGTCTATTGTGGAATTAATCCATGGTTGGGGGCATTGTGTCTGAGGCAGAAGGCCGAGTGCCTCCAACCACCCAAAAATGGATTCATTCCACAATAGACCCATACTTTCGAGTGGCTTAACCTCCTTGTAACATGGCTTTGACTGTGTTACTACTCTTTGTTCAATAAGTCACAAGAGAAACAGTACATTTTGCAATATTTTTTTTTAAACAGCAATGAAAGACGCTGCACAAACAGTGAGAAAAATTTAAACATTCCTATTACTAATATCACAGGGGTTACATATTGCCTGCTGAAATGTCCTCATTAGTAGCTTTCAACTTGCTAATATGTATATTGATCACAAAAGTTTCTAAACTAGTTTGGTTTCCTTGCCTCTAACACTCAATGTCACTGCCTCTCCTAAGTAACTGCCTCCTCATTTTACCCTAGTCGAAGGTAACCTGTAACCTCCATCAGAGCTCCACTTTTTTGGCACCATTTTCCCCCACTCTCACCCCTTACCCCCCCCCCACACCACACTGCCTCACCCACTCCCTCCCCTCTCTAATGGCACTTTCAGATATCGGGCCCTGCAGCCCACCCACCTCTACCCACAGACAATGGCCCTTTAGTCTGCCTACTTCTTCCTGACTCCCTCCTACCCTATACTAACTATATACTGTTCACTCTGAAACTTGTCTGAAGCTGGCCTATGTTGTCTCTCTCCATATTTGGCAGTACAATAAATGCTTAAGACATCTTTGTGTTTTTAAGACTGTAACCATTGTTGACCTTTGTATGTATGTTACCCTACGTCCTTTAACATGGAACCTTTGTAAATGAGCAGTTCCTGCTCAAAGGTATTTGTAATCCTAGAGTTTAATAAAATAAATTGAATAAATAAATAAATAAAAACTCACATTTATTTATCTATCATGCTAGCAAATACTGCAGTTTCAATCATGCTGTGCTGCATTGTGGGATAGGTTCTTTTGTATTTCCGTGAAGGCACAACATTAGAGAGGAAGTAACAAAATGCCAATATCAACACTGCTATTATTTTAAACATACTGTAGCTCTACAACATTTTTAACATATTAAACATTTTTTCCCATTGCAAATATCCCTGAACGTGTGGATTTACAACATTTTTAACATTGTACTCATTTTCTGCAGTACGATACATCCCAGGCAGTGTGGATTTACACAGATTTTCAATGCTGGAAAACAGATGGCATGTCTAAGTTTAATTTGCTTAAATTAAACAGGTGCCAGTTGCTGCTCATTCTAGGATTTACTTCTCATGCTGCTGTGTTGTTCTCTGTTGCTGTTTCAGAATCTTGTCCGTCACTCATGATGGTGCTTTCAGTTTGGGACACCGGGATTTTGCTATCACATTCGGTACTCCCTACTTTTGAGTTTGAACATGATGGGGATGGCGATTTGGGAATAGCTATTTCCGTTACTATTTCTTTACTTGTTTGAGCTTGCACTCCATGTTGATTTTTGCCTTTGATGTCACTGACCGCTGGGCAGGTAGGTGGGGCAGGCAAAAATATTTGCATAATACTTTAGACAGACCTATGGATAACTGAAGTACAACATCAGAAACCATGATCTACTTGGGATTTAGATCATGGTTTCAGATGTACCAGCTGGTATGTTTTAGCCAATACTACTGTTGTATTCTGCTGTTCTGATTTATGCCATGTTACAAGATACATTTTGCAGCAGACAGCATGAGGTAATTTGACCCTGCAGGAGAGTCTGACCTTTAACAATCTTGTAAACAAGTTATTTAATGTTCTCCAGGTGCCAAATAACTGTTCTATGTGGTGCAGCAGTGGCCCCTAGTGGCTAATTTTATGTTGTATTTGCTGTTAATCAAAAGGCAGGGGGAACTGTTTTTTCCAACTTCTAGTGAGCTTATAAAATGCCTTACCTCAGTGCTGAGAGAGGATAGTAGAGATGTCAGTTGGATACTGACTGAGAAAGGTGGAAGACCTCCTGGTAGTGTGTACTTTCTCACTGTTTGAGTCATGCTGGACTGAAGAAAAGCCTTGGAAACTGTTGAAGCCAAGCAGTTGTCTGACTTACCATTTTGCTTTCTGTATATTTTACTTGCTGGAAATAAAATGATAAATGCAACTACGCGTTTTTTTATGCATCTGACTTGTGGTCTGCCTGAAATTGTGTTATCCTAAACCCCCGTCCGGTGACATACACAAACTTCCTCCCAATGCTTAGTAGCCTCCCACCTCCTGGTTCTTCCCTCCTTTCCCAGTCTGCTCCCTCTAGGTCTCCTGAAATAAGGAAAACCATCCATCTGCTGTCTCCTCAACCCCCACCCAACCCCCCACTCAGCACCCACCACCCCTCACCCCTCACTCACTTAGATGTGCTCTAGCACCATAGATCCAGTCTCCGACCTGAAACACATCGTCCTCCTCCTGGAAAGACGCAGCATAGCTATCCCTTCTCAGATTAATGCATTAGCAGCCATTTTGGCTCTGACCACAGCTTGTTTTAGATGCACATATTTTATACACTACATGATAATAGTTTTTGAATGTCACTGGGCAGAGTGTATTTAAGATGAGATGTCACTCACAGACTTTTGATGAAGCTCTTTATGGGTGAAGCACAGGGGCATTTGTTTTGGCCCTCAGTGTAGTTCACCAGTTTGGATTACTGGCTGTATCTGTGGAATTCCCACAGTATGAGTGAATAAACACATTATTGATTGCTGTACACTCAGTTGTCAAGTGTGATTCTTTCAGTGACTCTCCCTTACACCCTACCCTTAGTCCCAGCTTGCAGTACTCTCTCTTACACCCTACCCTTAGTCCCAGCTTGCAGTAGGGCAAACTTTCTTGAACCTTCCAGTGCAAAAGAAATAACACTGTTAGTGACGCTCAGCACAAGTGTGACCTCCAGCCAGAGGAACTTGACAGCCTGCTGGAGGATTTCTTTACTCCCCCTTCACTTGTCGGCTACACCTAGGGCACTACCTACACCTTCCATGAATCTGCAGGCCATGTTTCTCAGGGCTTGTCCTGGGTAAAGGATACTGAGGATCCAGAGGGAGTCCTCACAGTTACCACAGTTCTGAATAGCTTTAGATCATCTCCCACACAGTTTAGTCACTTTTGTCTCATTGGTGACACTGATTTACAACAGACTGGCAGGGGCTCTGAAAATCCCAGTTCAAATGTCCCAGTTACTCACCGACCAGGTGCCAGATGCTGTTCCTTGCTGTACCCCCATCAGGAGGGGTTTTGTTTAGGATGGCCTCTGCGACTTCAATGGAGGATTTGGGTGGTTTTCCTCTCAGGAGAAATCTGGGATGCTGTCCTTCTCCCACAGCAATCTGACTGGATTTCTCATTCAGTTCAAAACTGAACTGCCAGCTCACAGCATAGCCTCTCAGAATGCTCACACTTCAACATTCCTAGGTGACTTGTGCTGCTGCAGAGAGTTCCAAGCAGGAAATCTTTGGCGCCTGGCTCACACCAGCTTGGAAAAACTGCAGGATTTAACCAATGGTGCCCTGTGGCATGCAGCACACTAACAGTAACCCCAAGGGGTAGGGGTTATGGAGGTTACACAGGGGATCAAGGTGCAGGGCTGGGCAGGCAGTAGCTTGACTGGACTGGAGGCAAGGGTGTAGATGTGCAAATTTATTTCTGAGGGGCGGCATTTTTCCTTACCAGAACTGCACCACTTGTGCCACCTTCTGATTTTATCATTTGGCTTTTGTACTCTATGTAAGCAAGTCATTATGCAAATGCATACAACTGGGTGCTTCTTTAGTTTTTAACACAGATTTGGGGTATGGGTCTGTAGGGTAATGAACAGCAGGAGTAGATATACCAATGCAAAGTAACAAATAGGGTCATATAAACTGTAGGACTGGAGGCAATAAACAGTATAAGACTTGAGCCGGGGCCACCATACAAGGTCACGACACACAAATATTTTCCTTCCTACGCTCCTGACAGGATGAGGGCAGGCTGAGGTGGGCCTGGGTCCCCGGGTTCATTAGCTGAGGGATAAAAGTTTAACCAATCCCAGTCTTGCAAATGGTACTGTAGTTAAAGCTAATGTGTGGGGAGATGGAGCCCGGAACTGCTGCAGAGTTTGTGCTGTGCATGGTAGCCCCTCAGAGTGGGAGCATAACTCACAACTCTCTCACATTTAGGGACATCTGTCATTATGCCACTAAGATTAGATCAGATTAGACACTAAAGCAGAAAACAATAATACTCTGTAAAAAGAGTTTAAACTTTGTACAATTAGTTTCCAAGGTGTTCTGAACTTGAATCCTTATTTTTGATGATTTGTCCCATCTTATGAGCAACGTTCCCTCTAATTTGTTTGTGACAAAGTGGGCGGAAGTCATATGAGTGCATGCAGCACTGTATGTAAGCAAAAAAATAAAAATACACAAGTAAATCCTACAGAGAATACATGGGTTGGTGTGTGAAACCAGAATTATATGTACATCAGAGGTAAGTGATGCTACATAAACCCCGAGAATGAAGCTTGAGGGTTTATAAAAGCATCACACACACCGAGGGTGCGAATAAAATTCTGGGCTACACCCATCCCTGTTTTTTTTTTCTTTAAATTACTAGGTTGCATTTTAATTGAATAGGGGGACTATACCACATGGTTTAGAAAGGAATACTTAATTAACAGGTCCAGATTACACACGGCCAGTTGTAATGCATAATTACAACATTGTTATGTGTAAATAAATAATGCCAGCCAGTAATTATATATAGAATAATGTATGGGGTGGTGTGTTTAATGAGATTTTAACCCCCCCCCCCGAGGTGTTGCATGCCACATCAACCCTTAGAGCGAAGCTCAATGGGTTTATTTAAGCATCCAATACCGGGGGGGGGGGTGTAAAATCTCGAGTTAAACACACCACCCCATGCATTATTTTATATAATTGCTGGGGAGCATTTTCTCACCACAGCAGTTATATAAAATAAAACAGCCGCAGTCCAGTGTGGATGAAGAGCAATCCGCTGTCCGTCTGTGGCTGAGTGGCTGCTGAAACCTTTTTACTTTATGGTGGCTGAGCGAGCAAAGTGAGTAGCTGAAAGGTAATTTTCTTTTTTTTTTTTTCATTAACTTACTGCTGAATGATACTGGTGGTGTCCTACGGCAAAGTGTTCGGTGCCCCATAAGTGGAGAGCAGAGAGCAGACGCAGGCACATGCGTGGAGTGTTGGAAACCCATCGCGTGTTCACCATTACAACCCTCGGGTTATAACGGTGAATTAGAACCCGGTTTCCAATGGGAGAAAACGCTCCCCAGTTATTATATAGAAATGAAACAAAGCATGAATAAACAGTACACTGCATACAACTAACATTTACTTTCAAAATGAGAAAAGCTTACTTTCTGTATTGGCAGTGTGTATAACAAGACTCTGCTAAGTTGCTTATATTGCTGATCCCCCCCCATACTTCATCGGTTTATACCACACTAAATATGACATCCCCTATGATCATGACCAGCTACTCACCTTCTGCCAAGCATGTTACTACCGATGTCACATGAGTTATAATATTAATGAGGAATGAAGAGGAATAGCACTGGATATGTCAGTCCCCAAGTAGAATTATGTTTTGCACTCACATCTAATACTATCAAGTAGAAAACAGTTGCATTATGAAAAGAAAATAGACAGCTATTTTAAGAATAAAAAGTAATAACTAGCTGTCTTTGGTTTTGTCTCTATTAGCTGTTAATCATACAATTTAAAACAATGCAAATATCTGCCTTTTATAGTTTTTTTTAAATAGAGAATAAAGGATGGGGAATAGGGTGTTATGAGAATTTAATGCACACCTGAGTTGTGGGATGCTACATAAACCCCGAGGGCGAAGCCCAAGCATCCCACAATGAGGGTGTGCATAAAATTCTCGTAGCAACCCCTTCCTCAATCTTTTATTTTTTATAATACACTGGGCCACAAATGTTTTTCTACTTACAGTCTGGTCTGATCACACTTTGAATGCAGGGCTCCGTTCCAGCTTAATGTTCACTCCCGTGATCGGCAAACAGCAGGATCAACCTGATATACAAAAAAACTATGCAGTGGTGCCCTGAAAACATTGCAGAAGCAATAAGATACAGCTTTTAAAAGCTGTGAAAGGTAGGATCAACCAGATATTTAACAGATGAGTCATGTTGTGGTGGCTCCGCGGTAAGCGAGAGACGGAGCCGCCATGTTTTTTGAACTGTTAGCCCGCCCACAAGGAGGACAAGAGCCAATGAGGGAGTGGCATACTCTGATTGACAAGGCTCGTGAATGCCATAACAACCAGCCGGTTGTTACAGGAAATATCAACTAGTCCAGCCCATAGGAAAAAATTATGACCAGTTATTATATGGCAATACCAGATTTTCTTTTCCAGTTGCTAGAAACCTAGTATGATAGCACAATATAGTTTCAGAGTATTGTGACGATGGTAAGGTCCAAGATGTCTGCCTCTACTACTGCCTAACAGCAGTGACATTCTCAATTTGGCATACATCCAAGCTTAGCAGCTAGAATATCTCATCTACTCATGATGTGTAACCCCCAAAGCCATTCTCCCTCAGGAATCTGTTTAATTCTGCTCTAAAAACCTGAACACTTCTAGTTTTCAGAACCTTCTTTGTTAGGCTATTCCACAGGTTAACCACCCTCTATCTGAGGTAATGGGTTCTAAAGTTTCTCTTTATTTTTGCCTCAGTCTGAGGCCATGCCTTCTAGTTCTGCTTTCACTAACCAGCTCAAACATCTCTTGATACCCCACTCTGTCTATCCTCTTTAGTATTCACAAAACTGAGATCATGACCCCTCACATCCTTCTCTGTTCTAAGGTAAATCATTTGAGAATATACAATCTCTCCTCATACCGTAGCGCTTGCTTCATAAGTGACTATTTACTTCAAAGCCCTTTGTTCAGGGAACCCTCTCGATCTGTTTGTTTTCTGTACAGCAGACATACAAGAGATTGAGAGGGCTCAGAAACTTTCTCCCATCCATGCATAGTCAATAAGTTAGTTATGCACTTTTTAATTTATCTTTTAGTAGGTATGCCACATGCTTGTTTTCCTCTCTCCTAACTGCAGATAACTTTCCCTCCTTTACACGTTCTACCACAGCCAGATCACCCTCCCTTTCTTCAACTTCAGAAGTAAATGGTTTGATACCTTTTATTGGACCAATCTATGTTCTATGTTGGTTGAATAAACGGTATCAAATCATTTGCTTCTGGATCTGTTCTTACAAGGACCAATACGACAACTAATCTATTTTTGTATAGCGCCCTTCCTTCAGAAATCAGTTACGGGGATGAGAAAGTGTACCAAGCCTGACAAATTCAGAAAGCCCATGAAAAGATCTTTCACGTGAGGTATTGGGCTTACATGTAGGTGTCAGCAATTCAGAGATAAAAATTTTTAAATCATTCACAAAATAAATAACTGGATCTTGAGATAGGCTATTTTGTCAACTCAAGTGACATCACTTTCTGTCACAAGAGTTCATGAAATGTCTGCTGCCTTGATTTAACTTACAAATGATTTAGGCATTTCTATTTCCAGATTGCTAGCACTTAGGAACATAGAAGCATAGAAGATGACGGCAGATAAGGACCGCAAGGCCCTCCAGTCTGCCCATTTTTTCTACCTTATGAATGTGCTATAGGCCTTTACTCTGTCAATGGCCTATCTATTCATACGCATCTGTATTGCTCCCTTATGCCTGTCCCATGCCTGTTTGAAGCCCTGCACTGAATTCATATCCACCACTTCTTGAGGTAGGCCGTTCCATGCATCCACCACCCTTTCTGTGAAAAAGAACTTCCTCACATTACCCCTTAATCGCCCCTCTAATCTCATGCTGTGTCCTCTTGTCCTGCTATTTTTATATTGAAACATGTTAGACTCTTTCACCTTGTTAATGCCCTTAAGATGTTTGAATGTTTCGATCATATCACCTCTCTCCCTCCTTTGCTCTAGGGTATACATATTGAGCTCTGTTAATCTGTCCTCATATGTTTCTGATGCAGTCCCTGCACCATTTTGGTTGCCCTTCTCTGGACTGCCTCCATTTTGTTGATGTCAGTACTTCAGATGGGGCCTAACCAGTGTCTTGTAAAGAGGGATTATTACCTCCCTCTTACGACTTGCGATACCCCTACTAATACACCCCAACATCCCCCTAGCCTTACTTACTGCTTTAGTGGTCTGCTTGGATGATTTCAGGTCATCTGTGATGATGATGCCCAAGTCTCTTTCTTCCCTTGTGATTCTCAGCAACTCCCCTCCCAACATATAGGTGGCTTCAGGGTTTCTCTTCCCTACGTGCATGATCTTGCATTTCTTTGCGTTAAACCCCAGTTGCCACTCTTCTGACCATTTTGCCAGTTTATCCAGATCTCTTCTCATTGTGCCCACCCCTTCTGGGGTGGGCAGAATGAGAAGTAACTCACAAGTAACTTAAGCCAAATCACTCGTGACAAGCTCTTGTCACTGGCTTTCTGAACTTGCATGGCCTGGCAAACTTTCCTTCACCTTTAAATGTTATTATACATCACTCTTAGTCAGTCAGGACTGTTTATTTCTAAACTTTCCAGGTACTTTTATAACCATAAGAGGGCGCCTCATGAACATAGTTCTAAAATTCTGAAGTTCAAGTTCAGTTGACACAGTCCATTTCCCATAAAGGGGATTCTGTGATATTCTACAAAGCAAAACAATTTTAATTTAAAACAATTCAAACAGAGTTCTTTAATAAGATTTATAATATGTTGTTTGTACAGTTCCTATGTCACTTATGGTTATGAGAGTTTCTTCTCACATCCTTTGTGTGCTAGAACTACTCAGCTTCACTTCACAGTTCTCTCACCTAAAGATTTCAAGAGTGCACTCTCATAGCCGTAAAGGGCACAGTAACTGAACATATAAACACATAATGTGATCCTTAGATGACTAGATAACATTACGCAGTCAGTTTACAATAACGTGATATAACAATGCAACAGCCTCAGCAGTGTCCCTCAAATGAGGAAGTTCTTTAAGGTCCTTTAACAGAAGGGAGTGTTAGACTGTGGTTAACGCACCAGCTGAGGAGATAGGAAATAACATGTTGAAACCCTACTATTTTATTTAGAATTTTACACACTGTGATAGACAAATTGGGGTGAAACCTAATTTACAAGACGTGAGACCAATGCAGTAGCAGAATCCTTATTTAACGGTTAAAGAGCTACAAGGAATTAGAATTTACAACATTAGTTAATACATATTTACAAAGAGCAGCATCATATAACAACAGTATATGCAGATGTAGAGAGGTACCCTAATAAATGGGGGAACATAGGAAAGAAAGGCCTAGCAGTAACGAAGGACTTTGTGTTTAAACATGGCCCCATTGAAGGATTTGAAGTTTTTGAACTTTCACTTAATTTAGTGGCACATTCCAGGTTGTCTAATTAGTCTGAGGGCACAGCTGGTGTTTCCATGTTGGTTTGACTATGTGGTGGCTTAGACAGCCTGGAAGGAAGCCATGTACACTTTTAAATACTGTAGCTGCCCACTTGAGCTCCTTTCTTATCCCAGCAATGGGACTCCTACATATACAATAGGATTCTATACACTAAGAAATGGCTTGTTCTTTTGTTGCTTCCTAATGCAGATCTTAACATGCTATAGTAAGCAATAGAGATTTCACATCAAGCTGTGGTGTTTGCAGATAGAAAATGTCAATACTGTACTACAGTAATGATAAGTATGATCTCTTTAGCGGCTAGTGAGGTTTTCTTTTGTTGAGAATAATGCACTGTTTGTTACAACAGAGGACCCCAAAGCTTGGTGTGTATTTCTGAAAGATGTAATTATGTGCTCCATATAGGAAACTTTAGTGCTGGGCCAGAAACCCAATTATTTAAAAATACTGTATATTTTCCTGCAGCGGTTCTGTTGATATAATGGCTTACAACGAGTGCCACTTCGAGACAAATATTCACTGCCTGATATTTAACAAGTTACTTAACTTCCCAGAACTACAGTCTATCCACCTGTGGAAATGGGTAGAAGCAGGGCTACTTTGAAAACCAGATACTTTTAAACTGGGCTTTCTGGGTAAATAAAATGTCAAAATAGTACAGTACTCCCAGTTTGATCACAGTAAGTTCACCAGTCTTCATCCCTCCAGAGTGTTCAGCAGCTCTACTTTTAATAAGGAGATACAAACTCTGAGAACCTCCATTTCTTATGGAGCCCCCTCATTATCATTTAACCATCTACCAAGCCTCTGGCAGCAACAAGAATATTTGGCTTTTGGAAGAATTTTCCAATTCGTTATTACCTCTAGCAGTCCCAACAGCATGAATAGACTGCACATGTGAGGCCAACCAGCAAAGATACTGAAATGAGTAATAAACCGCTCTGCTCAGCCCTGTAAGAAGAAGAAAGTTAAAGGAAAACTACATGCAAAAGTTACAAAAACACATGTGTAACCCCCTTGTTACCCGGGGTTACTAGAGTCCTAGTAAGACCTAGTGGTAGGCAGGGAAGGCAGCTTGTGAAACTCCAGTTAAATGGATTTCACACTGTCTCACACTGTTCTCAGTCTCAGCTGAGACTGAGGGGATGACATCACCAATAGAACTATCGCAGCTGCATGAGCCACAATGGAATCTGCAGCAAGGAAGTTGGAATAGAATGTTGGGAGGTTTGAACAGAGTCTGTAGTCAGTTGGTGTTGGGAGCTTGCTGTGAAAGCAGCACAGCAGCTCAGTGCAGGCTCTAGGAGACTCAGCCCTGACAGAGGGCTACTTTTGCATAAGGTGTGTCTTCACCAAAAGAGAGACACAGAAGATAATTGAAGTGGTGGAGACCGCTGTTTCAGGTCTCAGTGCCCCTTCCCTCCGGGGATGGGGGCAGTAAAGGGTTCCCTGCATATTCCTGGGGCAACACCCTGGTTCTGCTAGTAATGGAAAAGCTGCCTATTTGTTCCAGAGTTTTTTGGGGGAACAAGAAGACTTGTGACTCGCCTGTGGGGCACCTGCAACTGGAGGGTGAGTGTCTGCTCTTCCTGAAAGGGCCTATGTTTTTCACCCTGGGACTTGTGTGACATGTGGGGACTGGACTACTGAAATAGTCGGAGGCCTAGAGTAATAGGCTTAGCCAAGAAGTAAAAGTAGGTTCAAGTCCAGTGCTTATTGGGGGATCAAAATGATATGTAAAGGAGATGTGACATACGTCTACCCAGGAACCTACTTTTGCAAGTTTTCAGTAAAGGAATTGTTTAGTTTCCAGAGAAATTGCCAGGTATGGACTGTGGGAGCTGGAGGTGGGAGGCCTCCCATCTTTAGTGACCAGGTCCACCTCTACGGATTTGCTGTATGGATTTCTACTTTGCCTCATGCACTTGGCCAGTGATGAGGGAAGTACCCAGATGTGGGATTGGAAGGAAAATTCCCTCTAGGAGTCGAAGGCTCTAGTGTGGTTTGGGGAACCACAACAGGATAATTGGTTCATTTCCCAAAATGGACTGTGGATCAAGTGGCCGGCGGGGGAGCCGGGCCAGTGGGGAAAACCCAAGTAGTGTACAAGTCGGGCTGTATACCCAAAGCTGCGTGCAAGTCTGGGCTGTGTGCCTGGTGGGTTCAGAGCTTGAGGGCTGGAAATAGTTGAAAGAAGTATTCTGTTGTCTCTAATCTGCATTACCAGGAATGTAGCCCCGTGGGGGTCCGTCTATGCTTTGTTTGTTCAGCTTGGGTGTGAATAAAAGCCACACTGGAGAATCCCATTCCTGGTTCTGGACATTACAGTTATTGCTTCCTGTGTTCGGATTTACTTGGGTGCCCCTGTGCAGAGTAGCCAAACCTAGGCCCCCTGTGCAGAGTAACCTCATCCTCCCCGAACCCAGTCCCCACCAGGTACTGCTGTCAGCTTCAACAGCATGCCACCTGTCGTTTTGCAAAAAGGCAGGGGTGAGGGGTTACACATGTGCACTGGATTTTTGTTTCTTGATGATCCCTAGCATTCTGTTACCTGTGTCTATAGCAATGTTCTTTTTTCACTTTTCTCTGCAAGTTTTATGGCCCTTGGGGGTAACCATTCAGACTTCTTTTACTGCCTTTGATATGTTGGAATTTTCCCAGAATGCCTCTGGGAATGATGTGTATTGGACTTTACATTAGAACTAAGAGCCAAGGATCCTAGTTATAATCTAGTTACACCTTCTAACTGCAACTGCTTGTGATAGTTAACTGCTTTGAAAAAGTGTTTATTTGCCCTCCCTCACTAGCCAAAGTCAGATTTTTCTAAGCACCGTTATCCTGGATGCGTGGCAATTTTCCTTGTAAAGTGCTATCACTGGGTGATCATAAAGCCAATACACCTTTGAAGGACTTAGATTTAATTCACAGCATTCCCAGAGGCATTCTGGGAAAATGTCAACAGATCAAAGGCAATAAAAGAAGCCTGAATGGCTACCCCCAGGGTGTTCCGTGTCATAACAGCGATCGCTGTTACAGCAAGTGTGCATTGCCTAAAATCGAAACAGTGATGTGCACTCCCAGTGAACCTGACAATAGCAATGGAAAATCAATGTATGCACACCCCACCCCACAGGGGGTTCTCAACTCTGGGGGGGGGTGCATGTCGGGGAGGGGGAAAAACTTGGACAGAACAAAAAAAATTAAGTGCCACATTCAAAAAAATAGAAGCTCTACCCAGCCCCAAACCCTGGACCTCCTTCACTGCAGCCCACCACCCTTGCCACCACACCAGAAAGGCTGCTCGACAACACACTGGCACACTACACCCCCATATACCTTCTTCTTCCCGAACCCTCCTCTTCCAATCCTTCGTCCTCCTAGTATCTCACTATTTTTACCCATCCCTTGGTGTTATAAGCACACCTCTCTACTTTTTCAGGGTAGATCACATCACAGGTGCTGAAACCGAGTCGCTCAATTTCAGTCACCATTATAACATGCTACTCCCCCAGGGGCCATAAAACTGGTAGGCAAAAGGTAAAAAATACAAAAACAAAACACCTTGTCACAAACACCAGAAAAACAAAATACAACGCACAAAATGTGTTTTTATAATTTTTGCATGTGCTGGCCCACTAGCACTGAGGGCTAAGGTGCTGGATGCCTAACCTCATGGTACACCAGTGACCCAAGTTCAGGAATGCGCCCGGGCCATCGGAGGTCGGCAATGGGGAGGAGAAGGGGGAGCTGGATGGAGCTGCCAACAGGCAACTCTCCTCTCCTTGGAGGTGTAGTGGCAACCCTTGGCTAATGGCTGCCTCCTGGTGGAGGCCGGGGACAGCACAGACCTTGAGAGTGCCAGGCATTAGGCCAATGGGGTGGGTGGAAAGGGGTCACTACTGGGGCTGTAAGGTGCATGTGCACCTTCACATGCATGCGCTCCTACTCCTGGGGCCCCTGGAAGAAAATGGAGGAGAAAATTACTGATGGCAGGATGGCGACCAACTCCCCACAGGTGCTGCTCCCAGGCTGGGCATAAGGTAAGCCCCGGTAATTCCGGGTGACAGGGCTGGGGGGAGTCGATTAGATGGCAGCTGTCAGTAAGACAGAGAAAAAAAGTGGTATGATAAAAAAAATAATTTTTGCATGTAGTTTTCCTTTAAATACACTTATTAGCCCTTCAAGGGGGAGGGGGATAAAAAGTGCACCAAATGCCTGAGGAAGGGGAGATCGTATGATGAACAGCACTAGTCCACTCTGCACTGCAAAGGGGATGAGGGGTTGGACTGCACTCTTATCAGTTCTGTTTAAAGATGGAGATTAACTGAATAATGTACTGATCAGGCGGGGGTGGGATGGAGATAACCTAAGAACTATTCAACTCCGAGACATGTTAATGTATGTATTTACTGCAATACTCTGCTTTGAAAAGATGGTACCAGATGTTGGGAGTCATTCGGGATAAGGGACATTCTGATGTTTGACTTAGTGTGCACTTCTACCATAGTTGTGTGCGTCTGTTTTGGCCAGATGCTGTGTGGACATACGTGAACACCTTAGAGGGAACATAGGTTATGAGGGTCACTGTCTCACATTTTGAAATTCCATGTTCCACATTTCAGTGACAAAAGGTTGATAGGCATTGGGAGGGCTACAGCCCCCTCCTACAACCATATCTACAGAGGGGAGACAAAGATCATATGCCATTTAGAAACAGACATTTTAGGCAGAATAGGGCTGCTTGGCTCACACACTCTGCCCAGATGTTCCCTGCCTAGTCTATCTCTGCAGACCCTAAATGGTCTCTGGTGACCCTCCTTCCTTTCTGCCTATTTACCAATATTCCCCTTTATCTATCTCACTCATGCTTGAAGTCCCCACAGCTTTCACCTGTACCACTTCTACTGGCAGTCTGTTCCAGGCATCTACCACCCTTTCAGTGATGTAGTACTTCCTTACATTCCTATTAAACTCCCCCTCCTTCATCTTCATTGCGTGACCCCTGGTACTGATTCTCTTTCTCATTTTAAAGAGACTCCTGTACTGCACTCTGTTTACCCCTGTGAGGTACTTGTAGGTCTTTATCATGACCCCTGTTACTCTCCTCTCTTCCAGGGTGTACATCAGGAGAAACTCCAAAACATACATCTACCGGCAGTCGAGCTTCTCTTCCAAACATCAGGCGGTAGGGGGAGAACCCAGTGGCATCACTTTTGGTGCAGTTGTAGGCATGTATCAGGGTGCTAATTTGTTGGCTCCATCTAGGCTTGTCCTTTGGGTGGAGGGTGCCTAGCATATCTAGCAAAGCACGATTGAAACGTTCAAGGCTGTGGGTCCCCTTGGGGGTGGTAAGGGGTGGTTTTGGACTTTTGCACTCCCCACAGAGAAAGCATCTCTTTTATCAGATGACTCTCAAAGTCCCTCCCTTGATCAGAATGGATTCTTTGTGGTGCTCCATAGTGAACAAAAAAGTTTTCTATAAGTACTTTGGCCACAGTGGATGTCTTCTGGTCCTTGATGGGAAAAGCTTGGGCATATCCAGGGGTTTAAATAACTGATTAGCAGTTTTTTTTCTTGGGACAATAGCAACTGTACAGAAAGCATTTATATAGGTTTTCTAGAAGTGTTATGTTTGTTAAACACAGTGAGACAAGTGCTATGCATTTTCACAGTGTTTTAGAACTTTTATGAGCAAAATGCTAATCAATTTTTAGAGTTAAATAAAACCCTGATATCTCGTAAAATGGTCAGTGACTACCAGCACATTACTGATATTTCTTTGATCTGGCTCCAAACTCAGAAAATCAATACAGACCAACTCCATGGGAGTGCTGGTGGTGATGTTAACAAGGGGGGCAGTCATCTGGGGCAGGGCTTTCCTCTGTAAACAGCGACCACAAGTTTGCATGTGTTGCTCAACATCAGCCCCCATCTTAGGCCAATAGAATCTGGATCTCACCAAGTCAAGTGTTCTATCTATACCAAGGTGCCCCATGTGGTTGTGTAAGGACCTCAGTACAGAGTCTCAAAAGGCAGTGGGCAGCACTAGTTGTTGTTTGTCTATTTGTCCCCCTCTGTCTACTGTTTCTCTGTATAACAGTCTGTTGATCAGTTTCAACTTAGGACCTTCCTTGTATAATAATGCAGTTCTCAAATCAGTGGAGCGTAATATGGACACATCTTTCCCTGTGTAGAGGGCTTCTAAAGCTTATTTGATCATGGAATCTTGGGATTGAGGCCGCTGAATACTGTCATTGTCCAGCTGAGGCAGTGCACCAATGTCTATTGCAGAAAAGTGGCAATAAGCAGCAGGTATGCAATTCTCAGAGGGTCCCAAACAATCCACCACACAGTACACTGCGTCCGTGGACATTTGTTCCTCCCTGTCAAACTTCTGGCAAAGTGCTCGAATTTCAGGTTCCGACAGTCTGACCCAGTCATTCCAGGGAACAGGCCTCCGGTAGAGAGCATCAGCATCTATGTGGTTCAGGCCTGCTCTGTATTCAACAGCATAGTCGTATGTAGATAATGCAGAAAACCACCTATGGCCAGTGGCATCCAGTTTAGCTGAAATCTGCACATAGGTCAAAGGATTATTGTCAGTTTTTACTAATATCTTAGCTCCATTCAAGTACTCGTGGAACTGGTCAAAAATAGCCCACTTCAAAGCTAGGAACTCTAACTTATGTACAGGATAGTTCTTTTTGGATGGGGTCAGGCTTCTACTGGCAAAGGTCACTGGTCTCAGGCCATTCTTGTGCTCTTGGTACAATACAGCCCCCAAGCCTTGCAGGGTAGCATCAGTGTGCAAGACATAGGGCTTCGGTGGATCTGCATAGGCAAGGACAGGAGCATGGGTAAGCTGATATATAATCTCATGAAAAGCAGCTTCACACTCAGGTGTCCATCTGGCTCGGAATACTTCACTGGGATGGAAATACACTCTCTCAGGCTCAGAAGAAACTGACCTCTTGTATTTTTTGTGGGTAGGAGGGTAACCTTGAGTAAGATTAAGTAAAGGATGGATCACTCTTGAATAGTCCTTGATGAAACGGCGATAGTAGCCACAGAATCCCAGGAATCTGTGCAGTTCTTTTAGATTGTGGGGCTGTGGCCAGGTGGTCAAGGCCTCAACTTTACTTGGGTCGGTCTCTGTTCCCTGGGTAGAGACTATGTGTTCCACATACTTTACAGATGTTTGGAAGAATTGACATTTATCGATGGACAGTTTTAGGCCAAAGTCTTCCACTCAGTCCAACACCTTAAATAATCTGCTCTCATGTTCCTCCAGTGAGCTGCCAAACACAATAACATCATCTAGGTACACCAGGCACTCTAATAAGTTCATGTCCCCCACCACATGCTCCATCAGTTGTTGAAAAGTGGCTAGAGCACCTGAAATCCCTTGAGGCATCCTCATGAATTCATAGAAACTAAGTGGGCAGATAAAGGCTGTCTTCTCACGGTCTTCCAGGGCCATGGGGATCTGGTAGTACCCACTGCAAAGATCCAGCAAGGAGAACCACTTGCTACCGTTCAGGCAGTCTAAAGCAGCCTGAATGCGGGGCATTGTATACGAATCAGGGATAGTCCACCGGTTCAAGGTGTGATAATCCACATGCATTCTTACTGTCTCATTCTTTTTTCTCACTACCACAATAGGTGAAGCATATGGGCTTCTGGATTCTTGTATTATACCAGCAGCAAGCATCTCTTGCAGATGCCGTCTCACATCATCTATGTCAGCAGGGGCCAGGCGTCGAGACCTCTCACGAAATGGCCTTTCATCAAGCAGCCGGATGTGGTGCTCAGCTCCTTGCACACATCCTATGTCCCATTCCTTTAAATAAAACACCTGGTCTCTCTGGGCAAGTTTTCTACTAATTCTCATCTACCATTCGGTTGGCAACGGGGAGTCCTCAAAATCAAACAAGTCGGGCATCACTCTGTCATTCTCCCCCAAACACTTGTTACTGGGCAGCACTGCAGTATCTGCACAATGTACATTAGTCAGGGTGCAACCTCTATTTACTCAAATCTCTCTATCAGACACATTATGAACTTGAACCATTACCCGTCTGGCATAAGCATGGGCTCTGGCAGGCAAAATATTTGGTTTGACCAGCAGTCCTTCCAGCACAAGATTCACAATGATGATGAGTTACTTACACAACTGGATATGTCTTATAATAAATATAACTGTAATTTAAGAAGTCACAAATACCAGTTGACCCTTACATATCCTAAAACAAATAAAAGGAGATCTTATTATACATAAAGGATAATCCCCTTGTGGAATTCACTCCCTAGTTCCCTAGTAGAAAATGTTGATCATGTTAATTTTAAACATAAACTTGATACATTATTGTTATAATAAATATGGAATATACCAGCTTGGCTGGAGACATGCTTACATGGGCCTCGGCCTTTTGTATGTCTATACCTCCTAGTATAACTCCTAGTAGTATAATTTCCCATCGCGTGGTGCATCCAGCATGAGGATTTTATTCTTGACATCCTTTCTGATACGGACTTCCCCCTGTAAGGTACACTGGGCATTTGGCACCAGAATCAGAGACTCTGGATCCTTCTTCCAGACAATTCCAACCAGTTCCTCTGGGTCCACTTTTTCAGCATCTCTCTGTGCCTCATAGGCCTTCTTGATCAAGGCTGGGATTCTCAAAGCTCTACCAGTCCTTGACCCTTGTTTCTCATAACACAACTGCGCCAACCGTCCAAACATATGCGCATTCATCCCAATTAGTAGAGGAATCCCATCATACAGTCTGGTAGGGGGACACACTAATGCCAGGGTCTCTACTTGCTCGGCCACTCCTGCCACGGAGGTGGGAAAAGACAACCAAATTCGGATATACCCGGAATAGGGGTAGGTCTTCTCACTTAACCCCCAGACATGCAGTACTTCCAACAGTTGTAAGGGTACATCAGACAGGTGCGTCTGATACCAGTTCTGAAACATAATTGTCATTTGGGAGCCACTGTCCAATACAGCTCTTGTAGACACTCCATTCACCTTCACAGTGGTCACCATGGAGGGACCCACTATTCTGGACCAGTCTGGAGAGGTGGTAGCAAGGGCCTGGGCAGAAGATCTAGCCTCAAAGAGACATGAGTTAGCATATTTGGGACCTTCACTGCGGTCATTTTGTGCACCTCTTAACCACTGTTTTGAGCTCCAAAGCTCTCCTTGTAGCCAGCTCACCACTCTCTCTAAGTCTTTCCGAGACCGGCATTCCCTCTTCATGTGCCCATCCTTCCCACAATTATGGAAAAATATATTTGCTGAAGTTTGGGGGGACCGAGGCATCACATTGGGGGCTGCGGCATTGGTACTATCAATAGAGAACCTTGGTGGCACCTCAGCTGGCGGTGGGTTGGACATTTGGAGACATCTCTTCAGTTCCCTCACCTCCATAGCCAAGACATCAAGTTTTGAGTTGTTGTCAGCAGGATGTGCCTGGGTGGGCACCCCAACCCCCATAGCAGAAGCAGTCGGGCAAGTGTCAGGGCCTGTACCCATAGGAGCGGCCTTCATAATGAGACTGTCTGTTGCTTTTCTAATCTCCCTCAGCAGTTCATCTCATGGCAGAACACCGGTAGCCATCCCTCTCTGGCTGGGCCCCCCTTGGCTGACATTTGGGTCTCGGTTTCTGCCATGTAATTTCGGTGATTCCAGACCATCAGCGTCTGACCCCGCACCTGGGGCAGGGGATGTAGCAGCTACTACTGCACAGGGCTCTGAAAAACCTTCCTCCTTCTCAACTTCCAGTACCTCCTTCATCAACACATGGAAAGGCAAGGGACCAGATTTCCTTTGATGCAGTTGCAATTTAAGCAACACCCAGCTAGAGTGCCGGGCAAAGCAGAGTATATGATCCAGTCTTACTCGGTCCACTTCACTACGGGTCCAACCCCCCTTTCAAAAAACGTTTTGCAAGATTCCTTCTAATCAATCCATATAGACAGATAACAATTCCCCCGGCTGCTGTCTAACATCTTTAAACTTCCATTTCAAGGCCTCAACACTAGTGGTGCCCCCAAACACATTTTCAAGACAATTATGTACTCTTGGGCTTTGGCGTCAGGTCAGAGATCCTCAGGAGGCGAAAGTGCGTTGGGCTGGCGGGTCCTGGAGGCGGCTCTGGCGAGCCCTTTTTTCTGCCTTAGGCGTTGCCAGTCTTGTACCGCAAAAGTAGCAGAGTCTATCCAGGTTTCAGATCGACCTCCCCATTTGGAGTGGGGCAGATGCCAGAGAATACTTTGAGCTTGCGGTAAGAGTCATGACTAATGGCAGATACAGACACAGGGGCTAGCACTGGCACAGCAGGGGCAATAATGGCTGGGAGGGGGAGAGGGTGTTGGGGGAGGAATGCCCCCAGGTGGCAATAATAGTTTCTTTAAATCCTCCACAGTTTTCCCTTCCTCTAGCAACAATTTAGCAAATTTCTCCTCAAAAGTTTCAGATAGTGGGGGGAGGGGTCATTCCCTCGGGTCTTTACTATCCTTAGTTATCACTCTCCAGGCAGTGAGGGCTCCCTCTGGGGTAATAGTCTGTGGCACTTTGGAGCTATCTATGGGGTCCTTATACTCTACTAAGGCCATGAAAGTGTGGGTGAGCAGATTAGCATGTTGACCCACCACCACAGGGTTTTGTAAACCTTCCACCTTGGAAAGTACTTCCTCTACAGTATCCGTACTGGTACCCAGTGGGATATCCAAGATAAGTATAGCAATTTGGGGTTCGATCTCCTGCCCAGTATACCACCCCACCAACTGGTATACAGCCACTCCTGTTGGGGTATCTTTTTATTTTTAACAGTAATTTGTAAATGTGGCCACTAGAGGACACTAATCCCAGCAGTGTCTCCAAGATGTAACTCCTAGGTGGCGCTATCCCAAGGGCTACTACCCCTGCCTGTTTGACTACAGACAGGTTGAGGGGCCTAGGTCCTATGGCGGGTGCCTCCACCCAGAGGTCAGGGTTTGTAGTGGTTAGACTAGCTTGATCACAGCCCTCTGGGACACTGAGACCCCCTTTTATTCCCTCTAGTGGCTCACACAGTACACCAGAGTTACAGCCCCAATACCCCACGTACACATACTGTTCACTCAAATAGATACCACTTACCCTCAAGACTGATTCTGTAGCACATCTCTGAGGACCCCCTGTAAAATAAGGTTAAACAATATACACAGCAAAACACAATACTGTTTCCATATGTACCAACACCACAGACAGTATATAGTATAACAACAACAAATCTGATTTATTTAGGGGGCAGTAACACGGGAGGGGAAATCAGGTTAATTGGTGGCATTAAATCACAGCACTGTGCACACATACAGGGTCTGAAAAGTCACACTCTGGGTACCCAGGTTGGGGGGGAGCTAGCCAGGTCTGTTGCCTGGGGTTGGCTGGCAGGTGCAGATGGATAAGACCCTGTAGAAGAAATTACATGCACAATACCCAGTTGTAATCCAGAGCCAGATGGCTCAGTCCATGAAGCAGTGAAACAACAAGAATTAGATGACACACTTGTGATTGAAAACAGGCTGCAGGGAAATACCCTGATTTGTACTCACAACACCCAAGCTGAGGACCTGTTGGTGGATGTTCTTCTGGATTGCCAGAACAACAGGGCATGGAAAGAAGGTCCTTAAGACTGGATCCACTGCAGTTGATAGCAACCGGATTTAGTCCAAGACAAGCTGGGGTTTGCTTCCCGCTTCAACACACAGCACACAGCACGGGGGACTGGAAATAGCGATTCCCCACAAGCACTACACACATTCATATGTAAAAGAAAAGTACTATATCAGGCAGGCTGCTTCTCGGTCCCGATCTCAACTACTGCAAAATACCTGGGAGTACACACAGCAGCTTCAGTTCCTGACAGACCGAGTGTGATTCAGCAATTTCTCCAGTCTTCTACAGGGTGAGCCTGGTTTCCGCTCTTCAGACTTCCTTCTTTCTCCTCACAAATTGGATTCAGTCCGAACTGGTATTTACAACGGCTGCAGGCTGAACCACAGGGCCTCACACGGGCTTCCCGCGCAAAACTATACAGCGCAGAAGCATAGAGCTCCTTCTCTCTTCACTATCACAACTGATCTAATCTTTCCAGTCACAGAGCAGGATATTTCCTTTAGCTCCACACCATTCTGTTGGCTGGTTCAGCTGTCACTCACAATAAGACTCCCTCTGTTGGTGGAAAAAGGCGCCAAGGTTAAAACTACATTTCCCAGAGTCACTGTCCATACAGTCTCCTTGTGGCTGGCTCAAAATTGAGAGTCCAAGTTCCGATTCATTCACAGGCTCCATTTTAGGGTCTCCCTATCATCCTGATTGGTCCAAGTCAGCTATTCAGGACCAAAATGAAAGAGTTACACTGAAACAGTTCATGCTGAAATGAAGACAGGTTAGACAAACTACATTTTCTCAGTCACTCTAAATGATTTCTGGCAAACAGTTATATCTTTCAACAAGGCTCCCTCTGCACATGTAGTGATAGCAGAGCCGGAGCAAATTGACAGCAGCTCAGGCGGGATTTGAGTATTAAATACACAGTCCCCCCATACAAGCTAATTAAGTCTGCAAGCAGACAGCTCTTAAAGAGACAGTACGTGGAGGCTCAAATAGCACTCACTTGCAACCACATTTAAACAGCTCAGTTGCCGAACACCGCCCAGACTTGGAGCATTCAGGCACACTCCTGGAAGACTTTTGGAAACCCCCATTTGCAGGGGGGTTACACCCTGTAATTGTTTTATGTATCCTCTTTGTACCCCTCCCCCCAGGTCACACCGGGAGACGAGCAACATGCTGTTCAATGTGCCTTCCTGGTGAAACATTTTAATAAATAAAAAAGACATTCTGGAGGCTGACATGCTTCCCTATTTACAGATACCTCTCTGCTCTGAGGGAGGAGGTTGCCCATCTCCAGGCCGACCTGGCAAGGAGTAGGGAAACCTCCCCCCCACCCAGAACCTTGGAGAGGTTTGGGAAACCTCCTCCCCCACCCAGGGACCACCAGGGCTGCTGTCGCTGCCTCAGATGTTGCCAGAAATAAGGAGCAGTGGACTACGGTGGGCTCAGGGAGGGTGAGGGTGGTGGAACAGAGGCACATCCCTGCAGCTGTACCTCTTCACAATTCATATGCTGTTCTGGTGGAGCGTTGTTCCTCTATGAAGGCACCTGCAGTGGAGACCAAGAAGGATGCTGGGAACCTCCACAAGGGAGACCCACAGGAGGGTGGCATGGGACCCCACAGGGAAAGGAAACAGCTTCTGGTGGGGAACTCAGTTGTTAGAGGGGTAGAACTTGGGGGGAGAGCAGAAAGGGAGGTAAGGTGCCTGCCTGGCACCTTGGCCTAGAGGGACAGGAAGTGAATCCTCAGGATTGTGGGAGCAGCTGCACAGGAGAGGGAGCTGAATGTCATTGTCCACCTAGGGACAAATTATCTAGCTGGGAATGGGATCAGAGCAGTACAGGAGGAGTTTGTGGAGTTGGGGAGGGGCCTTATACAAGAAGCACACACGGTAGCGTTCTCGGAGGTGCTGCCTGTCTATGGCATGGGTGAGGCTAGGTTACTCCACACCCTGGGATTCAATGAGTGGTTGAAAAACTGGTGCAGAGCACAGGGTTTTGGCTTCTTTGGCGACTGGGGGTCAAACTGGAGGGATACAGGCCTATCCTGGCGTGATGGTCTGCATCTCTCTGGGAGGGGAACCAGCATGCTGGAAGATAGGTTTAAATGCTTCATTGGCAAGCTTTTAAACTACCCAGGGGGGGGGTGGAACTGAAAAGGAGCAGGGAATTCACAGCCTCCCCCCACAAAACAGGGTAGTTAGTGAGGTTAACACCAAGTTAGAGAGGTCAGTAGGGAGCAGGAGTAGAGATGAAATGAGCACTCAGGAGCAGGAAGTTAATTATGCTCATTTATTCAAAAATAAGAAACAAATCCAAGACCCCTGCGCTTTGGCTCATGCCTTCAAAGGGGGCATCCTTTGAAGGCATGAGCTAAAGTAGGGTCTTGGATTTGTTTCTTGTTTTGAACAAACAAGATAATTAACTTACCGCCTCCTTGGAGTGCCTATTCCATCTATACTGTGATAACTTTTGAGGTTTGCACTTAATGAGTGAGCACCCGCTCATGTAGTCTGTGCGGTCTTTACTTTTGTTTTTCAATAGGGACCAGGGCATGAGTAAATGGAGAAAAAGAAGAAGGCATTAAGTACAGGGGTTGGGCTAAAAGGGGTAACACCATCAAAACATGGAGGGCAATGAGTACTAATGCCTGTAGTCTGGGTAACAAGCTTCCTGAACTAGTGGCATTGATGGAAGCGGGATGCCTGGATATTGTGGCAGTCAGAGAAACATGGAACACAGAGAATCCTGACTGGGATGTCAACATACTGGGGTACACAATCTACAGGAGGGACAGGGAGGGTAAAAGAGGAGGAGTAGCAGCTCTCTACATAACGGACGGGATCAAAGCAACGGAACTGAAGGGTAAACAGGGAGGGGAGGAGGCACTGTTGGTCACCTTGGAGACAGGAAATGGCTCCACAGTCCGCACGGAGGTTGTATACAGACTCCCGTCTCAGGGGAAGGAAATGGACAAGGAAATTTCATTTCATTTTTTTATTTTGTTATTTTTATACTGAATGATCTGTGGGCAAAAGCCCATTTTCACAGATGACCAGTGTAACAAACACAAACAATATACACAACATACATTATCTATGACAAAAGAAAATAAAAGACAGATAAATACATACCATCATAAAAAAGTCAGTTATAACAATTACATTCGGATTGTGTAAGCATATGACTCATTAAGTTTTTCTTAAAACTGAACATGAAATGATAGGAAGCATTCTTAGAATGGCAGAAAAAGGGGAGATATTGTTGATGGGAGACCTGAATATACCAGATGTTAACTGGAGCACATTTGCTGCAGCCACATCCAAGAGCAGAGCCAATCTCGATGTCCTACAGGGGGAATGCCTGAGTCAGTTAGTGTTGGAACCCACTTGGGAGGGAGCAGTCTTAGACCTGGTACTCTCAAACAGGGACCGTGAAAGGATCTCGGATTTAGAAGTGGGTAGCCATCTGGGAACAAGCGACCACCAGACAGTGTGGTTCATGATAAACAGCTGTGGAGTCAAGCCATACAAAAGCAAGGGTACTGGACTTTTGGAGGCTGACTTTGGCAGAATGGGAGAGTGCCTAAGGAATGCATTAGCAAAAAGGCAGGAATGTGGGGTGAAGGAACAATGGGGAAAAATCTAAACTGCCATCACAGAGGTAACAAAAGCCTTTGTGTGAAACACAAACAAAACAAAATTAAGGAAAAAACACTATGGTTCTCAAAAGAGGTGGCGGGGAAGGTTAGGGAGAAAAAGATGGCATTCAGGAAGTATAAGGAATCACAGAAGGAGCAGGACAAAGAACTGTATCAGTTAAAGCAGAAGGAAACGGAGAAGGCAGTCAGAACAGCAAAGGCACAAACTGAGGAAAAGATAGCCAACTCTGTTAAGAAGGGGGATAAAACCTTTTACAGGTACATTAGGGAGTGAAGAAAGACCAAGGAAGGGATAGTGAGGCTTAAAAAGGGGAGGAGGTGGGCAGATGGTGACAGTGAAAAGGCAGAGATACTGAATGAATACTTTTATTCAGTATTCACAAAAGAAGAGGAAGCAAAAGAAGCACTCTGGATAGGGGGGGTTGATGCCAGTCCATTCACTGAAGAAAGGGTCCTGAAAGAACTCATAAAACTCAAGGTGGACAAGGCAGTGGGGCCTGATGGGATTCACTCCAGAATACTAAAAGAACTAAGGGGAGAACTAGTGACACCACTGACTACCATTTTTAACAAATCATGGGAGGATGGTGTGGTACCTGAGGACTGGAGGAAGGCGGCTGTGATTCCCCTTCACAAACGTGGGAGCAAGGCAAAGGCAGGAAACTACAGATCTGTTAGTGTGACCTCAGTGGTAGGGAAAATGATGGAATCACGTCTGAAAGAAAGAAAGAATTGTTGAGTACCTAGAGTCCAGCGGGGCACAGGACCCAAGGCAGCATGGATTTACAGTGGGAAAGTCATGTCAGACGAATCTAATAGATTTGTTTGACTGGATGATCAAAGTAGTAGACTAGGGAGGCGCTGTGGACATGGCTTACCTAGACTATAGCAAGGCATGTGACACAGTACCACACAAAAGATTAATAAACAACTTAGCCAGCCTGGGAGTGGGTCCCAGAGTGGTAGCCTGAGAGCCTGAGTAAAACATTGGCTGGACAACAGAACGCAGAGGGTAATAGTAAATGGAGTCCACTCCGAAGAAAGGGGGATTACTAGCGGGAACCGCAGGGTTCAGTACTGGGGACGGTCCTCTTTAATGTCTTTATAAGTGACATTGCGGAGGGACTGGAAGGAAAAGTATGCCTCTTTGCAGATGACACAAAGATCTGCAACAGGGTTGATACTCAAGGGTGTGTGTGGAAAGGATGAGGAGGGACTTGGTAAGGTTGGATGAATGGTCAAAGGTATGGCAGCTTAGATTCAAAGCGAGGAAGTGCAAAATAATGCACCTGGGAAACAAAAACCCAGGGGAAAAGTACACAGTTGGGGGAAGGGAGGTACTAACAACAACAAAAATGGAAAGGGACCTAGGGGTAGTCATATCAGATGACCTAAAGGTAGGCAGGCAATGTAAGAAGGCAGTAAGGAGGACTGGGGGATACTAGGATGCATAGGGAGAGGCATCACCAGTAGAAAACAACAATATGTCATCCTTCTGTACAGAGAGTTGGTGAGACCCCATCTGGAGTACTGCATGCAGTTCTGAAGACCCCATCTCCGCAAGGACATAGACAAGATGGAGGCAGTCCAGAGGAGGGCAACTAAAATGGTACAGGGTCTGCACCAGAAATTATATGAAGAGAGACTAAAGAAGCTTAATATGTATACCCTCAATGAAAGGAGGGATGAGGGTACATGATAGAAACTTTTAAGTACCTCAAGGAAATCAACAAAGTCCAAGAAGGTAGCATCTTTCAGAAAAAGAGATATACAAGAACAAGGGGGCACAATTTGAAGATAGAGGGGGGATGGCTCGGGGGACAATGCGAGGAACTATTGTTTCATGGAGAGGGTGGTGGATGCGTGGAACAGCCTTCCTGAGGAGATCGTGGGGTCAAGAATAGTGGGGGAATTCAAGAATGCATGGGACAGACATAAGGGAATTATAGTAGTGGGTAGGAGGAAGTAGGCTGTTGGTTAACTAGGATCTGCAGCTAATCAAATAAGTAGGGAAATGGGCAGACTGGTTGGGCCAAGCAGTCCTTATCTGCCGTCAAAGTCTATGTTTCTACATAAAGGCCTTTGTGTCGGAGGGATGCTACTACAACTGCTAAGCACTTGGTAAATACTGGTGGTGCAGAGGATACATTATAAGGCAACACTCTGAACTTGTAATGCTCCCCCTGAAAGAGGAAAGTACAGTTACGTAAAAACTTACTGTAACAGTAGATCTTCGAGGGAGGCTCTTGCAGTAGGTAATTACATATAGGACTGATGCCGGCAGGCAGCAGGACCCCACTGAAAAATTTCTAGCTAGCAGTCCCTGGCGGACCACTTCATGTCAGATGACCGGCGACAGGCGACGCCTGTATAAAGGCGCGGTCCTGACACCTATTTTCCAGTTCTTTCCCTACAGGCCAAAAGAGGCCGGACAAGAAAGGGCGGATATTTCTATATGGAATAGGGCCGAGAAAAAGCTCTTAGGGGATGGAGGACGTGAAGGTGTTCTACTGCACAGCCCTCTCAATATCTACTGTTACGGTAAGTTCTTACGTAACTGTACCATCTTTACTCGATAGCTGCTTGCAGTAGGTAATTACATATAGGACTGAATCCCAAGCAGTCTGGAATAAGGAAAAAAGGCACCGGGAGGAGGAAACTACTCCATGAAATAGCTCTAGCCATGCAAGCCTCAAGACAGGAGGCCTTGCAAAACAGCTAGCCCGAAGCCTGCTCTACGGCGAGAGGCAGTATCCAAACTGTAGTGTTTCGTAAAGGTATGGACGGAAGTTCAGGTGGCGGCAGCGCATATGTCTGCCGCAGACTTTCTTGAAACAAAGCTGCAGAGGTAGCTACTCCTCTTGTGGAGTGGCCTCTGACTTGACCCGGGAGGGTCTTGTGGTACTTGTCATAACAGAAAGTGATGCAATGAGCCAGCCACTTAAAGAGGCATTGCTTGGAAACAGCATTGCCTTCCTTTTTGTGAGCAAAAGAGACAAACAACTGATCAGTCTTTCTGAGATCCTTCATCCTGTTGGTGTAGTATCTCTGAATCTGGTGAACATCCATAGTGTGGAGTAAATATTCCCCTTGGTTAGAGTACTGACCAAAAAAGGCAGGTAGCTCTATGGTCTGATTTAATCTAGACTCTGCTACTACCTTGGGTAGAAACTTAGGATTAGGTATGAAAACAACTGGGTCCTTGTGAAAAATCGTAGAGATTTTGCACATTAGGGCCTGGAACTTGGAGATTCTTTGAGCCGAAGTAATGGCCACCAAGAAGAGTGTCTTCCACGAAAGAAACTTCAAATCAGCAGAAGCTGCAGGTTCGAAGGGAGGAAGGGTAGGTTTCTCGGGAACAAATTCAAGTCCCAAGGGGGGGCAGGAGTACAGATGGGGGGCCTCAGATGGAGAACCCCTCTAAGAAAGGTCTTAGAGACCTCCAGTTGAGCGACGGATTTGTCTGCGAAGGGAACATGATAGGCTGAAATAGCTGCCATGTGTACCTTCAAAGAGGAATGGCAGAGACCCAGGTCGAACAGATGATGTAAATACGCCAGCAGAAGCCCCGCTGAACAAGAAAAAGGTTCCACGTTCTTGGAGGCAGCCCAAATTGTGAATCTTTTCCATTTCATGGCATTAGTGGACCTGGTGGAGGGTTTTCTGGCCTCCACTAAAATCTCCGCCACTTTGGGAGACACACCAAAACGGGATTGGGCTAGGTCTGCAGGAGCCATGCCTGCAGTTGAAGGATTTGGGGCCTGGATGGACCAGGGTCCCTGATCCTGGGTCAACAAGCCTGAGATGGAGGAGAGGAGAGAGGAGGATCCTCTGAATATTGTTGTAGAAGAGAACCAGATTTGCCTGGGCCAGAAAGGGCTGATCAGAATCATTCTCACTCCTTCTGAAGCCAGTTTCTGCAAGACTCATGGGATAAGAGGAATTTGGGGAAAGGCATGAGCTAATCTGTCCTTCCAGTCTAGAGACAGGCGTCGTTCCAGAAAGGCCTAGCCCTAGAAACGAGCAAGCAGAAGGTGGGAAGTTTTGCATTTTGGGGATTGCAACAGGTCAACTGTGGTATTCCCCAAAGTTGGAAGATATTGTCTAGGACCCCTTGGTCCAGTTCCCACTCGTGAGTCAGAGCAGAAGATGACTTAGCCTGTCTGCCAGAGTGTTGTCGACTCCTGGAACATGAATCACTGTTAGGTGAAGGTCGTGTTGTGTTGCCCAATCCCAAACCTCATTGCCTCCCTGCATAGAGGTAGGACCCGAGTTCCTCCCTGTTTGTTGATGTACCACACGCACACGTTTGTCCGTCTGGGCTAGTGGGTGGCAGGAAGAATGTATTGGTGAAGGCTTGGAGGCGTACAACACTGCCGAGCTCAAGCACACATTGGCGTGAAGAACTGTGTTCTAGCCTGGACCAAGAGCCCTGGGTCCAATGAGGGGCTAGATGGGCTCCCCAACCTTTACCTGAGCGTCTGTGGTTAGAGTCTGGGAGGGAGGATTAAAGAGAACCCCCGAGCAAGGTTCTCTCGAACCATCCACCATTGCAAGTCTCGCATCATTGGCGATGAGATCAGAACTGAATCATCTAGGTCGTCCACTAGTTGATCCCACTGAGAGATCCTCATGTGGAGTCGAGCGCGGGGGACTGTCTGTATGGCGGCTGCCACAAGCCTGAGAGCGAAGGACTGACCTCGCCGAGACCATTCTCTTGATCGGATAACAGACATATTTGGAGTCTGAGGAGACCCCCTGTCCGGGCAGGAAGGCTCTTGGCGGTCGTATCGTGTGATCGCCCCAATGAACTGTAGCCTCTGGGAAGGGTCCAGATGATACTTGGAATGGTTGATGATAATACCCAGGCAGGCAAAAACCTGCATGTAAGGAGAGGGAAACGGAGTTCCTTCCTGGACGAGGGCGCCAAGAGCCAGTCGTCCAGGTAAGGGAACATCTGTACTCCCTTGGTACGCAGGTGGGCCGCCACCACTGCCAAGCATTTGGTAAATACTCGGGGGGCCGAGGATAGACCAAACGGCAGCACCTTGAACTGGTAGTGGTCCCCCTGAAACACAAAATGAAGGTATTTGCGATGGAAGGGGTGAATGGGAATGTGCAGATAGGCACCCTGCATTTCCAGAGCACAAAGCCATTGACCTGGCCAGAGGAGGGGCAGAAGGCTCTGCAGAGAGAGCATCCTGAACCTTTTGTACTCTACATAAAGATTCAGGGAACTGAGATCTAAAATCGGACTGAGATCTCTCGTCTTCTTTGGGACCAGAAAGAAATGGGAATAGTAACTTATTCCCTGAAGATGAAGGAGGACAGGCTCTATCGCTTGCTTCATCAGAAGCGCCGAGATTTCCTCCTGGACCAAAGGAAGGTGTTCCCATGAATACGACTTCAGAGGAGGGTGGCAGGGTGGTTTCTGAAGAAACTTTATGGAGTGTCCTTCTGCTATAAGCTGGAGCACCCAAGAATCCGTGGTCATCCTCTCCCATCCCAGAAGATGGAGGGAAAACCTCCCTCCTACCGGTTCCTCTGGGGAGTCCGGAGGCAGTGGGAGAGGAAAGGAGTCAGGTGGTGTGTGGCAGCGCTGCAGCTGAAGCACCCGCTGCTTTTTTTGGGTGGAGGGGGCTTAGCAGCTGCAGGCGCCTGACGTTTTATGGCCCACCTTCCCTGGGGTTTTGCCTTTGGCCGATTCCATCTGCGAAAGGGACGGCACTGCTGCTGATGGGGATGGTACATGGAATCAACTGGCTTCAGAGCCATCCCCTTCTCTTGCAAATTGCTAATGATGTCCTTGACATCACCCCCAAAAGCACCGACCGGAGCGGTGCTTCCCTAATGGTGCAGATTGCACCTCCGGGACCAGACCGACACGCTGTGGAGCTAAGCATGACGCCAGAGGTCATGAAAAGAAAGCAGAGCTTCCGCTTAGCAGTGTCCACTGCATCGTGGATGTTACAATGAGTACGTGTCGTATGGCTGAACGAGCAGAGCGGATGAGATCAGTCAACTCTTGTTTGACTTGGGAGTCAGGCAAGGAGTCCAGCTTGGCTTCCACCTGAGTAAGGATGGCCTTCTGGTAGTCCCCCATGTGGCCGACGTAGTTCAGGGCCCCGATTCCCCAGTGTGGAGGAAGCATAAATCTTCCTCCTATACTGGTCTAGAAGGTGAGATTCCTTATCAGGAGGTGACGAGCTAAGATGCTTTGGGTTTGCTGACCGGCCATGAGCGGCGCTAATCACGACTGAGTCAGCATGAGGGTGAGAATCTAGGAAATCAACACCCTCTGGAGCCTGATATAGCCTGTTCGACTTCCTGGGAAGTGGGGCTAAGGCCGACGGCTGTTTCCATATTGTGGTGACAAGGTCGGCGTGAGGCTCTATCCAGGGTGGCACTAGTGTAGGAGCTGTCATGGGCAGATCCAGATGTTCAGCAAGTTTCAGACGCAGAGGATCTGGTTCCAAAGAGCTCCACTGATGGACCTCCTGGATTTTTCTAAGCAACTCCATAAAGGAAGGATCCTCTGGAGGAGACTTCGGAGGAGTCCTCGGCTGGGGCTTCGACGGAGAGTGAGGCTCGTTGTCTCTCTCGGAGCAGCCACTGGAAGATTCCAAGGAGTCCGAGAGTGAAGAGGAGGAAGAAGAGGGTTAAGACTCCCTTTCCTGACTCAGGGGAGGAATGGGTCCCTTGGGTAGTCCCCGGGGACACGTGTCCTGCCCCTCCCTGGACAGAGTGGAAGAACCTTGGAGTCAGGTGGTAGGGGGGTGTGCCGCCTGGGGCGACAGAACCTGGATGGCATTAATGCCGGAAGGCGGCTCTCTCGACCTCTTTGGTGAGTTAAGCCTTGGTCTCAGCCCACCAGGAGTCCAGAGTCTCCTGCAAGTCCACCGCCGGCCACGAGGGTGGTGGAGGAGGAGGAGGCGGGGGATAAGGATATGGGCTATACCCATATGGAGCGTATCCAAAACCCGACTGTGGGTAACCCAGCGTCAGGTATTGACATGTCGAGTACTGTGGCATCAGGAAGCCCAGCGTCAGGTACTGTGACGTCGGATATGGCGTTCCCAGGTACACCGGTGTCGAATAAGACGGCGGGTACCCGGATGCCGGGGGGGGGGCTGCCTGTGCAGATGGCCCAGCTGGGAACCTCACGGGCGGGTTCGTAGCGGAGAGCCTGGAGAGAGGGCCCGATGGCATCAGGAATTCTCCCTGAGTCAGTAAGGCCGACATCAGGGCCAACGGTGGAGGCCCCGACGTCGGAGGTACCGATGTCAGAGGGGCCAGTGTCGGAGCCAGCGTCCGGGGAGCCAACATCAGGTCCATCGCTCCAGATGTAGGAGGGACTAACGGAGGCAAAACATCCCCAACTGCACCCGGGGATGGGGGGAGAAGTCCATGGGGTCGGGATGGGGGGGACTCTGGTTCCCCAGACTGCAGCGAAAGCTGCGGTGAACCGGGAATGATGGACGTTGGAGGTCCTTCGTTGGTTCTCTTGCTGGCTGGACGTTGGATGAGCCGACGTGAGGCGCAGAGACAAGCTCTCGGCGGGTGCCGGAGGAGCCGACGTCCGACTTACGAGAGCCTTCACCGGAGGCAGGTCGAGAGGAAAGGTCAGCCTGGTCTGGTGGGGAAGAAGCCGTGCATTGCCCCAAAGGGTCGGACGTCTTACCAACTCTCTCCGGGCGGACGTCAGAGGAGCAGACGCCTGGCTTATTGGAGTCGCCCACAATGGTGGGCCACAAGCTTGTGGCTGAACCAGGGGCGGAGGCCTCCAAGAGCCCGCAGGCGCCTGCAAGGCCCGAGCGTGAGCCAGACAGGCAGGCCGACGCTGCCTCAGAAACCTCCGAGGCAGCCGTCGAGGAACGATCCCCCAGAGAGGATGTTACCTGTATGCCTGCGACTCCCGAGGGAGACACGGTGGTGGAGCCTTTGTCCCGGTGCCTCTCCTTGTCCCTCTTCTTTCGATGGCCTTCGGAGGAAGTGGATGCCTGCCTTAGCTTTTTAAGCTCCTTCTCCATCGAGCTCATTTTCTTTTTAAGAATATGGGCCTCCAGGGATTCCTGCCGTCTTTTCGGGTGGCCGTGTTGAAGCTAAGGCGATGCTGGCAGTTCTCGACTTGATGATCCGGGCCTAGGCAGAACAGGCACAGGGAGTGGCCGTCCTTGTGCGGTAGTTGGGAGCCGCACGAATCGCACTTGTTCTTGTGCTCAGAGGGTGTAGGGGACGACATACACCGACGTTAATGCTGATGTTGTCGAAAAAATAAGATTTTTCAGTAAAAAAAATGACATAAGGTAGGGCTGACAATGCACGAACATTTCCGCGAGGCGCTGCACGAGCTAACGGTGGGAAAGAACTGGGAGGCGGGCGTCAGGGACCGCCCCTTTATACCGATGTCGCCTGATGCCGATCAACTGGCGTGGGGGTGGTCCCTCGCCAGGGACTGCTAGCTATAAATTTTTCCGTGGGGTCCTGCCGCCTCCCGGTGTCAGTCCTATATGTAATTGCCTACTGCAACAGCCCTCTCGAAGTAAGATCTGTAGGTACCACCTGTGAGGGGGGCAAACCATGATATGAAGATAATCATCCTGCATGTCCAGGGAGCATAGCCAGTCGCCCTGCCTGAGCAAAGGAAGAAGGCCGTGTAGAGTTACCATCCAGAACTTTCTATTTTGGATGCAGAGATTCAGCTCTTTGAGATCTAGAATGGGTCTCAAGTCCCTAGTTCTTTTGGGAACCAGGAAAAAACGGGAGTAGAACCCTTTGTTCCTTTGCCGTCCGGGCACTGGTGCTATGGTTCTTTACGCATTAAGGTGAACTCCTCCCAGAGTACCGCTGTTGTCCAGGGAATAAGAGGTGGGAACTGGTGGTATATCTGGAAGCTGTTCTAGAAGTTCTAGAGCATGGCCCTGTTTGATTATCTACAGGATCCAAGTGTCTGTGGTAATGGTTCTCCATTAGGGCAGGTGGAGGGAGAACTGACCTCCGAACACCACTTATTGACTTGTAACAAGAGGAGGGGGTTCTGGCAAGGAGTCAGACTGAGGCGGAACCACAGGCCAGGGCCACTCCTCCTCTCCTGGAATGCTTAGAAGAGGGACCCATGGTGGAGGGGGCAGAAAAGCCAGACTGGCCCAGCGTTTGCCCTGGAGCTTGGTTCCAGAGCCAGACTTGTGAGTGACCTTATGAAAGGAGGGCCTCGGTCTGCTCCTAGGCAAGGTATGATAAAGGGAGTGGGCAGACCTAATAGCCCTGCCAGAGGCCTGCAGGTAATTAATAATATTTTTGAGTAGCAGAGGTTGAGCACTCATCACCTCGTTATAAAAAGGACACCAGGCTGATTCAAAATAAAGTTAGTATTTTATTAAAAGCAAATGCGTAGACAAGCCTGCCTGACACATTTCGGATATTCAATCCTTTATCAAAGGCTGGCTCACAGATATACAGACACATCTGAAAAAGCAGTTACAAATGATGTCATTGTGACATAACACTTGACTAAGTTTAAAATGATTGGACACATTCAAAGAATGAACAGTAAAAAGCACCACATATTTTCAAAATACACATAATAAAATATAGAAGTAAACTTGTGTAATATTAAACTTATTTAAATTCCTAGCTGGAACACATAGTCACTAGTGTCTAAAAAGTCTGGACTATTGAATAGAAACATAAAAACACAGAATCCGATGGCAGATAAGGACCGCTTGGCCCACCCAGTCTGCCCATGTCCCTACCTAATGGATAAGTTGCAGATCCTAGTTAACCAACAGCCTACTTCTTCCTACCCCCACCCTGTAGAATTGCCTTATGACTGTCCCATGCATTCTTGAATTCCACCACTGTTTTTGACTGCACAACCTCCTTAGGAAGGCTGTTCCATGCATCCACAACCCTCTCTGTGAAAAAATACTTCCTTACATTACCTCTGCGCTGCCCCCCCATCTTCAAATTGTGCCCCCTTGTTCTTGCACGTCTCTTTTTCTGAAAGATGCCACCCTCTTGGTCTTTGTTGATTCCCTTGAGGTACTTGAAAGTTTCTATCATGTTCCCCCTCTCCGTCCTTTCATCGAGGCTATACATGTTAAGCTCCTTAAGCCTCTCTTCATATGTCTTCCGGTGCAGATCCTGCACCATTTTAGTTGCCCTCTTCTGGACTGCTTCCATCCTGTCTATGTCTTTGCAGAGATGTAAAATACATTCACACAGACAATGTTAAGTGGAATATCTAAAATGAAAAGAGGTACTGCAGAGGAGACAGGGAATGGTGGGGAGAAGATTGGGGAGGTGAACAGAGTGGGAAAAGTGACATACGGACTAATGTCCTGGCTATATGTATATGTAATATAATGACTAGAAGTTGAAGAAGACAGCCCGAAAGGGAGTTAGGAAACAGGTAAGAGGGGACTGTAGCCATTGATATGAGAGGCAACAAAAGGGCATGTTTAGTAAAAAACTGAATCTCGGTTGAGTGGTGGGGAAAGGAGCGAAACAAAATGGAAGCAAACAGGATAACATTTGTATATACATGAAATTATGTTATCTTGAGCCAATATCTATTGATAGTTCTGACGCCCTGAAAGGTCTTTACTATTTTTATTTATTTGAAAAGGTTTCACCAGGAAAGACAACATGAGCTTTAAACAGCTTGTTTCCAGAAGCGTCCTGGGGGAAGGGGGGTTACAAGAGAGGGGAAATCGAAAAACATGGTAATAACAGCACATACTATCACAGATGGCTTCAACAAGGCCTTCACAGACTTCAGTGGGGTCCTTTCTCCAGACTATCTCCGACCCGTGCCTAACTCTGCCGTTAGTTGTACCGACATCCCTCCAACACACTCAGCACCTCCCTTCTACCTGAAAGTAATCTCTACAACTGAGGCAAAAAAATACTTGGAAAAAGACCTCAGGAACACTAGATCCAGTGGGGACTCACTTGACCTAAAGATTGTGGCTCTCACCTTGGATGTGTTACTCTCCCCTCTAACCTGTATCCTAAATCTCTCACTAACCACTGGTATTTTCCCTCAATGCTGGAAAGCTGCGGTGGTCACCACGGTCTTTAAAAGCGGGGACAGAATCTGCCTGGCCAACTACAGGCCAATCTCAATTCTGCCACCCCTCTCCAAGGCACTAGAAAGGATAGTATATGATCAGTTTGGTACGTACCTTGATAAGTACAACCTTTAATGCCAGGAACCGTATGGCTTTCAGAAGGCACATAGTACTTCAACGGCATTGGTTGAGTTTACCGGTCATATCCATGAAGCACTTGACCGAGGGCTCTTGGTGGGGGCCACTTTCATTGGCCTCACCAAGGCCTTCAACACGGTCAACCACGACTTGCTCCTCATGCAACCCTCTAACATTGGTATATCCTCTGTTTCTCTAGGCTGGTTCCAGAATTACCTAACAGGACCCAGCAGGTCAAGATTCTTGACGTTCTATCCGACCATCGGCATGTCAACACAGGGGTGTCCCAAGGTTCCATTTTGGGCCCCCTGCTGTTCAGCCTGTTTCTAAATGAACTCCCCAAAATCTGCCAGAATAAGATCCTTCTATATGCAGATGATGCTGTTCTCTACACGTGTCACTCTACTCCGGAAGAGCTAGAAAAAGGCATGCAAGACCACTTTACTGCTGTGGAAAAATGGTTCCTTCGGTCTAAGCGCTTGCTCAACTACACTAAGACTAAAACAATGTTGTTTGCCTCCCATCAAAACTGTCATAAGTCCCATCACCTCAATATCTACAATAACAAGTTTGATACCCTCGAAATGGTCACCACCTTTAAGTACCTTGGTGTCTACCTTACAGCTCTCTCCCCTACAACCAGCACATAGGCCATGTTGCCAAGGCAGCTAGTGCCAGACTAGGTCAGCTCTACTGGCATAGGCAGTGCCTCACCAAAGGTGCCATCAAGCTTGCAGTTAACAGCTCCGTGCTCTCTATCATAGATTATGGACTGGTAGTCTACGGAGCCGGTACTGATACAGCACTTAGGTGAATCAAGATTGTCTTAAATAGAGCCTGCAGACTAGTCCTGGGTGTGGACCATTTAACTCACACTTGTGAACTATACTCAAGCACTGGTTGGTTAAACCTGAATAGCAAAATTCAGTACCAAGTCTGTCTATTAGCAAAAAAATCCAACCTCCTGGAGTGAGGCAACTGCTAAGAAACTCCACTTCCTCCAGACTAACTAGGGGGTTGAGTAAAGCTGCCTTCATTATCCCATTCTGCCGGACCTCACTAGGGCAATTGTCCCTCGAATACAGGGCCCCCATGCTGGATAAATTCCCTTAACTCTGAGTTGATTGAGGAAACAAAACTACGCTCATTTAAGGCCAAGCTGCTGCAGTACCTGGCCACTCTTAGTAACTGTGACTGCGTCACCTGTGCATAATCCTACTGTTATTGATAGCTTATCTGTCCTGCATAGCACATATCCCCCCCCCACTTCCTCCCCTGCCTGGTGTGACCCCACTTACCCCATGTCCCTCTTTATCCCCCGCCTTCCTGCTTTCTCTTCACAAATATTAATCCCTCCCCAGTTCCCCCCTCACCTCACCCCCCACTTTAAAACCCTTTCCCTTATCCCTCTCTCCCCCCATTACCCAGCCTGCCCTATCACCTACTTACATAACCTGGTGAGATTCTTATCAATCCCACCCCTCTGACTACTCAACCCCTTATTCTGTCACCCCCTTTGTCTCTGCCCCCACCATCCCCATGCTGTCATCTATTCTGTCCTCCCTCTCCTTTGGTCACCACCACTTCTGACCCTCCATAACTCTACATGCATGCTGTAAAGCTCAGTTACCACTATAAATTGCTTGTCCATCTTAGGTATGCTCTTAGTACTGTTGCAATAAAGCTGACCTCTCCTACCTGATGTATTTTAACTGTACTTGCTTGAATCTGTATCTCTATGTACCATAATGTACTTGCCTGCTGTATATACCCCTATCTGTTTTGTAATGTCTATGTACCTTGTCTATTGCCTTATGACATGGAACCTTTATAAACAAGCTTTTAGCTCAAAGGTGTTATCCGAGATTCCAATAAATAAATACAGTGCAATTTAAATACATAGAGTGCAGTAAATAATACAGTTATTAATACAGTACATTGCAATCCATGACAGAAAGTATTGCACAACAGGAGCGTGTACAGATAACTAAGCTAAGGTCAGAGACATCGGGTGAGACGAACCAGGGAAAGTAACATACTATACAGGTACAACATACTGTACACTGTATTAACCCAAGGATGGATAAACCATAAGGATTAGACCAGGAGATGGAGAATGCCTGGAATTGCAAGCAGTGTTAGGTTGGGCTCTGGGCTATCAAGTGCAAATTTAGAATCAAAAAGGCAGTTATAGCACAAAGGTGGGGGTGAAGGGAAAAACGGCAGGGTGGAAGGAGGGAAGGAGGGAGATAGGAAAGAGAGGCAATGCAAGAACTAGTACCTTTCTGGACCTGGCATATAATGTGGACAGAGAAGGGGGGTGGGAGGAGGTAGGAGAGGCAGCCAAGAACAGCTCCTTCAGGATGCAGAGAACTCTGTAAGGAACAGGACCCGGCAGATAAGGTGGGGGTAGGGGGAGAAAGTGGGGGTAGGGGACAGGTGGAGAGAGGAGGAAAGAGGCACCCCAAGAACTAGTCTCCTTCTGGATGCTGAGACCCCAGCAAGGGAAGAGGACCTGGCAGTTAAGGTGGAAAGACAGAGTGGGGAGGAGGGGGGGGGGGTAGGAGGGGTGGCAGGGTGAAGGAGGCTCCTGTGAGAGAGAGGTAAACCAAGAAGTGGGGAGGGGAGGCATCTTATCTGTTTCATAGCTCTATTGGAGAGGTAGCTGCTTTTTAAGTATAATACTGGGTTTACTACCCGGTGTTTATAATAGATCTAAGTTTCAAGATTCCATATAGTGTTCCTTTTGTACTACGTGTAACTTAACCGCATAGTGCCTTTTTCATGCAGCGTTACAGCTTCCTTGCCTTTTACACATGTAGCTTACACCACTTTTCTCCCCCCATCCTGTCTGCTTCTTTCCCCACCACTCACCTGGGATTCAGTTTTTTACTAAATATGCCCTTCTGTTGCCTCGCATATCAATGGCTGCAGTCCCGCCTTACTTGTTTCCCAACTCCCTTTCGGGCTGTCTTCTTCAACTTCTGGCCATTTTATTACACATACATATAGCAGGACGTTAATCCGTATGTCACTTTTCTCATTCTTTTCAGGGGACCTGGAAAAAGCAGCAACACTGAACAAATATTTTTGTTCTGTATTCAAGAAAGAAGAAGAAGGTGAGGGTCCACAGTTAGGCAACATGAACAAATATGGGAGGTAGACGACACCAGTCCATTTATGGAAGAAAGTCCTAAAAGAACTCGCAAAACAGAGTGGACAAGGCAATGGGACCATATGGGATACATCCTAGAATATTAAGGAACTATGGCAGGTGCTGGCAGTACCACTGGCAGCCCTGTTCAATTAATCACTCAATACAAGAGTGGTTCCAGAGGACTGGAGGAGAGCAGATGTAGTCTTCTCTTCACAAAACTGGGAGTAGAAAGGAGACTGGAAAGTACAGACCAGTCAGCCTCACCTCAATAGTGGGGAAAATTATGGAATCACTTCTTAAAGAAAGGAATGTTGAGCACCTTGAATACAGTGGAGCACAGGGTCCGAGACAGCATGGATTCAGAGCGGGAAGGTCATGTCAAACAAATCTAATTGATTTCTTTGACTGAGTGACTTGGGCCATGGACCGGGGGGAGCGGTGGATGTGGCCTACCTGGATTTCAGCAAGGCCTTCGATTCTGTTCCACATAGAAGACTGGTGAATAAGCTGGGCAGCCTGGGAGTGGGTCACAGGGTGGTAAACTGGGTTAGGATCTGGCTGAGTGATAGAAGACAGAGGGTTGTGGTAAAAGGAGCTCAATTTGAGGAAAGGAGGGTGACTAGTGAGTACCATAGGGATCAGTCCTGTTTAAAGTCTTCAAATTTGACATTACGGAGGGGTTTTGGAAGAGAAGGGGTGCCTCACTGAGGGCAACACAACAGGGTCTGCAACAGGGTGCATGCATCGGGAGAGGTGGAATAAATGAGAAGGGACCTAGTGAAATTGGAGGAGTAGCCTAGAAAGTGGCAGCTGAGATTCATTGCGAAAAAACGCAAAATCATACATTTGGGGTGCAAGAACCAAGGGGAGGATTACAGATCAGGTGGGGGGAGAGATACTGATGGTCACCAAACAGGAAAGGGATTTGGACTGATAACTGATGACCTAAAGGTGACCAAACAATGTGCCAAGCCTGTCGGGCGAGCCAGTGGAATGCTGGGGTGCACAGGGAGAGGCATCACCAGCAGAAGAAAGGAAGAGGTGATGCCACTGTACAGATCATTGGTGAGGCCTCATTTGTAATATTGTGTCCAGTTCTGGAGGCTGCATCTCCATAAGGACATGGAGAGCTTGGAGGCAGTTCAAAGAACTGCAACAAAGATGGTGCAGGGCCTGTACCAAAAATCATATGACGAGGGACTGGGAGACCTCAATATGTATACCCTGAAGGAAAGAAGAGACAGGGGAGATATGGTAGAAACCTACAAATATCTAAAAGGTATAAATAGGGTACCAGAGGGTAGCATCCTTCAGAAAAGATGTCCAGGCATGACATGAAGTTAGAAGGGGGTAGACTAAGGGGTAGCATGAGGAAATATTTCTTCATGGAAAGGGTGGTAGATGCATGGAATAGACTCCCAGCAGAGGTGGTGGGGGCAAACACAGTGGGGAAATTCAAACATGCATGGGACAGGCATAGGGAACCCCAGCAATAGGAATAAGGAGGTAAAGCTGGAGATCAAGGTCTGTGATTTTTACAGTAGGCAGGGAAAATGGGCAGGCAGGATGGGCCTAGCGGTCCTTCTCTTCCGTCAATTTCTGTTTCTATGTCCCCCCCTCCACACACTTTTCTCCACCATTCCTGCTCTTTCTATGCAGTACCTCTTTTTATTTCGAACATTCCGCGTGAATGTATTTTTTTTTTTTTTTGTACCAGGAGAGAGACACTAAGCTGAAGCTTGTTTACAGGTCCAACCTGGGAGCACAAGGAAGTTAAGTGATTTACTCAGGGTCACACAGTATGCAAGTGGGAGCTGTGGGATTCAAACCCAGGTCTCCCGGTATGCAGCTCAGAACCTTAAACAACTGTGTTATACTTACCATGCGCTATACTGAGCTTACAACTCCTTTTCAGTTATTCAATAGTCCAGACTTTTTAAACATTAGTGGAAGCACCCCTAGGATTGATTCTGACATCTGATGCCAACCTTTCAGGTTGGGAGGCAGTTCTGGACCACATTCCCATTCAGGGGAATTGGGTCAGTGTGGGAACAGCTCCTATACATATACGTCTGAAGATGAGGACAGTGCAAGCAAGCAAGCAAAATGTTATTTATGAAACGCTATTCCAACAGATCATAGCATTTTACAGAATTATAAAAACATTCAATTCAACAAATCAAAACATTAAAAACATATATAAACAGCAGAATTAAGTATCAGAAAATGCCAATTCAAATAAATAAGTTTTCAAGGCAGACTTGAAGGCCTCATCGGACGGGCACTCCCTAACCTGGTGAGGTAGAGAATTCCACAGGGTTGGAGCCAGAAAGGCAAATGATCTAGCATGTTAAGTTGTTAAACGGACCCTGGGAATCTCTAGCAATCCCTCGTCGGCTGAGCAGAGGGGACGGGGATGGGGGTAAGGACAAAGGAGATCTTGGAGATACCACGGTTCCTGTCCATGTAGAGCTTTATAAGTCAGTAACCTGATCTTAAAGGTGATCCTCCACCAAACTGGCAGCCAGTGCAGTCTACGGAACACAGGTGCGACATGGCAAAATCTTGATAAGCCACTCAACAACCTAGCAGCCGTATTCTGCACCAGCTGCAGGCGGTGAAGGTCCACCCCTGGTAGCCCTAAGTATAGGACATTGTAGTAATCAAGGCACGTGGTCACAAAGGCATGGACCAATGTAGGAAGGTCATCAGGTGGGACCAGGTGCTTTATCTGGGCGATATTCCTCAGGTAGTAAAATGAGGTCTTGACAACGGCCTACACCTGAAACTTGAGTGTCAGCTCGCTATCAATCATAATGTCCAGATTCCACACCTGATCAGAGGTCACCATTTGGTTGCCATCCAGCCATAGTCCAGAAGGCTGCCTAGTTGGTGACCTCTGTACTCAATGACCTGGGTCCACAACCAACACCTCAGTCTTATCTGGATTCTGTCTCAACCAGTAGGCACGCATCCAGTCCTGAATCTCGTAAAGGCAGTTAAAGACTGAGACAACAATGTTTTGTTCAGGCACAAAAGACATATACAGTTCAGTATCATCTGTGTAGCAGTGAAAACTTAATCCATACTGCCTAATAATCTCCCCCAATGGCAACATATACACCTCGAACAACATGGGGGAAAGCACAGAGCCCTGCAGTACCTCACAAGGCAGGGGGAGAGGAGCAAAGAAAAAAATTCCAACTCCACTCTGTGTCCTGCCAGTGAGGAATGAATGGAACCATCTGAGGACTGTAGCAGACAGTCCACAGAATAGCCACAAGCGCCCCAGCAACACCCCATGGTCCACGGTATCAAATGCTGCAGAGAGATCAAGGAGGACCAAGATGGAACGACTCCTCTGATCTCTTGCTGTCAGGAGGTCATTAAGTGCACAAACCAATAAGGTCTCAGTACTATGCCTCTTCCTGAAACCAGACTGGAGAGGATCATAGATGTTGTGGGCGGTCAGATGCTCCTCGAGCTGCAACGCAACTGTCTTCTCAAAAACCTTACCCACGAAAGGTAAGGTAGAGACAGGCCTGTAGTTTGCGAGGCAGTCAGGGTTGAGAGAAGTTTTTTCCAGATGGGGTGAACCACTGCCTCCTTCAGGGTGTCTGGAAACACCCTGGTCTCTAATGAACACCTAACTATCTCAGCAAGGACTGGTCCGATTTCCTCCATGCACCTCACAAGGAGGCATGATGGAACAGGGTCCAAACTACAGTTAAGTTGGTCGCAAGCCTCGGATCATCTTCACGACATCGTCAATCACCAGCTGGCTAAAATCTGACCAGCCAAACTGAGTGCCTGTAGCCTCACACCAATCTCCGCTCTGCCCATCTGAGTGAGCTATGTGAATCTCGGAACTGATGATGTCAACCTTATCTGTGAAGAATCGAGCAAACTCATCACTCTTCTGTGAAAAAGCTCCCTGATTCTGGAGACAGGTTTGATTGCACAACCTGTTCACATTACGGAAGGGCTGAGATGGTCAGTTCTTCACAGCAACAATCTCCCTGGACAGAAACTATCTGCCTTCTTACGGGAGACAGCAGATTGATAATCCCTGTAATGGGATATCAATCTAAATCGGTCACCATCTAGGCCCGATTTTCGCCAGCATCATTCCAACCTTCTCCCCACTCTCCTCAGCTTCCTCAGAGACCCATCAAACCAAGGGGACCAAGGGTGAAGGGAGAGGGGGTGAACCCGGACAGGAGCTATAGAACCCAGAGCAGCCCCCACCACCTCATTATAGGCTAGCAGAAGACCCTCTGGATCCATGCTGACACTCAAATGCCCTCATAGGTCCAGCACCGCCACAAGACCATCAGGGGTCAAACCCCACAAAGGGTGGTTCATGACCATCTCCATAGGGGCAGGTCTATTGGGGGGGGCCACAAAGATGAACTCTGTAGTGTGATGATCGGACCATCCGACGGGTTACACCACCACGTCCAAGATCTCCATCCCCAGCAGAAACACTAGGTCCAGTGAATGACCCTGTATATGGGTCGCACAGGTAACTACCTGTGTGAAGCCCAACGAAACCATCAGTTGGAGGAAGTCTTGTCCAAAATGCAAGAGTTTGTCGTCCCAGGCACTGAAGTCTCCCAGTACCAACCACCTGGAGACCTCCAGTACCATCTCGACAACGAAGTCCGCGACTTCCTGTAGGAAATCCTTCCCATCACCGGGTGGACGATAGATGAGAAGTATCCTACAACCCACACCTGCACCCAAGCTACATTAGAAGGCTCTAATGATCCCAACTGGCACATCTACAAGGCTCAGCTCTGTCTTGAAACAGATGGCTACCCCCCCATCCAATCTTGGGTGGTGTATCATCACCGAATACCCGGCTGGAACAGCTGACTCCAAAATGGGACAAGCATTCTCATCCAGCCAGGTCTTGGTGATGCAAGCCAGGTCAGATGACCCAACAAGATCAGCAATTACTGCTGTCTTGTTTCGAATAGACCTGGCATTGCATAACACCACCTGAGTTGGATGCGAAGATGAGGTTGACCGTGCTACGTGCCCACCAAAGGTGGAGCCCTTGGGTATGGGCACTAAGCAGGGCGCACCCCTTTCCTGGGCCCATTTCACCCCAGGGCGTCTCCTTGACCTTACAACCTCAATTCGTCCCCCCTGCTCCCTCCCCCAGCAGTCCCCCACCCTCTGGCGCCCTCGCTATTCCCAAGGTGCGGTAGCACCCATAAACCTAGCTGATGGGGGGGCAATCAAAGGGGCAGACAGCCCAGAGCTCAGTGGAAGAGTAGTACCCGCCCATTGAAGCCCTCTGCCAACACATCCTGCTAAAATTCCTCACTCAGCAGCTATCCTAAAAATAACAATCACTCCACTCAAACAACCAATAAATCATTCTCAACCTTACCTATTTATAATATCCTTAAATACCCTAACATAAACTACCCCACCCCCAAATACTAAATTAAAAAAACTTAACTACCAACCTAACATAAATAAAATAAACCCACAAAAAAGAAAAAATATATAAAGCAGCAAAACAACAGTGGCAAGTAAGTTTATGATAATTAATATCCAGCATAGACTGTCCAAACTGCAATTTAAAGAATTAAATAGTGTCCACGGAGCCACGCTATAGCTCCAGAACCAAAACTGAAATTTGCAGGGGAACTCTTACCACCCCCTAACAATAAAAAGTTTTGTCCCAAAAAAATGTGGCCCGCTTACTGCCACATAGAAGAAACAATTTTTGCAATGTTTTCACTATAAAATAGGCTCTCTCACTGCCTATCCAAGATGAAATAAATAATCCTCAGTAGCCAGCTATAGTCATAGGAGTCCACTTGATGAGACTCTTGGCTGAAAGCAAGCTTTTAGCAAAGGTCCTCCAATGTATCACATTTGCCAGGCCCCGACTCAACCCCAAGGAAAGCCTCAGAGCATCACTAGTTCTCTCCACTTGAGCACAGGAGCAACCTGACCCCCGTCAAGAAGCCCTCCACAATTCCAGGAGCTTGGGCATTGCATACCCTCCAGTTAGCACCCCCCCCCCGAGAGAGCAGCTGCCCTTCGTACTCACCTCAGGATCAGTCAGTCTGGGTAATCCCTCCTGGACCTCCGCAGCTCAGGCTCATCCTTACACACAGTTACAGTACCTCAGATACGGTTCCCAGAGCAGGCTAACAGCTCCAGTTATCAGCCACAGTGGTCACACACATGCTTATTCCCCGTAGAAACAGGACTCCAAAAAGACAGGGCACCAAAGCTCCTTAAACCAAATTGTAGTCCTCAAATCGTTTTCCACGGCAGCCAGTTACCTACTGCCAACTTGTGTTTAGGCAGGCAGCTCCCAAAGCAATTTAGAGCCAAGCGTCTTCAGTGCTATGCAGGCACTGTAACACAAGTCCCATGCACCGCACCATACAGACACTGGCAGGTGGATAATGGAGATGTCGAATAGATATTGTTTTGCCAGGACCAGTGGTCATAAAATTAAAAAGGCAGAACAGACCGCAGCTTACAATATTCCCGCTACTGATGTTTAGTCACCGAAATTAACAGGAGAATTTAAATAATAACTAAAAACAATAAAACGTTGAAAAACATTAAAATCTAACACGCTACTGAGCTAAGCTGATGGCTGACCCAGCATGATCACCAACTTCCAATTGCAAGCGTGGTTGCCATCTTCCAATCGCAAGCACCTCACTCTCCTTCATTATCAAGGTCAGGTACAGTCAAAGCCGTGAAAATAAGATCAGACAACACCGTCATGGTGGCGTACTTAAACAATTAAGAGGACACAAACCACAGGGAGATGCTGAAAGAAGACCCAATATCCTGCGTGGACAGTGGAGAATCTTCTCTCCGTCAGTAGTCCTCTTGGTGGGAGAGCTGCACTTTTATGTCTATTGGCTAAGCTGTAAAAATATTAATCCAGGGGAGTGGACGTTGAACCTGGAGGTGTTTGACCTTCTGTGTCAGATGTTCAGTCATCCTCAGAGTGATCTGCACGCCTCCAGCCAAAATCCTCAAGTTCAACGGTTATTTAGCTGCTATTGGTATCCTCAGGCAGAAGTGGTGGATGCCCTGTTACAAGAGTGGAATTTTGGCAGGGCATATGCCTTCCCTCCTCTGCCTTTCCTCTCCCAGGTCATAAGCAAGATAAGTCACGCCTCAGTGATCCCAGCTCACCATGCTCCTTTTCAGCTTTCGGTGCGGGGGGGCGGGACCTTCTCTCACAGGGACCCATTCCTGCATCCAAATGCAGGAGCAATGCAGCTCACAGCCTGCTTCTGAGTGGAGGAGACTCCTTCAACTAGGTTATTCATTTTCTGTAAGCTGTTAGCAGGAGTTGACCTCTGTTCTGATTTCCTGCTCTCCTTTGGGATAGAACAGTTATGTAAGAACTTACCGTAACAGCAGATCTTCGGGGGGATCTCAGTCATCAGGTCACACCATAGGAACTTCACCACTGGTGAAGCAGGATCCACACAGTTGATTTCCAACAGTACCACTGGGGCTGCCCATGCCGACGTCACCAACCCTATAAAGGTGTGAGTCCTGCTCCCTCCTCAGTTCCTTCCTCAGGAGACTAAGGGAGCACACCCATGCCATAGGGGATTGAGAGAGGTGCCCAGGCCTAAATAAAAGGCTGGATACACCAGATAGCCAGTCTGAGATACAAACCCCAAACAGGAGGATGGTGGGAGGGAAGGCTGACCTGATGACAGATCCCCTTGAAGATCTACTGTTATGGTAAGTTCTTACGTAACTGTTCTATCTTCGAAGGTAGCAGTCATCGGGTCACACTGTAGGAATGAGTCACAAGCAGATGTAAGTGCAGCAGAACAGTCTGGGTGCTAGGCAAACCAAGGCCTAGAATAGAAGGCCCTGAAGAACAGCCTGGCCAAAGCCTGCTCAGGCTCTAGGAGCAACATCCAGACTGTAATGCTTGGACGGTACTCCAGATGGCAGCAGCTCAAATGTCAGTGGCTGAGATCCCTTGAAAGAGGCCACCGAGGTAGCCATGCCCCTTGTGGAGTGGACTTTCACCACCACTGACAACTCCTTGCCATGCTTGTCATAGCAGAACACAACACAATGGGCCAACCATTTGGACAAACATTGTTTGGAAACCTGAATGCCCTCTCTTCCCGGGAGAAAGAAACAAAAAGCTGCTTTGTCTTTCTGCAATCCTTAGTTCTAAGCAGATAATATTTCAAAATTCTGTGCACATCTAAAGTATGGAGCAGTACTTCCCCTGGACTGGCACACTCTGGAAAATATACATGGAGGTGGATGGATTGGTTAAGGGTAAACTCAGGCACCACCTTACAAAGAAACTTTAGAATTCATGTGCAAAGTCACCCTGTCTTTCTGAAAAATCAAACAAGGCTCCTCATACCAGAGATCCTGGAGCTCAGAAATCCTCCGAACAGAAGTAATAGCAACTAAAAACAATGCTTTCCAAGAGAGAAAGCATAGCTCACAAGATGCAGCTCGCTCAAAAGGAGACAGGGTCAATTTCTCCCAAACAAAATTTAAATTCCAAGCTGGGACTGGGGTACGGATTGGAGGTTTCAGGTGCAGGGTGCCCCTGAGAAAGGTACAGGACACATCTAGCTGAGCCACGGAATGACCATCCACGAGCTCATGAAAGACAGAAATAGCCAAAAGGTGCACCTTGAAGGAGGAATACTGGAGTCCTGAGTCCAACAAGGTGATCAGGTAATCCAGAATCTGGCTTATTGGACAGGTAAAAGGATCCAGATGGTGCTTGGTAGGCAGTCCAGATGGCAAACCTCTTTTATTTCATGGCATATGTGGCCCTAGTGGATGGCTTCCGAGCTGCCATGAGGACATCTGCCACCTTTTGAGAGACCCCAAATCAGGCAATGGCTATGTCCTCAGGAGCCAGGCATGCAGACGAAGGGACCTGAGGTTGGGAAGGATCAGGGTCCCCTAAGCCTGCGTCAACAGATTCCTGCAGAGGGGCAGAGGCACTGGAGGGTCCGCTGCCAACTGTTGCAGTAATGGAAACCATATATGCTGATGCCAGTGTGGTGCGACCAGGATAATGCTGGCCCCTGCCATCTGAAACTTGATTAGCACCCCCTGAATCAAAGGAAATGAAGAGAAGGCATAAAGGAACCTCCCACTCCAGGAGAGGGACAACGCATCTCACCAGAAAACTCCAGGCCCTGTATCTTGTGAGCAAAAACTGGGCAGTTTTGTGTGTTGAGTAGGGATGCAAAAAGGTCCAGCTCTGGATGACCCCACCTGTTGAACAGATCTTCTATGATGGATTACAGAAGTTCCCATTCATGCACCCTGGACAGTCTGGTTGAGGCTGTCAACCAAGGTGTTCAATATGCCTGGGACATGGACTGCTGAGAGGTCCAGTGTCCAGTATCAGACCCGCATGGCCTCCCTGCACAGGGGGCAAGAATGCATCCCCCCTTGCTCATTGATGTAGTAGACAACACTAAGATTGTCTGACTGCATCAACAACTGACCCAGAAGGAGATGGTCCTGAAAAGCCTGCATGGCATACAGGACCACCCTCATCTCGAGAACGTTTATATGAAGGGATGTCTCAATCCTGGACCATGTCCCCTGAGTCTGGAAGGGGCACAGGTTTGTACCCTAGCCCAAGCCAGAGAAGTCCATGGTGAGTATCTGCTGGGGAGAGGATCAGGAATGGGACCCCTCTTAATAGGTTTTGGGGTTCCATCCACCATTGAAGCACCCTGTAGATCAGAGAGGAGACCAGCACAAGTTGCTCTAGGTCATCCGTGCATTGGTCCCACTTCACCCGGAGGATCCACTGCAGCACCCACATGTGCAGTCTGGCCAGGGGAACTGTAGCAATGGCTGCAGCCATGAGACCTACTAGCGTTAAGTACACCCTGGCCAAAACATAACTGTTCTGGGCCACCTCCTGAACCTGGGAAATTAGGCACTCCGCCCTGTCTTGAGTCAGGAAAGCCCTTCCCTGCACCAAGTTCAGGACCACTCCTATATACTGTAGTCTTGGAGACAGGATCAAGATGGACTTGGGCAGACTGACGGTGATGCCCAGGGAGTGAAATAGTTGGAAGGTCCTATTCAGGTCCAGAGGAGTTGATCTTGTGACAAGAGCTTTGAGGAGCCAGTCATCCAAGGAGGGGAAGACATATAGGTTCTTCCGTAGAAAGGCCGTGGCTACTGCTGCTAAGCATTTTGTAAAGACCAGCGACGCAGAGGATAAGACAAAGGGCAAGACTCTGAACTGATAATGTATGCCCTGAAAAGAACAAAACAGAGAAACCGCCTGTGTGGAGGAGAATCAGAGATATGCAGGTATGTGTCCTGCATGTCTAGGGAGCACAGCCAGTCACCCTGCTTGAGCAGGGGCAGCAGACCTGGAAGAGTGACCATATGGAATTTTTTTGTACTGGATACAAAGGTTGAGGTCTTTGAGATCTAGAATAGGCCTCAGATCCCCAGTTCTTTTGGGGACCAGGAAAAACCTGGAATAGAATCCCCTGTTCTTCTGCCGTCTGGGCACTGGCTTGATGGTCCTCTTCTGCAGCAGGGACTCTATCTCCTCCCGAAGACCATGGCATAGGTCAGAGGGTAGGTGGAGAGCATTGGAGGAGTCTCTGGGGGCTGTTCTACAAGCTCCAGAGTGTGACCCCGTTCTATAATCCGAAGAATCCAAGTATCTGAAGTTATGGTTCTCCACTGATTGAAATGGAGGGAGAACCAACCTCTGACCACCACCTCTTGGTCAGGGACTGGAAGGCGGGGTCATTCAAGGAGTTGGGCAGGGGCGGATCCAGCTGCAGGGGCCGATCTGCCACCTCTGGGATATTTAGCAGCAGAACCAGTGGAACAAGGGGTAGGCAAGGCAGAGGTGGCCTTCCTTTTGCCCTGGGGCGGGAGCCTGCACCAGACTTATGTATTTATTCATTTGAATTTTGGTATGCGAGTAAGCCCACTGAGACAGAATGTCCCTTTATCAGGGGTGACCCGGAGGAGGGTACGAGGGAAGGTACAGAGATACAATGAATAACAGCAACAGATAAGCATACAAAGACAATTTTATAATAGTACATATAGTACACAATATATATTCAAGATGCATGGCCAGTATTTACAAATAATACAGTACATACAGGCACATAAAAAGTATTTACAATGTATACAAGATGCCTGGGCACTGTTTACAAATAATATAGTATATACAGGCACAGAAGTAGTATTTACTATTGACTGGAGCAGAATAAACACAGCGAAACATGAGTAGCTCAAAATCAATTCACAGCAGGGCAGGTGTGGCACTTCTGAGCAGAGCAAGAAGAAAAACAGGAAAGGTACAAGGGAGTGAGATAGATGTGATAGGTGGGATAACTCAGGAACAGGTGCAGAGCTGAGAGGAGGCAAGATGGGATTTAACAAGAGCTCTTGAAGGAGTAGATAGAAGGGCAGGTCAAAACAGCTGATGATAGTGAATTCCAGAGAGAAAGCCCAGAAAAAATGAAGGCATGTCGACCCACTGTAAAGTGGGGTTTAGGGATAGTGAGAAGTGGTAGGTCAGCTGACCTTAAGAACCTTGTCATGGTTTTTCATTGGAAAATGTGCATGAGGCAGGGAGGAGTGAATGTATGAACTAATTTGTAGGTCAGCCAAAGGGTGGGGTATTGTAGTCTAGCTTCAAGGAAGGCCAGCCAAGGGAGTCAAGGACTGAGCAAAGGTGCACCTTGGCGTTAGTGCCAAGGGCAAAATTTGTGACCCTGTGGTAGGCAGTGTTGGCAGGGGCGTCATTTAGGGGTCACCAGGAGTCGCATTCACGACCCCTAGGAAAATTCTGTGACCCCTATGACAGGGCTTGCAACTCTGCCAGCCTGCCGCTGCCCTTGCCATGACTTATGGATGCTTGGCCATTGGCTGCTGCTGGCCAACTGAATTTAAAAAAACAACCATTTTTTTTGTCTCCGTCCCCGAGTGTCCACCCTGCCCCCCCACCATACTGCCAGGATGTCCTAAAACTCCAAGTCCCAGTGCACATTATTGAGAGAGGGTTGGTACTGCGTTGCGATTTGGCTAGGATTCAGGAAGGCCAGTGCAGTGGGTGGGACTAGTTATGACGTGGTGGACACACAAGCCGAGGGAACGTCTCAAAAAGCAGGAGAAGCCTGTAAGTGTGAGCAGAGCAGACAGGGCATTACTTTTGAGGCAGGAGACCAGGAGTAGAGACGTTTTGAACAAGAACTTCGACTTCTTCATGGTTGGTCGGTTAACGGTCGCATCACCAATTCTCCGGTCAGAGGAGTCGTCAACACAGGGGGGCAGGCAGGCTGAGATGAAGAGGAAGTACCAGGAAAGTGGATCTAGGAGGAGCTGGTGTCAGATTTGGGTTAGGGTTTTATTCTAATCGGTTGGGCAGGCAGCCGGGTGGGCGCAGTACTCTAGGCCAGAGAGGACAGTTGGGACTGGAACAGCAGGAGCGCGGGCGGAGTTAGAGACATGATGGCGGTGACGACGTGGGACTACTGTGGGACAGGAGTCAAGACAGATGATTCTGGAGAATTGACCAGAAGCCTGGATTGAAGGAGAACAGTAAGCAGTGAGGTAGGCAACAATAAAGGGGAAAAAAAAAGTGCTTTCGTTGCTTTTGCTTGATGTTGCTGACTTGCTGAGAGTGTGTGTGAGATGGGTGGGAGTATAAGGTTAAAGGGGGATGGCCAAGGTTAAGAGAGCGCTGGTATTTCAGACAAAACAACCCTGGTGGTTAATGGTCCCAACCCACTTGGCCCCTCCATGTTCAGCAGTAGTCAACTGGCATGTAACCCCTCATCCCTATCCCCACATATTAAAGAATATTTTTCCCTGGTGGTCTAATGAACCCTCCTCTCTTCCTATCCCGATCTCCAGTATGTAGTGTTTTTTTTTTTTTTTTTAATTTAAGTGCCCTCTCTCTGACAGGTAGTGTCCCACCTGTCTCCTCCACCCTCCCCCCCCCCACATATTCATTCACATCTCAGAGGGCTGCCAGCCATGGAGGAGAGTGGAGGGCTGTGTTTGTGGCCCACTCTGTTTCGGGATGGGGGAGCTGGGTGGGACACTACTTGCTGGGCTGGGGGGTAGGGGACCACTAGACCACCAAGGAATTAGCTAAAAATAAAAACCACTACATACTGGGGATTAGGACTAGGGAGGGATGGGGGTTCACTAGACAACCAGGGAAGAAATATTCTTTAACATATGAGGGATAGGGATGGGGGGTTAAATGTCTATTGACTGTTGCTGGACACAGAGGGGGCGGATGATCGGTTGGAAGGACGGACCACTAGCCACCAGTATTGTTTTGTTTGCAATACACATTGAACGGGCAGGGGGAGGGACCCCTAGCCACCAGGGTTTTTTTTTGTTTTGTTTCTGGTTTTTTTTTTAATTCACATTAGGCAGGCAGGTGATTGGGTGGAGGGGAGGGACCACTAGCTACCCAGGATTAATTTTATTTTATTTATTTTGGTCAACTGGGCAGCACAGGTGGAATTTCCAAAAAAAAAAAAATCAGATTTTCACTTACATTCCACCTGAGGAAGTTTTTTCACATACTTCTACTCCAGTGCTCACTCCGTCAGGAGCCCGAAAGCACAGGCTGATTCATCTACGTCTCTATGCCACCACTGCTCCTTAATGATGCCCTGGCTTACTCCCTCACTGGGGTTGTGTGGAAGACAGTGGGGATATACCCTCAAACATCCCAGGTCTCATCGGGTAGTCATGTGACGGATAAACAAGGAGCAGAGGTACCGGGGTCCTTTGTCTTGAACACTGTGGCTTTTCATTCCCTTTCTCACACAGGTTATCAGCATGCGGGGGCAAAGCAGAGATGCACAAAATGGCATGATATCCACGCACCCTGCTGATAACCTCCCTTTCCTGACTGCCTATCATGGCTGCCACTCATGGTCACCTAGGAGGCAGTACTGCAGCCAAGGCAGCTACCCTCTCTCCCTGGAGAGAAGCATCTTCTGGGATGTTCCTATCCTCCGCCTCCTCCTCTTCCTCCTTCCTTCAACTGGCCCCAGAGGATCCAAACTCACTCCTGAACTCAGGCCCCCAGCGTCGCACTCTGCCAATGGGCTGGTTTCTCTATCCCATCTTTCAAGAGGTTGTGAGATGCACACAATAAGTATGTAAAACCATGGAGCTATCCCATTAGATCAGTAGACGGGCTGCCACTTGCGACGCTGGTGGCCCAGGGTTCAGGATCGAGCCCGGGTGACTGGAGGGACAATTGGAGGGAGAGAGCTCCAGCATCCCAGCAGATTCTGGCCTTCTATGAAGAAGAGGACTTGTCTGTGCCGCCATGCAAGCACCTCCTATGGTAGCGTGGAAGGCATCATAGTGGCCAGCACTTGCGGCAGGTGAGTTACTGGCTTCTGCATGTTTGTTGCACACATGCATGTGAAGTTGTCACCACTGACTCTGAGATGAGCGAGTAAAAAATAATGGAAAAAAAAATGGCAGGGCAGCAGGATGATGCTGGTACCCTACAGGCCCCACACCCACCAATCAGGATCTTCCCCTAAACTGAGGTTTTGGTTTCTGCCAGGGTGTAGCCAGACCCAGTGATCTCACCCTAGGGTGCACCACGGAGCAACTGGGGACCAGATAAGTCCTAAGAGATGGTGGATGACAGGCCAGGGGTGGTGACAGCTGAAGGGTACACTTTTTAGAATCGGGAGTTGCAAATGCCACCCTCTCTGGCCCCACCCACACAGTGGCCCCACCCACATTGTGCCCCTCACCCACCTTGCTACCCCTATGATTTTGCTGAAATGATGCCCCTGAGTGTTGGGTAAGTATTACCTTTGTAAACTTGTTTCAGAAAGCTCTGTGCAGTCACTAGCAAGGATGGAGAAGTACTGGGAGATGTAATACACCTTACAGTTATAATTACTTATGTTTTTTTATACAAAAGAAATACATAACTGCAACCGAGTACATTTATTTGAAAGTAACTAGTAACTAACATATTACTTTCAAAAAAATGTAATTTTTTGTAGTTGTTATTTTTGTATTGTTTTTGTATAAAAAGAAATAAGTAACTATAATTGTAAGGTGTATTACTTTTTCTAGTACTTATCCATCCTTGTTAGTGACTGCACAGAGCTTCCTGGAACAAGTTTTCAAAAGAAATAGAAAGTAATAGAAAAAGTAACTTACCCAACACTGGTGGTAGGTTTGCTTGAGTTTCGCAAGACGGGAGACCTAAGTGGAGTGGAGAATAGGGGCTCCATGGGAGATAAGTGGGAGAAGTGAGGAGGAAGCTATGGTCAGGCGGGAGGAGAAAGTTAGGTAGGGCAATAGGCGGTACAGCAGTCCTAGCTTTTGGTAAAGGGCCTTGACCACAGTTGAAATACTGTATGTGTGTCAAAGTTGAGGTGGGAATCCAGCATAACACTAAGGTATTTAAATGCCTGTACCTGATCTAAGGGGTCACCATGGGAGGAATTTATCACCAAGGGGGGGGGGCGGGGAGAGTAACTTAGCAGTCTGGTGATAAAAGAGCATTGATTTAGTCTTCCTGGTGTTTAGCACCAGGAGATTATGGAGAAACCATGCCTCAACATTAAGGAAATCCTGCTGCAAGTGGAGGTTCAGCGAGGGCAGGTCAGAAGAGGAACTGTACAGAATGGCATCATTTGCATACATCTGGACAGACACCTCTGCAGTGCTGTGGGAGCTCATTAATAAATAATGAGAACAGCGAGGGTCAAAAATAAAACCCTAAGGGACCCCATCCTTTATTGCGTTAAAAGGGAAAGTCTGACCAGCTCATTTCATGCATTGGGTTCAGCCAGTGAGGTAGCTCAAAAAACAGTTTAACGATAGGATGTCAAGACCAATGGAGAGGAGCCTGTAGAGCAAAAGGTTATGGTTGACAAGGTCAAAAGTCTTGGTAAGGTCGACAAATATTGCACCAGTGAGAAGGCCCTTGTCCATAGAGGTGAGGATGTCAGATGTTACCTTAATGAGGGCAGTGTGGGTACTGTGGGATTTGTGGAATCCATGGTGGTTCATGGAAATAGAACTATTAAGCTCCAGATGAGATGGAAGTTGCGTGTGGATAAATTTTTTCCTGCATTTTAGCAAGGAGGGAAAGTATGGAGATGGGCCGGTAATTCTCAAAAGCAGAGTTAGGGCCGCTCTTGTGGATAGGGACAACTATTGCAGCCTTCCACTTGCAAGGTACAGTGCTTGAACAGAAAGATATGTTAAATAGGTGCCGTACTGGCAAGGCAATGGCAATAGCACCTAGTTTTAGGAAGCGGGGTTCTAGTGAGTCTAATCCATGTAAGGAAGTATCCTTAATGCTCCTAAGGTGTCGCAGTACCTCCTTCCGGGTGGCCAATTTAAGGTGGAAGGATGGGCTAGTAATAGTGGAAGAGGTGAAGGACGAACGTGGGCAGGGAGGGAGGTCTTATGTTTTGAAAGGTCGGTGAAGGCCTGGTTAAACTCAGAAGCTATAGCAGTGGGGTCGGTGACCTCAGAGCCATTAAGGTGCATAGTGTTAGATAAGGAAGAGGATTTAACCTTTAGTAGGGGAGTTTATTTGTCCCCAGAATTCTTTAGGGTTGGAGAGGTTATTAGTTTGGAGGGTTCTGAGGATGAGCATTTAGCTGAGTGCAGCTTGCTCTTACATTGATTACGCAGGAGTCTGTAAGCCTGCCAGTCAGCAGGTAGGCCGGAGCTCTTATAAAGGTTCCAGGCAACATCCCGCGATGCCATGAGGCCTTTGATCTCCTCAGAGAGTCAAAGGGGCGTGAACCCCTTAGCTCTCCGTTTAACCAAAGGGGCATAGAGGTTGACTATGGAATTAAAGGTGACAGTGGAGAATTCCAAAACAGAGTCAACATCAGGTAGTAGGTTAACCAGAGACCAGTCAGCCACAGATAGGGAGGCTTGAAAGGCCTGTGGACAAAATGTGGCCATGTCCCTGGATAACACGATTTTGGGGGGAGGGTTATGAAAATTGTTCCTCCACACATAGGTGGGGGAGTGATCACTTAATGTATCAGGGAGAACACCAGAAGATTTGATGTGAAGGGGACATTAGTGAGACCCCAGTCAAGAAGGGTGTGGTGACCAGATTTATTATTGTGCCTAGTGGTTTCACTGATGAGCTGCGATAGGTGTATATCGGCCAGGGCATTGTGAACTGACCCCAACCCTGGACCTAGCTAACTGTTACTGAAGTCTCCACATAATACCAAGTCTGTGGGTGGGAGACTGGCCCAGGATGTAATGAGGGAAATGAGGGATGAGGCAGGAGCACTAGCACAAGGAGGGAGATAGATACTTGTGGAAAACCTTATGAAAGCACAGGCACTGTCTGCTCCTGGGCTGGGTATGGTAGAGCGAATGGACACTTAATAGCCCTTGCAGAAGCCTGTAAGTCATTAATGATGTCTTGGACATCTAGCCGGAAGAGCTTTGAACCATTGCAGGGGACATTCAGCGCCTTCTGTTGGACATCTGCCGTGAAATGACACCCTCAGCCAGACGTGCCTATGAAAGCAAATACTTGTGGCAGCAGCCCTGGCACCCCTACATCAGAAATTTTGTACAAGGCCCTGAGGAGGTGATTGCTAATGTCCTTGGTGGCCTGTAAGGACTTAAGGACCTCCTGTTTCTGGGAACACTCTGGGAGGGCTTGAGCTGCAGCCTTGCCCTTCTTCCAGATGGTATTTTGGTACTTGACCATATGAAACAAATAATTAGCAATCAGAAGCTCCAAGGTGAAGGAGGCATGAACCCTCTTACCCCAAAGTTTGATCCATCTGGATTCCATTGCGGGGAGGGAGCTAAGGTGCTTGGGCAACTTGGACCAGTCATGTGCCACTTTGATGACCACAGAGTTGGTCTCAGGTTGGACAGCATAATAAGGCATGCCCTGAGAGGCATAATAGAAGTTATCTGTCCAGTGAGACATGGCAGGAACCATGTCTGGGTGGTGCCAAGCTGCAGTGGTGGCATTCCTCAAAGCTGGTACAAGGAATGAATTTAGGAGGAGATTCTGGGATCTCCAAGAAGTCCACCAGATCTCTCCTGGTAGCATCCGATTCCTCAGTATGTAAGCCCATAGCTGTGAACAGCTGCTTCATGACATTGAAAAAGGTAGGGTCTTCAGGAGAGGATCTGGGAGTATGTTTAACAGAGTCCTCGCTCACTGAAGAAGCAATAGACCTATCTGGGGAAAGAGGTTCCTCCTCCTTCTCTTCCCAAGGGAGGATAAGGTCAGTATAGTACTTCTCTTCAATGTCAATCTAATTCGAGGTCTGATGAGTGAGGGGCCAATGGCAGCCTATGGAGCACAGACCAAGAAGGCCTAAGCGGCATCGCTGATGACGGAGCAGTTGACAGCACCGGGGACCCAGGATTGTAAGAGCCCAACTGGTGTACCAGGGCCACAGTTATCTTGGTCAAAATAGTGTTGAGGTCAATGGCAGAAGAAGGGTGCATCGATGGCGGAGTCGTCACTGGCATGTGGCACGACGAATCATCTGTTGGGTCTTGAAAATCCGAGGGCCCTGACATCCAAGGGCCTGGTGAACTGTCAGGCCGTGATGGAGGGGCTGACACTACCCACCCGTGGGTCAATGACTGGGGACCAATAATCTGAAGGTTGACGGCTGACCCCTGTGAAGCAGGAGGAGGTGCTGTCGGTAGGGGCCTGGAAGAAGCAGAGGCCTGGACAGCAATGAACATCAGTGTAGAGAACCCCCAGATGAGGAAGAAGAAGCCATTGGGGAGTGGGAGTGCCACCAGGGCAAGCAGTCCCGATCGTGGTCTTTTTGTGACTTCTCCCAGAGGACCAGTCTTGAGCCTTCGAGGTCTGGGAGCTCGACTAACCCACCGGTGACTGGAAATGAGGGACCCTGGAGGATCCCTGCCCAGATCTGGCTACCTACTCAAGTCAATCTTTTTGCCAGGCGAAACACCACTGAATGAACTCATTTTCAAGGTGGACCTGGGCAGTTAACAAAATGAGTAAAAAATACAATAAGCTAACAGTAGGCAGAATATGAGTGCACAGGATGAGTACATATCAATATAAAACATACAGAAAGTACAGTTACGTAACAACTTACCATAACAGTAGATCTTTGAGAACAGCTCTTGCAGCAGGTTACACCATTAGAACTGAAGACGGCAGGCGTCAGGACCCCACGGAAATTTTTTAGCTAGCAGTCTTCAGTGGGCTGTCTCTGATGTTGGTCCCGCTCCTGACGTCAGGTGTAGTACGTAAGGAGGCAGTCCCCCCATAATCCTCAGTTCTCCCGCTGGAGACTCCTGGCCACTGGATGACATCACAAGAGGAGACAGAGGATTCACCACCAGATAGCCAAGACTATAAAATAGGAATGTCCCATCCCATAAGATGGGTGTTTGACTACGAACTACCTCCCAAAGAAGGGGGATGGTGGGTGGGAAGGTACCTGCTGCAAGAGCTGTTCTCAAAGATCTACTGTTACAGTAAGTTCTTACGTAACTGTACTATCTTACTTCGAGATACAGCTCTTGCAGCAGGTTACACCATTAGGATTGATTTCCAAGTAATAGTGGTAATCATGCACCACTGGGAGGAGGAAAGGTAGAGATCTCGATATTACTCGAGCCTAGGACAGAAGTCCCTGAAGGACGGCTAGACCGAACCCCGCTCTTCACCTCAATGCAATGTCCAGACTGTAATGCCTTATAAAGGTATGCATAGAGCTCCAAGTAGCTGCAGTGCAGATAGCTGAGGTGGAGATGTTCTTTAACGCTGCAAAAGAAGTAGCCACCCCTCTTGCGGAATGACCCTTGGCCGCGCCCGATAAGGGTTTATTGTGCTTGTCACAACAGAAAGTAAAACACTGGATGAGCCATCTCGAGAGTGACTGTTTGGAGACAGGAGCTCCTTTCATCCTGTGAGCAAAGAGACGAAAAGTTGGTCAGACTTTCGGAGCTGTTTGGTTCTGGTCAGACTATCTAAGGCACTGATGCACGTCGAGGGTGTGCAGAAGGGTTTCTCCTCGATTAGTGTACCTTGGGAAATACACTGGTATATCAATATCCTGGTTAAGGGTGAGGGCTGAAACCACCTTAGGCAAAAACTTTGGGTTTGTCCTTAGGGATACCCTGTCCTGATGGAAAACCAAATAAGGCTCTTTGCACATAAGAGCATGCAATTCCGAAATCCTTCTAGCCAAAGTAACGGCAACTAAAAATAATGTTTTCCAAGAGAGAAAACGTAGCTCCCAATCCGCAGCTGGTTCAAAAGGTGGCAGCGTAAGCTGTTCCAGGACGAAAGGTAAGTCCCAAGGAGGAACTGGATCTTTGATAGGCGGCCTAAGGTGGAGGACTCCCCTTAAGAAGGCATGAGTAGTGTCCAGCTGGGCCACCGTCCGATGGCCTACTGGGGCATGGCAAGCAGAAATTGCACAAAGGTGCACTTTAATCGAGGAATAAGCCAGTCCGGAGTGGAAGAGGGAAAGCAGGTAGTCCAGAACCAGCTTTTCGGGACAGTCTAATGGTGAAAAGCCACGCGCTTGAGCCCACAAACAGAATCTAAGCCATTTCTGGGTATACATTGCGTGGGTTGCCGGTTTTCTGGTGGCAGAGTACATCTGCTCCTTCTTGCGAGACCCCGTATCGCATCATGGCTATTTCTCTAGGAGCCAAGCGTGCAGGTTCAATGAACATAAGTCTGGGTGGACCAATGAACCCGCCTCCCCGAGACAAAAGATGCAAGCTGATTGGCAAAGGAACTGGAGGTTCCCGGGATAGCTGGTGCAGAAGAGGGAACCAAATCTGTCTGGGACAGAAGGGCGCAATCAAAATGAGCATCACTTGCTGGATCAACGGGAAAGGAGGGAAGGCATAGAGGAATCTGCCCGCCCAGAAGAGGGACAACGCGTCTTGCCAGAAAACACCAGGCCCTGGATCTAGCGAGCAAAAATTGGGCAGTTTTGCATTCGATGGGGACGCAAAAAGGTCTAACTCTGGAGTGACCCATCTGTGAAACAGATCCTCTGCCACCTCCTGTAGAAGCTCCCACTTGTGGACTCTGGCCTGAGAGTGGCTCAGACCGTCTGCGATGGTGTTGTCCACTCCCGGGACGTGTACTACAATTAGGTTTACGCCGTGTTGCAATATACACTCCCACACTCTCGTGGCCTCCCTGCAAAGCGCATAGGAGTGAGTGCCTCCTTGTTTGTTGAGGTAATACCTCACCGCGGTATTGTCTGTTTGTAACAGGAGTGTACCCAGTGGAATCTCTGACTGGAAGGCTTGCAGAGCATAAAGGACTGCCCTCATTTCCAAAATGTTGATGTGGAGATAAGACTCTTGGGCTGTCCAGAGGCCCTGAGACCGAACACCGTCCAGGTGTGCTCCCCACCCGAGCCCTGAGGCGTCTGTGGAGAGTGTCACATTCAGAGACAGCGCTGTGAAGGGAACCCCCGCGGAGAGGTTCCCTGGATTTAGCCACCGTTGTCAATCCCGAAGTACGGCATTCGTGATTTGGATTGGCTGCTGCAGATGGTCTTGCCTTTGGTCCCATTGCACCCTTAGCATCCACTGGGTTACCTGCATGTGGAGACGTGCCAGCAGGACTGTTGCAATGGCCACAGCCATGTGTCCGAGCAGGTGAAGGACCGATCTGGCTGTGACAGTCTTCTTCACCAAATCCCTGATGAGGGATCTGATGTGTTCTGCTCTGTCTGAGGGAAGAAAGGCTTTCCCTCTGACAGTGTCCAGAACTGCTCCTATAAACTGCAGTTTCTGGGACGGCACCAGGAGTGACTTCTCGTAGTTGATGAGAATACACAGTGACTGAAAAAGGGACTGGGTGCAGTGAATGGTCATCATCAGTGCCTCCCTGGAGGGCGCTGTGAGAAGCCAGTCATCCAGGTATGGGAACACGTAGTGGCCTTGTCTCCTCAGAGACACCACTATGACCATGATGCACTTCGTGAATATGCAAGGTGCCGATGACAGCCCGAAGGGAAGAGCCCGGAACTGATAATGGCGGCTCTGAAACTCGAAGTGCAGGAACCTCCGGTGCGCTTGAGCAATCTGTATATGCAGGTAGGCGTCCTGCATGTCCAAAGACACCAGAAAGGCATCTTGCTTCAGCATGGGAATTAGGCCTGGAAGGGTCACCATGCGTTTGTAAATGACTGACAGGTTGAGGTCGCTAAGGTCCAGTATTGGACGGAGGTCCCCTGTTTTCTTTGGAACCAGGAAGAAGTGAGAATAGTACCTTAGTCCTCTCTGGTTCTCTGGAACGTGCTCTAAGGCTTCATTTTCCAGAAGTGTGAGTACCTCTTGTCGTATGAGCAGGGCATGCTGACCCGAATATTGGGAAAGCAGGGGAGGTCTCGTGGGTGGGCTGCCTACAGATTCTATATAGTGGCATTTTTTGACCAGTTGCAGAACTCCCCTGTCGGTGGTGATCGACTGCCACCCTGGCAAGTGGCGTGCTAAGCGACCCCCGACTTTCTTTTCCCATTGATCCTGAGGAGGGTTGGGGGCTGGGAAGGAGTCGTGCTGTGGCAGCGTTTGATCCGGCAGGCTGTGCCGACTTTGCAAATCATTGACCTCTGCCTTGGGATGACTTCGCCTGGGCTTTGAGGGTGAAAGTGCCCCTCTGCTGTTGGCCAGAACGTGGCTGTTGCCTTTGTAGCCGGCCCCGGAAGCGGCTCTGGTTCCTACAAAAGGAACTGGGCCGAGACCTGTACATGGCCTGTACAGATCGTACTGCCTTCCTTGCGTCCTGAAGCTTGGTGATCACTCTCTCGGAGGCTTCACCAAATAGGACCTCGCCATTATAAGGGACGTCTAAGACGTTCTTCTGGACGTCAGGGGTAAAACCGGAGACATGGAGTCAAGAGTGTCTCCAGAGACACACGCCTGAGGCTGCAGCTCTGGCTGAAGAGTCTGCAGAATCATATGCAGCTCTGAGGACCTAGGTCCCCACATCCGAACCCGTGTGGAGGAGGTTCAAGAGCTCCTCCTTTTGGTCGCCATCGGGCATCTTCTCAACTAGGTCCTGCCCGTTCCCACAGTGCGTTCTGGAATTGAACCATGTGGGTGAGGTAATTCAGTGACCTGATGGTGCAAGTCGCAGCCGCGTACGTGCGCCTACCCAGGACATCCAATTGCTTGGATTCCTGGTCCGGTGGCTGTGTGCTCAAATGCTGATATCTCTGAGACCGGTCATGCGAGGCAGTGATGACCAGGGAGTCAGCCAGAGGATGGTTTGCCAGATACTGGTCCTCCCTAGGGGCCTTGTATAGGCAGTCAGCCTTCTTCAGCACTGCTGGAGTGGAATGCGGATGTTTCCAGCTAGCCTTGGTGACGTCCGCAAAGGTATCCACCAAGGGTGGCACTACCACAGGCTTCGGGTCTTTCTGCCGAATGTAGCGGGTAAGAGGCGTTGTCTCTCGGGGCCAAGCACTTCAGCATTCCACCCCATATTCTCCTGGATGTGCCTCATGATCTCCGTGAAAGAGGGATCATCCGGAGGAGACCTAGGTAGGTCGTGTAGGTCCGGAGAGGGAATGCTGATGGGAGAAGGAGATCTGGAGCACCCTGAGGTGTCAGATCTAGAATCCTCCCGACGGGTGTACCGACGTCATCTGGGTCTCTTGGGACTGGGTGACCCTGAGGTGGAACTGGAGGGAGGTCTTCTCCTTTCTGAGGATCTGCCCCGAGGAGGTGGTGTTTGCTCCTTGGGGGTTGGCGACCGTCCTATGGGCCCCTTGGGCAGAGGAGGGGGCATAGGCGGTGAAGGAGTAGGAGGAGGCGGAGTTGGAGCAGGAGGAGGATGTGTGGGCGACATCTTTTCTGATGGTGTCCCACCAGAAGGTAAAGAGCTCCTTTACCTCTGCCAAATTCATGCCCGATGACGGTGGCCTGTTGCCGGGGTCAGTTCCCCGGGGTCTCCCACTCCGGGGAAGGTTCCCGTGGGAGCCCGGCATCTCCAGTGTCGCCCACCTGGTCCTCGGGCTGTGGGCTGTGGTATCCTCCTCCGATGAGTCCTTCTGACCGGCGTCACCGGCGACGATGATCTTGGTCCTCTTCTCTGGGTGGCCGTCGCTCCCCTGGCCGACGCCCTTGGAGGCAAACGCCTGGCCGGCGATGGGTGTTTTGGTGTCTCCGGCTCCTGGGAGCGCCGGTGATGCTTGGCCGACGTCGGATCCAACGCCATCAGGTCCTTGGTCTTGCAAGGAACCAGATCTGACCCACGCGGAGGCTGGAAAACCAACCTGGCATCAGAGTCCCGCTGGCGGGAAGAAGATTTATGGCACTCCCCGGACTTCGATGAGGGCTTAGATGGAGTGGAAGAGGCCGACAGCCTGGAAGTCTTTAGGGGCTGCAATGAAGAGGAACCACTGGAGGATCTGACCTGAACCGGGGGAGGTTGCGATTGAGCCCTGGAAGGAGAGCGGTCCGATCATGAGCTGGAGCTTCGGGAGTCCGAGGCCCTCGCAGGGCACCTGAGCCTTTCCTTGTCCCGGTGCTTGTGGGTTTTTCCCCAATGACTCCCCTGTGGAGGAAGGTACTTTATCCATGGTTTTCAGTTTCTCCTCTAAGAGAAATGCTTGAAGGGCCTTCTGGCGGCGAATCCTGGTGTGGCTGTTGAAGCCCTGGCAGAAGGAGCAGGCCTTGGTGTCGTGTTCTGGGCCTAGGCAGCGCATGCAGGCCAAATGTGGATCCTTGAAGAGGATTTGTTTGCCGCAGACACACTTCGATTGCTGACCCTCCAGGGAAGTAGTTGGAGAGGACATCAGTTGAATCCAAAGTCGTGAAGAAAGACGAAATCGTCGTAGCTCTAAAGGTCATTGCACGCTAGAAAAAGGACAGAGAGGCCGATACTGGCGATGTCGATGGCGGGAAAAGAACCGAGGATTATGGGGGGACTGTCTCCTAATGTACTACGCCTGACGCCAGGGTGGACCGATGGAGGCGGTCCCGCTGAAGATCAAGTAGCTAGAAAATTTCCGTGGGTCCTGACGACAGCCAGCTTCAGTCCTAACGGTGTAACCTGCTGCAAGAGCTGCATCTCGAAGTAAGATTAAAATAATTCTGGAGCACAATACAGTAGGAAAAGGGCAAATTACTTACATACAATATATACAAAGATCTCACAGTCTGCGATATATATATAAGTTCTTGCAGGTAGTCGTTTTAGAATGTCCTTAAGACAAACACATAAATGAAAACTAGGTTTCACATTGAGCACCTCCCACATGGGAAGGGAAAAGGAAGTAAGGACATATTGCATAGTGGGAGGGAGAAGGATGAAGGAGAAGGCAGGAGGAAGAGATACAAGACACTGGGAGACACCAAGATACTTAGCGGTGGATGGTGCCAAGGCTCTAAAGGAGGCAGCTACAGACAGGTTATACATGGCCACAATTAGGGGAAGCAGTTGCATGACTCCTTGATAGAACGTGCATGTAGCGTCTTAAATGAGGCCAGGGAGACAGGGTTGGCCACCTTCAGAGTATTTTGCAATCTATTCCAGAGTTGGGGTACAGCAAAACTTATTGAGGACCCACCAAATCTTGACTTAACCTTAGGTAAAGATAAGGTAATATATGAGGTTACTGTTCCATGAGAAATTTCTTCAAAGCTTTTTAACATTGCCTAAGGGATGTGAGGTTGAATTTTATCACAGCTCACAGTTAGAAACCTTGTGGTCAGGCCCAAGACAGCAGACACAGAGGCTGTGGTCATCTGAAGAAGCAATCTTCTTTCTGCAGCAGCAGTGACAGAAGAGAGAGATGTGGAAGGAGTAACTATCGACATAAACAGTGTAACCTGATGACTGATACCCCCGAAGATCTGAATGTCCTCTATAGGAGCCTTTTTTCAAACCGCTTTGTCAATATGGTTGGATGCGGTGTCTTACAAGGTATTTTTCAGTTGCTATGTGCTCAGCCGGGAATATTGGCAAGCTCCAGGCTTTGTCTCACAAATAACCATACCTTCTCATGCATAGGACAAGCTGGTGCTAAGAACAGTTCTGTCTTTTGTTCTGGAGGCTCCCATGGCCTTCCCTGTGAACCAGAGAATCTGTCTTCCATCTTTCTGCTGCAACCTACTCGCCCAAAAGGAGAAGTAGTGGCACAGACTGGATTTGTGATGGTCCATTAGGACGTACCTTAGATGGACTGCTGTAGTCTGGAACTCAGATGGGTTGTTCGTTCTTTCTGGAGCAGCCACGAGGAACAAAAGGCCTCCAAGGCTGCCCTAGTTCAGTGAGTAGGGCCAGCATTGCAAAGGCTTATCACACCGCCGGGGCTAGGGCCTCTTCCTAGGTGAAGGGTCTCTTTTTAGAGTTGTGCAGGGCAGCTACGTGGTCTTTCATTTCACATTCACCAAGCACTACAGATCAGCTGTTCAAAGCTCTGCTGATGCGGCCTCTGGTCGCAGAGTTTTGCAGGTGGCAGTTAAGTAAATTCCTTGCCTGTACGTGGCCACCGTATGGGACAATATTCTCCCCCACCCACTTTTTTCTGAGTACTACTTACTAGAATCCCTTTGTAATGAATACCCATTGACAATGTGGAGCACTACAGAAAGAAGAAATTTCTTCATACAGTAATTTCCTTTTCTGTTAGCTCCTACGTTGTCAATGGAGCCTGCCCAGGAGCCTTGCTCCTGTGAGAGAATACTGTTCAGTATACCGGTGTGGGGATGCTCATTGTCCTGTAACAACTTCTGTTTGTAAGTCTGTCAGGACATCCCTCTGTAGTTTACCTGTTGCGCTTTGTGTTTATTTACATAACACAAAAAAACAAGCAAAAAAAAGAGAGCAGCTCCACATTGGAATGTTTGTTGCTATTACACAGATATAGTAGGTTCAAATTTGAAATTAACCAAGAGTGCCTCTTTTGTTTTAGGCGAGTGCTTACACTGCATGCAGTCCTTTGTTTCTTCATAATTTTTTTTTCCAAGTTGCTTCATCCTGAAGGGCCTCCCAAGGTACAGACTTTGGAAGATGAACCTTGATCACCTACTTTCTGTCATCTGATGAGACAGGCCACTGTTTACTATATTTTATCATTGCTATAGTCATATTTGTGTAGACAGCTAATTGTGGCTCTTCGTGTCAAGCTGACTGGTATGGCATTTATTTATATGCTTAAAGGCACGAGGACAATAGTGACAGGAGAGTTGCTGCTGTCCGGAATCCTCATGTGCCCAACATTCCAAAGCTGATTCAGCCTTTGGTCTGTACCACTTCCCCTAGCAGGGATGCCCAATACCCAGTTATACTACGCACCTATTCACAATGCAAGAGCAAACAGAAAAGTATAGTTACCTAAGAACTTACCATAACAGTAGATCTTTGAGAGGAGCTCTTGCAGCAGGCAACACCTTTAGGACTGAAGCCGGTAGGGGCCAGGACCCCACGGAAATGTTCTAGTTAGCAATACACAGTGGGGAACTGCCCCCTACATTGGCCCACTCCCATCACGTATGGTATAAAAGGGGTGATCCCCCAGTCCATTCCCAGTTCTACCGCCGGAGACCGGCTAGTTAGAAAAACAGCAAAGGACAACTGAGGAACGAAAATATTGGAGATGAAGACAAATTCATAAGGGGGAGGGAGGGGGAGAAAAACACTACCTGCTGCAAGAACCCCTCTTGAAGATCTACTGTTACTGTAAGTTCTTACGTAACTGTACTATCTTTCTTCGAGATTCTCTCTTGCAGCAGAGTCCCAAGCAGTAGAGGAGAAATCCCAGGTAGACGGGTGGAGGTAGAAGTCCCCTCAGAGGAAATTAAGACAGGAGGCCCTGAAGGACAGCGAGTCCAAAGCCAGCCCTGCGTCAAAAAGCAATGTCCAGACTGTAATGCTTCACAAAGGTGTGGAGAGAACTCCAAGTGGCAGTCACACGTCAGCGGCATACACATTTTTCAGTGAAGTAAAAGAAGCCACCATGCCCCTGGTACAATGACCCTTTACCATGCCTGGTAAGGGTTTGTCGTACTTATTGTAACAAAATACAATGCAGTTAACCAACCATTTGGATAAATACTATTTAGAAACTGGAGCCCCTGCCATTTGGAGGGCAAAAGACACAAACAACTAATTAGACTGACGAGCAGAATGGGTGCGCACCAGATAGTATCTGAGCACCCTGTGAACATCCAGAATATGCAGCAGAGCCTCCCCTCGGTTCGAGTACTCTGGATAATATACCAGCAGGTGGATATCTTGATTCAAGGTAAACTCTGAGACCACCTTCGGCAGGAACTTAGGATTAGTTCTCAAAGACACCCTGTCCTTGTGAAAAACTAAATAAGGCTCCTTACACATCAGGGCCTGAAGTTCAGAAATTCTTCTAGCAGAAGTAATGGCAACTAAAAATAATGCTTTCCATGACAAAGTGCAGCTCATGGCAGGCTCAAAGGGAGACAGTGAGTTTCTCTGAAACAAACAAAAGGTCCCAAGGCGGGACAGGGACCCGGATGGGAGGCTTCAAATGAAGCATGCCCTGCAGAAAAGTGTGAGAAAGGTCCAGCGGGGCAATGTACTTGCCCTCAGTGGTACATGGTATGCAGAAACGGCACACAAGTGTACTTTTAATGAAAAGTAACTGAATCCTGCATCTGAGAGGAAGTACTCCAGTACGGAGTTCACTGGGCAAGTGAATGGATCCCAGCTCCTAGCGGTGGCCCAAACACAGAACCGTTTCCACTTCATAGTGTAGGTCACCCTAGTGAAGGGTTTTCTGGCTGCCACTAGGACATCTGCTACCCTTGGGGAGACACCAAATCTGGAGATGGATAGGTCTGCAGGAGCCGCACATGTACATGCAGAGATCTGAGATCGGGATGGACCAGGGAGCCCTGCTCCTGGGATAGCAAGTCTGACCAGAGGGGCAGCGGCACCGGAGGTTCCACCGCCAGTTGCTGTAAGAGTGGGAACCAGATCAGACGAAGCCCAAATAGGGCTACCAGGATCATTTCTGCCCCCTCCGACTGCAACTTTATGAGCCCCTGTTGCAGAAGGGGAAAGGGAGGAAATGCGTAATCTCCACGCCCAGGAGAGGGACAACATGTCTTGCCAGATAGCACCAGGTCCTTGATCTAGCGAGCAAAAATTGGGAAGTTTTGCATTGGATAGGGAGGTAAACAGATCAATTTCTGGGTGACACATTTGGTGAAAAGATCTTCTGCCACTATGGGAAGCAGCTCCCACTCATGGGTCCTGGACAGAGTCTGACTGAGGCTGTTGACCAGAGAGTTGTGAATGCCTAGAATGTGGACCGTCAAGAGTTCCAGTTGGTGATCTACCGCCCAAGTCCACACTTGCATGGCTTCTCTGCAAAGAGGATAAGTGTGCGCCCCCCCCTGCTTGTTGATATAAAATACCACCGACATGTTGTCAGTTTTTATCAGCAGGGGACCAGTCAGGAGGGCGCTCTGGAAGGCTTGGAGGGTGTAAAAAACTGCCCTCATCTCCTGAGCATAGATATGGAGATGAAGCTCTTGCTGAGTCCAGGATCCTTGATTCTGGTGAATGCCCAGATGAGGCCCTAAACCCTGGCCTGAGGTATATGTGGTCAGGATCTGGGTGGGAGATTCCTTCCGGAAGGAAACCCCTCTGGAAACGGGAGTACCTAGCCACCATGGCAGGGACTGCATGACTGGGCTGGATACCAGGACTAGCTGGTCCAGGTCATCGGACCTCTGATCCCACTGAACCCGGAGGTTCCACTGGATCACCCCTATGTAAAGTCGGGCCACAGAGACCATGGCGATGGTCGCTACCATGTGTACCTAAAGCCTGAGTACTGCCCAGGCTGAAACTTAGCGATCTGAAACCATCTGCTGAGCATGGGACTGAAGGTGTTCTGCCCTGTCCTGGGGAGGAAGGCCTTGCCTTGTGCTGTATCCAGGATTGTCCCTATGTATTGAAGCCGCTGACTTGGCCAGAGGTAGGACTTGGGGAGGTTTAGAGTAACCCCCAGGTCCTGAAAGAGGGAGAACGTGTCTCAAAGGGTTTCTACAAGCCTGTCCCGAGAGGGAGCAGTTAGAAGCCGGTCGTCAAGGTATGGGAAGACATAATGCCCCTGCCTCCTGAGACTTGTGGCTACCACGGCAAGGCAATTGGTTAACACCCTTGGTGCAGAGGACAGGCCGAAAGGTAAGGCCCAGAACTGGTAATGGCAGCCCTGAAAGCGGAAGCACAGGAACCACTTGTGTGGCTGAAAAATCAAAATGTGGAGGTATGCATCCTGCATATCCAGGCAGCATAGCCAGTCTCCTTGGTGTATTAGGGGAAGGAGACCTATCAGAGCTACCATCCTGAACTTTTTGTACTCTATGTACTGGTTCAGGCGGATCAAATCTAAGATAGGACGAAGATCCCGTCTTCTTTGGCATGAGGAAAAAGTGGGAGAGGAACCCTGTTCCGGGGGCACCAGCTCGATGGCCTTCTTTTGAAGGACAGCCTGGATTTCCTCTGCTATGAGAGCACTGTGGGCCTGAGAGTACTGACACGTTACTGGAGGGTTGTCTGGACAGAAGTCCATGAATTCGAGAGTGTGTCCTGTCTCGATGAGCTGCAGGACCCAGCGGTCTGATGTTATCCAACGTCACCTTTGGTGAGCAAGGAGAACTGAGCCCCCCCCCACCACTTCCCCCGTAGACTCTGCTGAAGAAGAAGGGTCAGACAGCGAGCCAGAAAGAGGAGCCGGGGAGGGGAATTGCAGGCTGAGAGGTTATGGGGGTCCATGGGGCAGAACCTCTGGTGGCAGCTGCTGCCGACCTCGAAATTCCTGTCATCCAGTCTTACGAAAGGACTGTTTAGGTTGTTGCTTGGGTCTGTACGTAGTCTGCACTGACCTAACTGCTTTCCCCGCCTCCTACAAACAGGTAATGATATTTTGAGTATCTTCCCCGAATGGAACCGGCCCTCTGAATGGGGCATCCATAACCTTGGACTGGATGTCCTGGGCAAACCCAGAGACTCTCAGCCAAGAGTATTGTCAGATACAGACCACAGAAGCTGTGGCTTTGCCCATTGAATCCATGGTATCGTGTGAAGTCCGCAGGACATGGTTACTGATGTCTGAGCTGGATTTCATGATGGCCATGAGCTCCACCCATCCGGGTGGGTCTGGCATGGTCTGAACAATTTCCAGTGCCTTGTCCCACAGGGCATTCTGGTACTGGATCATGTGGGCAAGGAAATTCTGTGACAGGAAGGCACACATAACGGAGGAAAAAACGTTCCTGGCCAGATGATCAAACTGCTTAGTGTCCTTATCTGGGGGTTGTGTACTGAGGTACTGCGGATTTCTGGACCGGTCGTGGGCGGCATTCAGCACCACTGAGTCTGCCTCTGGTTGTTCCCCATAGAAGGCATTGTCCCAGGGAATAGTATACAACCAGTCCAACTTTTTGGACACTGCTGGGGTTGAGAAAGGATGCTTCCATGCCAGCTTGTTGGTGTCCTTGTACGAATCAACCATTAGGGGAACTACCATGGGGAGGGTATCCTTCTTCCGAAGGAAGGCAGCCAACCTCTTCCGTTCTGGCTCGAGGTCTTCAGAGTCCCATCCCTTCAACTGTTGGATGTGATGCATCACATCCATAAATGAAGGGTTGTCAGTCGGGGAGCGCAGAGCATCCATGCTGACGTCAGGGTCGGATGGAGTGTCTGAGTCCCCACGGCTGGAGGAAGAGTAGGCATCTGCTTCCGAATCCTCCAAATCCAGAGAGGGGGGAAGGCAACCTCGGGGGCCTGCATGGTTGTTCCTTTGGAGAAGGAAGGTCCTTATCAGGCATTGGCCTCCTAGGAAGCAGAGTAGAAGGGCAGCCCGAGGGCTCAACAGTCTAAAGCCCAGGGGAGCCTGCTTAAAAGGAGTTGAGAGGGCCTCTTTATCTTTGAAGTAGGCCCACCAAGCAGCAAAAGCTTATTAAGACCCTGTGGAGGGTTCTGCAACAGACCTGGAGTATCTGGCGTTGATGGGGTGGGGGTGGGCACAGATGGCCTTGGCATCAGGTCATCCGGCTGGGGTAACCCCGGCATCAGAATACTTTGGTCCTGGTCATCCAGCATTGGGACCAAAGAAGTACCCTCAGGCATCGGAGGTGTTGGATCCGACATCCGACCATCAGGTCCTTGGATGTTGGCCTACTGGGGGTGCTGGAGTCTATTGGTGTCTGCGGAGGTGCCGGGTTTTATGAAGACATGAATCTGCCAGCAGAAACAGACCATCCGGTCTATCAATGTCTGCCAGAGTGTGCAGCTGCCCCAACCCCGTCCCAATTTGTCATTCCCAAGATGGCCTCAGCCTCCTCCACCCAGACACTTTTTTTTTTGCCGGGCATCCCCTATCCCTATGAACGGGCTTGCCAGGCTCCAGCAACCTACTCCCTCATACTCGGGGATGTCCCCCCCCACGTGGGGCTGCCAACAACGGAACTAACGTGGCCAAAAGGGACAGCACCAGAGCCAGCTCATTAGCGGGGGCTGGCATTTTTCTGCTGTAGTTCCCTCAGGGGTGGGGACATGCACTGACAGCCCGCATCTGCCTTGCCCCCGTGTGTGCTAGCGCCGATCACTGTGGTACTACTGGCCCCTGCTGGGGGGCCATAGTGCATCAGACATGCTACCTCACCTCCCCCTGGAGTAGGAGAGAAGTCCAGCGGACGCTCTATCCTACTCCCCCGGCCGGCCCTCTGACTCCCCGATCTGTTCCCGAACCCGGGTCGTCGGCGTCACAGACAGCAGCCATGCCACTGTGCCAGCGGGCCAGCCCTCAGACCTTCCCTCTTGCTTTGTCCCACTCCATCTTAAAATGTCCTACTGTCTTGCATGATACCACCCCCTCTGGTATAGTGTTCCATTTAGACACCACCCTATCTCTGAAATCTTAGTCCATGCCCTCTCATGTCCCTACCTCTCCTCAATTTAAACACCCCTTCAGTGCTAGCTTTGTTTATCCCCCTCAAATACTTGAACGTTTCATTCATATCCCCCTATCCTCCAGTGTGTATATATTCAGCTCATTCAGCCTGTCTTCGTAGGCCTTGCCCTCCATCTCCTGCAACATTTTTGTTGCCCTCCATTGCATCCCTTCCAGTAAATTAATATCCCTCTTCAGAGACAGCCGCCAGTACTGCACACAGTACTCCAAGTGTGGCCTGATCAAAGATCTGTAGAGGGGCAGGATCACCTCCCTATGCCTGGACGAGAAAGCCCTTGTGATACAGCCAGCATCCTGTTCGCCTTAGCTGCTGCTTCCCTGCATTGGGCAGAGTTGTTCATGCTCCCTGTTACCAACACCCCTATGTCCTTCTCTTCCTCAGTGATCCCCAGCCTCACCCCTCCCAACTAATAGTCCCTCCTTGGGTTCTTTGCCCTGAAGTGCATAACCTTGCACTTTTTCACACTGAATCCCAGCTGCCACTTCTCTGACCATACCTCCAATTTGGTTAGGTCCCCTTGTAGTTGTTCCCATTCAGCCTCTTCACACACCACTGCCCCCCATTTTGGTATCCTCTGTGAACAGACTGACCCTGTTCCCAAGTCAGTGTGCAATATCGGAGATAAAGAGCCCAAATAGCACTGGGCCCAGCGGCACACCACTCATCACCGGTTTAGGTACTGAGCGTCCCCCCCACTACCACCCATTGCAGCCTCCCCTGCAGCCAGCTCCTTATTCAGTTTGTCAGCCTCATTCCCATCCCAGCAGCAGTCACCTTCTCCCCCAGCTTCCCACGAGGCACTGAACTGAAGGCCTTGCTGAAGTCCAAGTACAGGACATCTACAGCATGACCCATATCCAGCTCTCGTTACCTGGTCGTAATATTCTATTAGACTGGTCTGACAAGACCTTCCCTGAGACTAACCTATGCTGCCACCCATCCTGGAGGTCATTACCCTCAAGGAATGACACCAGCCTCTCCTTCAGTATCATCTCCATAAGTTTACCCACTATGGAAGTGAGACTGACAGGCCGATAATTTCCTGGCTCATCCCTAGGGCCAGTCTTGTGTATGGACACCACATGGGCCACCGTCCAGTCCTGAGGCATCCATCCCATGTCCAGGGAGATGCTGAACAGGTCTGCCAGCGGCTTGGCCAACATCTCCGTCATCTCCCTCAGCACCCTGGGGTGGATGCCATCAGGACCTGGTGCCTTGTCCACCCTTAATGCCCTCAGACATTCTAGTACACTGCTCCCTTTGATCATTCCGTCCGTCATCTCCCCCCCACCCTCGCATTCCATAGTGGTAGTGGACCATCCTTCTTCGTGAAAACAGCTCAAAAGTATTCATTTAGTACTTCTGCTTGTTCCTCTTCCTTTTCTACCCACTCCCCTCCCCACTTTATCTTCACTATATGGTCGCTGCACTTCCTCTTTTCCCTGACATATCTAAAAAAGTCCTTCTCCCTTCCCTTGATGCCCTGCGCTAACCTTTGCTCCTTGGAGGCCTTGGCTACTCTCACTCACTTGGTCACCTCCTTAGACCAACTCACATAAGTCTCCTTGTCTTCTTACTTCCTCATTCTCCTGAACTTCTGGTACGCAACTCTCTTCGCTCTCACCCCCTCCAACACTTCTCTGTTCAGCCAGCATGGTTTCCTGGCTCTGCACTTCTTGCTCCTAGTCCTGGTGCAACCTACTGTAGCCTCTGTTAGCCCAGTTTTAATAATTTCCCACTTCTGCTGTGCATCCATCTGTGGCCTAATACCCTGAAGTCTCCCTTGCAATACTTCTCTCATCCTCCCGAAGTCCACCCTCCTAAAATCCACCACCTTTATTACTGTGCCTCCAGACTCCCTGTCTAACTTGAGAGTGAACTACATTGTTTGGTGGTCACTACCACCTAGTGGGTCTTCCACTCTTATTTCCCTCACTGCCTCCTCATTTGACAGCACCAAGTCCACCCAAGAAGGCCGGTGTAGAGGTGACTGGTGTAGGCAGAGGCCGGGCTGGGGAACTAGCCAGCGGATGCTAGGTTAAGTTGCCTGTGGAGGAGGCATCGCTTCCTGATCGGGACGTATGCCCATTGCTCCTGAAGAAAGAGGGTGACTGTCCCAGGTGCCACTTACTAGCGTCGGCCTCAGACATCAGGGTGGACTCGACAGACACCCTGGCTGGGAAGGTGACAGACAGTAGCCTGCTGCCTGAAGGACCACTGGTTAAGCCACTAGGCTCAGAGCTCCCAGGGGTAATGGGCTTAAGCTTGAGTGGCTGGGAGGTGTGGGAGGACTTTCCACACCCCAAAGAGCCTTCTCCCGTAATGGAGATGAGGAAGGGGAGGGAGGCTTTGAGACCGGGAGCCCAGAGGCAAGCCGAAGGAGGAGGGGGTCGCCGTTTTTGTCAGGGACCGAGAGCGGTCTTCTGCCTGGGATTTCTCCTTGTTCCAGTGCTTGCATTTGCCATTCAATTTCTTCTCTTTATGAAAAGACAATGAACAGAGAGAGGATGAAGAGCTCTTGCCGTAAAGTTCCTTCTCCATGGGAGATGTCTGTTTTTTAAGCGGAAAGGCTTCAAGGGTCTTCTGGCGCCACAGCAGTGTGCGCTGGTCGAAATCGCATCAGTGCTGGCAAGCCTCAATGTTGTGGTCTGGGCCCAGGCAGAACAGGCAGGCTGCATGGCTGTCTTTATGAGGAATCTGCTTGCCTCATGCACACTTGGAAGGGCGCCGCCTCTTGAGCGATGATGTTGGAGAAGACTAATGACATGCAAAAATTTGTCAAAATACTATCAAAAAAGAAAATAAGGCGTTGAAAACACGGTCAAGATGACAGTCAACTAGCTGAAGGCGTCCACGGAGGTCCGACTTCCGCGGTCAATGCCGGGAAAAGAACTGGGGATGGGCTGGGGGACTGCCCCTTTTATACCATGCATGATGTTGGGGTGGGCCAACGTAGGGGATGGTCCCCCGCTGGGTACTGCTAGCTAGAAAGTTTTCGTGGGGTTCTGGTACCTGCCGGCTTCAGTCCTAAAGGTGTTACCTGCTGCAAGAGTGACTCTCGAAGTAAGATAGGAAGTTATGGTAAGTATGAAGAAATTTCTTCTTTTGAACTAGAGCAATAAACAAAGACTTAATAAGTTAACCCGTGAGTGGGACACTTAGTTTCCTTTTGTGATTGGCACTAACCAAAATTCGCCATCATCAAGATGTAGCTTGCGAAATGGAGAATGAGAGAGGAAGCAGCATACACTTTCTTGGCTGCATGGTCAAGCTTCTTCGACTCCTTGTCAGGGGGCTTCTCCACATCCCCATGAGTCTGAGACTTCTGGAAAGCGGAGTCAGAGACCAGACCCTCGGCCAAGGGTGGTCCAAGAACCAGTAATGAGAGCCAATAGGGAGCGTGTACTTGCAGGCCCTATTGTCTGAGGGTGCCGGGCAGGGAGCTGGATGCCGCCAAAGCTCCAGGATTAGTTCCAAAATGGCCTCAGCTATGGAAAGGTAACCACTGGGACTTCGTCCCTGTTGAGGATGTCTGTTAAAGGGTGCTTAGCCCTTTACTGCACAGGCTCCAAGGGGACAGACAATGACTCAGAAAGGTGTCTGAGTAGAACCCTGAATGACACTGGCCTGTGGTCATTAGTCAACTCCTCAACCAACCCACGGTCGAAGGTGTACATCCTCTCTATGACTGCATGGATCAGCCATCTGAGGACTCGATGTCCTTCGATCGTTTGCCACTGTGAACCACCACAGAGTCATCTGACTGGGTGATTTCCACAGATAGCCAGCCTGGCAAGCTGGCTGCAGCACAAAGTCCTTGGTCGGGGTTCCCTGCAAAGGCTACCATAGAGGCAGTTACACTAGCAGTGCTGAAGAGAAAGATGTTGGAGACAACTGCTGTGGGTGGATTGGCATAGGCTTGACTGGCGCCGGCCAGTCAGCCAGAGGGGTCAGGGGTAGAGCCTTGCCCTGCCCCCCCCCATGGCTCACTGCTGCCAAAGGAGTGCACCGACGGTCACCATGCTTCTGCATTTCTGGTGACCCTGGACTGCTTTCTCCCTAGCTTCTGCTAGGGGTCAGGCGCATGCCAGGCTCCATACCCCCCCCCCCCGAGGAGCAGTCCCCTGGACACTTGATCCTCCTCTCTCTGGCTAACCCTTCGATGTCCCGAATTCGCTTTCAAACCTAGGTCACCAGTGCTGCAAGTAGTAGCACTACCACTACACCGGCAGGCCAGCTCCAGCAGTGCATTCCTTATAAAACAGCACCCTCTGCAGATCCAACATGTGGAGCCTGTGATCGGCATCCAAGATCAGACTGGTGAACTACACTGAACGGTTAATCACCTTGTTAAGGTAAAGCTCTGACATGACCTTTGGAAGGAACTTCAGCTTGGGGTGATGGACCACCCTGTCCTTATCAAAGGCCAAATAAAAGAGACTCCACCGAGAGTGTCTGGAGCTTACTGATCCTTTTGTCTGATGATATGGCCGCCAGAAAGGCAGTCTTCCATGACAATTGTGACATATAGGCTCAAATGGCTTGCCTATGAGCAGTGCTAATAACAACATTAGGTCCCACAGAGAAGGTTTTCTCTGCACTGGAGAGGACAAGTAACACATGTCTTTGAAAAAGAATCTGACTATCTTCTGCTGGGCCACCCTCGGCATAGCAGCCTGCACCCAGTACGCAGAGGTGGCTGGGAGTTGGTGATGCTGTATACCCAGTGGGCAGATGCGGTGATTCATGGGGCCTACTTGCGTCACCACTCCCATGCAGACACGGTACGGCTGCTATGTAGTCCTAGTGCCTCCAGCTTAAACCTGTCAGAGGGAATCTAGCTCTCAATCCACTGACAATGCCCTATAAAGATCGAATATCAAACAACCTTTATGTCACTGACCACTGGAGCTGAGTAACTTACTGCTCATTCACCACTTCTGGGAGGAAAACCTGCTTAAAAGGCAAGCAATTTGGAAATGGAGATGAGATCTTTTCCCAAATATCATTATTGACACAGAGAAATATAAAGCAAAATAATGAGGATTCGACACTGCTTGCAATATATAGTTCAGACTTGTGATAAAAGGTATTTTATTCACTAAAACAAAAATTATCCATGCATTAATTGTACAGAGTACATAAGTGACATGGCAACTTTAGCACCTTGTTATATTGCTGCTCAGCCCTCTGGGGTAATTTATCATGCTAGTAAGAAAATGTTAATTTCTCCACCTGCATGCTGCACTCTACATAGAAACGTATCCTCCCTCATTTGTGAAGATAAATGGCACATTCTGAGTCAGGTCACTGCATATACCCTGTATACACAGTACCTGGATTATTAATGACAGAGGTGCAGTGTTTAGAATGTGGTAATAGTAAAAGAAAAGTGAACACAAGAGGGATATTTTTTTAATTCAATATGTAGGTTTAATACATTTCTAGTCTGTAAAACAGACATTCTGGGTTAACTCTATTATTAGTACAAAATATTTCAATTAAAAAAACTGAGCAAAGGTAATGGACTGAGTATCCTCAAAGGTCTGGTGGTGCTTTAAGTAAATGTATGTAAACAGAGAAGGCAGAAAAGGGGATAGTACTAACCTCCCGGACTCTGTTCGAAAGCAATTTGTAACATGGGAAAGAGAAAGGGTTGCGCAGGATTGGTCAACTTGCATCAGCTGACCATACATTAATCCTCAATTAATGTATGGTTGTGTCTGCCATCCTCTTCCCCCTCTCACAAGAACCTCTTACAGATGCAGTAGTACCATTCTTATTTAACAGCCATCTGTTGGCTGGCCGTGAATTACAGGCTAAAGTGGTTTAAACAGTCTTAGCCAGCAATTCACGGCCAGCCAACATATGGGTGTCAAACAAGAACAGATACGGTTAAGTGAAACTTCTGGTAGTTTATGCACTTGCTTTTGAGTCTTCTTTAAAAACAGGCTGCTATAGTTAGAAATAGGCTGCTACAGTGTATGGTGGAATGCTGTTATACATGGAATTCTATGCCTGGAATATGCTTCTTCTGCTGCAGTAGTGACATCATTATGTTACGCTGCTGCAGTAGTGATGTCACTACTGCAGCAGAACAACTTGGAATGCTGTCACATACTTGATTTCCCCAGTTAAGCTGGAAGTTGTTTTTTAAAACTTGAACTTGCAGAAACGTCTGCAGCACACTGTCAGGAATTTGAGCCTACCACCAACCCTCAAGTCCCCCCACCCCCACCACCAGTTCACTGAAACAATGTGCAATGTCCGAAATAGGCATGGATGCCCATGCACTATATAGAATAGTGGATGGGCAACTCAATGTACAACTAGTGTGTTGTGCCACCTTGGGGAGCTGATTTCCATGGACCTTGAGAGCAAATCTCTCGAGGTCACAGTGAATCAGAACCCCTCGGTGGCACAACACACTGGTTGTGCATAGCTGCCCATTCACTATCCTATATATAGTATATATAAGGTGGCATCCTGTTGGATAGTTATGAGATGCAGGCTATAATTACCTGTGGTTTATTTTAATCTAGCTGGTTTCTGTTGCAGAGCAGCTGAACAGAGATGGATTATACTCTTAGCGACACACACTGGTACCTGTGATTCCAGCAGTATGGAACAGCTCAAATGTACTACTATCTCCCTTCTTTTTATTTTTTCCTACCTCTGAGGGCAACTACTATACTACACAACTGACTAAAAGTGAGAGTTAGTGAGCCAGAAACTCTCTGCTGCAAGAATTGTTGTATTATTATTCTCCATTTTTTTCTGTATGGTTCCCCCCTGTCCCCTACCTACTGCTGTTTGGAGTTTTCAAATCCCACTGGGACAGAATTCTGTGGAATTTCTGAAAATTCCAACATATTCCTTGGAATTCTGTCAGAAACGAATTGGCAGAATTTCATCAGCAGAATATAGATTATCACGAGAAATACAGAATAACAGTATATAACAGAGCACTGTTCTATGTAGAAACAACTACCAGACATTTTACAGCCATCTGTTGGTCTAACTACCAAGCCTCAAATCTCTTGTGCACTTAAATATATGCATTTTCCAAAATGCACAGCAGCCAAATCCCAAACAGCAAAAGTTGCAGAAAAACGGAGATGATTTTAACAGTTCACAAAAGTCAGCTAAAATGAGCACATGCTCTGAAATGTTGATCACATCTGTATATAATCAGTAATTCAATGTCTGTTCACCACAATATTAAAAAGAAAATTAGCCTGTTCAGCATGTAGTTTCTCCAATCAGGTGCAACCCCCTTTCTCTTCACATGGTAGGAACCTTAATATCCTCCTGGAACCTTTGTAATTTTGCACTTCAAAATTACTTTCATGCAAAATGTAACATGGGGAAGAAAAACATATAAAAAGGGTGCCGAACCCTTTCTTTTCCCCATGGTACAAGTGAATTAACCCACTTCAGAGTGTGGGTCTACTGGGGATTAATGTACGGCTGCGTGGTTGGAACCACTCAGCAGGTCCACTCCCCCACAAGCCATACATTAATCCCCAGCAGACCCATGCTCCATGCTCATTTCACACTTAAGTTCCTCCAAACATTTCTTTTCAGTGCATGCTACATGCAAAACCAGCTTGTCTTTTAATTGTGGTTTATAGGAGTCTGAACTTTTTGCATGTAGCACTTGTTGCCTTGCCGTACTTCTGGGCATAATGTGTGATGTCCTTACGACTAATCTGACAAATACTCTTGCTCAGGAACCTCTGACAAAGTGCCGGGGGGGGGCATGAAATATTGAGCTGCACACCACAGCGGGAAGGTCATGTCAGACGAATCTAATAGATTTCTTTGACTGGGTGACCAAAGTAGTAGACCAGGGAGGGGCTGTGGACATGGCCTACCTAGACTTTAGCAAGGCATTTGACACAATCCCACACAAAAGATTAATAGTCAAATTAACCAGCCTGGGAGTGGGACCCAGGGTGGTAGCCTGGGTAAAACACTGGCTGGACAACAGGACACATAAGGTAATTGTAAATGGAGTCCATGCTGAAGAAAGGGGGGTTACTAGTGGGGCACCGCAGGGTTCAGATTGGGTCCAGTCCTTTTAATGTCTTCATCAGTGACATTGCAGAGGGACTGGAAGGAAAGTATGCCTTTTGCAGATGACACAAAAATCTGCAACAGGGTTGATACACAAGGAGGCGGAAAGGATGAAAAGGGACTTGGCAAGGTTGGAGGAATGGTCAGAAGTATGGCAGCTAGGATTCAATGCAAAGAAGTGCAATAATGCACCTGGGAAACAAGAACCCAGGGAAGAATACACAATGGGTGGGAGGTAATAACAACAACAAAAAGGAAAGGGACCTGGGGGTAATCATATCAGATGACCTTAAGGTTAGCAAGCAATGTGAGAAGGCAGTAGGGAGGGCTGGGGGTATACTGGGATGTATAGGGAGAGGAATCAGCAGCAGAAAACAGGAAGTTGTTATCCCTCTGTACAGACAGTTAGTGAGACCCCATCTGGAGTACTGTGTCCAGTTCTGGAGACCCCATCTCCAAGGACATAGACAGGATAGAGGCAATCCAGAGGAGGGCAACTAAAATGGTGCAGGGTCTGCAAGAGAAGCCGTATGAGGAGAGACTAAAGGAGCTTAATATGTATACCCTTGAGGAAGAAGGGAGGGGGGACATGATAGAAACTTTTAAGTACCTCAGTGGAATCAACAAAGTCCAAGAGGGCAGCATTTTCAGAAAAAGAGACTTGCAAGAACAAGGGACACAATTTAAAGATAGAAGGAGGGCGGTTCAGGGGCAATGTGAGGAAGTATTATTTCACAGAGAGGGTAGTGGATGCATGGAACAGCCTTCCTGAGGAGGTTGTGGGGTCTAAAACTGTGGGAGAATTCAAGAATGCATGGGACAGACATAAGGCAATTCTTGTGGGTGTAGGAAGAAATAGGCTGTTGGTTAACTAGGATCTGCGGCCTATCCTGCAGGTAGGGAAATGGGCAGACTAGATGGGCCTAGCGGTCCTTATCTGCCGTCAAAGTCTATGTTTCTATGTAGCATTCTTGTAGCCACTTGGAGTGTACTTTTATTTCAAGTTGGTTTTGAACACATCGTGCACCAAATAAAATGTCAGGCGAAACTTAAGTGTGGAATAAAGTGCTTTTCAACACACACTGGGAGGTGAGTGTCATCTTTTCTGCCTTCACTGAAAAACAGGTTAGTGTGAGGCCATCCAGGCAACCTGGATTCACACTGATAATGGAATGTCAAGTGCTAACTGGCCAAGACAAGGTTTGGTTTCTGCTGTGGTTTCGAGGAGGGTAGGGTGGCTCCTCAGATGCCATGCTATCCCCTGGTTGCTCAGGAGAAGGGGAGCTGTACAGGAAGGAAAAACATGGTCCTTGGGGAAGTATGTCACTGCATACTTACTTGACGAACATATGACACAAAGGAATGATCATGTGTAGAGATCTGAACCAGCAGGGGATTAGTGAAGGAGGGAGGTCTGATGCTCCTTCCAACGTCCCCAGAAGCACTAGGCTGAAGTTTCCACCTCAGGCCATGCCCCCTGTGGGAACATTTCAGGGAGGGATCAGGCTCAAAAAGAGCAGGCACTATCTAGGCAGATGAAGTCTGCCATTTCCCCATGCTCAGCAGGGGTTGTTCAGGCTTTGCCTCCTCCTTCCTGGCTCCAACTGCCTGACTGCTTAATCAAATTAAGTATATCCTTAGTTGTTGTTGCCCTGAGGTCCCATCCATGGGAAATTAGCTGTGGGCTACCTTAGAAGTTAGGTTTCGGAGTGAAGCGAAGGCTGAAAAGGGGCAGAACCCCAGAAACCTCCTAGAGTAGGAAGCGAGACTAGGCATGACGGAAACAGGACCCAATGACTGGCTTGGAACAAATGGGGGTGAAATGTAAGCTTAAAAAACAAAAAAATTGAACAAATAGAGCACCAATTAAATATTTACTCGATTTTATCTTAAACATGCAGCACCTTCATTCTTAGAGCATTATCCGAGTTCCCTGTGACTAACTGTACTGTGGCACAAAATACCTTTCTAAAGCCAAGTCAAAAAATTTAAAGCTCAGCATTATAAATATTACTTGCTTGATCCACAAAATATCTTGGTTAATATCCCAGTACTGACACTGTAATGCAGCATGAGAGGGGTGCTGCATTTCTGAGGTGCCGTCTTTCAGATGAGACGTTAAACCGAGGTCCCATCTGCCTGGATTGGTGGTAGTTCAGGTGGATGTTAAAGATCCCATGGCACTTATCGAAAAGAGTAGGGGAATTTCCCCGGTGTCCTGGCCAAATTTCCCTCATTCACTAAAAATACCACCAACAGCTTAATCTGGTTCAAGGTCAGTTGGCATTCATCTGTATCCCCCTCCCCCGGGTCGTGCCTGAAAATAGGCAGGATTTGTCTAGTGCACTTACCCGGTCAACAAAAGCTAAATAAATAAAATCTGTACCTTATGCATCAACAAATGCAATGTATATTGTCTAGATAAAATACAGAACGAGAAGGTAAGACACAGAAAGTTAAAATCCAGTTGTGAAATTAAGATGCCAAATAACGAAGCATAATTGGTAATGTGTATGAAGACGATTATGCAATGTTTTTCCAGCAGTGTACAATGTTATACTGTGCCAGTCAGATGCAAGATATGGTATGCTGTAAAATTAGTCTGGTCGTGCTCTTCAGACATTTCTTCTAGTCGGATTTAGGTTTAAGATTATTCTTTTTTGGCTCAAAAAAATATTCCACAATTGCATCGACCAGCTCCTTCAGCTCTTTCTTCAACTGCTCTGGATCACTAAGAAGGGGAAGAAAAAAAAAAGATGACACATATGTGACAAGTTCTACAGAAATGGATTTCAAAAGAAGTTGTGCAAGTGCTTCATCTGAGCTTCACAATTCAATATATATTTATTCAATATGTATCTACTGTACCTCTCACCTAATGAACACATACACTGATGTCACAAACCTCGCTACCCAGGTTTATTTTTACTACAGTCTGCTGGTTTTTGGTGGGTCTAATACTTGGTTCTTTGGTTCTTTTTATCTGCCTCTTCTGCTTACTGCCACTCACTCCTCTCATGTATTAGTGGGTTTACTGTTGTTGATGTAACTGTGTACCCCCTTCCAGTCACACCATGAAACGAGCCTTAGCTCTGCATGCCTCTCCTTGTTTTCAATCTCTAAATTAAATATATTTGAATGGAAGCAGATCAAGTTCTTCCTGCTGACTGTCTGTAACTTCTAGGGTACCATTTCATTCTGTGGAATGAAAAAACAACAACTATGAAATAACCCAGTAGTGCTACAGCTCGCTATTCTGGCACCATGGGTTCGGAAACAAACTCAACTTATTCGGGGGAGGGAGGGGCTGCTTGAGGGGGTAGGATTCAGCGTGTTAAGGAGTACTCTCCTCCCGGTGGGGGGAGGGGTTGCTGAATCCCGCTACTTGACTGCCGCCAGATGGCAGCACAAGGCAAGCACACAAAACAGGGAGAGCAGCAGCTGCCAAATGCCAAGCACATATGTATGCACATCACTGCACACCAGCACCCTTGAGGAGAAAATGCAGAGCTGGAGGAAAAAACCCTGGTCCGCTGTTGCACCCACACCTCCATATCACCGACATAGCAAGCCACCTACCACTATGGTGTTCCAGGGCAAGCAGTGGCTAGCTAGTAAATCCATGAGATGTTGGTAATATGGCAGGGGGTGCCATCAGGCAAGCTGGGGGACGTGAAAAAGCTTGGGTCACTCAGGGGTTGTCCGGGGGGGTGGGGAATAAAGTATCCCAAAGATTGCTCTCCTCTCTTGGGAAGGAAGGGATATGCCACCCTCAGCACACCGAAAACCTAGTAGTGGCTAGGTGTCTGTGCAATAAGGGCACCAGCTGGAATGGGGATGCTGGACACTGGCATGGCTGCGTGTCCATCACTGCATGCTGGATGTATCGGGGGAGATAGACTGCAAGAAAATCCCTGACTAAAGCTGGATAACAGCAGGCCCCACATCCTCTACTAGGTACCACACAAGCTAGACCCTGCTTCTGAGGGGCATGGCCAGCCAGGAGGGCCCTGCTGCCATGGGGGCGATGAGTGGAGATAAGCTCCACAGACGGTGGGTGACAGGGCTGGGAAATTGTATTTATTTTGAAGAAACCAATGCCCTGTTGTGGGCTAATGTGTTTAAAGGTGGAAACAAGTTTTATTTTAATGGAAAAGGGGCTTATTTTCATTTATTTAGGCTGCTGTAAGGTAGACTGGAGCAGGTTAGTTAGGAACTATGTGGTTTGTAGAAAATGATACTATGATAATGTGTGATATGCTTTAAATTATGACGTTTTTAGATTTGGTCACTTTCTTAAACCTATTTTATAATTTAAACTAACAGCACCATCTAGTGCTGCTAACTTTCAGGGCAACTTTAGTGGTCATTTAAAGTGTGAGAAATTTCAAGGTGTCGAAACTGGCGCCGACCCACTACCCAAATGCTGGTATATTTCATATCAGGCTAGTACAATTTTCCTTTAACTAGCCCTACCAGACTGTGCGGAGAAGGTAGCATTTCAATAAGTATACCAGTTAGGCCAGTGGAAAAGTGATTTTCCCAGTTACTAGCCCTGCTGGCAAATGGCTGTGAAATTTAATTTTGACATTTACATTTTCCTTTTGCCCCACAGACTCTCACCACACATTGGAGCAGCAGCTGTGATAACTCTCCGACTTTTCAGCAGATGGTGCCTATGCTCATTACTACAGTTAAATCCCTTCCTGGCACTACTCTGCTGTGGACAGATGTCCTTCAATGAATTCTATCTCTAGCTTGCAGGAAAGGGCCCCTTTCTTTCCTCTTCAAAGGGGTATGATGTCTGCTAAATGAATAGTCAAAACAGAACTTTTTGTAGCTCTGCAGTGCAGCGATTGGGCATCCGCTTGCCATTTTATTTTAGTTTTCATGTGAACATTTTTGAGTTGTAGAGTACATGCTAAGCTGCAAGCAGCTTGTTTCCAGGTGTGGCCTGGAGGGAGTAGTAAGTAGTAGTAGTAAAAACCTTTATTTTTATACAGGAAAGTTGTTAACAAAATTACAACGTTAGGACAATGTCCTGTTTGCAAGATGCTCCTGTTGTATAAAATTATACTAAAAATACAAGAAATATAACATACAACAAAATAATAACCAGACATTGAATTAAACATTGCACAAGAGTTAATATGGGTAAATCATATTTACACTATAGACAATTATTATTTGACAATATAACATACATTACACATCTCTGTACTAATTATATTTTAAATTACCAACATTTAGCCATAACATTCACACCTAATAGTTCCAACTTTAAGCTTGATGAAAATGATTTCACATCTTTACATTTTTTTTATTTACTACTGATTTTAACATGTTCCATGTTCTATCTACAATCACTGGGAAACGCATATTACTATATGTATTTTTTAATTTGGGGAAAACAAAATTTCTCAAATTTATATTTCGCAAATTATGAACATGTTTTTTTCATTTCCAATTTATCACTTACATACTCCAGTTGTTTTTGATTTAAAACTTTGTAAATTTGCGTTGCCCATGCGATCTGCCTTTTGGCTTCCTGAGAGAGCCAACCTAGTTCCTCTAGTAGTTCACAATGATGCACTTTGTAGTCTTTCCTCATTATAAATCTAGCCATTCTAATATACATTGAATAAATTTTTTGTAAAAGACTTTTTGATGCCAGGCCATATACATGGTTACCGTATTCAAGTATAGGTAAGAGAAGTTGTTTTATTACAGTTTCCCTTATTGTTTTATTCATACAAATGTTGGTCCGTCTAAACACTCCCAACCTTTTATTTACCTTTAAAATTGTATCTAATATATGTTTGTCAAATTTTAAAGCATTGTCAATCCATACCCCCAAGTATCTGTATTCCAATACTTGTTCTAGTACTTCATTTCGTAATGTTTTTATAGTTATTTTTTCCTTAGTTTTATTCAACCTTTGGTTAGTTTTACGGAAAACCATAAGTTTTGTTTTTTTACTATTAACTATTAAACCTGATTCCGCCAACCATGTACATAGTCTGGTAAAGTCTGCCTGTAATTTGTTTTCCAATTCTTTAGGTGTACGACCATCTGCAATCAACAAAGTGTCATCTGCATAAAGATTTATGCTTGAACATTTTATTATGTCTACTAAGTTATTTATATAGATCAGGAACAATGTTGGCCCCAAAATGGAGCCTTGAGGGACTCCTCTCAATACAGATATTTTACTGGATAGCACCCCATGTATATTAACTTGCTGTTTTCTATTATTTAAATAAGATGTAAACCAATTATGTGTTTCCTTAGTTAAACCAATCTCTACAAGCCGCTCTCCCAGGAGCTTATGAGACACTGTGTCAAAAGCTTTTGATAAATCCACGAACACTGCACCCACCGACAAGTCATCTTCCATTTTTGAGGGTATGTTATCAATCATGGCGGTGAGTGCAGTGCCCGTGGAAAAACCTTTTCGAAACCCAGACTGATATTTTGTTAGCAAAGAATGCTCCTCCAGGAAATCAGTCAACTGCTCCTGTACCAATCTCTCAAGGATTTTTGATATCCCTGGTAATAGGGCTATTGGCCTATAATTTGTGGGTTGATATATATCTCCTTCACCCTTATATATTGGTGTAATTTTTGCATTTTTTCAATCCTCTGGAAAATTTCCCTCCGTCAAACTCCAGTTGAATATTTTTGTCAGAATTGGAGCAACCACTTGTACAGCATCCTTTAGAAAATGGTTTTCTATAAGATCTAACCCATAAGCTTTTTTTGATTTTAATTTTCTAATCTCATTTTTTACCTGTCTACAAGTAATCCCTTTAAATCTAAATTTAGGGGCATTCATAATTTCTATCCTTTTACCAGGGTCTGTGAGTATCAAACTGGAAAAGTCCAAATCAGGCAAATTTACAAAACAGTCATTCAATATATCTGCTGTTTAGTTGACTGAAGTACACCTCTACTTATCATTTGAATGGGGGGGGGGGCTTGATTTTGTGGTGATTCAAAGGACTTTATCAAGGACCAACATTTTTTACTATCTGTAGTTCGGTTTGTTTGCTCTTCGTAATATTTTTGTTTTTGCTTTTTTATTTGTAATTCCAAATTATTTCTAGCTTTTTTATATTTGTCCCAGTCCTCTATTTTTAATGTCTTCCCAGCAATTTTCCATAACTGGTCTTTTATACGTATTAACTTCTTCAATTTTTCTGTTATCCAGGGCATATGAGACTTTCTTTGTTCACATATTCTATAAGGGGCTAGTACGTTGCATATATCTAAAAACCACTTAGTAAATTCTCGGACTGCTAAATCTACTGACGGTATTAAGAATAGTCTATCCCACTTAACTTGAGATAGTCTTACAATAAATGCTTCTTTATTATATTTTTTAAAATTTCTACACTTGATTTTTAAAGAAGAATTTTGTATTAAGTTATTCCTTCTTCCCCCAAGTCTGAAAATACATCTTAAAAAGCTATGATCCCCCAAAATAGGCTGATGTACTTCAACTGACTTAAGATTCTAGTTGAAACAAAAATTAAATCTAATATACAGTATTTCCTTTACTTTGTTATGTAGATTTCCTAGTAGGGAAAAAAGATTTTTGACTTACATCTAATATCTTAAAACTATTTTCCAATGCTAGTCCTCGTGGCTTACCCCAGGCTGCGTTAAAATCACCAATTATCAGCAATTCACAACCCATCGAACACTTTTGTATTACTGTTGCTAAATTATCAAATTCACCTATTACTGTTCTAGGAGGGGCATAAATTACTCCTATAATTATATCCAATTTATGAATTTTTCCCAATATACAATCTACTAATCCTATCTGATTTGCAAATAACACTGAGGTTTGTCCAAGTTTCCATTTAGTAAATAGGATGACTCCCCCACCTTTCCGACCAGTCCTGTCTAGTCGATGACTAAAGAAGCCCTCCGGCTTGACTTCCCATGTTTCAATCTTATCATTTAACCATGTTTCTGTCAATGCTACTATATCAGGAGATTCTACATTAATCCAAGTTTTAAATAAGGCAATTTTCTTCCTTAAACTCCTGGCATTGTCATGTATGATTTTAATGGATCCAATATTTCCTGGGCCAGGATTTATTTCAATATCACCTCCTAGAAGTAATGAAATTAATAGGCAATTTCTCGATTTTTTTGATCCATGTCCCAGTAGCCCTATTACATAATATTTATTTTTAAACTTAGTCCTTATTTTTGAATAGGAATTTCTACCTAATCCCTTGTTTTTCAGGCCCTCATTCATTAAAACATTTCCCTCGCTAATAGAGGTCCCAACTACAATTGCTAAGGTGCTAGTTATCTCTAATTGACATGCATTTGTAAACTTTCCATGGAGTACGATTATTGTACAAACATACACCAACAACCTATGAAGCAACTTCATTTTATCAACACAAATGGTATAAAACGTAGTTAGCTTATATTTTCCCCTAAATCCTTTCCTTTTTCTTATGTATAATACTTGGTATTTAAGGAAAATTTCGAATGTAAAACTTAACAGACTAACTCACTACTATATAAATATTAACAAGCTTCCTCAGCACTATATGCCAACATTTTAGTATTGCATAACATACTAACATTTGTGTTAAAAACCTTCAAACATTTTAAATTATGTGCTTCACAGTTCACATTTTACCTTGCTGACCCTTTCTTTTCAATGCCGAGTGGCGCTCGCGCAGTTGCAGCGCGAGTTTTAAATGCAGTCTTGCCCCTCCTCAAAGAATTACATTTCTCTCCGGTTGCTGCCCCCTCTCAGGTGTTCTGTGTACTGCTGCGATTACCAGGGCACTCGAGGAGGATAGGCACAATATTTGCAGGTAAAAGAACAGAGTCCCACAAGCCTAGATGAAAACTGGCTAGTTTACCTTTAGCTGCTGTTGCAGCGCGAGTTTTTAAATGCAGTCCTGCCCCTCCTCAAAGAATGACGCTTCTCTCCGGTTGCCGCCCCCTCTCAGGTATTCTGTGTACTGCTGCAATTACTGGGGCACTCGAGGAGGATAGGCACAGTATTTGCAGGTAAAAGAACAGAGTCCCACAAGCCTAGATGAAAACTGGCTGGTTTACCTTCAGCTGCTGTTGCAGTGCGAGTTTTTAAATGCAGTGAAGGAAGGATGCAAACAATAAAACACAGTGCATAAAAAACCTGGATAAGATACAGTAGTTGGTGCAATAAAATTACATTTTGAATGTAGGTGGCAGGCAAGTACAAACTAGGTGCATTAAACAAAAAATGGGATAAACAGCAAAACAAACAAGGCAAGGGGGAGTACTGCACATCGGCCATGAAGCACTTAGCATGTGGATCAGCACAGGTCCACTATTACTGTAGGCTAGCCATGGAATGAATTAGTGCGATGGAAGGGGTACGCAGAGGGAGGGAGGGGAGAGGAGAGTTGTGGAGAGTGATAGTCCAGAGTATAAAAGGCAGCAGAAGTATAAGCATGAACCACTACCCTTCCAGGGAAGGCCAGACTAGACTGAAGATCACAGTGGTGGGTACAGAGCAGAGACAGTTAATGGTGACAAGGCAGACAGCCTTGAAAAGGGGGTCCAACTTAGCTAGGGAGGACTTGGGCACTGAACTGCAGACAATGTCGTTAATAGTCAAAAGCTGGGTGAATCAGTTAGTGAACAATCTCCCATCTGGAAAGGGGTTAGGCAGGATTTGCTCCAGTGGAGGGCACCAAGGTTGTTGCAGAGTTTTGAGGAGATTGAGTCAATATAGCTTGAAAAGTCAAGGAACCGATTCATCACGACACCTATGTATTTAAAGGATATAATGTGTTCTGGGGGAAGCTGCCACATGTCTTGTTTGGGGGGGGGGGGGCGCCAGAAATATAGATTACTCACCTGTGACCGTAGTTCTGCTAGTGGTGTATAGTTCACATCCACACTCTCACAGTTCTGCTAAAGACAGCAGAGTCATTGAAAGTCTTCAAGCCAAGCTCCTTCCACCATCCAGGTGATATATATTATGGCTCCACTCCTTAACATCAGATCTTCTGTACACTGGAAGCAGGGCTCGGAGTACCACACTGCCGGGGAGGTCAGGTGGGTTGTGTGGATGTGAACTGTATACCACTAGCAGAACTTCAGTTGCAGGTGAGTAACCTATATTTCTAATAATGTGGATACAGTTCACTATACACACTGTGGTAGAATCCTTGCAGTCCTCTGGACGAGAGAGTAAGGCACGCACCCCTTTTTGGTGAACAGAGACTGGAGGACTGAGGATTAAAAAGTAGCATCCCGATGACTTATTACGTCAGTGCTGTAATGGGAGACAAAGGTGTATATGTTACTCAGGCTGCAGCCCTACATATCTCTGCAACAGAGAGGCCAATCCCTGGATAGCCGTGGAAGCAGCCACCAAGGCATCAGTATATGCCTGGTAGAATAAGCTCTAAGCCTCTTGGGCGACTCTCTACCAGCCAAATTATAGCAGAAGTCATTGCAGGATGTAATCCACCTGGCACCTGATCTTCCAACATTGGTCCACGCCTATGTGACCTCGCACCTTGATTACTGCAATGCCCTATACCTAGGGCTACTGGGGTGGACCTTCACTGGTTGCAGCTGGTGCAGAATCCGGCGGCCAGGTTGTTGACTGGCTTATCGAGATCATGCCATATCACACCTGTGCTCCACGGCCTGCACTGGCTGCCAGGGTGGTGGAGGATCATTTTCAAGGTCAGCTTACTGACCTATAAAGCCCTACATGGACAGGGACCTCGTTATTTGCAAGACCTCCTCTGTTCCTACTGCCCCCTTTGTCCTCTTCATTCCGCCGACGAGGGATTGCTAGAAATTCCCAGGGTCCATTTGACTACCTCTGGTGCTAGATCTTTTGAAGCCCGACCCTGTGGAATTCTCTATCTCATCAGATTAGAGAGTGCCCATCTGTAGTGGCCTTTAAATTTGTTTTAAAGTCTTTATTTATTTGACTTTGCTATTTTGGACACTTAAATACTTGTTTATATTCTAAGTAGTTTTATTAATATGCTATATAGGTATTTATTGTATATGTCTTGGTTGTGTTTTATTGGGTTTTACTGCCGTTTTATGGATGTTTGTACAATGCTATGATCTATGGAACAGTGTTTCATAAATAAATTTTGCTTGCTTGCTGCCGGTCTGCCAGGTGCGGTTTCAGGGTATGTGACAACCAGCTGGCAAGCCTCACATTGAATTCCAGCTGTACTCCTTATAGTAAAAGAGCACCCTCCACAGGTCCAAAGTATGCAGCCTGCGAGTGCCCTCTGAAGTCAGGTTGGTAAAGTATACCGATAACTTAATCACCTGGTTAAGGTGAAACTCTGATACACCCTTCAGGAGGAACTTGGGGTGGGGTCAATGGACTATACTGTCCCTGTGGAAGACCGGATAAGGAGATCCCCAAGAGAGCCTTCGTGGTTTCTTTGTAGCCCCTGGAGCTCACTGATCCTTCTGGCTGATGCGATAGCCTTCAAGAAGGCAGTCTTCCATGACAAATGTGATATCTCACACCTGTGCACTGGCCCAACCGGCTTCCCCATGAGCACTACCAACACCTACAGTAGGTCCCATAGAGGTAGAAGTGTACGCATTGGAGAAAAGAAGTGATCTAGACCTTTGAAAAAGCACCCGACCACCTTCTCTTGGGCCATCATCGACATACCAGCTTGCGTCTGGCATGCAGAGATGGCCACCAGGTGCAGCATCACTGCTTGCAGTTCCTACTGAGAGAGGGACCAAAGGTTGTCGAGGATGCTGACCAGGAGGCAGGTAAATGAATCAAGCTCCTTACCCAGGCATCAGATCAAGAACCTCCTCTACTTAAATGTATGGCATTTATGAGTTGGCTTTTTATGAGATGTCTCCATGATGTGGAGGACGTCTTCCAAAAGGCACAAAGCCAAGAACACTAGTCGCTCATGAACCAGGCTGAGAGGTGCAGGGACTGAAGTTGCTGGATCTTCGCCTTATGTCAGGTTAGCAAATCTGGGAAAAAAAACCTCCACAGAGGCCTGATGCTGAGACTGAGGAGATTTGGATACTAAAACTGCCTAGACCAGTCTGGGGCAATCAGGATCATCCATGCCTCTCCTTTGGAGACTTGACCACAACCTTGTGCACTGAGGAAAAGAGACGGAAGGTGTACAGGAGACCTGGGGTCCTAAGCTAGGCAATGGCATCCCCCAACAGTGTCCTGGACTGCAGGGGACAGGGACAGAACAGCCTCAGTTTTCTGTTCTCCCATGAGGCAAACAGATTTGGGTGGGGTGGGGGTGGTGCCCTACTGAAAGAAAAGGTGGTTTACCACTTCCTGATACAGGGACCACTTATGCAACATCTCCCCGACCCAGCCAAGACTGCCTGCCAGCTGACTGTTCTCTCCCACGACATGGATGGCCAGGAGATCTGCACCCATGCTGTGCATAAGTGTGTCCATGTATGGAAAGCCTCCTGAAACAAGGGAAAGGAGTACACCCTGCCATGCCTGTCCAAGAAGAACATGGTGATCGTATTGTCCATCTGGACTTGAATGATCTGACCCTGGAACAATGGACGCACACCATGGAGGCTCCAGAAGGTTGATGTGGTGTTGGGACTCCAGGGGGAACAGAGTATGTGGGCTCTGTGGTCTCCCAGGTTTGCTTCCAACCCTACCAATAGGGACCCTAGTAGTTGAGTGGTGGCTTTCATTTTTATCAAAGGTTGCTGAAAGGGCTTAAAAAATGTTTTGAAAAGGAGCCCCATAGACTTGTATGGGGCGCAGCCCTGCGCTCTCCCTGGTGAAACATCTCTAAAAAGTGGAGCATGGGGGCAGAGTGGGTGGACCGGGAAGTGGAAAGGGACTGGCTGGCCAGCACTTCAGCAACAGTTACGATCCCTTCCCTCCCTTTCAGGACAGGATGAAATTTTATAATTTTGGCAGAGAAGGACTATCGCTTACACAGGGTAACAGGCTATTAAGTCCAAAGCTAGTTTTATTAACTCACAACCTCACTTTCACTGAAAGTGGTTTGTCAGTTGGAAGATGGGGAAGCGTTCCATTAATAACCTAAACTGGGTCAACAACACCCCCTGAAGAAGACTCCTTACAGAGTCGAAGTGCCAGAGTTTAGTGTCACTGATGTATTTGGTCAAATAAAGACTTTCACAGCACCGACTTTTGACCTGTGGCTCCTCATATTTTGTATTTTGCATGATTGATTCATACACTCTCCTGGAGTGCAGCAATCTTTGTGATTACCCCAATCAGAGAATGGCCAAAATTTGCCATTGTGACAGTGTAACTGGCCTGATGGAGACTTAGTGATGCAGCAGCTTAAACTTCTTAGCTGCATGATCAATCTTCCTGGACTCTTTATCTGGAGGCATGTCCACATCGTCCTGGCTTCCGGACTTACAGAAGGCTGAAGCTGAAACCAGGACGTCTGTGGAGGGGTGATTGGAAAACCCAGAAATGGAGCTTGTTGGGACTTCATACTTGAGGACCAATGGGAGGGGTGTAGGGTGCTGGATGCTGCCAAAGCTCCAGGGCCAGTCCCAAGATAGACTCTGCCATAAGAAAGTAGAGATGCATCAAAGTTTTACTTCGCTGGTGAATTTTCAGCAAAGTCACCAATTTTGCCTCCATGGATCACTTTGTGAAGCTGACCCGCTTCCTGAAAAATCTGCCATTTGTAACTTCACCTTGCTTTTGTGTTTTTTAAAGTGCAAATTGCACTTACAAAACTCCAAAGCAAGGAGAAGTTAGAAATGGCAAATCCTTTTAATTAATTCAGTCTCTGGTGTCTAGTACCCCCCCTCTTGTCGATCGCTGCCCCAGTGTAAAATTAATTATTTTTAACTAAATCTCTGGTGTCTAGTGGTCCCCCCCCACCTGCCGATCACTGGCCCCAATAAATTCTTATTTATGATTAAATCCCTAGTATCTAGTGGTCCCCACAAGTCGATTACTGGCTTAAATCCTTATTTATGATTAAAGTAAATCCCTGGTGTCTACTTGTCCCCCAACCCCACTCGTCGATTGCCTGCCCCAGTGTAAAAATAATTTCTTATTCATCTGAGTTAGATCCCTGGTGTCTAGTGCCCCCCCACCCCCATGTAAAAAAAAAAAAATTATAATCACCAATTAAAATACATGGTGTCTAGTGGACCCCCAACCAGGCAGTGCGCCCCGCACCCCTACCACAACCCCCTAGTGAGCGACCAGCACAGTACTCCATTCTCCACCATGGCTGGCTGCCTGACTGACCTGGAATGAATGAGTACTTGGCCTGGCTATCGCGTTTATTCATTCAGGTCAATCGGGCAGCCAGCCTGGTGGAGAGAGTGGAGGGCTGTGCTGGTCGCCCACTTGGGGTTGTGATGAGGGGAGCAGGGTGGTGGGCACTACCTGATGGGGTGGGGGTCCACTAGATACCAGGGATTTAACTGTTGATTTATATATACATATATATATATATATATGTATTTTTTTACATTGGGGTCACGATGATCGGCATGGGTGGAGGGACCACTAGACACCAGGGATTTAATTCAAAAGAATAAGAAATTATTTTTACACTGGGTCCGGTGAGACCACCAGACACCAGGGATTTATTTTAATCATACGTCAGAATTTAAGATGGCAATCGGTGGGGGTGGTGGTGGTGCTGTGGTGGAGATCACTAGACATCAGGGATTTAATCATAAATAAGAATGTATTGGGGCCAGTGATCAGGGTGGGGGGAACCACTAGACACCAGGGGTTTAGTTAAAAAAATAATTAATTTTACACTAGGGCCCATGACTGGTGAGCAGGGAAACCACTAGACACCAAGGATTTAGTTAGAAAATAATTAATTTTACACAGCTGATGATTTGGGGGGGGCCACAACCACTACATACCAGGGATTTAATTTTTTTTTTTTTCATATTTGGGCCAGTGATCAGCGGGAGGGCGCCCACTACTAATACACATCAAGTTTTGCCAGTGAAGTCTAGAATTTCTCCTGTGAAATTCAACACTTCGCGGTTAATCTGCACTCTGCGAATTGACAAATTTCGTGAAATGAGCGTCATTCATGAAATAATTCATGGAGTGAATTTTGCAGACTTCACACGTTACTACAAGAAAGTTAACAGGCACTGTCTTTGCCCAGTTTGTTGGTAAACATGTACTTACTGTGGTCCGTTTCTGGACTGGCTCTAAGGGAGCTTTCTTGGACTCTGACATGAGTCAGACCACAGCTCCAAAGACACCAGCCCATGATCAGTGATCAACTCCCAGTCAAAAGAATGAGTCTTGGTCGAGGCTACTGATGACTCATCTTTAGAGTCGGAGGATTCCTCAAAGATTGTCCTTGACTGTTTTCCACCCTGGCATCCTTGTTCTGCGTGATCTCCACCAAGATCCAGCTCGGCAAACCGACCACAGGTCAAGACTCCTTGGTCAGGGCTCTAAACAAGGTCTGCAGTGGAGGTGGCTCCACTTGAAGAGGCGGAGAAGCACATGCCTGGGACTACAGAGAAGCACGGACTGGTATGGGAACACCTGGCGAAGGCCAAGGGACTGAAGGTCCAGGGAGTTGAGCCCTACCCTTCCTTGCAATATTCCACTTTTCTCACAGGAGCTCCTTGCAGTGTTGATGCATTTTTTTAAGCCTCTCCTTGCCCAAGGATGAGGAGGTTGAGGATTGTTGCGTCGATGTCGACGCAACAATACTCAACTGGGATCAAGAAAGCAAATGGTGTCTTGAACTCGACCATCGATGGGTGTCTTCTGGAGCTTCATATAAACCCTGCCTCAGCAAGTTAAGCACAAGAGGCTTTGGAGTCATGACTGCCAGCATAGGCTGCACTGAGGCAACTGGGGGTACCAACTGGGCCTTGTTCTCCTGGGTAAGGACAGGGAGCACCAGGGTCTGAAAGATCAACTACTCATCAATCTCCTTCGACAACCTGTTGACAAGTTTGCAAAAGAACGCAACTGCCTGCTTGACTGGAGTCAAGGTTGACAGGTCCAGTGTGGCTGTAGAGCCCTCCACCATCGTCTCGATCAAGGCTGAGCAGTCAAGAGAGTCAAAAGAGTGGGAAGAGTGTGATCCTTCCCAATCCTACAACCTGCAGCAGTGTTTCTAGTGTTCTGTGCTACTGTGAGAAGGGCTCCTCCCTAAGGTCTGGACAGCCAGACACATTTCCCTGAACTCATCCGAGAAGGATCCTCCGATGCTGGCCACAGTCGGAAACAGCACTGAGATCAATGAGGAACTCACTGCAGTCACCCTCTTCTTCCATGACCACAAATTGAGCAACTGATCTGGCCACCAACAAGGCCTTTTTGCTGTCTTTCGGCCTACTGATGGCCAGTCAAGTCTTCCAGTCTTCAATCGACTACAGCAGCATGGACTGGCACAAACTGTATCCCTTAATGTTGTAAAGATCGCTTTGGCAGTACAAGCATGTGTTGTGCGGGTCCATGGCTGATATTTTCTGTCTTAACCAAATGTAGAATTTAAAATCTGGTTTCTTGCTCTCCATCACTGATCCGATCATGAAGCGGAACTGGAAGACTGTGGAGTGACTTAAAAGCTGAATATTAAAATATAACAATATATAATAATAATAAAAGTTGTCTTCACCAAAAAATCCACCTGGGTTTAGCCCCAATAGGTGTCATGGCTTCTCTTCAGGCAGCCACCATCTCAGCATCCACACGGGCCACACCAAAAACTATCTGGAAGGTGCCTAGGGTCAGGACCACCCTGGCCCAGCGATTCTTCCCCCTTAGAGTGCCATCCTGGTACAATGCCCTCCCACTGGCCATCACATCAATCACCAATCTAGGTCTTTTTAAAGCTGCCTTAAGGGCCCATATCCTCTCCTTACATCAATGCCAGTGTAACCAGTAACCTGTGGATCCTGCACCATGCCGCTAGGCCAGGCACCCGCTCTTGGCCTGGCAGTGGACAGCCCTCACTATTTCTATCCTACAGGCTCCTCACCTCCCTCGGTTATCATATAGTTGCACTGGACTATGAATGCACTGTATTATGTATAAGACAAGGCCTCCCTAAGGTGGCTTACTACCAACTCCTATTATGCATTGCTTTAGCTACCAATTGTATAGATCTTAACCACTCATTAGGTAAATATGTTGATAGCTCTGCCCTGTTTTAGCTACCAAATGTATAGGCATTAACCAGTGCTCATTGCACTTATACTCTGTATGACTGCTCTCCCACATTAATTCTATGTATGTACTGTATGAATGTCTATGTTTTATTCTGATGTGGAGCCTTTAGAAAAGAGTCTATGACTCAAAGGGTTCTAATTCCGATTTCCTAAATAAATAAATAAATATGGTCTGAAACAGTTGAAGAGTCACCTGAAAATGCACTTGAACAACTAGAATCCTTCAATGTTGCGGAGATGCAAAGGAGGAGCTCTGACCCTTCAGGTGGAGCCAGAGGATGTACCTCCTGGGTGGTGGGAGGAGCTTGGCTTGAAGAATTTCAATGACTCCGCGGTTTCCAGTAGAACTGCCAGAGTGTGAATAGTGAACTGTATCCACGTTGTTAGAAGGTAAGTTTTACCAGTTTTCATCTTGAGTCAAAGGTCACGGACACTATATTCTTGGCATTTAGGGTTAGCTGGTTAGAGTTAAGCCACCTCTGACTAGTGTCATGGTCAGGTTGAGTTGGTGACGTCGACTGCCATGCCAGGACAGGAGTTGGCCCCTCTACCAAGCCTGATAAATACGTAGCTGAAAAGCAGAGGCAAGGCGGGGGTCTGGATTGAATGCCTCCTGCCTTGGGGAGGGGGTGTGTGGCTCCTTTCAGTGCATAAACGTCTCTTTGTGCCCCATGGAAAGGGAGCTATATGGAAAATAACAAAGCCCCAGGTCCTGGCTCACTAGAGGCACAGTACAAAGGCATTATGCATTCCAGGACCAAAGCTGATGGAGACACTGTTAGGGAGGAGGGGCTAGAGACCTTTCCAGTAAACAGCCTAGCCTGAGTATCCGCTTAGTATGAGATCTAAAAACTAGCAAGTTGTCAGTTACAGACTTCTGCACAGGACTCCCCTGTTGGTGCATGACTCATCAATTTTATTTTACAACTGTGTAGAGTAATAAATCATGACTGTATGCAGCTATGAAAGTGAGCCTTTTAGGTACACGGTTAAAAATAAAAGTGCTCTTCCAAGCGTATTTTATATTATGTGTGTGTTATATCTGCATGTATTGATTTGTGTTTAAGGGCTCTAAGTGTTTTTATAATCTAATAGAAAAGTAGGCTTTTTAATAACTAAGTACTACATTAGATAGTGTAATGATTATTATCCTGTATTCATCTGATGTATGGTGTTTACGTACTGTATACTGTAACAGACTTCAAATGGTTTGTCAAACTGATTCCAATTTTACAGTGTAATAATTAAATCAAATAATGGCCTGTATTCACGAACCTTACCATCTTCAACGTCACATCACTTTGCCTTAACTGACACAATTGAGCAATGTACCATTGAACAACATGGGAGAATGCTGACCTGAGTTAGTTAAAGCAAAGTAAAGCAGTGTTACCGTTGGAGGTAACGCTCCTGAATACAGGCCAGTAGAATGAAACTGGACTACTCATTTAATGCCCGTAGTCTGAGTAACAAGCTTCCTGAATTAGTGGCCTTGATGGAGGAGGAACATCTGGATATCGTGGCAGTCACACAAACATGGTACACACAAAACCATGACTGGGACGTAAACATACCAGGATACACTATCTACAGGAGGGACAGGGAGGGTAAAAGAGGAGGAGGAGGAGTAGCTCTTTACATAAGGGAAGGAATCAAAGCAACAGAGCAAAAGAGTAAACAGGGAGGAGAAGAAGCACTGTGGGTAAATTTGGAGACCGGCAATGGCACCACAATCCGCACAGGGGTTGTATACAGATCCCCTTCTCAGGGGGAGGAAATGGACAAGGAAATGATAGAAAGTATACTTAGAATGGCAGAAAAAAGGGGAGATATTGCTGATGGGTGATCTGAATATGCCAGATGTTAACTGGAGTGCAGTTGCAGCAGCCACTACGTAGAGTGGGATTATTCTAGATGCCCTACATGGGGCATGCCTTAGACAACTAGTATTGGAGCCCACTCAAGAGGGAGCAATCCTAGACCTGGTTCTCTCAAATGGAGATGAAGAGAGGATCACAGATGTAGAAGTGGGTAGCCATCTGGGAACTAGCGACCATCGAACAATATGATTCACAATAAACACAGCAATAGAGTCAAGCCATACAAAGGCAAAAGCACTGGACTTTAGGAGGGCTGACTTTGCCAAAATGGGTGAGTGCCTAAGGAACGCACTAGCAAATGGGCAGGAAGGAGGGGTGGAAGAACAATGGGGAATAATAAAAACTGCCATCACAGAGGTAACAAGCCTTGTGTGAAGCAAATAAACAAAACAAACGATGTAAGAAACCACTATGGTTCTCAAAGGAAGTGGCAGTGAAGGTTCAAGAAAAAGAAAGCATTCATGAAGTACAAGGAATCACAGAAGGAGCAGGACAGAGAACTGTATCAGTTAAAGCAAAAGGAAGCTGGGAAGACAGTCAGAACAGCAAAGGCCCAAACCGAGGAAAAGACAGCCAACTCAGTTAAGAAGGGGGATAAAACCTTTTATAGGTACATCAGGGAGCGAAGGAAGACCAAGGCAGGGATAGTGAGGCTTAATAACGGGGAGGGAGGGTGACTGTGAAAAGGCAGAGATACTAAACAAATATTTTTGCTCAGTATTTACAAGGAAGTGGGGAGGTACCTAAAACAAACAGTAGAAACACTCTGGATACAGAAGTTGATACCAGCCATTTACAGAAGAAAGGGTTCTGAAAGAACTCTTAAAACTGAAGGTGGACAAAGCAATGGGGCCTGATGGGATTCATCCCAGAATTGTAAAAGAACTAAGGGTAGAACTAGTGACACCACTGACTACCCTCTTTAACAAATCATGGGAGGATATGGGTGGTACCAAGGACTGGAGGAGGGCAGATGTGATTCCCCTTCACAAAAGTGGGAGCAAGGCAGAAGCAGGAAACTACAGACTTGTTAGTTTAACCTCAGTGGTAGGGAAAATGATGGAATCACTTCTGAAGGAAGAACTGTCCAGTATCTAGAGGTCAGAGGGCACAGGACCCAAGGCAGCATGGATTCACAGCGGGAAGGTACGTGCCAGACAAATCTGATAGATTTCTTTGACTGGGTGACCAAAGTAGTAGATCAGGGAGGGCTGTGGACATGGCCTACCTAGACTTTAAAGGCATTTGACACAGTCCCACACAAAAGATTAATATACAAGTTAGCCAGACTGGGGTGGGTCCCAAGATGACAGCCTGGGTAAATAATTGGCTGGAGAATAGGACACAGAGAGTAATAGTAAATGGAGTCTAATCCGAAGAAAGGGGGTTACTAGTGGGGTACTGAGGTTCAGTATTAGGACCGGTCCTCTTCAATGTCTTTATGAGCGACATTGCAGAGGACTGGAAGAAGAAATATGTCTCTTTGCAGAGGACACAAAGATCTGCAACAGAGTTGATGCACAAGGTGGGGTGGAAAGGATGAGAAGGGACTTGGCAAGGTTAGAGGAATGGTCAAATGTATGGCAGCTTAGATTCAATGCTATGAAGTGCAAGGTAATGCACCTGGGAAACAAAAACCCAGGGGAAGAGTACACAATGGGGGGTGAGATACTAACAACAACAAAAATGGAAAGGGACCTGGGGGTAGTCATATCAGATGACCTAAAGGTGGGCAAGCAATGTGAGAGGGCAGCAAGGAGGGCTGGGGATACTGGGATGCATAGGGAGAGGCATCACCAGCAGAAAACAGGAAGTTATTATCTCCTCTGTACAGACAGCTGGTGAGAACCCATCTGGAGTACTGCGTGCAGTTCTGGAGACCCAATCTCTGCAAAGACATAGACAGGATGGAAGCTGTCCAGAGGAGGGCAACTAAAATGGTGCATGGTCTGCACTGGAAGACATATGAAGAGAGACTTAAGGAGCTTAATATGTATAGCCTCAAGGAAAGAAGGGAGAGGGGGACATGATAGAAACTTTCAAAGTACCTCAAGGGAATCAACAAAGACCAAGAGGGTAGCATCTTTCAAAAAGAGGTGTGCAAGAACAAGGGCACAATTTGAAGATGGAAGCGGCTCAGAGGTAATTTAAGGAAGTATTTTTCACAGAGAGGGTTGTGGATGCATGGAGCGGCCTTCGGAGGAAGCTTGAGTCAAAAACAGTGGTGGATTCAAGCATGCATGGGACAGTCATAAGGCAATTCTAGGGGGTGGGGGTAGGAAGAAGTAGGCTGCTGGTTAACTAGGATCTGCAGCTTATCCATTAGGTAGGGAAATGGGCAGACTGGGTGGGCCAAGCAGTCCTTATCTGCCGTCAAATTCTATGTTTCTATCTCAACAAAAGAGATATGACAAAACACTCACCTGTTTCCAGGAGGCACTCAGAGCTCAGCATAGTATTTGATTTTGGGTTCTGTCCCGCTGGTTCTCAGGGTAGCGACACCCCCATTAGCAAAAGTGAAGGTTATCATCTGGCTGCTTTTACTTGTAGGAAGAATCTACAGAAAGCACAATGCATGGGAAAAGTCAGAACAGTTTCCCTTCACAACAGTACTTGCTACAACATGTATCTTCTTGATGTCATGCATCCTCTTCCCTTTGCTTTTCAAACATTGTGAGAGTTATACAAGCTCCCATTACTTTCTTACAACGTTAATTTGTGACTTTTCATTAATGAAACTTTCACTAAAAACTTTACCCTACCCGATTTCTTCTCTATCCTTTATATAAGCATCTTGGCCAGATGTCCCCCTTCAGGGAGGTTGGCAACAGCTCAGCCCCATCATCTTCCAACCCTGCTAGTGAGTAACCCAAAGCCCCCCCCCCCACCAATGGCAGGGCTGGAGGACAGACGGCAGGCATCCCCACCTCTCTTGCCAGAGCACAGTCTAGGTATGGAAGCAGGATGGCTGGTGTGAGGCTAAGTGAGCTACCGCCATCATCCTGACAGCTGCATTTTTCCACTCATGTTTTCTCCCTTGCTGTTTCTCCCTACAGCAATTCGAACAACCACGGTTTGTTCTCATGCACATCACTGCTAGGAGAATAAGCTTCTTGACCTGCCAGTAAGCGGGGCCACTGTGGCAGTGGGCATAGCCCTCATCCCTTCCAGGCTAAGATGCGTGTCTCAACCAGCTGACTGCCCAATTGCCATCTTCAAATTTTTATCCAGCATCAAATCTAGCAGTCTGCTTTAAAATTGTTATTGGTAGATGAACAGTTGACTGCATCCTTGAAAATAACCAATGTTTTGATTAAGAATCAATCAGGTTTTACTGTAAGTTATAACACAGTACTGAATGTCAATGATCTGTCATGTTCATACAGATATAAGAACTTTGGCATTCATCAGTTTTACTAATTGCTGGTTTTACCACAGTGCATTTGTGTCACTGCACTGGGCTGCCCTGGGGGAATAAAAAGCAGGTGGGGAAAAAACCCTAATGGCCAGATGAAGCCCTAGCCTGGAACAGGTCAGGCACCACTGGCTGGGTACAGTTCCTATCTGGGATGAGGACACTGGGCTGGGCAGGCCAGCCCTCCAACTGTCGGCCCTAACACTGAGGGAAATCCGTTGGGGATCTTCAGCAGACGGTAAGTTTCCAGAAAGGTTGGTGGTGGGGCTGGACCAGCTAGGGGCAGAAGTGGGGGCCCAAGGGCAGAGGAAGTATAAAATATGCATGGAAAAAAAGACAAGTGTCTTGTTTTTGAGGTTTTTCTTGCTTTCCCACCAAAAAAGACAAGGCAGTACAATTACAAAGGCTAAAGACAGTAAAATATTTACCAGCCTTCTACTTCCATGGGCAATAGTGTTCTTTAAGGATAAGTAAACCCCTAAAAGTGGCAGTTAGTTATTTCAGAAATGCATCTGAGGAGATGTGCATTAAATCTAGCCCTTTTAAATATTAACATCACTTTATGGGTGCACATGTTAAGTATCTGTAACCCCCCCCGTTACCCGGGGTTACAAGGATCCCAGTTAGACCTAGTGGTAGGCAGGGAAAGCAACTTGTGAAACTCCAGTTAAATGGATTTCACGCTGTCTCACTCTGTTCTCAGTCTTAGCTGAAACTGAGGGATGACAACATTTTAGAACTGTTGCAGCTGCATAAGCCACACTGGAATGTTGCAGTTAGAGGTTAGAGAAGAACGATGGGGAATTTGAAGCCAGCCTGTTGCAGTCTGTAGCAGTGGAAGGAGGTGCTCTGCTGTAAGCAGGCCCTCGGAGTCCTAAGCTCTGTCAAAGAGTTATTTTATTTCGTAGAGGTGTGTGTTCTCACCTGGAGAGTAACACAAGAAGAGCCAAGTGAAGTGGTGGAGACCACTTTCAGTGGTTCAGGGCCCCATCCCTGTGGGGATGGGGGGAGAGGGATGAATCAGCCTGTTTCCAGGAGCAAACCCCCTGGTCCGGCTAGGAAACAAGAAGCTGCCTGAGTTTAAGTTTGTGCTGAGGCACCAGAAGTTCTGGATGAGATTTCTTTGGAAGAGACAATGCCTGTGGGGCACCTGCAACCAAGGGGTGAGTTCGCTCTGCTAAAGGGACAATGTGTTTTCACCCGAGACAAGATGAAACTAAAGTGACTGTTACTGTGGGGTCAGGAAAAGACAGCCAAGTACAGTTTGGAAAATGTGGGAATTGGACTGCTTAACTCTGTGGGGGGTCTAGAGTAATGGACAAAGCGACTTTTTAAGTATGTTCAAGTTCAGCACAAATGGGATGGAAAAACAGTAGATTGGATGTGGCATACATTTAAACAGAATCTACACAGCAAAGTGTTTTAAGGATGAGGTGTTAACAGTCCAGAGAAATGGCCGGGTATGAGTTATGGGAGCGAGAGGTGAGAGACCCCCATCAGTAGTAACCAAGTTCACCTCTACAGGTTTGCATTGGGACACCTGTTGCTTTCTCTCAGGTACTTGGACAGTGCCTGAGGAAAGTACCCAGATGTGGGATTGATGAGAAAGATTCCCTGATGGAGCCAGAAGTGCTCATAGGTGGTTTAGGGAGCCACCAGTAAATGTTCCATGCTATATGGAAAGTGTCCAAAGGGCTGGCAATGGAGCCGAGCCAGAGAAACCGAAAAAGAGTTGAGTTAGGGCAGAGTGCCCAGAGTGTTTTGAGACCTGAGGGTTTCAGTGTAAAGAGGATGTGTTCTGATCTCCATAAATCTGCATTACCAGGAGTGTAGCCCCGTGGGGGTCCATCTATGCTTTGTTATTCTGTCGGATGTGAATAAAAGACACATGTTAGAATCCCAACTTCTGGTATTGGACATTTCAGTTATTGCTTCCTGTGTCCGGAGTTACTTGGGTGCCCCTGTCTAGAAGTCAAACCTAGCCAAAATACCGAGCAACAGTTTTCTCCCTGAGCCCAGGTCCCAGGTAGGGGGTTACATATGGAGGCACCGCACAGCGCTAATAACACAAAAATACCACCAACCCGACCCCTGGGGTAACCCACCGGTTACATATCAAATAGTAAACTAATGTCCAGATATTAGGGTTTTTTAATGTCCCCCACTGGATGACCCCACTCTGGCCCGGCCACCCCAGCCCCCTGACCTTGACATCCACTAGGACTTACCTGCCAGCTGGTATCCCCCAGGGCTTGGCCTCCCCCAATCCCCATCGGGAACAGGATCCAGTAACCTGGACTGGCAAGCCCAGCTAGTTGGGTGTGGGGCATGTGGATGTCAGAGCACTATACTGCTGCTGGTGGTGTTTTTTTCTCCTTAGAGACCCAGAGTGGTGTGGTGTACAGTGATGTGCACAGAGCGCTCCTGTGTGCCAAATGTCAGCATCTGCCCTGCTCCTCTTGAGCAATCCCAGGTGCCATTCCCTCAGTTGCTGCTGGAAGCCAGGCAGATCATAGGTTCTACCCCCGAAAAGGAACAGTAGTCCTCGGATGCTTGATCCCCCCACCACCACCAACACTTCTGAACTTAGGTCACCTGAGCGTAGTGCAAACGCTGCACCAATGGGCCAGCTCATATATTAGTCTGAATGATCCCTTTGGAGAGCTATTGCCTCTAGGACATCACAACTTTGCAGGGCCGGTGTCATTTTGAACTCAGTTTGTGGCATAATGTTTCAAAGATGACAATGTCAAAAGCTACAAAATGGGATTAAACATGGACTTTTAGGGTAGAGCCGTGTATCATTCAAAAGGGATGCATTTAGTGTACAACCTCCTGGGATGCATTTCTGGAATGAAATACTGCAGTTTGTTGGGGTTTATGTATCAGTCAAGATACTGATGTTTTTCTTACCTAATGTCCATTTATTTGAATCCACAAAATGAATCCTGAGGCCAGCTCAGTTGTGATCTTGGCATATGGTGGACACACCGCTGCTGGGGCTCTCTTCTAGAAGCAATAGTTAAATGAGACCTGCGCTGAACCTGTAAGTTATGTTGTCCTGTAGAAGCTGTATTTAAATACTGGTTCTAATTCTCTTATTGCTCCATCACCATTACGGGTAGTTTAGTAAATTCACAATGTGTTTCTGATTTATACACAGATGGCGAGTACCATTTAGAACTGTATAATGCAGTTTATGTCCTTTGTTAAATTTTTGCATTGGTGTTACTATGCAACAATGTTCTATGACAGAACTGTGCAACTGAAGTAAGCAATAAGATGACAGGGTGTACACTATGCTAGATCGCCACATGACCAGGGTGCATTGTGAGGCATGAGGCCACAGGCTAAGTGCCCTGAACTGCCCAGGATGTGTGTCAATTAAGCAATAAGCCACGAGAGGGTGTGGGTTATCAGGGGATTTACCATGGCCAGAGTGGTTTGCCAACAAGGCGCAGCCGAGTGGGTAAATCCTCGCCAGCCATGGTAAATCCCCCGATAACTCACATCCTCCAAGTGGCTTATTGCGATTATACCAAGGTTCATTTTTTTCTACTATAATAAATTACAAATATCAAAGAGGTTGCTTTGTTTTTTTATTTTTATTGTATTTATTCCTATGCTGCAGATGATTTATTGGATACTCTCATCAACAGCCGTTGATTATCAGAGGATTTACACCTGTTTTAAACTGCCAGTCTGATGATTTCATTGGCTGTTCACTTATGTCCATGGTGTAATCTAGCATAATGCATATCCTGTCATGTGTTACTGGGCTTACATTTTTTTTTTGATAAACAATGTCTTTACAGGGATTTTTTTTGGTAAACAATGTCCAACAACTGAAATATGCAGGTTTAAATAAGTAAACATAATAATCTTTACATGAAATATTGTTAGTTTTTCTGCCTCCTGGAAAAAGCTGTCATATTTTCTTTTTGCCATAAGATATTTGTCCTCATGTTGCCTCCCTGGTTGTTGTTTCCTTGACTGTTGTAGTTCTGAGGACTTGTGTTTTACCCCCCCCCCCCAACACACACATATTTACTGGATTAAAAAAATAAATAAAACTGAGATGGGGACAGTGATGCACCACAATAATATCCTTGTTTTGCCTTTAGTGTGAGGAGGTGGTGATACAAAAAGAGAGAGATGGCTGTGACCCTTGAGAGCGAAGTGTTTTGAGGGTGTTTCTCTGTATGAGCTTATCAAATATCAAAGTTTGTGTAAATATAAGGGAAAATACAGGGGCACAGTATTTGAAAGAAGAGGACAGTCAGGGTGGTAGCGAGGATTGTAACAGTTTAAAACAAAATATGCCACAGGCTTGATTACTGCATGCAATAAGTGCTATGATTATGAAGAAAGGGAACACGGGCAGATACTGTTGGTGGTGGGGGGGGCGGGAATTACTTACTGTAGTAATGATGTTTCTTCTATTGGGTCCAGTAGTGAGCCAATACAAAAACTGCATCATCTCCACTCTGAGATGTTGCCTTGAAGATTAGAAGGGTGTTATGGGATCAGAACTCCATTCAAATGTTGCTCTATGTGCTCTAATGTTAGATTTGTGCTGAAGAACAGGATGGGAGTAGTACTAAGTAGCTAAACTGCAATGCTTATTATGGTAAGCTAAACAGCAAAAAAAAAAAAAAAAAAACGTACTAAAATTATAGCAACTTTTAAGTAACTATACCATAAATATTTTAAAAGACATATTTAAAAATGAAACTTGCCCACTTATTGTAACTGGTGATCTTTCTAAATATCTTCTTTACAGATTACCACTGTGCGGCAGGAGTTAGGACCCCACGGGAGCCGGAACTTTTCTGGAGGGCTGGTGGTGCCCATAAACCCTGTATGCGCTTGCTGGTATACCGTAGCGCTAGTACCCGACTGCTTCAGTACTTTTTTTTTTTACTGAGGAGATGAGCAGCAAGAACCTAATGAGTAAGCTATGCACTTAACCTAAGGGCAGAAGAGAGTCCTGGTAGCCCATGTTAAAAGGGCCACCAAACCTGGTAACAGTGTCTTCACAGCCCTAATCATGTACAAAGGGGTGAGGACCAACATAACAATACTGGAGTGAGTCCGAGGGATTGTGGGTGGGCATGGTAATCTATGAAGAAGATATTCAGGAAGATCAACAGTTACGGTAAATAGGTAAAGTACAGTTACGTAAGAACTTACCGTAACAGTAGATCTTCGAGAGAGGCTCTTGCAGTAGGTAATTACATATAGGACTGACGCCGGCCGGCAGCAGGACCTCACGGAAAAATTTCTAGCTAGCAGTCCCTGGCGAGGGACCGCCCCCATGTCAGGTGACCGGCGTCAGACGGCGTCGGTATAAAGGCGGTCCCGGACCTCCGCTTCTTCCAGTTCTTTCCGCCACAGGCCAGGAAGGCCCAGGCGAGAGAGAAGCAGATATTTCTCTCAATGGAAAAGGAGCTGAAAAAGCCTGGGGGATGGAGGCGGAGGGTATTACACCTGCAAGAGCCTCTCAAGATCTACATTCGATAAGTTCTACGTAACTGTACTATCTATTTGAGGGCTCTGCAGTAGGCAATTACATATAGGACTGAATCCCAAGCAGTCTGGAACAAATAAAAGGCACCGGGAGGAGGAAACTACTCCTGAAAGTAGCAGCAGCCTTGCAGGCCTCAAGACAGGAGGCCCTGCAAAACAGCTAGCCCGAAGCCTGCTCTACGGTGAGAGGCAATGTCCAAACTGTAATGTTTTGTAAAGGTATGGACGGAAGTCCAGGTGGCAGCAGCACAGATATCTGCCACAGACACATTCTTGAAACAAGCCGCAGAGGCTGCTACTCCACGAGTGGAGTGACTTGTGACTTGACCCGGAAGGGTCTTGTTGTACTTGTCATAACAGAAAGTGATGCAATGAGCCAACCACTTTGACAGGCATTGCTTGGAAACAGCATTGCCTTCCCTTTTGTGAGCAAAAGAGACAAACAACTGATCAGTTTTTCTGAGATCCTTTGTCCTATCGGTGTAGTATCTCAGAATCCAGTGAACATCCATGGTATGGAGCAAATATTCTCCCTGGTTGGAGTACTGCGTAAAAAAGGCAGGTAATTCTATAGACTGATTTAAGGTAGACTCCGCTACCACTTTAGGTAGAAACTTAGGGTTCGTGCGAAGAGCTACTCGTTCTTTGTGAAAAATCAAATAGGGATTTTACACATAAGGGCCTGGAGCTCTGAAATTCTTCAGAGCAGAAGTAATGGCCACCAAGAAGAGCGCTCCATGACAGAAACTTCAGATCTGTGGAGGCCACAGGTCTGGAGGAGGAAGGCAAGTTTTCTAGAACAAAGCTCAAGTCCCAAGGGGGAGCAGGAGTCCGGACAGGGGGCCTCAGATGAAGGACCCCTCTAAGAAAAGTCTTAGACACCTCTAATTGGGCAAAGGCTTTATCAGCGAAAGGAACATGGTAAGCTGAAATAGCGGCCATGTGCACTTTCAAGGAGGAATGGCTGAGACCCAGGTCGAAGAGATGACGTAAATAATCCTGCAGAATGGCCACAGGACAGGAGAAAGGCTCCACGTTCCTAGAGGCTGCCCAAATAGAAAATCTCTTCCATTTCATGGCATACGTGGACCTAGTGGAGGGTTTTCTGGCCTCCACCAGAATCTCGGCCGCCTTTGGAGAGACACCAAAGCGAGATTGGGCTAGGTCTGTAGGAGCCATGCATGAAGTTGCAGAGACTTGAGTCCCGGATGGACCAGGGTCCCCTGATCCTGGGTCAGCAAACCTCGAGATAAAGGAAGAGGAAGAGGAGGAACCTCTGAGTAATGTAGAAGAGAGAACCAGATTTGCCTGGGCCAGAAAGGTGTGATCAGAATCATTCTCGCTCCTTCCGTTGTTAGTTTCTGCAGTACACGAGGGACCAGAGCAATTGGGGGAAAAGCATAGACAAATTTTCCCTTCCAGTTTAGAGACTGAGCGTCGCTCCCGAAAGCGTCTCACTCTGTAGTGAGCGAGCAAAAGGTGGGAAGTTTTGTGTTTTGGGAAGAGGCGAACAGGTCTATCTGTGGAATTCCCCAAAGGTGGAAGATGTCGTCTAGAACCTTTTGGTCCAACTCCCACTCGTGTGGCAGAGCAGAGGGCGGCAGCTTGTCTGCCAGGGTATTGTCGACTCCTGGAACATGGATTGCCGTGAGGTGAAGGTTGTGAAGCGTTGCCCAGTCCCAAACCCTCATGGCTTCCCTGCATAGAGGGTAGGATCGAGTCCCTCCCTGCTTGTTGATGTACCACACCACGCACATGTTGTCCGTCTGGACAGCTAGGTGACCGGGAAGGATGTATTGGTGAAGGGCTTGGAGAGCATATAGTACTGCTCGTAGCTCAAGCACATTGATGTGGAGCGCTAGCTCCAATCTGGATCATAAACCCTGGGTTTGGTGAGGACCCAGATGGGCTCCCCAACCTTCGCCTGATGTGTCCGTGGTCAGAGTCTGGGAGGGGGGAGGATGAGAAAAGGGGACCCACCGAAACAAGTTCTCTTGAACCATCCACCATTGCAAGTCTCTTATCATCGGCGAGGAGATCAGAACCAGATGATCTAGGTCGTCTACGAGTTGGTCCCACTGGGAGCGGAGAGTCCACTGAGAAATCCTCATGTGGAGCCACGCACGGAGAACTGTCGGGATGGCGGCCGCCATGAGCCGCAAGAGACAGAGAACCGACCTCGCCGGAACCTTCCTGCATTCTGAAAGCACGGAAATCTGTGATTGGAGGGAGGCCGCCCTGTCCGGAGGAAGGAAGGCCTTGCTCACCATCGTATTGAGGATAGCCCCGATGAACAGAAGTCTCTGGGAGGGATCCAGATGAGACTTGGAATGGTTGATGGTAATACCCAGGCAAGTGAAAACCTGCTGAGTGAGGGAGAGAAAACGCAGGAGCTCCTCCCTGGATGAGGACGCCAGGAGCCAGTCGTCCAGGCAGGGGAACACCTGAACTCCCATAGTATGCAGGTGGGCCGCTACCACAGCTAGGCATTTGGTAAAAACTCAGGGAGCTGAGGAAAGACCAAACAGGAGTGCCCGGAATTGGTAATGTTCCCCCTGGAAAGCAAACCAGAGGTACTTGCAATGCGAGGGATGAATGGGGATGTGCAGATATGCGTCCTGCATATCCAGCACACAAAGCCATTGCCCCGGCTGAAGAAGGGGCAGAAGGGTTTGAAGAAAGAGCATCCTGAACGTTTTGTATTCCACGTAAAGGTTCAAGGAGCTGAGATCGAGAATGGGTCTGAGATCTCCCGTCTTCTTTGGGACCAGGAAGAAATGAGAATAGTAACCCGTCCCTTGAAGGTGAGGAGGAATGGGTTCTATGGCCTGCTTCGTGAGAAGGGCAGATATTTCTTCCTTGACCAAAGGAAGATGGACCTCTTGGAGGATGACTTCAGAGGGGGGTGGCGGGGTGGTTTCTGTAGAAACTCTATGGAGTGCCCCTCCGCAATAATCTGAAGCACCCAGGAATCCGTTGTTATCCTCTCCCAACCCGGAAGGTGGAGGGAGAACCTCCCTCCTACTGGTTTCTCCAGAGTGTCCGGAGGCGGTGGGAGAGGGGAGGAGACAGGTGGTGTGGGGCAGCGCCGCAGCTGGGGCACCCGTTGCTTTTTTGGGCGGTGGGGGCCTGGCAGCTGCGGGGGCCCGGCGTTTAGTGGCCCACCTTCCATGGGGTTTCGCTTGTGGCCGACTGCGTCTGTGAAAAGGACGGCGCTGTGGGGGATGGGGATGGTACATGGAATCCACGGATTTCAGAGCCGTCCCCTTCTCCTGCGAGGAGGGTCTGACGGAGGTGGTATGTCCTTGACATCACCACGGAAAAGCACTGAACTCCTGAAAGGTGCTTCCTGAATTGCTGACTGCACCTCCGGGACCAAACCTGACACGCGGAGCCAGGCGTGACGCCGAAGACTTACAGCGACTGCGGAGCTCCGCCCGGCAGTGTCCACTGCATTGTATGTCATCCACAGGATGTGACGACTGGCCGAACGAGCAGACCGGACTAAGTCAGCTAACTCCTGCTTGACCTGGGAGTTAGGTAAGGAGTCAATTTTAGATTCCGCCTGGGTAAGGATGGCCTTCTGGTAATCCCCCATATGAGCTACATAATTCAGGGCCCGAATTCCCAGTGTGGAAGAGGCGTAGATTTTTCTTCCGTACTGGTCCAGGAGGCGAGATTCCTTATTCGGAGGAGATGAGCTTAGATGTTTGGGATGTGCAGACCGGCCGTGAACGGTACTAATCACGACCGAGTCTGCACGAGGGTGAGAATCAAAGAAGTCTACACCCTCCGGAGCCTGGTATAGCCTGTTGGACTTCCTAGGAAGCGGGGCTAAAGCCGACGGTTGTTTCCAAATAGTGGAAACAAGGTGGGCATGAGGCTCGATCCAGGGTGGCACTAAAGTAGTAAGTAAGGGGCAGGTCCAGATGTTCGGCGAGTTTGACCCGCTGAGGATCTGGTTCCAGACAACGCCACTGATGTACTTCCTGGATCTTCCTGAGCAACTCCGTGAAGGAAGGATCCTCCGGAGGAGTCCTCGGCTGGGGCTTGGACGGAGAGCGAGGCTCGTCGTCTCTCTCTCGGAGCATCCGTCGGAGGAATCCAAAAGTGAAGAAGAAGAAGAATCAGAATAAGACTCCCTGGCACGTCGAGGGGGAGGAACGGGTTCCTTAGGGAGGATCCCGGACGTGTCCTGCCCCTCGGGATCCAGAGGAAGGGCTCTGAATCCAGATCCAGTGAGGGAGTGTGCTGCCTCGGGCGACGGGGGCCGGGGCGGCACTATCGCTGTAAGGCGCCTTCTCTACTTTGGTGAGATGAGCCTTGGCCTCAGCCCAACAGGAAGCCAGAGTCTCCTGCAAATCCACCGGTGGCCTGGGGGGGCGATGGAGGAGGAGGAGGGGGATAAGTGTACGGATTGTATCCGTAAGGCGAGTATCCGAAACCCGGTTGCGGGAAAACCGGAGCCGGGTATTCCGGCATGGGTACTGCCGGGTCAGCAGAACCGGCGTCAGGTACTGTGGCGCTGGATACTGCGGGCCCGGGTAAGACGGCGTCGGATAGGACGGCGGGTACCCGGGTACCTGAGGAGCTGCCGGAGCAGACGGCCCAGAAGGAGGCCCCACGGGTGGGTCAACGTTGAGAGGCCCAGGGGGGGTCGGGCCAGACGGAAGGGGAATATCCCCCGTCGGCGCTGGTGGGGCTGGCGTCGGTGGGACCGGAGTGGGGACCGGCATCGGAGCCGGCGTCCGGGGGGCCGGCGTCAGATCTGTTTCCCTAGGAGGAGGGTCTGACGGAGGTGGAACGTCCCCGGCCTCGCCTGGGGACGGTGGAGAAAAGTCCCCGGGGTCAGGCTGGGGTGACTCGGGCTCCCCGGATGGCAGCGAAGGCTGCGGGGAGCCGGGTACGACGGGGGTTCAAGGGTCCGTCGTAGGTTCTGACGCCCGGCGCATATTGGGGGAGCCGACGTGTGGCTTAGGGGCTGGATTCCGGCAGGCGCCAGAGGAGCCAGCGTCCGGCTTACGGGGTCCCTCGTCGGAGGCGGGCCGAGGGTGGAACGAGAACGGCGCCCAGCAGGGTCGGGCGTCTTATCAACCTTCTCCCGGCGGACGTCGGAGGAGCCGACGTCCGGCTTATGGGAGGTGCCCGTGCCAGTAGGCCGCAAGCCTGCAGCGATACTGGGGGCAGAGGCCTTCTTTTGCCCGGAGGTGCCCGCAAGGCCCGAGCGCGAGCCCGATGGGCGGGCCGACGCCTCCTCCAAAACCCGGAGGGGATATTACCTGGGCCGCAACTCCGGCCGGAGTCGTGGGTGAGGAGGCCTTCTCCCGGTGCCTTTGTCCCGCTTCTTACGGTGTCCTTCAGGAGAAGTCAATGCCTGCCTGAGCTTCTTCAATTCTTTTTCTATTGAAGACATCTTCTTCTTGAGCAGATGGGCTTCCAGAGACTGTTGGTGTCATCTGCGGGTAGCCGCATTGAAGGACAGGCAATGCGGACACTTGTCGACCGGGTGGTCGGGGCCTAAGCAAAAAAGGCAGAGAGAATGGCCGTCCTTGTGTGTCAGTTGGGCGCTGCACGAGTCGCACTTGTTTTTGGAAGGTGAAGGGGACGACATACACCGATGCTGACCTGACGATGAGAAGAAAATACTCAAAACAGTGAAACCGACGAAAGAACAGGGCTTGGCTAAGCATGAACTTTGCAGCGGTATTAACGAGCTAACGGGCGGAAAGAACTGAAGGCGGGCATCCTCGCCAGGGACTGCTAGCTAGAAATTTTTCCGTGGGGTCCTGCCGCTGGCCGGCGTCAGTCCTATATGTAATTACCTACTGCAAGAACCCTCTCGAAATAAGATCTTTCATTATCTCCCAAGAATCAATCCTCTCTACTGATGCCCAATATGTTAAAAGGGCCACCAAACCTGGTAACAGAGTCTTCACAGCTCTAATCATGTACAAAGGGGTGAGGACCAACATAACAATACTGGAGTGAGTCCAAGGGATTGTGCGTGGACATGGTAATCTATGAAGAAGATATTCAGGAAGATCAACAGTTACGGTAAATATGTAACTTTCATTATCTCCCAAGAATCAGTCCTCTCTACTGATTCTCACTATTAACGGGTCAAAGTACCAAGCTGAGGGAATGTCCCCATGGCTAGGGAGTAGGAATATCGCAGTATACCAGTATGAAAGTTTATCGCAGTATGAAACCATGGTGCTACTGGTATCACCATGATTTTTCCATTCTGCGATAACCATGTCATACGATAAACAGTGGTATACTGTGATAAAATGTGCTTGCCCAGAAAAACATGGGGAAACAGGCTTTTTAAAAGTATTTTTCCCACATATAAAAATGTCTTATTTTTCTAAATATCTGACTCTTGGTTTCTTTAACAGCAGAACTTATGTAATATGCCTAAATGCAATAACTGCTTAAAACGGTTACATACTTACAAAAAAAAAAAAAATTTCTGCACCTTTTAGAATATGTTCCAGTAAAATATCAAACTGATCGCAATGACACTGTTACCACGGTAACTGTACCGCAGTTACTGTATCATAGAAATGTTATTATTATGATATCACTATGAGGGAGGCTGGAGTTCAGGGCTCACTCAGGATAATCCATTCAGAACTGTCCTGCCAAAGGTGGCATGCTGCCTAGCGTGGAAATTCAAGGCACAGCACCTGGTAAAGGTATGCACTGTGCTACAAGTTGCAGCTCTGCAAATTTCTCCAACAGGCACAAAGCGTATATCTACCAGGGAAGTGGCAACTACTCTACCGCATGCACCTTGCCCTCCAGTTTAACTTAAGCCATAGCACAGCAGTGGTGAAGGCAGTACAATCCAGGCTGAAAGGCACTTGATTGTGACAGGTTGTACCTTTTTGATTAGAGTAAAAGTGACAGCTGTGTGAAGTCCTTAGTTCTTAGTCCTGTCTGGGTAAAACATAAGGACCTTCTTAAAGCAGCAGTACAAGATAATCAGGAAGCGATTAATTTCCAGTTTTGTGGTGCCACAGTAAATATGGCTGCCTAATTTTCAGCCGAGCTCCCCCTTCACATCGTACCATGTCTTCTGTTAACTTCAGTGGGACCCAGTGCTGCACAGTCCCGCTGTCCCTGTGCAGTACTGAGTCATACACATGTGCAGTTGTCAGCAGAGGGTTCCAGTTCAACATGGTGGGTAGAAGAAATGTAATCAAAAAACAAAGGAAAACAGCGAATTACAGAGTGAAGTACAGTGAAAACATGAAAGATTACCAGGTGAGTGCTCACCAGAGCACAGGGAACAAACTGTTGCAAAAGATCAGATTTTTGTTATCTAGTACTGCTGCTTTAAAATCCAGCGAGTGGAGAGTCCTTATTCTTTATTCTGGAAGCCAACAAAGTATAGTAGGTAGGTAGGACTATAGTTTGATTTGGATGGAACTCTGACACTGCTTTTAGTAGAAACTTGGAGCGTGTATGGGTGGTGCCCAGAATAGTTCCTATAAACAATAGTTCCCGGTAGTTATTACTTGAGTTAGTGTAAATTCAGATACCACCTTCAGTAGAAACTTGGGATTTATGCATAAGGAGACTGTGGGCCCAATTCAAGAAGGCTGATGCAGTTCTTGTACCAAGCCCTGCATCATCCACAATGTTTGGCGCAATGCATCCTGATTCAAGAAAGGCTGGCGCACTTGTGACCTTTTCCATAGTTTATTGTAGCTTTTACCAAGAGTTTGTCACAAGCCCTGTGCAATGGGTCCCCCTTGGATGCAAAGTTATGACAGTGTGTGTGTGTGTTTGCATGTGCTGGTCTAACTAGCTGCGTCTGGCATACCCGATCCAGAAATGCGATCGGTGTCAAATGTCTGCCGCAAGTCCCTGCGCCATATGTTCAGCGCACCAGGGGCTTGCAGCAGACTCAACCCATTCGTGAATCAGACCCTCTGTCTTTGTGAAAATCAAATAAGGAGGCTCACAAATTAGAGCCTGAAGCTCGGAAATCCTTTGAGCAGAAGTGACTGCAACTAAAAATGATGTTGCCACAACCTGTGGCCAGCTCAAAAGAGCCAACATCAGTTTCTCAAGCACAAAATTCTAGACCCAAGGTAGGACTGGATTATGTTTAGGAAGGTTTCATATGGAGAATACCTCTCAGAAACATATGGGACACCTCTAACTGGGCAACAATACAACTGTCAATAGGGACATGGAAAGCTGATATAATGGATAAATGCATCTTAAGTGACGAACACTAGGCCAGAATCAGATAAGGACAGCAAGTTTTCCAAAACATTAATTACAGGAAATGTAAATGGGTCCATATTCTTCGAAGCAGCCCACAAAGTGAACGGCTTCCTTTTTAAGGAATAAGTATGTCTGGTGGAAGGCTTTCTAGCTCCAATTAGTACATCAACAACGTTAGGGGATATCCTAAACCATTCAATAGCTATGTCTTCAGAAGCAATGTGTGCTGATGTAGGGAGTTCAGGTCTGGCTGGACTATGGATCCTTGTCCTGGAACAACAGACCTGACACAGAGGCAGCTGGACAAAAGACTCAACTGCCAAATGTCGCAGAAATGGAACCCACATCTGGCAAGGCCATAATGGAGCAATGTGGATGAGAGTGGCACTCTCCACCCCCACCTTGAGGAGATCCCACTGTATTAAATAAATTGGGGGAAATGCATTTAGGAATTTCATTTTGCATGAGAGGGACAATCTGTCTCACCAAAAACTTCCAGGCCCTGGAGTGAGCAAGCAGAACCATGCAGTTCTGTGCTGTAAGGGGATGCAAAAAGGTCCAATGACGGATGACCCCCATCTTGTGAAGAGGTTGTTTACCACGAGTTTAGCAGTTCCCATTCATGAATCTTGGACTGTGACCTCCATCGCCTGTCTGTCAAGACATTTTGGAGATCTGGAAGATGAACATTTACAGCCGATAACTGTAGGCTGTGGGACAGAGCCCAGTACCATAGTCTCATTTCTTTCCTGCATAGGGAACAGGAATGAGTGCCCCCTTGTTTGTTGATGAAATGCATCACACTGGCATTGTCCATCAGGACTAGCAGAGGACCAGGGGACAGATGATTCTTAAATGCCTGGAGGCTGTACAGGACAGCCCTCATTTCCAGGACATTTATATGCAGTTTGGCCTCACCTTGGTCCATGACCCCTGCATCTGGTAAAGACTAAGATAAGCACCCCAGCCCGAGCCAGAGGTATCTGTGGTGAGGATCTGTACAGGACCTGGTAAAAGGAATGGAATGCCCCTCAACAGGTTGTTGCGATCCATCCATCAGAGCATTGCTCTACGAAGTGGTGACGTGACGAGAACCATTTGGTCCAGCTTGGCTGTCAACTGATCCCACTGGACCCCCGAGTGTCACTGGGGGAGCCTCATGTGAAGGCACACCAATGGTACATTCACTATGGTCTCAATCATGAGATCCAGGAGACGTAACACTGTCCTGGCAGAGACATAATAATTGTTGTATACCAGTTGTGTCTGGGCAATCAGACCATCTGCCCTGTCCTGTGGCAGGACAGCACATCCCTTCTCTGTATCCAAGACTGCCCCTATGTACTGCAGTCTTCGGAGTCAACATAGGCTTTGGCACATTTTTTGTGACTCCCAAGTCTTCAAACAACTGCCATGTTAGAGACAGAGTATGCAGTAAAGCTTCCCTTGAGCTGGCCTTCAAAAGCCAGTCATCCAGATAAGGGAACACATGCAGGCCTTCCCTGTGAAGGGCTAGTACTACTACTGCCAAGCATTTAGTAAAGACCCATGGCACAGAAGACAAGCCAAAGGGTAACACTCTGAACTGGCAGTGTTCTCCCTTCAGCACAAAGCGGAGGTATTGCCTGTGGGATTTCCTGATCCTGACATGAAGGTTATTTATTTATTTGAATTTTGGTAACCGGGTAAGCCCACTGAAACCATGAAGTCCATTTTTCAGGGGGCGACCCAGGGGAGGGTACATAGTGCAAAATAGCATTCAACATACATAGATGCACAGAGCTATAAAAAATCACAGTTAACATAAAAACGACTGTCTCAAGGTAGTGCAATTAAACAGGGCTAAGAGTACATATAGAGAGTCACTGTATAATATATTATTTACAGCAGTGTTCCCCACAACAATTCAATTACCGTAAATGGTTATGGAGGATAAGAGAACTGAGCTTTAGAGCTGTAGAGGGATCAGGATAAGAGCAGGAGCCTGTGAGTCAGGTGAGGCAGGTACAGGTACCTGAAACAGAAAGGTGGTTATACAGGGCAAGTTTGAAGCAAGGGAGGGTAGAGCAGGAGAAGATAGATGGGGGAGGGAGTTCCAAGCCAAGGTGGCAGTATAAGCAAAGGATCTTCTGTCTGCTGATATACGTGTCTTAGGCAAGTCTAGAAATGGAAGAGAGGTAGAGTGGAGAGACCGTCTGGACTGTTTTCGAACTATGATGTCAGATAGGCTAGGTGGAGTGTGGTGATGTGTGAGCTTAAAGGTAAGACGTAGCGAAGTGTACTGGAATTTGTGTTCGAGTTGAAGCCAGCCCGGTGATGTTAGTGCAGTGTAATTTTACTTTATTTAATTAATTAAACAACCTTTGAGCCAGAGCTCATTTACAAAGGTTCCACGTCAAGAGACACAATACAATGCACAGACATTAAAATAACACACAATGCAAATTACAGCAGGCTTAATTATTTACAGGGATCTGCTATCACAAGTACAAAGTAGCAGCTAAGTTCCACTAGGTAGAACAGACTAAGGTGATTACAGCAGTAGGTTGAGGAATGGTAAAATATATCAACAATGCTCCAGGACAGCAGCACAGCAAGGGAGGAGAAGAAAGGTAAGCATAAGAGAGCAGCCTCAATTACCTAGGCCTTGTCTTCAGAGTAGAAGGTGTGGGAGGGAGGTAGAAGTATGGTCAGCAGAGTGTGAGAGGGGATTGGGGCAGGGGCCACTGGACAAGATGGAAGGAAGATCGGGAAGTGGGGGTTTAAGGGGGGGCACAAGAAGAGGGGGGAATGGTGTGTGACAGGAAGGTGAGGTGGGACCTGAGGGAGATCAGGGATTTGTAATTGTGTTGGCGTGGGGCTGCTCCAAGTGCAAAGCACCCAATCTTATCATAAAGTTGCTTCAGTTGGTTTATTACAGAGGCCTTGATTGATAAGAATAATGGAGCCCCATAGGACAGCAGAGGTGGCAGTGAGGCAGTAGCAATTTTAAGATGGGGCACAGCAGATCGTAAGGGAAGAAGACGGTAAAGCAGATATCTTTTGGTGTATGGATTTGGCAGTTTTGCGGATATGGGCCTCAAAGGGAGAGGTTAGGCTCAAGCAAGATGCCCAGGTATTTAAAGGAATAGATTGTTTTAAGGGATTCCCCATTAATTGAGCAGATGGATAGTAGTGGGTTGAGGGCAGCTTTATTGGGGGGGGGGAAGAGGATGGAAAAGCATAGTTTTGGGATTTTTCGTGTTTAGCAGTAGGTTATTTTCAAAGAACCATGCTTCTAATTGGTGGAAATCGGTATGCATCCTTCATGTCTAGAGAGTAAATCTAGACCCTTGTTTGCAGAATGGGAACCAGAGCTTGCAGGGATACCATTCAAAACTTCTTGTACTTGATGTAGAAGTTGAGATCCCGAGATCTAACACAAGATGCAGATCACCCTGTCATTCTGGGATCAGGAAGTAGCTGGAATAAAACCTGTTGTTCCTCTCTCTTGAGGAGGAACAGGTTATATAGCATGTCTTTGGAATAAGGACTGAACTTCTTCTTTCAGAAGGGACACATGGCTAGGAGGATAACAGGAAGGATGATCTGAAGGGTTTTCCAACAGCTCAAAAGCACACCCCCTTACAATCATCTGCAGAACGCACTTGCCCGTAGGATCTCCCTCCATTGTTTCAGATGTAGGGAGATTCTGCTCCCCACATCCACCCTGGAGGTAACAGTGGTGGTGGGGGTGTATCTGGAAGAGAGTCAGGCAGAACTGGTGGGGGCAGTGCCACCAGTACTGATTGCTTTGGGTGCTTTTGTACAGGCACCTGGGGAGAGGGAACCCAGCAGGGGGCCACTTCCCTTACCATGGCCTTGCTGATGGTAGGCATGGATACCTCTGGCAGCAGGCTGACAAATGAAGCCCCTCCCATGACCCCTAACAGAAGTGGGCTACAGGGACTTCACAGACTTTAGAGTCAGTTTTGAAATATGAAGGTCACATAAGGCTACTTGAACATCACAGCCAAACAGTTTTGTCCCTCTAAAAGGAGCACTAAAAAACTGCTTGCTGCACAACATTGGCAAAATCAGCAACTCTAAGCCAAAAATATCTCCTCATTCAAATGTCAGAGGCAGCAGCCTTGGCAGAAGCATCAGAGACATCATAAGCTCAGCGTAGCAAATGCTTGCCAACCTCAGCACCAGAGGATAATATTTTAAGTAACTCATTCTTGGCAGAGCCATCAGGCAAAGCCTGAGGAGCTTAACACAGGCTGTTCTGATATCTGATCATGTGGGTCTGGTAGTCTGCACTCCTAAGGTCCAATGAGGCAGAGGCATAAGTACACTTGCCCATCACATCCAGCCTCCTAGATTATCAGGAGGTAGAGTACTCGTGTATAAGTGCCCTAGACTGATCATGAGCAGCCGTGATGACTACAGAGTCAGTTTCTGGCTGGTTAGCACAATAAAGCTTAGCAGATGGTGCAGAATACTGCTTATCAGCCTTTCTAGGAAATGCAGGCAGCAAGTCTGGCCTGTACCAGGCAGTAAAGGTAGCATCCTCTAATGTGGGATATATAGGTGGAATTACAATGGATGATGTGGTGTGTAGTACACCTCCAAATATTCCATTAGATTTCTTTTTGTGACAACTTTCTGTTCCACAACAAAGCCCATGGCAGATTGCATTTGTTGCATTTTTTTACTATGGAAGCTTGCTGTTATTATAAGGAGCCTCGACCAAGGTCCATTTAGGTTGAGCATCCTCTCTTTTCATAGCACAGGTTTTCTAACATAAGGAGCAATGAGAGTCAACAGTGCCTTGTAAAGGGGCTGGGACTAATTGTGTTGAGGGGCCTTGGCCTGGCGATGATGCCATAGTAGGTAAGGCAGCACCTAAGTAAAGACCCGACCTTGGTGTCTTGTTGAAGGTCAAGGGAGGGCTGTAGTCAACACTGCCAGAGCAGGCAATGACGCATCTGATTTACCCTGTCTCAACGACAACCAAGATCTTTATGATTGTGCTGGTGGCTGGACGACAAGAAGGGCCGAGATGATGACTGGTCTCTTTCTGACCCTTCGACTTTGGTGGCCACTTCTCAGCTGAGGGTGAGGGAGACACAGATTTTGGGCCCTGTTCCTTTGCCAATGGCTTTCAAAGTTTTGAGAAGAAAGAAATGTTTTAGAACTTTCTTGTGGTGTCATCTTGCAGCCTGGTCGAAGCTACGGCAAATCTCGTAAGTCCTTCCATTGTGAGACAGGCCCAAGCAGCACACACAGATCGAGTGCGTGTCCTCTTTATAAACTTTATCCCCACACATACAATACTGAAATACAGGCACTTCTGACTTTTGGCAGCATGCAGAGACAACAAAATAAACTCTAGTAAAATAAAAGTATAAATGGCAATTGCTAGGTTGATGGCATTTCCTTCAGCAGGTCTGGTGAGGATGATCGATGGCAAGAAAAGAACTGAGGAGGGATGGAGCCGCCCATGCTTATATACACATGGACGTTGCATATCAGTGTGGGAGGCCCCCGGCTAGCAAAAGTCTCTGTGGTCCCAGTGCTGAAGACTACAGTTCCAAAGGTGTAGCCGAGTGGAGGATATATCCTCAAAGAAGATCTCTTGTGCCAGAAGCTCTGACATATGAACTGGCAGGAGCAGCTGCCTTGTGGAAGAACTGTCCAGAGGGGTTTCAAATAACTCTAGGGAGTACCCTTCTCAGATGATCCTGAAAACCCACTTGTTCATCTAGATGGATTCCCACTGACTGTAAAAAAGGGTCAGGCACCCCCGTACCGGGTCCGCCTAAGGCAACTGAAGCAGAGCCAGACATTAAATAGTGGCGCTGAGCGCTTTTGGCACCTATGTCTTCAGCTGCACTTTCTTTTGGGGTTGCAATCTGAGCTTCATTATTTTGGGCTCCCCTGTCATGAAAGGATGGCTTGCTGTGAAAAGAGCCTAGTCCTTTACCCCTCTGTGGGTTACATGGAGCTGGCCTGGAAGTCTTAAGAGTTGTTCTAGTTTTGTTAAGACTCTTTGAGAGACTGCTCCACTTACCGTCCAAACAGATAAGTGCAACTGAAGGGCACATTCATGATCTGTTGCTGAATATATGTAGTGAAGCCAGCTGTCCGCAGCAAGGAGTGCTGCTTGATGCAACTACCTGCAGCCACAAAGCGAGCTGCTGCATCAAAGGCCCCATAGAGGCTTTAAGATGGTGGCAGTTAGATTCAGTACCTTTTTTAATGGCAAGCAGCATGTCTTGTGTTGTCTCTGTGTCTGGCAGGGTCTCTGCCACAGACTTACGCTTACTCCGAAGGGTATACTTATAAGAGAAGTGATCCTGGTATTTGGCTATCCTCATGCCAAAGGTAGCCGAGGCGTAGATCCGCTTGCTCATGGTGCCCACTTTGTGTGACTCCTTGTTAGTCGGGTGCACAGTAACCTACTTGGGCACTATGGGTTTGTCATTCTCAGTCAAGCTAACAATGGCATCTGCTATTGGCTGAGTGAAATACTGTACATAGGCTTAGATTTAGGAACCGCATATTTCTTGTCCACCTGCTTGGGGACAGCTGCCACAGTAGCAGGCCTCTTCCAAGCTGCCTCTGAAAACGCTGTAGGGCTAGCTGGATGGGAGGAAATAATGAGACTGGGATATTAGGCATGTTTAGAAACTCCCAGTTGGAGACACCTAGCCTGGTCTATGGCTACTGGCTTGAAATTCAATGCTGTATGCATATCTATGAGCACAGCCTGGAAGAAGAGATTTTCCTGTGGTACAATCACATGAACTGGTGCTGAGTTATTGGGACTATAACAGGAGTAATCCTCCTCACCATCAGAGGATGATGAGGTCAGGTTTGACTAGTCCCCCTCTACACCCTCTTCACTTGGAGAACAGTAGAGAGGAGGGGGCTGAAGAGCTGACAGAGTAGACCATGACCTCGACACCTGGGTGAGGCCTGGAAAATGGGTGTCAGCAGCGGCACAGAGCATAGCACAGGGACTGTCCCCAGAGCGAATGCTCCCAACGCCGCAGGCTCATGCAGCACCAGTCCCAAGTAGCCTGCCCCGATGCTGCATGTTGCACCAATGTGGGATTCCTCTCTGATAGTGTCAGTAGAAGAGTGAATCATGGCTGTCTCACCCAATCTGGTGCCGCCAGAATCGTGGTTGCTGACTCTTTCCTCAGTTTTCCAGAACACTTTGTGCACTGCCCTATTCTGCAACTCACAGAGAAACTTTCCCTCCCACCTGAGAGTCAGAGCATCCTGGGGCAGAGTCACCCTGTGGGGTGGCCTGTAGCAGAACAGTGGTAACCTGTGACTTATCCCATAAGGAAAACAAGTCCACCTCTGGTAGGCCCCATCTCCTCAATGAGGTTTGAACCACCTGGTGGTCTACTAACCACTTGTGGTTTCCCTAACTATCCTGCTTAATGACTCTGCCAGAACATTATCCTTTCAAGGAAGATGTATAGTACTAATTTCTATGTTAAGGGAATATGTCAGATTCTAGATCCTCATTGCCTGTGCAGTTTTGTGGATTTGATGCCACCTTGCTTGTTTATGTAGTACACTGGGGTGGTACTCTCCGTTCTGACCAGTACTGACTGGTCTTCGACCAGGTCCAAAATGTGCTGTACCGACAGGAGTACAGGCCTGAGGTCCAGCAGAACCATGTGCAAGGCAAGGCAATCTTTAAAAAGCACCCTCCCCCAAGGGTTTGGAGCACTGTACACACAATGTAAAACATAAGTTGCAAAATGAACAAAACATAATATCAGAAATAAATATAACCAGAAGACAACATTTTTAAATACAGATACAAGGAACCAGCTAGGAAATCCTTGTTGGAATAAGGAAGTTTTCAGAGAGGTTTTTAAGGCCTCCACCGTATAGGCCATATGAATGCTCCCAGGATGCAAGTTCCATAACAATGGAGCTGCCACTCCAAAAGCTGTTCCCTGATAATCGGGGGTGGCAAGTGGGGACAACAAACATGCCCACATCGGTGGAGCGGAGGGGCTGGACTAGGAGGTAAGGAACCAGGAGATCTTTCCAATAGTCAGGTCCCAAACCGCGTAGGGCCTTGTATGTCAACAAGTATATCCTGAAGGTGATATGCCACTGCATAGGCAGCCAGTACAGCGCACGCAGCACAGGTGTGATGTGATCATAACGAAAATAAACCACCACCAACCAAGCTGCAGCATACTGGACCAGTGTCAAGCATTGCAACAGACTTCCAGACAACCCTGAGTAGAGAGGGTTTTAGTAGTCCAACCTACAGGTGACAAAACCATGAATGATCATCACAAAGTCTGAAGCAGCCAAATACAGTCTGATCCCTTGCTATGTTTCAGAGATGGTAAATGCCATCAGACCACTGCCAACACCACCTGTTCTAGTGTCAGCCTACAGTCCAAAATGACTCCAAGATTCTTAACCACATCAACAGCTATGAGATGTTGGCCACCCAACAAGTAAAGGGCTGCCAAACCTTACTCCGCCACTTAGCCTCACTGACGCAGCTCTGTCACCATGATTTCTGTCTTTCCTGCTGCTCTTGTGGAGACCAGACTCCACTTAATGTGTGACTGTTCAGATGCTCTCCTAGCAGGGAGGCATCTGTGGTGAGAGTGAGAGCTGTACATACTTTATCAAATGGGATTCCGTCCCTTAGATTGTCCACTTCATTCCACCACTCTACAGCCCTAACCAGGCTTGCTGTAACTGGTACTAGCTGGCTCAGTGGGTTTGACCTTTGATGCCAGTACCTTCTTAAGTGGTAATGAACATCTCTCATCAGTAAGAGGGCACAGGGCACACCATAGCTGTTGCTGCTGATATGCACCCTAGCAGCTGCAAGAAGTCACTTACTGGCCTTAGTTTATAACCAAAGATCTTGCACAAGACAACAGGCTTTCCCCTCTTGCCAGTGGCAAGAATGCTTTCCCCGGAGTAGTGTCCAAATCTGCTCCTATGAAAACTGGCACCTGGTTGGATTTCAGTTGGGACTTTTCTGTTTAGTAGAAAGCCCAGACTCTCCAGGGTGTTTCTCTCCATTGCAATAGACCACAATGCCTCTTGTTCTTTCCTTCCTGTGACTAGCCCATCGTCCAGGTATGGATACACTGGTATCCCTTTTCTTCTCAGAAATGCAACCACTGCTACTAAGCACTTTGTGAACACCGTTGGAGCTGAGGTTAGGCCAAAAGGCAGTGTGGCAAACTGATAATGCTCTTTTCCTAATCCGAATCTTAAGTATTTTCTGTGGGAGTGTCTCATAGGATAAGGAAGCATGCATCTTTTAGATCCAGTGAACCAAGCCAACACCTCCCCCCCTTCACAGGGATGGCACAACTGTGCCCAGTGCTACTTTTTGAAATGTCCTTTTTTATATGCCTGTTCAAAAACTCGAATCCAGAATGGGCCGCCAGTTTCCCTTTTTTCCTTTCTTGTGAGAAAGTACCTTGAGAAAAGGCCTCTTCCCCACTGTGAGGGTTGAGAAGGGCCTTTACTATGGCCTTTATCTTTAGAAATTTCTTTACTTCCCACTCTAACGGGATTTTTTCCTGAAGTTGGGGTGGAGGAAAAGTAGGAGTGGAGGAAAAACCTTTGGGTTCCTTAGTTTTTGGGAAGCCTGTAAACTGAAGGGCTAAACTTTGACTTACCACTTCCAGCACCCACTTGTTAACATAGAAACATAAAATTGTGGTGATGGTTTCATTCTGGAAGTAATGAGTCAGATGGCCTACCACTGGTAGGGGTTCTATTGCAGCCAGCACAGAGGCAGGGGTTTTGTTTTTCTTGCACTTTAAGAGCCGGTGCTTGCTTCTGCCTTGTACCTCTCCTGCCTCTACCACTTGGGGCACCTGTCTAAAGAGGGTAGTCATAGTAGGAGTAAGGTCTTTGTTTTTCAATTCTGTTTATTCTCCTCGGAGCGGCAGGGGAATATTTGACCCCCCATCAGCCCTGGTACGCACACCCCTCAAGCTCCCACTCAACTTGGCTTCCACTTCGGCCGTGAGACAGGGAGGACCATAACGTATCCCTCACGGAGGGCCTCCCCTTGGGGAAGCAGACCAAGAGCACCCTTAACCCCCACCCCGACTTATGCCGGGCTTTGTTTGGGTCGGGAGAACGTGGGTCCATTGGTGGCATCCTACTGCACGCTCCAGAGGGATTTTCTGATTGAGTTACCCCTGAAGGAGGAGGATGTGCAATGATGCCAGCATGCTGAGGTGTGCGCAACCCACACAAGCGTCCACCTCCAGCTTTAGCCCTTTCCGAGGTGGTTCTGACTGTAGGAGTACCAAATCACCATGGGACACCACCGCAATGCCAAAATCCACAGATCCCTGCCTGGGAGAGGAGAGCTTGCCAAACGGCTGCTCAATCCTGCCCTTCCCTGGCAAACCTGGGCTTGCTCCCGAACCTGGGTCACCGGCATGGCGCAAGGTGTGGCAACTAGCACCTCAACCCTTAGTGCCACTGGGCCAGGAGTAAGGTCTTTGATAGTAGGCCCTGCCTCTAGCTCCCCTTCAATTTGGCCTGAAGGAAGCAGAAGCTCTCTCCTGGGTCAAATAGGTTGTTTTCTGTTCATCAACTTTTGTCTTTGCAGGCTTCTGTTTTATCCCCAAAGAGGGAGAGGCCCTCAGATGGGAATTCCGTTGCCTTTGTGTCCTCTGACATGATGATTGCCCTAAGCTCAGAGTTGCTGCGTGTACTAATACCCTTGAGGCTGTGTCATTTGCATCCATAGTCATGTGAAACTGATATCTGGTGGCTTCCAGCACAACTTCAGCAGTTTCTGCTAGATCACTGCCAATTTAATTTCTCACTTTTTCACTCAGGGTTTGTACGGTACTTCAAAGGACTTTCTGGTACTGCGTAGTGTATTCATTCATGCCATGTAAGCAGACTTCCTTAACTGCAGGGTGGCTAGAGCGTACACTTTCCTTGCCATATAATCCAGCTTTCTGGGATCCTTTTCTGGAGGCATGGAAGCTAATGATACTTCAGATTTGTCACATGCAGCTGCGTGCACAACTCCCTCATTATTAGGCACATAAGAGGAACACGAGGGAAAATCCTCATTTACTCTTGGAGGAGCAGCAAAATCTTGTTCAGGGAGTATTTCAGGTTCAACTGGTTCACCCCCATCCTCATCCTCCTCTTCCTCCTGCAGCACAGGTTCACAGAATGTCAAAGTTTAGGGAAGAGAGATGCAGGAATAGTAGCAAAGTTTCCCACGGCCTGGAAAGCCTGGAAGAACTGCCACATTTCTGTAATATCCTGTGCTGAAGGCATAGCTCTCTGTTGTACTGCTGGCTCCTGGTCCTTTTCAGCCAAAGGTGCAGTCTGATGCTTTTCTTTTGTTTTTTCTTAACCGGTGGTGAAGGCACCAGAGCATCTGTGACTTTTTTTGTTTTGCCATCCTTGGCATCAGGGTCCCCCTATCGGTCACCCTGTGCTTTTTCTCTGAGCTGGATGATAGCTTGCCAACTTTATCTGTCTCTCTGCTCAGAGACTGCTGCTTTGCTGTCACCTTAGATTTACTTTGAGGAGAGGTACTAAAAGATGCCTGCTTTCCATCATCTGAGATACTTCCCTCCATTTTTCTTTTAGTAGAGCCGTTAGGTGACTCAGTGACAGACTGCGACTCTGAGTTTTGCCCTTTTTGTTTGTATTTTTGGACAAAAATGTTTTCACAAATCCAGTAGTTGTGGTCAGGGCCCAAACAACCAAGGCACAGATTGTGATGGTCTGTCCTTGCCAAGATCTTGTCACAGGATTCACAATTTTTAAATCCTGTAGGCCTTGTCTTTTTCTTAGGCTTTTCAGTCATACCAACTGACTATAAACCAAAAAGTATTGCCGGTCTCAAACAACAAAACTCAAGAATGCGAAGTAAAGATGGTCAAATAAGTTGTTATTTCTATATTTTTAACAACTATTATCATGCTAAAGCGGGAACCGCAAAACTGACTTTTCTCCAATTCCAAGGAACCGGAGAAAATCGCTAAAATATCATGTTAGATAAATAACTTAACTAATGCAGATATTGAGAACTAAAAAGGAAAAAAAACGAAATGAGTTTTTTTATAAATAAAATAAAGGACTTAGTCGATGGACTTGGAGAAGGCTGGAAGGCGACGTTTCCTTTCAGTGGAGAAAACAAATCTGACATTAGAATACCAGAGGGAGCATCACCACACAGCAACATCTGAATGGAGTTTTGATTCCACAGCACCATTGTAATCTCCAAGGCAACAACTCAGAGTGGAGATTATGCAGTTTTTGTATGGCATCACAACTGAACTCATGTTTTTTGAAGAGATCAGTATGTGGAGCTAATCAAAACTACTGTACTTAGCAACGGAAACAAAATGGCTGTCAATTTGTTTATTTTAAAAATTGATGTAGCATAGTGACACAGTAAGTGAGTAGGCTGAGAACCAGGGTGACTGTGCATTGACCTAAATCAACACATGGCCATGTGAGCCTTTTTGACCAATCAAATGTTTTGACTCTTCTAGACCATTTTATGAAAGGGATACACAGTAAGCTAGATCCTACATTTCTAGAAAATTTCCTTTACAACCAGTCTGTAAATCTGAAACAGGAGTTAACCAAAATGTCAGCAACAAAGAGGCACTAACAGAATTTGAACCAGTAGATGAAAAACAGATTCTACAAGAAAACAAGACTTGCAGGTACAGTGCTGTTCTCTTTTAAGCAAGTCAGTCTTGTCACAGAACTACTGTCCCTCTAAATGTGCAGTATGTGTGACACGTCAGAATTGATCATGTGCTGGACGTCAGGATGTATTTGGTGGATCTAAATAAAAATGGGCAACAGTGGCAATAACAAACATCTTATGTTTTTTTAATTAAAGACGCACGTATGAAGCCAGTTAAAGTAATTTACCAGTTTCCTGAAAAAAAAAGCGCCCCAAAAAAAACAAACACAATTGCCATCAGCGGAACTGAAATATAATATTCCTCCATAAATATAATTTTAGGACATTCCATTATTCAGTACTGAAGACATTTGCATGAAAGCATCTTTGTCCCCTTGCACTTTACCCATTTCAAATTATTTCCTCGCCGTGCAGTCACAATCTTCTGCTTGTGACAGCAGTAATTTCTGTGGCAAAAGGATGTGATGTCAAACAGAGGCTTATAAATTCACAGAAGGCAAAAGCAACTTGAACAGCCAAGGCCAGACATTCAAAAGTTAGCATTGGCACTAAGGGATTTGCTCCGGTACTGTCTGGGTTTGTGTCCTTTTTTGGGGCAGGGTCTGTATTCAGAGGCTCCTGTACCATACACTAAACCAGTCAGCATCCAGGCACTAACATAACGCTGTGCCCATGCAAATGGGGGTTCCCCTCTGCATCTAGATGCAGCAGCATTTTCAAAAGTTTGTGATGGCACCCAAAGCTGTGCTATTTACCACCACGAAACCCACAACAACTGGGCACTAAACCCATGCCCCACCCACTGATGGCAGGATGGCTGTACTGCAGTCACCACTCCTAATCGCCTGTGATGCCAGCAAGGATGCAGGCCCTTGTGTCCAGTGTCCCCGAACACCAGTCCAATAATACGGATAGGCATCCCTGGTGTTTAGTGGTACCCTCAACCCCATCAGATGTCCTGGAACACCTTCCCTGAAGTCTAGTGCCCCCGATTCTTCACGGCACAAAATAGCTTGTGAAGATGGCATTAACACACCCCTTCCAAGCAGTGGGAGCTGCACTTAAAGCACCAAAATCAATTGCCACAAATCCATCCTGTCCCTCATTCATGACACTGCAGCTTCCTTCCATCCAGAACTGCTCAGAAAATGTCATCTAGGAACACTCTGCTTACAGTGCCTTCTGCCTTTCCAGTGTATCAAAGCCATAAAGCACCTGTTGTAAACTGGACCAGTGAACGTTCAAAAAAATGTATGCCTCTCCTCTTGCCATACAGAACTTGAACTGAGAGGGGAAGAGTTACCCACATGAAACTGTGGCCAGAAATGTGCAGGTTGTCTCCTTAAAAGACTTCTATTTACCTGAAGCAACCAGACAGAACACTTGGCACCTTCCAGATTGAATCATTATGGCAGAGGGAGGACACGTGAACACACACAGGAGTTGTGACCCCTTCCCCCATGAGCTGCTGAGCATGGTATCTAATAGAGTGTTACATGCTTCTTATGGAACATATAATAAAAACATACAAACTTGAAACACCAGAGGATAAAATCAAAATGTAACTTCTTTAACTGCACGTACCAGTCCTGACCTGGGTGGGCTGCCTGTTTGCTAACTCTGTATCTGCGCGCACCCAACCCTACAGAACACTGATGATGTGTGGAATGTTGAGGTGAGAACTGGGTCTGATGGCATTAGCCTTATTTATGTCCATTGAGGCTCCTTCAATAGTTTAATCTGAGTGGTGATCCATGACAATATGGGGCTAGAAACTAAAGTGAGAAGTTACTTCATAGCTCGGTATTTGGCATACCTCTCCTTGATGTCTAGTGGCACTCCCCGATCACCTGGTCTGTACATCATACCCTCTCCATGGGGACTTTGGTGATGTCACGCACCAAGGTGGACACTAGAGGAATAACTCTCCCCAGGAACCCAAATAAACCAACCAAGGAACTAGAAGGGGGACAGGATCAGACCTACAGTACAGTAGCTTCTTGTTTTACATTGTTTTTCATGGATTCTACTTGGTAGAATGTTTATTTTCTTTCTTACTTCTAAGGGGCTAGCAGGGTATTGTTTGGGGCTGTTGGAATTTTGAAACCTGTTTTGGTAGCTAAAAGTGGGCTCATTTGTTTGGTTTACGGTGTGGCAGGCTGCATTTGTAGAGGCCTATTTCTTCTCTTTTAAACATAATTGGTGTAATTTAACTGGTCTGTTTCTTTGAATTGGAGACCTATATCTTATAATTCCAAACCTATTTTGATGTATTGTTGGTGAAGCTGTTTGAATTGGTGTCCTGTTTCTTTGGGTAGCAAACCTATGTTGGGGCTTTGAGTAGAATTGATTCATTGTTGCTGGCTTCACTAGCTGCAAAGTTTTGAGTGGGGAAGGGTGCTAATTGTCTGACTAGAGGCCTCAGCTACCTGACTGTTTCCGGAAGACTTGGGCTGGTCCCACCCACCAACCCCTCACCCCACCCACCCCTGGTCAATTATTCCCTTTGTACTAGGGGTTCTGACATCACTTCCTCAAACAGGCAAAGGATTTGCACCTGTCATAACAGAAGCAGACATCCAGGAAAGGAACTGCAGCAAGTGAAGGGTGACTGCTCTCTCAGTGGACGGGGAAGTAAATGCAAATCTAAGCGCTCATTATTACTACTTCACATAGTTATTGCATTGGGTAAAGGAGGAGTAGGAGTTGAAGAAGGTTGTGCAATGGCTACTAAAGTATTTTTGAGTGTGGATAGGAATATAAAAAGCAGTTGCTCAACATATCTAAGCGTGTGCAACAAAGAGGTAAGGGACATAAAGAATGTTTTGCACTGATAGAGGGAGAGTGGGGACTTGGGGAGTGTTTGGTATCCTGCATCTGGAAGGGTGGGGGGTCGCTGGTGGGCAAACGACAGCAATGGGTAGGGTGGTAGGCTGCAACAACTCGGTGCACCAATCTTTCTAAACATTGCCTGGAGGTGGGAGGATGTTTAGTGTGCAACCACATAGAAAAACTTAGAAAGGAGATTGAGGGTCTGCAGGAGGAACTAAGACAGGCAAGGCAGATTGGGGATGGGTTTGGCCCAATACTGGAGGGAGGAAGAAGGGAGATGAGGGAGGGCAATTTAAGCCAACAGTGGTGAGGAGAGGCTCAGAAGAAGGGAAGCAGAGACAAGGGCCCAGGCCAGGAAGAGCGATTGCCGGGAAACCAGGTCAGAGACAAAAGTCAAATGGAAGGAGGCAATAGGGACTTATGAGGGGAGGCGAAGAAGTGGCAAAAGTCATAGAGTGGAAAGGAGAGAACAGGTTACTATGCAGAGAGAGGGAGCAGGCATTTATGAAGGATCTTCAGAAAATAGTTTTGCACTGCTAGAGAGGAAAAAGGTGGAGGAGGGAAGTGATGAAATTAGAGGAGTAATTGATAAATGCCTGGACCAAACTGGACGGGGAAGTTCTGCTGGGAGAACTGCAACAGGGTAAAGGGCATAATAATGTGCAGGAGGAAGAAGAGGAGCTGGAAATGAGGGAGGGAGATGAAAGGAAGCAAGCAGGGAGTAAGAGGGTGGAATCTTAGTGCTGGGGACTCAATACTAAGAGGAGTTAGGTGGGGTAGCAAGGCAGGAGGCATAGTCGCATTTGGGTGGAGGCCATACCAGGAATGACAGCGGAAAGGGTGGGACAGTCTGTTCTGAAATATGCTAGAAGGGGTAGGGACAAGCCTCATTTAATTATACATCTTGGGACAAACGACCTGGCTGACAAGACAGTGGATATAGTCCAGAGGAGTTTGAGGAACTAGCACAATTATGTGAGGGCAGGAAGATCAGTAACTTTTTCCGAGATACTTCCGGTGCCAAAGGCAAACACAAGAAAGCTGAGAATAGAGGAATTTAACAGATGCCTAAGAACCTGGTGTTGTGCTAAAGGGTATGGGCTGTTGGGGGGGGGAGGGGACCTGGGAGGACAGTAGTCTCTATGCCAAGGACAGACTACACTTGAGTGAGGAAGGAAAAAGTGTTGAAGCAGAGGATGGAAGAATATATAGAGGAAGTTGGGAGTTTAAACTAGGAGTGGGGGGTGGCAGCTGGGAAGAGATATGCAGAGACCACAGGTTGAAATCATATGAGCTTACCCCCATAACAGTGACAAAGGACAAATGGCAAGTACTATTGGTGATGCTAGGAAAGGAGGGCAGGATGGGAGGAGGGGAAGGGTGGAAGGTGGTTACCCTTAATGCTAGGAGCCTGGGAGGAAAACTGCAGAGTTGCAGGTTCTCATGGCAGAGGAGGTGGACATTGCAGCCATCACGAAACATGGGCCACCCAATATAATGACTGGGACCTGTCTGTACCAGGGTACAGGTTATTTCAGAGGGACAGGGTGACTGGGAAGGAGGGGGGTGGCACTATATGTGAAGGAAGGACTGAAGTGTGTAAGGGAGGAAGGGAGGAGGTAGTACAAGTCATTGGGTGCAAATCCAGGATTCAAGAATAGGAGTCTTAGAATGGGAGTGGTGTACAGGCCACCATCTCAGATGGAGGAGTTAGACAGGAACTAGCGGGACAGATCAGGAGGACCTGCGAGAAGGGTAGTGTGGTGATTGTGGGGACTTCAACATGCCAGGAGTGGACTGAGCACCCAACAACCAGGAACAGAAGGAAGCAGGTACTGCTGGATGCCTTCAGGACAGCTTCCTGCTGCAAATGGTCAGTGAACCAACCAGGTTAGGGAACCCTTGACCTTGTGCTTGGCAAATGGGGACTTTGTGAGAGAGCTTACAGTGGAGGAACAGCTGTCAGGGGTAACCACCACTCAGTATGGCTCACATTGGATATGGGCAAGGAAGGAGTGGAATCTGGCACAAAGTGCTGGACTTCAGGAGGGCTGACTTTGGGAGGATGGGGAAGTGGTAAAAGGGCACCTGGCCAGAATTCAATCTAGTATGGATACTAACCAGAGATGGGAGCTCATAAAGTTGGGGATAGTGGAGGCAACAAAACTGCTGCAAAGCCCAGAGCAAGAAGGCTGAGGCTAAGAAACTGAGCTGGTTGAGCAAGGAGGTCATGGAAAGGTAAGGAGGAAAAGAGCTGCCTTTAGGAATACAAGAAAACAGGGAGGGGAGGACAGAGAGGTACTTGACAGAATCGAAAAGAGGTGACAAGGGCAGTAAGGAGCCAAGCATCTCGGAACTCAGGCTGGCACAAGGCATTAAGAAGGGGGAGAAGGACTTCTTTAAGTACATCAGGGAGAAAAGGAGCTGTAAGGACCACATAGTAAGGATTAGGAAGGAGGGGGGTTGGGTGGAAGCAGGGAACGATAAGGCGGAAGCACTAAATGAGTACTTCTGCTCAGTATTTACTAAAGAGAAGAGGGGGGTGACACCCAAGATGGGAGAAATGGCAGACGAAGGGGGGGAAGTGGTGACAGATGGGGAAATCATGGAGGGCAGAGTTCGAGAGGGTTTGAAGGCACTGAGGGTGGACAAGGCACCAGGCCCAGATGTATTGCCCAGGGTACTGAAGGAGCTGGCAGAGGTCCTTGCAGGACCTTTGGCAGACCTATTTAATGCCTCACTACATTCGGGGTGTGTGCCTCAGGACTGGAGGATGGCTCATGTGGTGCCCCTCCACAAGAGTCGCCCCAAGGATGAACCGGAACCAGAAGACCAGTGAGCCTCACATCCATCGGTGGGTAAGCTAATGGAGACCATCCTGAAGGAGAGGCTGGTGGCCCTCTAGAGGCCAAAGGACTACAGGACAGCAGACAGCATGGCTTCATACGTGGCGATCACCTGCCAAACCAACCTGGTCGGGTTCTATGACTGGGTAACTAGGCAACTGGACAGGGGACATGCAGTGGATGTCCTGTATCTGGACTTCAGTAAGGCATTCGACTCAGTGCCACATGGAAGGCTGGGAAGGAAGTTAGTAGGCTACAGGGCAGGTGCAATGCTGGTGAGATGGGTAGGAAACTGGCTGCAGGAAGGCAACAGAGGGTGGTGGTGGGTGGGAGCTCTCACACCCAAGGGCAGTAATGACGGTGTCCCAGGGCTCGGTGTTGGGACCAGTGTTGTTTGGGATATTCATTGCAGACATATCATGGGACATCAAGAGCAAGATCAGTCTGTTTGCTGATGATACCAAGGTTGTGTGATGGTGGATGACCTAGGGGATGGCAGGGGTTGCAGGATGATCTGGCAAAGCTTGAAACCTGGTCAGACACCTGGCACTGAGCTTTAATGCCAAAAGTGCAAGGTGATGCATTTTGGGATGAAGAACCCAAGGAGGACTTACCAGCTAGGGGGAGTGCAGCAAGCCCAGACAGAGGAGGAGAAGGATCTGGTGTGCTCATCACAGGGTCAATGAATAACTTCGGCACAGTGTAGGGAAGGCAGCTGCAAAGGCCAACAAAATGCTGGGTTGTATTGCAAGGTATATCCTCGAGGAGGAGGAGGTGATTCTGCCACTGTATAGGTCATTGGATTAGACCACACCTGGAGTACTGCGTGCAGTTCTGGCATCCGTATCTGAAGAGGGACATTAAGTTACTGGAGGAGTGCAGCGCAGGGGCAACAAAGATGATCAAGGGTCTGGGGACTTATCATATGAGAGGAGGTTGAAGGAGTTGAACATGTACTCACTGGAGGAGAGGAAAGACAGGGAGACATGATTGAAACCTTTAAATACATGAAAGGAATAAACAAGACAGGTACAGAGGGGCTGTTCAAAGAAAGAGAGGGGAGGGCCACCAGGGGCCATGATATGAGACTGGAGCGAGGAAGGTTCAGGAGGGAGATGAGGAGATACTTTTTTACAGAGAGGGTGGTGGCTGGGTGGAATGCGTTACCTGCAGAAGTGGTATGCAGTAGAACAGTGGACTGCTTCAAATGAGGATGGGACAGGACAAGGGGGAGGGTTAATGAAGGGGAAGGGTGGAAGGGAGGGGCAGCTGCAGAATAAGGGGTGCTAGCTGCACATTCGAGCAGACTTGATAGACCTCTAGGCCTTTATCTGCTGGCAAATTTCGTATGTTCGTAACCTTCAGAAACTGCCTAAAACCAACAAATTCAATAAAACAGGCCTGCTAAAAGACTCAAATATGCCACATCCCACAGAAGATGCTGCCTGCAAGTCAACGGGGTCTCGGGATGGAGAGAGATACACAGATGGAGGCACGGAAAGCTAAAGCTCGCCGGCATCGTTCCCCTCATGGCGCAGTCGAAGCAGGACTGGCAAAATCAGCAATGCATCTCTACAGAAACAAATGACTCTCCTTCTGGCTGAAATGAGGGAGTTCAGGAAGGAAATAAGGTCTACAACAATAGCACTGCGAACGGACATCAGCAAACCTGAGCACCGACAGGAACGCCTGGAAGAGCAGCTAACGACCACAGACAAACGTATTGATACATCCAAGAGAGCGATCCTACAGCTCCATCAGCCTGTTAAAGCGCTGCAGGATTGGATGGAAGATGCCGAGAGCCGGAACAGACAAAACAACATGAGGCTCTCTGGAGTGCCTGAGGACTCTGAGGGTCGAACATTATCAAATATGTATAACAGCTACTGCGATCCAGCCTACAGTTACTGGAGAGTTGGACCCTAGAAATAGACAGAGCCCATCACACACCCGGGCCAGACCAGCACCGGGGAGCCACCCGTGCACCATCCTCATCAAGTTTCTGAGATTCCAAGAGAAGGACTCTGTTCTGCACACAGCCAGGAAACAAGTCATGGTCACAGCAAACGGACAGAGGTTATATTTGGAAAATGACTACTCCCCGAAATAATGCAGAAAAGAAAGGCTTACCTCCCTGTAATGAAAATCCTGAGAGAAGCCAAATTAAAATTCAGGACCACGTATCCCGCCAAAATGACCATCTTCTTTCCAGATGACACCCAGCATTTTGAAACCCCAGAGGCAGTCCTGGAAGAGCTTACAAAATGTAAGATGGCCATGCCTCCCAAATCATCGCGCCCAGACATGGCTCCAGTTACGAAACTATCACAGATGAGGTGGCAGCAGGGACGGCGAACCGCCCTGAGGCAGTCGGGTGCAGACAGACTCCAGAAAATCGTGGATGGCTTGAGGAACCAGCAGAGATCATTGCCGAGCACCTCCACTGTAAATTGAACGACTCTCCTGGTAAGACAGTCTTTAATTGTATACCTGGGACCGGGGAGTCGGGAGGTACCTGAAGCCACAAGTCGCTGCTGTGCTGACATGTGGCATGCTTCCGGGAGCTCCAGACAAAATGTTCTGGTCGAACACACGCCAGGGGAATCAGGAAGCGCCCCCACCCCCATTGACTGGCCTGAGGCGAGCGGTTCTCCTCACGTCTTCTCCTTCGCACCAATGCAAGCACAGCAACTGACATTAGACGCTCACAACTGATTACAAACCGAATACAGCATGCTGCTTTACCTACACACACGGGTTAAGCTCTGAGGTACTGTTAATCTGCACAACCCGAACAGCAATGAGACTCAGCTTTGAATTTGCAAGCTCATAGCTGCATACCCCCTCTTTTCTGTATTTTATGGTTGGGGGGACAACCTATTTACTAAAGATAAGGAGCTTGTGCATGAGCAGGGAAGCTCCCGTGTCTCGGGGGCACTTCGGCATGGTCCCCAGGGGGTCAGGCGAGCCCACAGCTGCTATACACATGCACTCCAGAACAACATGGAGCTGGGGCTGGGTCAAGGCCACAGGGGGCGCGCAGACATAGCGGGCGGGAACCCGGGGAGGGAAGGAGGGCAGATTTCTAAAAGCAACAAATGCCATACTCACAGGCCTGCTGGCTTCTCTCTTGGGGGGAGGGATGGAGAGACATACCTCACGGCTGCAGTGGAATATGCATGGTGCAGGGTTTCTTGTACATAAACAAGATCCCTATGGGTCTGCAGATGTCCCAATGTTGAGCTGGGGCCTGACTGAAAGCACGGAACTGGGCTGATAAAGGCACCCCCCCTTGTCACTAGCTATAGGGGACCCATGGTTAGTAAACATAAAACCATCTAAAATGGACAGGGGCTGCGCATTCCTGGCCCCAGCTGTGATATTCGGGGCCCATGCTGTGATTCTCAGTGCTGGGGGGGGGACAATAAAAGCCTGAGGGGGGCCAGAGGTAGCTACACACTGCAAAGAACTGACCAGTGGAAGACGAGGGAGCCAGGTGCTGAACCTGGAGTTAGAAACAGCAGACCACCCAACATAATTAGTGGGGTCGCTGGGCACTAGCTGATCGACCCCAGTCCTGGCGTGTTGGCCCGGGGAGTGGATCCCATATAATGAAACAGCAATATGTAGTATGTACATCCACCACTGCCTCTGACCCCTCCCCAAAGGTCAGCGGAGTGTTCGGGCTGGGGCAGTATGCGGACTGCAGCCGGGTGGGCGCTTGGCTCCCACGATCCTTCTCTAAACAGCCCAAATATCTATCTATATAAATTCAGAACAGTATATCAATAATGCTGTAAAACTAAGGTATCAAACTGTTGTATTTTTTTGGGGAGGCGGTACGCTGCCTCCATGATGTCCAGACAGCGAAAAATGCGATGACGACGTAATACTGGGCTGCAAGAACTCAATGACTCACCCACAAAAAGAGGCCCTGGACATCTTGGATCCAGACACAGGAGATGCCTGAGCTGAAGCGGTGGGCTCTGCACAATCAGATAAGCAAATACATCTTCCTTCTGTTATATAAATATTCATGGTCTCATTATCAGCTCATACAGCTCTGCCAGGTAGCCAACTGTCATACTCGATACCTGAAATGTTGTCCCCTTCCCACGCCACTGAGCTCGTGCTCCGGACAAAAGGAACAATGCCTTCCTGTGGTCCTGACTGCGACTGAATGCGGTGATGACGCATCACTGGGCAGCATGGATCCTCCAGCAGGATCTCTGGACGGGGAATGGACTTCTGTGGGCGGGTACTGTTTGATTTTAACTCCTTAATATTTATAAGACACTGAAATTTAGCTAAACAGTTTTCCTGATAGGGAACCCCTGATATCAAAGAGGCATGCATGGCCATGGGGGTAACACTCGTGGAGGGGCTGGGGGAGGTGAAGCCTTTCTTCTCCCCACCCCACGGGGAGGAGTGGGGACAACAGTCCAATAAGCTACAGCCTTGGTAGGGTACCCCACTGGGACAGGGTAGGGATGCTGGTGTGGGGGGTCCCAAATGGACAATAACACACATTATGGATGGGTTCCTGGGGAGGATAGTGAAGTCATCCTCCTGAATGACCCCTATCTACCCTAGACTTCATAGATGTCAGTAGGCCCCTCTAATGAGGTGAAGCCTACAGGCAGGGTGGCCGTCCTGCCCCAAGGATCTAATAAAGGATCCCCAGTGATGGAAGTCAAAGAGTTAGTTAACGGCCTGGTAGGCACCCAGTTGGCGCCTCAGTTCTAAAGTTGATGTATATAGTTTTAGAGTTAGTAATAATTAAAATAGGAGTTCATTACACAGCTTTTTAATGAACATTGGCATAGATTCCCAGATCTCAGAGAGGAGCAAAGAAGTAAAAATAGAACACAGGACATGAAGGCTAAAGAAAGAATGATGTACAGACAACCCCAAGTGAATGCTTAAAATGTTGACGGATAAATTACAATTATTCTCGCTCAATGTTAATAGGTTATCAACTCCCATCAGAAGGTCAAGGGTGATGGCACATGTTACGAAGGCTAAGGCGGGCCTGATATTCCTACAAGAGACCCACTTGACCAGGGGAGAACACCAAAAACTGAAAAGTTTCGGTTACTCAGAGGTTTTATCCTCCTCCCTTGTGAACTAAAGGAAAAGAGGTGTGGCCATCCTAATCTCACGAAACACCCCACTCATCATTACATCCTGGTGGGCGGACCCAGATGGCCGCCTGGGGATAGCTCAGGGGAAGCTGAGTGATGAGGAAATCACCCAGGCCAACATACATCTCCCACCAGCCACTAATGCTGCCACCATGAAGTCTCTCCTGGACAAAGCTGTTCAACGTACAAAGGGCACTTTGATGCTGGCAGGGGACTTCAATGTAGCCCCTAACCCAGGTTAAGACTCCTTGAACTCAGCTCCCAGAAAGCAAACAGCACCACAAAAGTTTCTCAAGAGGTCTGTTAGGGAGGTGGGATGGGTAGACACCTGGAGACAGCTGTACACCCACACCAGAAACTACACCCATTACTCCACAGTCCATCAGACATACTCTAGAATAGACCATTGCTACACGCAGGTGGAACACCTACAAAGTCTGGTGGACTGTGGAATTGGCGATATACAGATATTGGACCATGGTCCAGTGGTGAGTACATGGGAATTGGGGTCCCAGTGTAGAAACACCCTTTGGAGACTAAACACCCACTACCTTAAATCTCAGGAGCTTAAGGACTTCCTTGAGAAAACTGAGGAGATAAGGGGGAAAAACCCACCTGGGGACACAACGCCAGCAATACACTGGGATACCCTTAAAATGGTCCCCGGGGGCATATCATCCAATATACCCATGCAAAAACAAAAGCAAGGAAACTGCGGAAGGAAACACTGCAGGAAATGCTTTACTTCCTGCAAATGGTCCACAAACAAGAGGATAGATCAACTGAACCGCAGTTACAACAGACAAAAGCTGAGCTTGACACCCTAGCAAAACAACAGGCCGAAATTGCACTCATGTACTTCAGGCAACACTATTATGAGGTAGGCCCCAGGGACACCAGACTCCTTGCCTACCAGGCACGTAGACAGAAGCCCTTAGCTACATCACCTGAATTTGGCACCCAACCGAGGGACACAGACTCACTAAAATACATGAAATAGCTGAGGGTTTCAACACATACTATAGGAATCTATACAATGAAGAACAACGGGACTCCATCAACAAACCTGCACTCACTGCAGCTTCCGTGCCTGACCCCTAAGCAAGTAGAATACCTAACATCCCCAGTCACCCTAGATGAAGTATGGGTGGCCATTAGCCGCTCCAAAACACAGCAGGCCCTGGGACCGGACGAATATGGCCCAGAATTCCATAAAGTCACTCAGGATATCCTATCGAGGACCCTACAGGCGGTATACAATTGAACTATGGAGGGAGAACCTCCTCCACCGTCCTGGGACTATGCGGTCATATCCGTGCTATGTAAGCCAGGGAAAAACCCACAACTTTGTGCCTCCCATAGGCCAATATCAGTCCTAAACAAAGACTATAAGCTCTTCATGAGCATCCTAGCAAAGAGAATAGACCCACTAATGCCCCAACTCATTGCCCCGGACCAGACTAGATTTGTCCGGTCCAGGACCACTGTAGACAATGTCAACCGTACCCTACACATCTTTCATGAAATGAGTAAAACACAAGACCCCTCAGTGCTGATCAGCATGGATGCAGAGAAAGCGTTCGACAGGGTGTCATGGCCATTTCTCTACGGGGTGCTGGGAAGCATGGGTTTCCCGGCTCCAGTCATACAGGTACTTAAAAGCATTTAAAGAGCCCCAAAGGCATGTGTAAAAGTGAGGGGGCACCATTCTCACAACTTTCCCCTCCTGAGAGGCACCCGTCAGGGATGCCCACTATCACCACTCCTGTTTGCACTACACATCAAGCCTCTGGTATAAAGAATCCGACAATCAGCCCAGGTGGGAGGGATCTGGATTGGGAACAAAGAACATAAACCGGCCTTGTATGCAGATAATCTGCTCCTGTATCTGACCAATCTGGAAGAATCACTGTCGGCAGGGCAGAATATCCTAGGGGAAGTCTGGCAGACTCTCGGGGATATAAACTAAACATATCCAAGACCGAGGTCTTAACCTTTCACTATCAGCCATCCCAGCAAACTAGGCAAAGGTTTCCATACAGATGGGACCTGGAAAAACTAAAATATCTAGGGACCTACCTAGCTAAAACACACAAACTGGCATTCAAGAACAATTACACTAATTTCACGATACAGCTAAATGTGGACCTCACACAATGGAAAACGCTACCACTAAGCCTGATTAGATATACAGATCTTATCAGAATGATTGTCCTCCAAGGGCACTATACCTGTTCCAAAATGTACCAGTGGCCCTCCCTGGACAGCTATTCCGACAATGGAACAAGAGTATCTCCAGGTTCATCTGGGCAGGACAAAAACCACATGTCCAGTTCCAAATATTGTGCCTCCCCAGAGGAAAGGGTGGCCTCTCCTTGCCACACCTACAGATGTACTACTCGGCTGTACAGCTAGGACACCTCCTGGCAAGGCAGATAAATACATCAAACTCACACTGGTGGAGGACTGAACAAATAATTTTCCAAGATAAAGAATACTATCAAAATATATATGACGCCAGCAGGCAAGTCAAGGACCTCCCCCCAGGCAACCCCTGGTTCCAACACAGACAAAATGCTTGGATAATGGCTAGACACCTCCTGGGCCTGAACCCCTTTCTACCACTGCTATGCCTGATCTACCTACTACCAGGCTTCCCCCCAAACAAAATGGACGGCAGGTTCAGGGAATGGGACACCCTTACACTCACATACATATCACAGTTCACTGTACTGGGCATATTCAAAACATTCAATACACTGCAGCAGGAATACAAACTGAATTGAACAGAGTTTTTTAGATTCCTGTAACTCAGCCTTGATTTCTCACAGCTACCACAGGAAACTAGGCAGCCGGAACTATACCTGTCAATCCTGACACATATGCTGCAACTCACCTGTGCTGGGGGAGGCTTCCACCTGGTGTCCTCCCTGTACAGACCTCTTCTGATGGAGTCCCAGGGCGGACTCATCACCGTCATAAGGACAAAGTGGGAGGAGGAGCTGGGAAGCCCAATCTCGGAAAGTCAGTGGATGGTGGCTACACAAAGAACTGCTAGGGTGTCAAGCTCTCATCAATGGAGGCAATACGCCTGTAGGCATCTCATAAGGCATTTTTTAACCCCAACTGTCACTAAACACTACTCCATATCAGGTTCCTCTAGCTGCTAGCGTAACTGCGGTGAGGCAACTGCACATCATACGCATGTAATGTGGAGCTGCCCTGTTCTAACTCCCTTTCTTCAGCGTATTCAGAAAGAGCTCGAGGAGCTCTTTGGAAGGGAAGTACCTCTGACACCAGAATCCTGCCTGTTACTGCAATACAACAAACCAAATGAAGACCCACACTCCAGATACTTACTGGGGATCTTATTAACAGCAGCTAAAAAAGCAACAACCAAAAGGTGGCTGACACCTAGGGTACCCACGGTGGGGGAATGGTGGGCCATAGTGAACCAAATATACTATATGGAAAAAAATCACACACAGACTGAATGACCAGGATGAGAAGTGCTCCTCCAGATGGACCAGTTGGCTGTTCTACTATATGGCAAAGGACGCAATGTTTGTCCCGAGCCGCACAGGAAACACCAGACAGCAGGGGGCAGAATTTAAATAACAAAAAGTCCCTGTCTGGATCCGTTGGGAGGGTTGTCTTCCCCAATGAGGCCCCTTCCCCCCCCCCGGCATCCCCTAACTTCATGTACCAGGCCTGCCTTGGGGAGATACTAGGCACTGTGGCAGCCTGCACCGTCCCCACATTGAAGGGGGCGGCTGGGATGGCCTCAGATGGTTCCATACCGGTCCCCAAAAAGAATAACAAACTGTAATGATAGCTCATCCTTACTCAACACAATTTATGGTATGTGATAGGAATAAGAATCCAGGTTAATGATCTGTGTCTAGTTGTTCAGTAAGGAGCTCAATAAACCCAGCATGTAAAGCATAACAACATGTACTCTGACCTCTTAAATCAGATTGTATTAAATGTAAATGTACATGACTGTGATGAACTTTGCCAACATATAAAACTGTTCAATGAAAATAAATTTACAAAAAATAACCTCACCATGGGAACTAGTGGCAACCCCCACCCTTGACTGTCAACCCATGTAATCTATAATATCCCAGGCATCCAGTGGTACCTTGGCCCCAGCCCCCAAATGCGGTCAACAAATAGGACTGTCCAAGTTCCACCCACCACATACGCACCCAGAACAACCACCCAGCACCCCCCACACCAGTCTGTCCAGGGACATGCACTGAATCCCGATATGGTGACCGGCACAGCCCTCCTCGGTCAGCCGCCGTATGAGCCGACAGTGAGTACATGTACAGTATACTGTACCTGTGCTCACTGTCAACACATTCGATGGCCATCCGAGGAGGTGACGAGAGCTGTGCCCGTTGACGTATCAAGGATTCAGTGCACATTCCCAGATGCACTGGTAAGGGAAGGGTGGTTGGCTGGTGTTCTGGGTGCATATGGGGCAGAGGCAGGGGTGAGCTGCTGGATCATCTGTTTTTTGACCAGCATTCGGGGGTGGGTTACTACTGGACAACAGTGATAATATAGCCCACATGGACTGGGCGATTGGGTGGTGGTGGGGGTGCTGACAGACACCATGGAGAGGGTATAATGTATGAACCGCGTGATCAGGGTGTAGGGGGGTGCCACTAGACAGCAAGGAGCAGTGTTCTACAATATGGCAAGAGAGAGAGCATCCCTGTTCCAAACAGTGATTGTCTAAGTGGTTAGAAAATTGCATTGTTTACTGCTACGGCAAGTACAACAAGCCCCTTCGGGGAGTGTTCAAAAGCCACTCCATCAGAGGCATGGCTGCCTTCATGGCTTGCTTCAAAAATGTGTCTACTGTAGACATCTGTGCAGTTGCCACCTGGAGTTCGGTCCACACCATCACCAAGCATTACAGCCTGAACATCGCTTCTCAGCGCAGGGCTAATTTCGGCCTAGCAGTTCTTCAGGGCCTTCTTTCCTAAGCTCTAGACTGCTGTTCTGTCCTTCTCCGGTATGTTTTCCTGGTGAGGCCAGTACTGCTTAGGACTCAGTTCTATTGGCGATGGCCTGCCGTAAAGCTTTCCTCCAAGTAAGACAGTTACGTAAGAACTTACCATAACAGTAGTCTTCGAGAAGCTCTTGCAGCAGGCCTTGCTTCCCTCACTCCTTCCCTCTGCTGTTTCTCATTTCTCTCACACTCCTGCTGCTTTTCTTTTGACTTTCAGGACCCTCTATGGTTCTCCTTTCGCTGTCTGTACAGGGTCTCCGGCGGGAGGGTGAGGTAGGTGTGGGGACCGCCCTACCTTATAGGATAGGCTGATGTCAGTGACCTGATATAGGTGGGGAGTGGTCCCCCATGGCAGACTGCTAGCTAGAAGTTTTCCATGTGGTCCTAGAGCCTGATGACAGGGCCTACTGGTGATGGCTTGTTGCAAGAGCCTTCCTTAAAGTTAGATCTCTGATTTACACAGCACCACCCTTTATGGTATGCACACAGAGAGGTCAAGTAAGACAAAGTGAAGTCCAGACCAGCACAGACAGGTTACATGCATTGGGGTGGACTGAGTACAGGAAGGCTACATGGAGGTGGGTTAAAAATAGGTTACTCACCTGTAACAATAGTTCTAGGAGTGGTACATGGTTCACATCCACACAATGGCGATCATGCAGAAGAGCCGAGTCAACAGAATGTCTTTAATCAAAGCTCCTCCAACCCCGCAAGAGGTATATCCCTCGGCTCCACCCCATGGCGTTAGAGCTTGCAAGTTGTAAGCAGGGATCAGTGTGTCACTTGCCAGGAGGTCATGTGAACCACATACCTCCGAGAACTATGGTTACAGGTGAGCAACATTTTTCTCAGAGTGTGAATATGGTTCACTTATCCATATGATGGCAGACTTCACAGTTCTCAAGGAGGAGGGACAAGTGTGTACCCACCTACTTGGCAAATAGGGATTGAAGAACCAAGGTTCCAAAAGCAGCATCCTGATGAGACTCTAGGTCAATGCTGTAATGAGAGATGGTGTGTGCTGACTTCCAGGTAGTAGCCCTGCAGATCTCCTGGATACAGATGTCCCTGGAAGCAGCCACTGAGGCAGCAGTATGTGTGGTGAAATAAGCCCTAGGGAAGGCTCCCTACCAGCCAGCCTAGAGCAGAGTTTGATACAGGATGCAACCCACCTGCCAACAGTCTACTTAGCTGCTGGTCTTTAGCATATGTGACAAAGAAAGTACAGTTATGGAAGAACTTACCGTAACAGTAGATCTTCAAGAGGAGCTCTTGCAGCAGGCTACACCATAAGGACTATATCGCCAGGCACTAGGACCCCATGGAAAAATTCTTAGCTAGCAGAACCCAGCGGGGACCGCCCCCTTACATCGGACCACCACCGACGTCCACCAATGGTATAAAGGGTGCAGTCCACAGCCACTCCCCAGTTTTCCCGCCAGAGACCCGGCTGACAAATCACAGAGAACCAAGGTTAGTGGAAAACCCCACCAAAGCTAAGAAAAGAAAGGAGAAAAGGCCCAAGGGGAAGGAGGGTGGGAAATAATGCCTGCTGCAAGAGCTCCTCTCGAAGATCTACTATTACAGTAAGTTCTTACATAACTGTACTATCTTACTTCGAGTGGGAGCTATTGCAGCAGGGTACACCACAAAGACAGTACCAAGCAGTACCAAAATGATCCCGAATGGGCTGGGAGGTGGAAAACTGAGAAGTGGACTAAGCCTCAAGACAACAGGCCTTGAAACACCGCCAATCCAAATTCAGCTCTCCGACGGGAAGCAAAGTCCAAGCTGTGGTGCTTCACAAAGCTGCGCCCTGAGCTCCAAGTGGCTAGTGCACAGATATCTGGCGCAGAAACGTTCCAAAATGCCGCAAAGGAAGCAGAAACACCCCTGGTGGAGTGACCCTTTACCGAGCCTGGTAAGGGTTTGTTGAACTTATTGTAAAAGACTGTGATGCAGTGGACTAGCCATCTGGGCAAAGTTTGTTTTCCCACAGGTGTTCCCAAAGTTCTCTGGGCAAAGGAAACAAAAAGTTGGTCAGATTTTCTCAAAGTCTGAGTACAACTGATGTAGTATTTGAGCACTCTGTGGACATCCAGAGTGTGAAGTAGAGCCTCCCCACGATTGTTATGCTCCTGGTAATAAACCGGAAGGTTGATGTCTTGATTACGGGTAAACTGTGACACCACCTTCAGCAGGAATTTGGGATTAGTCCTCAAGAACATTCTGTCCTTGTGGAAAACTAAATATGGCTCTTTCACCATCAGAGCCTGAAGCTCGGAAATCTTCCAAGCAGAAGTAACGGCAACTAAAAATAACGTTTTCCATGACAGAAAATGCAGCTTGCAATCCGCGGCTGGTTCGAAGGGCAGCAATGTGAGTTTTTCTAACAAATACAAAAGATCCCAAGGAGGGATGGGGTCCCTGATGGGAGGTCTGAGATGAAGCATTCCCCTCAAAAATATTTGGCCCAAATCCATCTGGGCAACATATTTGCCATCCACTGGTACATGATAGGCAGAAATTGCAGAAAGATGTACCTTGATGGAGGAATATCGGAGGCCCAAGTCTGACAGGGAGAGGAGATACTCAAGGACAGCATTCAGAGGGCAGAGGAGGGGGTCCAGACCCCAAGCGGTGGCCCACAGACAAAAGCGCTTCCACTTCATGGAGTAGGTAGCTCTAGTGGAAGGTTTTCTAGCTGCAACAAAGACCTAGCACCTGCGAGATGACTCTTTTCAGGAGGCCTTCATAACGTGGAGCACGTTCTCTGAAAGACTCAAGTCCCGGGACTCTAGCTGCTCAGAGACAAGGCTGTGAGGTGTATGGACTGAAGGTGTGGGTTCAGGACTGTCCCCTGTTGTCTGGCTAGCAGATCCAGATAAAGAGGCAGTTGCTATCGAGGTCTGCTGCTGAGGAGGTCTGGGTAAGAGAACTGGTGTGGCCAGTCCAGAGCTATCAGGATCATCCATGCCTTGCCCTGCCGCATCTTGACCACAACCCTGTTGATCGGTGGGAAGGGAGGAAAGGCCTACAGGAGGCCTGGGATCCAGGGCCTTGCGGAAGGCATCCCCCACTGCTGTCCTGGACTGTGATATGTGGCAAAGAATAGTCTCAGTTTTTTTTTTTTTTCTTCTTATACTTTATGTGATGGCCTGGATGGCTCCCTCATCAACCCTACCTCGAAACTGACCACCGTTGACATGTTGGCCCCCAGGACTTGCCTCTTTCGGTATTTCTCCCAGGCTTACCCCCCCCCCAAAAAAGGGTGGGACCTCCGGGGCCTCCATTCCATGGACACCATGCTCGATGTCCATGGAGACAGCTCTGGGTCAGCTGTGCAGTGGCAACGTGGCATCCAGCTCATTTGGCGATGGCGTTTTCTGTGGTAACTTTTTGTGGGAGGCATGGTGTGCAATGACACAAGTGTGAGAATGTCATGTGTCTGGCATGCCTCCCATCCACTACCTGGCCTCCGGTGGCAGGACAGCCTGTGGTCACCCAGGAGCACTGCACCAGAGATGCAACCCCCCTCCCCACCGGAGGTGGAGAGTGTGCAAGGGCTGCTCAATTCGCCTCCCCCCTCTCCTCGTTCAGCCCTCTGATGACCCTGGTCCATTCCTGTACCCACGTCACTAGTGTAGCGAGCAGTAATGCTCCCAGAACAGTCTCAGTTTTGCATTCTCCCGGGGGCAAACAGGTCCACCAGAGGTGTGTCCCACAGGGAGAACAGGTGGCTCACCACCTCCTGATGTTGGGACCACTTATGTGACGACTCGCCTACCCAGCTGAGAGCATCTTCCAGCTGACTGTCCACTCCCATGACATGGATTGCCAGGAGCTCTGCACCCAGACTGTGCATGAGAATCCACATGTGGAGGCCTCCCAACACAAGGGAAGGGAGTGTGTGCTGCCCTGCATGTTCAGGTAGAACATGGTGGGTAGTACTGTTCTCTGGACTTGCATAACCTGATGCGACTAGAGGCCTTCCATCAGAATACAGCACTGCCATGAGCCCCAGCAAACTGATGTGGTGACAAGACTCCCTGGGTGACCAGAACCCCAGTACCGCCCACGCACCACCAGAGAATCATCGGTCATGACAAGATGGTCAGCTCTGGGCAGACATCCCTTTGAAGAACGCTCAGATGCTGGCCCCAGCTGGGTGCAGCACAAAGGCCAATGAGGTGCCCACTGTGGTATTTGCTGCTGCCTCTTCCATGGCCGTGAGCTGAGTCGCAAACTCTGCCGCAGTGGAGGCCACTATGCGACAGCCCTTCAGCCACAGTTTAAAATCTCGGTCAGCTGGCTGGCCAAGGAGAAGACGAGCCTTATGATCTTCTAAAGATGAGGGAAGCATTGTCTTACACAGGCCACAACCTATGGCATCATGTATGTCATTCCTAGGCAATAAAGGCACGACACATGTGGGTCCATCATGACATCTTCTGTTGGCAAATGGCGCACTGTTTGAGCTGGGAGCTTGCTTCGGCTTCCTCGTGTTCCATCTTCCACCACTGAGGGCTGGAGAAGTGCTGAGAAAGTACGAGATACACTGCAGCCCTCTTAAATACTAATGGAGATGGGTTAAGAACAGGATGATTATTTACAGTACGTGGAGGTGGGTTAAGCACAGCGAGGTTACATACATGGAGACAGGTTACGTACAGAAAGGTTACCCACATGGAGGTTGTCTAAGCACAGAAAGCTTATACAGGTTGTAACCTGTCCCACCGGGGAGCAGAGGTGTTAGAAGAGTGGCCGGAGCACCACAGCCGCTCAGGATCATCTGAGAAGGAAGTGGCGTGCAGCCACCAGCAGTGCCAGCAATCCAGGAAGCCCAAAGCAGCTAGAGAGAGGAGGGCAGGCGGAAGCAGCAGAAACAGAGGATTTGAAGCCGATCCAGCGACAGAGAAAGAATTTTCCCCATTAAAAAAGCGGTGTCACGGCAGCCAATCAGCTGTTTGGGGAATTTGGAGGTGCACCATTCAGAAAGGACTTAAGCAGAGGGAAGGTCCAGTCAGCGAAGGCCCTGGCAACCACAAAGCCAGGAAGCCCTTTAAAGGGTGCCCTTTAAAGGGTGCAGTCGGCGCTCGAGTCCTCTGTTGGAGCCTGTCCCATCTGGGACCCACCGGGGAGTGGAGCCATTAAAGGAGCGGCTGGAGCAGCAGGGCGGCTGTCCGCAGCTACTCAGGATCATCATCGGAGAAGAAAGCGGTGTGCAGCCACCAACAGCACCAGCAATCCAAGGATGCCCAAAGGGTTGCCCAGGGAGGAGCGGGTGGAGGCGTGCAGCAGGGACAGAGGATTTGTGGCAGATCCCAGCGACAGAGAAAGAATTTTCTCCCACCCCCGCATCTTTAAATATGTGGTGGTCACCAGAGGTTGGTCCATCAAAGAAGATGGAGGACCAGGACCCCCACATTCACCACGGACGAGCACAGGATGCAACACTCATAAGGGAGGATCCAACAGCAACAGGGCTTCTTGGACAAGGATGCTGAAAGGAGCTGAATCACTTAAGGTACTATGACTTATTGGACACCGGAGACTTTTATGGGTACTGTGACTCTTTTCATGCTGAATTTGTTTAAATGGGGCACCTGAGATTTTTATGGGTACTATGACTGTGATTTCATGCTAAATGGGGCACCTGAGACTTTTATGGGTACTGTGACTGTGATTACATGCAGAATTTGTTTAAATGCAAAGGATGGCTTACAGGCAAAATTGTTAAATATTAGGAAGTTTAAAGCTCCATGGGCTACCTGAAGTGAGGGGTTGAGACAGGAACACTGTGAAAAATAGCAAAGCTGCCTTAAACTTGTGGGATACATCTGCTTTGAGAACTACTCTTTGACTTTGCTACAGAGGGCTTTACTAGGAGCTTGGCACAAATATGGCACAGGAGAGAAGGAACAGAATGGACTAGAGGAGAGGACCACAGAAGGAGGTGGGTGGGGCAGAGTAGAGGGATACACCAGGGAGAGGATTAGTGGCAGTGGTGGTGGGGGAGACCGGAGGAAGGAGGGGAGCAGAGGACCCAGAGGAGGGAGAACAGTGAGGTGTCACAGATGTGGGGCAGCTGTATTCATGAACACTCTGTTGAGGTTGGGAGAGTGCCCAGTTTGTCAGAGGTTTGAGAGGCTGGAAGCTGAACTGACATGGCTAAGAAGGGAAATGGAAAGCAGGACAGAGGAAGGTCACAGGGTAGAAGATAGGAGTCAAGAGGTCAGAAAGAAGAGGAGAGGAGGATGAAAGGGTGGACCACACTAGGGGCTTGGGGGAAGAGGAGCCAGGATAGGGGAAGAAGGCACAACAGGCACAAAGGCAAGCGACCATGTAATAAGATATACGGAGGGTTCAAACAGATACTGGCCCTTGGCCAGGCTGCTGGAACAGGAGGAGGTAGAGGAGAGGGGATCTAAAGAAAATGGAGAGCAGGACTGCGAAAAGCGGACGGATCTTAGGGCTACTGGAAGAACTCGCAGTAAGGGCACAAGAAAAGAATGGCAGGGTGACACAACAAAGGAAAGAAAGGACATAGAGGACAGGCGAAGACAGGAAGAGGAATGGAAAAGGTGCAGAAGAGAATGTCGAAGAGGGAGGCAGGAGAGGGACACTGCATTGGTGATTAAGGATGATATCCACAGTGGGGGAATGGTAGTGGCAGGAGGGAGGAGAAAGGTGGCAGAGCAACACAGAGGGCCGAAAGGTGGATAAAGGACGGCAGGTGAAGGATGTGGGGATGAGGGAGGCTGGGGTGGAGCTACAGGAGATCAGCACAAACCACAGAAGGATTATGGAGGCATCCTTGGAGTTAGTAAAAAAAATTGGTGATAGTATATGGAGACTCAATTATAAAGGATCTGTTGGTTGAGAAAGGGGTGTCACTGAAGGGAGACCAGTTTTTGTGATCTGGGAATAGAGGCAAGCAGGGTGGTTCAGAGAGTCAAAGAAAGCATTAGGTTAATTGGCGGTAAACCACATCTAATCCTACACCTTGGAACAAACGACCTGGCCAGGGAGGAGGTGCAGAGAAGAAACTAGAAGAGGAAGGAATCAGATTAATTTTAGTGCAGTAGCTGCTCCTTGCTGCTTTTAAATTGCTTCTTGTTGATTTTACTTGGCAACAGCTTTTTCCTACCACTTCTAAGGGGCTAGCAGGGAACTGTTTTGGGGCTGTTGGAATTCTGAAACCTATTTTGGTGTGCTGTAAGTGGGCTGATTGGTTTTGTTGTTTCACTTGGTAGCAAGCTGAGTTTTTCTTACTTCTTAAAAGGGGTTAGCAGGAACTGTTTTGGAGCTGCTGAAACTTTGAAACCTATTCTGGTATGCTTTAAGTGGGGCTATCATTTCTTTAAATTGGAGGCCCGTTTCTTCTGACTTCTTCTAATTCTTCTGATTTGAAATCTATTTTGGTGTGCTTTTGTTAGGGCTGTTTCTTTGAATTGGAAATCCATATCTTCTAATTTCAAGCCTATTTTGGTGTGTTACTGGTGAGGCTGTTTGAATTGGACAACTGTTTCTTCTGGTAACAAACCCATTTTGTGTGCTTTTAGTGGGGTTGTGATTGTTTTTTGCTGTCTTCACTAGCTGCAAAGTTTAGTGCATAGTGGGGGAAGGGTGCTAATTGTCTGGCCAGGGCCTCAGCTACTTGACTGTTTCTGGAGGGCATGGGCTGGTTCCACCCAGCCCCTCACCCCGCCTGCCCCAGGTACATCATTTCCTTTATACCAGGGGTTTGACATCACTTTCCTAAAAGGGTAAAGGACATGCATCTGTCATAGTAGAAGCAGATGTCCAGGAAAGGAAGAACAGCGAGTGAAGAGGTGACTGCAATCTCCGTGGAACGGAAGTAAGTGAAACACAAGGAGCTTTCAGTTTTACCTGTTTGCACAGGTGTTTGCACTGTGAAAAAGATGGGTAGGAGTTAGAAGGCGGCTGTACGATAGTTGCTTACAGTTTCTTTTTGGGTGAGGACAAGAGGGATAGGAACTTAAAAGTCAGCTGCTCAAGCTGTCTAAAGTGTATGACAAAGGGGTAGGAAAACTGAGAAAAGGAGAAGAATGTTTGCAATGATAGAGGGAGAGGGAGACTTGAGGGATTTGGGTATCCTTCATCTGGAAGGGTCGGGGGTTGGTGGGCAACCAGAGGCCAAGGGCACGGTGGTAGGCTGTAACAACTGTGGTGCACCAATCTTTCTAAAAATTGCATGGAGGGTGGGGGGATGTTTAGTGTGCAACCTACTAGAAAAACTTAAATAGGAGATCAAGGGTCTGCAGGGGGAGCCAAGACAGGCAAGGCAGACTGGAGGAGGTTATAGCCCAACACTGGAAGTGATGAGGAGGGAGAGCAATTTGGGTTAACAGGGGGGAGGAGAGGGTCAGAAGAAGGGAAGCAGAGACAGGGGGGCCCAGGCCAAGAGGAACGGCGTCGGGGGAACCCAGGTCAAGGGAAAAAAAAAAGACAACAGGAAGGAGGAGAAAGAGACTGGTGAGGGGAGGAGGATAAGTGGCAACAGTCATGAAGTCGAAAGGAGGAACAGGCTAGCATGAGGAGGGAGGAAGCAGGCATAGGAGAAGGGTCTTCCAGAAAATAGTTTGCAGTACTAGAGGGAAGGGTGGAGGAGAGGTGATGAGATTGGAGGATAACTAATAGATGTCGGATGAAACTGGAGTGGGGGAGTTTGCTGGGGGATTACAATAGGGGCGGAAGGGGAACTACTGTGCAGGAGGAAGAAGAGGAGCCGGGAGCAACAGGTGGGGAAAAGGCAAGCAAGTAATTGGTAAGAGGTTGAACCTTAGTGCTGAGGACTCAATACTATGGGGAGTCAGGTGAGGTAGCAAAGGCAAGAGGCATAATTGCATTTGGGTGGAGAGCCATACCTGGAGCAGACAGTGGAAAGGAGTGGTACAATCTCTTCTAAAATATGCTAGAAGGGGTAGGGAGAAGCCTCATTTAATTATACATTTGGGGACAAACGACCTGGCTGACAGGACAGTAGATATAGTCCAGAGGAGGTTTGAGCAACTAGGACAATTATGTGAGGGGGCAGGAAGATCAGTAACTTTCTCAGAGATACTTCCAGTGCCCACGGCCAGCAAAGCAAGAAAGCTGAGAATAAAGGATTTTAACGAATGGCTAAGAACCTGGTGTCATGCTAAAGGGTATGGGCTGGTGGGGAGGGACCTGGAAGGACAGTAGTCTGTATGCCAAGGATAGATTACACCTGAGCGAGGAGGGAAAGAAAGTGTTGAAACAGATGATGGAGGAGTACATAGAAGTAGTATGGAATTTAAACTAGGAGCGGGGGGTGGCAAGAGGGCAAGGGACATGTAGAGACCATAGGTTGGGAAGACATATAAGCTTACCCCTCCATAACAGTGACAAAGGGCAAGTACTAGTGGCGATGCTAGTAAAGGAGGGTGGGGGGGAGGTGGTCACCCTGAATGCTAGGAGCCTTGGAAAGAAAACTGCAGAGCTACACACTCTCATGGTAGAGAGGAAGGTGGACATGGCGACCATCAACGAGACATGGGCCACCCAATACAATGGGTGGGACCTGTCGATACCAGGGTACAGGATATTTCATAGGGATAGAGCCATTAGGGAAGGAAGGGGGTGGCACTATATGTGAGGGAAGGACTGAAGTGTGTACGGGAGGAAGGGGGAGGAGGGTAGTATGGAGTCACTATGGATGCAAATCAGGGATTCCAAGAATACGACTCTCAGGATGGCAGTGGTGCACAGGCTGCCCTCTCAGACAGAGGAGTTAGACAGGGAACTAGCAGGACAGTTCAGTAGGACCTGTGAGAAGGGTAGTATGGTGATCGTGGGGGACTTCAGCATGCCAGGAGTGGACTGGAGTACCCAACAACCAGGAATAAAAGGGAGCAGGTACTGCTGGATGCCGTCCAGAACAGCTTCCTGATGCAAAGGTCAGTGAACCAACTAGGTTAGGAATACCCTGACCCGTGCTGGTAAATGGGAAGTTTCGTGAGGAACTGGGGTGGAAGAACCACTGGTGGGAGTGACCACCACGCAGTATGGTTCATGTTGGATATGGGTAAGGAAGGAGTGGAATCTGGCACAATGGTGCTGGACTTCAGGAGGGCAGACTTTGGGAGGATGGGGGAAGTGGTAAAAGGGTACCTGGCCAGACTTCAACCTAGTATGAGCACTAAACAGAGGTGGGAGTTCATAAAGCTGGGGATAGTGGAGGCAACCAGAACCTGCAGCAAGGTCCAGAGCAAGACGGCTAGGGCAAAGAAACCTAGCTGGGTGAGCAAGGAGGTCATGGAAAAGTAAGGAGGAAAAGAGCTATGTTTAGGAGTAACACAAAAACCGGGAGGGGGAGGAAAGCCAAGGCATCTACAGAGCTCAGGTTGGCACAGGGCATTAAGAAGGGGGAGAAGGACTTTGTCAGGTGCATCAGGGAAAAACGGAGCTGTAAGAACCATATAGTAAGGATACGGGGGGGGGTGGAAGCATGGGGTGATAAGGCAGAAGCGCCAAAATGATTAGTTCTGCTCTGTATTCACTAAGAAAAAAGCGGTGTGGTACCCAAGGGGGGAGGGAGGGCAGAAACAGAGGGGAAGGGGGTGACAGATGGGGAAATCATGGAGGCAGGGTTCTGAAGTGTTTGAGGGCACTGAGGGTGGACAAGGCACCAGACCCAGATGGCATCCACCCAAAGTACTAGAAGGAGCTAGCAGAGGTCCTGGTGGGACATTTGGAGACCTATTAAATGTTTCACTATACCTAGGGTGTGTACCACAGGACTGGAGGATGGCCCCTGTGTTGCCCCTCCACAAGAGTGGCCCCAAGGATGAACCTGGAAACTACAGACCAGTGAGCCTCACATCCATCATGGGTAAACTGATGGAGACTATCCTGAAGGAGAGGCTGGTGGCTCCCCTGGAGGCCAAACGGCTACAGGGCAGCAGACAGCACGGCTCTATAAGTGGCAGATCCTGGCCAAACCAACCTGATGGAGTTCTATGACTGGGTAACTAGGCAACTGGACGGGGAAGACCAGGTTTGCTGGCAAAGGCACCTAGATTCACCTGAGTTCTTCTAGGTTTGCTTGTAAGGACAGAGCAATGAATATTATCACAGCAAGGAAAATGATTAAGGCTTCTTTTGGCTAGGCAGATTTACTGTGTGTTACTATTTTCTTTTGTACTCACAGGGTTTGTACTGTTTTCTGCTATCATTTTACTGCTTTACTGTTCTCTGATTCAAATTGCTGTTGCAGGGTATACTTTCTGCTGCATTATTACAGGGTGTGCCTACAGGTTTGTTACTGTTTTGTGCTTATGGATTACTGCTGTATTCTCTGATTCAAATTATTTTTTGCATGGTATATCTTCTGTTACTGCTTTATTTTTCTCTGTAGCAAAGTGTTTTTGGCAGGGTATATATTCTGTGAAATTATTACAGGTGGTGGTTTACAGGTTTTACAGTTTTATCTATCATTAGGCTAAGATTTCAGGGCTACTGCATTTGTTGTTGGTTGATTGTTTCTGCTTTTGCTTTCTTGTTTTTTTCATCCATGGTTGTTCTTTTTCGGCAGGGAAAGGGCTCAGCCACCCACCCCATCTCCAACTACCCCATGCTACACTCCTTTTGTAGGGTAGCACAGTCGTGACATTTCCTGTAGCAAATCACGAAGGGGAGGATCAGAGGGGTATCCACACAGTGACCTCACTTACAGGTGCACAAGTAATTTAACTCATTGTAACAAACTATACAAAAACAAACAAAGCAAGAAATCAAACTTTTGCTTTCATTTTCCTCCTACTAATTACTCGGACCAGGTATAAGAACCACACGCTATTTCCCCAGCATCCAACTGAAGCACCTCGACCGCAGAGGGTAGTTGGTCCAGAAGGTTGGCAGGTGGTTAGGAGGGGCAAATCAGGTGCCCCATCACACAATGCTCTCAAACGTATCACCTCCACAAACCATATAAAAACTACAAACAGGTATTTGCCTCTATCTCCAAAATCAAACAAAGGGGCAAAGGACACTGTAGCACAGGAGTTGGTGCAACAAAACTCACCCAAAACAGGGACCAAAACAAAAAAAGCAAAAAGGAAATCCAAAACGCTTCTGATCATAGGAGACTCCATGATTCGAGAGTTGATACCTACCTCCTGCCGGGGGTAATGGTCAGATGTCTCCCAGGTACATCAGCATGGAGAGACACTGACTGCATTGCTAAAATCATGCAGGAAGCAGGAGAAAACATAGACATCCTGGTACACATGGGGACTAACGATCTCGCCAGCCGGTCAGTTGTGGAGACCAAGGAACACCTGACAAGGCTGGGAGACAAACTGTTACACATTTCGTCCAGCATCTCCTTCTCTCAGATCCTGCCAATCTGGGAGCAGGGGGCAGACGGACGGAAGGTCAGGAAAGGGAGATAGGGGAGCTAAACATGTGGCTCAAGGGCTGTGCCAGGAAAAAGGATCCAAATTTGTAGGTAACTGGCAACAGGTTTGGGAGCGAAAGTTCTTTAAATTCGATGAAGTGCATCTGACTAAGGAGGGAGTCAGTGCATTGGGCCAGAAGTTTAATGTTTTTGCAGAATATTTAGACTAGCAAATGGGAAGGGGGTGCAGCACCCGATACATCGAACAGGAAGAACACCCCTCCCCCCCAACTAGTGATCAAACAGGAGTTCAGCATGTTTGTACCACGTTAAGGAAAAACGTCCAGCTCCCCATACGACGCAAGCAGAAAAATGCAGACCTCACCCAACAACTCAACACACCAAAATCTGGCCAATGGAAAATCATGTATTAATGTGTTCGTAGTCTGGGAAACAAGATCCTGAGACCTGCAGGCAACAATGACAGAGGCTAAACTGGACACAGTAGCCATTAGCGAAGCGGTTCACCAATAACCACACTTGGGAGACTTCAGTACCTGGATATGTACTGTTCAGAAGAGACCAAGGTGCAAAAGGGTGGGGTGGGGGTGGGTGCCCTTATGTCAATGAAAATATCAAAGCTACAGAAATTCATAATTCACATAAGGGCCAGAAGAACTGTGGGTCACCCTGGAAACAGGAAATGGGACAGCCATATGAACTGGCATTGTCTACAGGCCTCCAGACCAGGGGAGAACACAGACACATTACTGTTAGAAGATACACAAACATGACAGCTAAAGGAGGTTCTGATAATGGGAGACTTCAACATTGCCAGATACAGACTGGTCAATACCAGCAGGAACATGTGCCATAACTAGGCACATAGTGGATTCCCTGCAGGGGTAGGGCCTCACACAACTGGTACAACAACCCACAAGAGACAGGGCTATCCTAGATCTAATACTGACTAATGGGGAAAGGATCACAGATCTCCAGGAAGACGGTCACCTGGGGGCCAGTGACCGTCACATGGTATGGTTCAATTTGGCCACTAGAACTAAATCATCCCATCCCAAGGCAAAAATATGGGACTTCAGAGGAGCTGACTTTGATAAGATGGCCAACAGAGTTAAGCTAGCCCTGGCAAGGAGAAATACAGGTGAGGGGGTACAGGCAAAGTGGGCAAGCATTAAGGATGCAATACTTGAAGTAACATCCTATTGTGTTGGACAGAAAAGCAAGAGCAAAGAAGGAGGAAACCACTTTGGTTCTCAAACAGTAGCAGGAAAGGTCAGAGCCAAAGGTTGGTCTTCACGAAATATAAAGGAATGCAGCGGGACTAAGATAGGGAGACATACCAAACTTCTAAGGGAAGTAGGGAAGGCAGTAAGATAGGCAAAGGCCCAAACCGAGAAAACACTAGCACAGACAGTGAAAGAAGGGACAAGACTTTCTATATTTACATTAGTGAAAGAGGAAAGTCCAGATGGGGTATTGCTAAAATCAAAGGGATAAGGGGAGTGTGGAGGAGGACCGAGGAAAAGCATCTATCCTAATAGATACTTCTGCTCAGTATTTATTGAGGAGAAGGTAGGGCAGGGCCCACAGCTCAGCACCATGGACATGGGGGGAGGGAGCTGTGCACTAGTCCCTTCACAAAAGAAAGGGTCCTACAAGAGCTCGCTAAGCTCAGGGTGGACAAGGCAATGGGACCTGATGGTATACATCCTAGCGTACTAAAGAAGCTGAGGGTGGAACTAGCAGAGCCATTATCAGAACTGTTTAGAGAGTCTTTGAGCACAGGAGAGGTCCAAGAAGACCGGAGAAGGGCTTATGTGATCCCACTCCACAAGAGTTGTAGCAGGAGGAGGCAAGGAACTACAGACCTGTCAGTCTTACCTCAGTAGTGGGCAAGATTATGGAGGCACTCCTTAAGGAAAGGATAGTGCAACACCTGGAATCCATAGGAGCACAGGATCCAAGACAGCATGGGTTTACAACAGGAAGGTCCTGTCAAACTAATCCCATAGAGTTCTTTGACTGGGTAACCAGAGTGGTGGACCAAGGGGGTGCAGTTGATATCACCTACCTTGACTTCAGCAAAGCTTTAGATACTGTTCCACATTAGAAGACTGAAGCTGTAGGCTCAGGGTGGGTCAGAAGTTCATCAACTGGGTGGCAAACTGGTTGGCGGGCAGAAAACAGAGAGTGGTGGTAAACGGTATACAGTCAGAAGAGATGCAAGTCACAAGTGGGGCACCTCAGGGATCAGTCCTAGGGCCAGTCTTCTTCAATATCTTCATCACTGACATTGCAGAAGGACTGGAGGGTAAGGTTTGTCTGTCTGCAGATGACACCAAGATCTGCAATAGAGTAGATGATCCAGATGGGATGGGCAGAATGAGAAGAGATCTGGATAAACTGGCAAAATAGGTGGAAGAGTGACAACTGGGGTTTAATGCAAAGAAGTGCAAGATCATGCACATAGGGAAGAGAGACCCTGAATCCACCTGTAGGTTGGGAGGGGAGTTGCTGGCAATCACAAGGGAAGAAAGAGACTTGGGCATCATCGTCACAGAATACCTGAAATCATCCAAGCAGACCACTAAAGCAGTAGGTAAGGCTAGAGGGATGTTGGGGTGTATTAGTATGGATATCGCAAGTCGTAAGAGGGAGGTAATAATCCCTTTACAAGATACTGGTTAGACCCCATCTGGAGTACCGCGTGCAGTACTGGAGGCCGCACCTGCACAAGGACATTAACAAAATGGAGGTAGTCCAGAGAAGGGCAACCAAAATGGTGCAGGGACTTCATCAGAAAACATATGAGGACAGATTGACGAAGCTCAATATGTTTACCCTAGAGCAAAGGAGGGAAAGAGGTGATATGATCGAAACATTCAAACATCTTCAGGCATTAACAAGGTGAAAGAGTCCAACATGTTTCAATATATGAAAAATAGCAGGACAAGAGGACACAGCATGAGATTAAAGGGAGGCCGATTAAGGGGTAATGTGAGGAAGTTCTTTTTCACATAAAGGATAGTGGATGCATAGAACGGCCTACCTCAGGAAGTGGTGGATATGAATACAGTGCAGGGCTTCAAACAAGCATGGGATAGGCATAAGGGAGCAACACAGATGAGTATGAATAAATAGGCCATTGACAGAGTACAGGCCTATGGCACATTCATAAGGTAGAAAAAAATGGGCAGACTGGATGAACCTTGTGGTCCTTATCTGCAGTCAACTTCTATGTTTCTATGGAGCCATGCAGTGGATGTCCTGTACCTGGACTTCAGTAAGACATTCGACTTGGTGCCTCATGGGAGGCTGGGAAGTACGTTAGAAGGCACAGGGGTTGGTGCAAAGTTGGTGAGATGGGTAAGGAACTGGCTTCAGGGAAGGCAACAGAGGGTGGTGGTGGGTGGGGAGCTCTCATTATCACGGGTAGTGATGAGCGGTGTTTTGCAGGGCTCAGTGTTGGGACCAGTGTTTGGGATATTCATTTGCAGACATAACATTGAGCATCAAGAGAAAGACCAGTCTGTTTGCTGATAACACAAGATGGGAGCGGTGGTGGATGACTAAGAGGGGTGGCAGGAGTTGCAGGATGATCTGGCAAAGCTGGAAACCTAGTTGGACACCTGGCAACTGGGGTTCAATGCCAAAAAGTGAAACTGCTGCATTTTGAGACAAAAAACCCAAGGAGGAGTTACCAGCTGGGGGGAGTGCAGCTAGCTGAGACAGAGGAGAAGAAGGATCTGGGGGTGCTCATTACGGTGTCAAAGAACAACTTGGCACAATGTAGGAAGGCAGCTGCAAAGGCCAACAAAATGCTGGGTTACACTGCAAGGGGTATATCCTCGAGGAGAGGGGATGTGATTCTGCCACTGTATAGATCATTAGTTAGACCTCACCTGGAATACTGCGTCCAGTACTGGCACCCATATCTGAAGAGGGACATTAAGTTACTGGAGAGGGGTGCAGCACAGGGCAACAAAGATGATCAAGGGGCTGGGGCACTTACCATACGAGAGGAGGCTGAGGAAGTTGAACATGTACTTGCTGGAGGAGGGACGGGGGTATATGATTGAAATCTTCACGTACATGAAAGGAACAAACAAGACAGGTATGGAGGGGCTGTTCAAAATAAGGAAGGGGAGGGAAACCCGGGGCCGTGATATAAGACTGGAGAGAAGAAGGTTCAGGAGGGAGATGAGGAGACACTTTTTTATGGAGAGGGTGGTAGCTGGGTGGATTGCATTACCGGTGGAAGTGGTATCCACTAGAACAGTGGATTGCTTTAAACGGGGATGGGACAAGGCAAGGGGGAGTGGCAACTGCAGAATAAGGGGTGCTAGATACACATTCAAGCAGACTTGATAGACCACTAGGCCTTTATGCCTTTATCTGTTGGCAAATTTCTCGGATGTTCGAATTGAGCTGGGGGCGGTGTAAGGGTTAGTCAGTTCCATTGCTTTTTCAGAAGTCCAGCTGGTGCACTGTGCCAGCATGGCTAAACAGCTGAGAATCAAGGATTTTAACCACTGGCTGAGGCAGTGATTCCAAAGGGAGGGTTATGAATGTTTAGGAGATTGGGGTGACACATGGGTGGACAAGCGCCTGTACGCAAGGGGCAGGCTGCATATAAATGTTGAGGGGGTTAGACTGCTAAGGGAGAAACTTCAGGGATACACAGATCGATACTGGGGGATTTCTTAAACTAGGAAAGGGGGAGTGGAAAGCGAAGGGTGATCCAGAAAAAGTGGCTGGTGGACCTTACCTATCTTGCACTCCCCTAACTGGGGGCAGGAGAGGTCAGTAGCAAAAGAATTTGGGGGGTTTGTGGAAGGAATGCTGGCAAACACCAGGTGTCTGGGAAATAAGATGGGGACCTGGAGGCAGTGGTAGGGGTGGATGACCTAGGTCTAATAGCAGTTACTGAGACATGGTGGACAGAAACCACAGTTGGGAGGTAGCAATACGGGGTATGGTCTGTATAGAAGAGACAGGAAAGGAAAAGGGTGGGGAAGGTTAGTCCTGCACATAAGAGATGGGATAAGGGCAAACCGTGGAGCGGGATGGGCAAGGATCAGCAGAGACCCTATGGGTCACACTAAGTAACAGGATGGGGTGGTCTACAGACCGCTAAATCAAGGGGACGAAGTGGATAGGGAGATGGTGAGGGAAATACAGGGGATGGCCAACAAAGGGGAAATCACAGTAGTGGAAGAGATAAATCTTCCGGATGTGGACTTGGGAATCCCGACAGCATCATCAGAAAGGAGCAGGGAGCTGTTAGAGTCCATGCAGGAAACCTTCATTCTCCAACTGGTCAAAGAACCAACTAGGGGAGGGGCCATACTTGACTGGATTATGACAAATGGGAATAGTGTGGAGGAGGTAGAAATTGGGAAAAACTTGGGTGATAGCGACCACAGGATGGTAAGGTTTAGCCTTCGGATGGGGTTGGTTAAGAGCAGATCCATCACTAGGGTACTGAACGTCATGAAAGTGGATTTTAGGGAAATGAAAGACATTGTGCGAAAGGAACTGGAGAAGGAAAAGCTGGAAGACACAGAGGAGCTGTGGGGGGGGGGGGATTTTGCAGATGACAGAAATGTGTCAGGCGGGTGAGCAAGAATAAGAGAGGAAGGAAACCACTCTGGTTCACAACAGAAGTGAGGGAAGCAGTCAGGGAGAAAAGGAAGGCGTTCAGGGCATACAAAGCCTCCCAGGGGGTGGCAGATAAAAAGCTTACAGGGAGACTGAAGGAAGCTGGGAAAATACTCAGAAGGGCTCAGGCAGAAATGGAGGAGAAACCATTGAGAGGCAAAATGGGGTGATGAGAGGTTTTTCAGGTATGTGAGTGACAGAAGGAAAGGTAAGCAGGGGATTATGAAGCTCAAGGGGTTGGGGGAGCTCTGGTAGAGGAGCAGGAGGAAAAGGCAAATCTTCTGAATGACTTCACCTCAGTTTTCATGGTTGAGGAGGGGAGAGGGCCAGAGCTAAAAAGCAGGGGAAAGGTAGGCAGGGAGTTGGACACAAGCCCCTTTAAGGAGGGTAGGGTTTTGGAGGAACTAGGAAAACTGTGGACGGACAAAGCAATGGGCCCAGATGCAATCCACCCAAGGGTACTCAAGGAGCTCAGGCAAGAACTGAGGGCACCACTCACAAGGTTATTCAATCCGTCACTGGACAAGGGAGGTCCTAGGTGACTGGAAAAGGCTGATGTGGTACCACATACACAAGGGGAGGAAAGGAGGAGCCGGGAAACTACCACCTGGTTATCCTTACTGTAGTGGGGAAAGCTAATGGAGGCACTTAAAGGAAAGGCTTGTACAATTTCTAGAGGAGGAGGGCCTAATAGATGACAACCAACACAGGTTCACAGATGGAAGGTCATGTCAGACCAACCTGATCAAATTCTTTGACGGAGTAACGGAGATATGGGATCGGGGTTGGGGGAGGGCAGTAGACGTGGCCTACCTGGACTTCAGGAAGGCCTTTAACACCGTCCCCAAGAGGAGGCTAATAAACAAAATGGGTAGCTCAGGGGTGGGGAGCAAGATCACGAACTAGGTAGAAAATTGTTTAGAGGGGAGGACTCAGAGGGTGGTAGTAAATGGGGTGCACTCAAAAGAAGGAGGAGTAACGAGTGGGGTTCCCAAGGGGTCCGTGCTAGGACCCATATTTTTCAACATATACACTGGGGACATTTTAGAGGGCCTAAATGGGAAGGTGTATCTGTTTGCGGACGTCATGAAGATCTGTAATAGAGTGGACACACCGGGGGTGTGTGTGGAAAGAATAAGGGAGGATCTGGCCAGACTGGAGGAGTGGTCAGCAAAGTGGCAACTACAATTCAACAGAAGAAAATGCAAAATTATGCACATAGGGCGTAAAACCCAAGGCGAAATACTGGCTCGGGAGGGGCCGGGTAACAGAACAGGAAAGGGACGTAGGGATCACAATTTTGGACAACATTACAGTTCAAAGCCAGTGTGACAGGGCAGTGGGAAAACAAATAGAAGGTTGGCATGCACAGGAAAGGGCTTCACAAGCAGAAGAAGGGAGGTGATCATGCCACTTTACAAAACAATGGTCAGACCACAGCTAGAAAAAAAGGGTCCAGTTCTGGAGGCCATACTTACAGGGAGGCTGGAGAGGGTCCAGAGAGCAACAACCAAGATGGTGCAAGGCTACACCAGAGGTCATACGAGGAACTGCTGGAGGAACTAAACTTGTATACACTGGAGATGGGGGGGCATGGTGGAAACTCAAATATTTGAAGGAATAAACAGAGTGAGGGTGGGTAGCATCTTCAAGATGAGTGAGAACAAATCCATTGGGGCATGCATTCAAACTGGAGGGGTAGATTTACAGGAGATGTTAGGAGGACATTCTTCACTGAGAGGGTTGTGGGGCCATGGAACAGGCTGCCAGAATGGGTCGTGGGGATAGATTCAGCGGACAAACTCAAGAGATCTTGGGACCCCTACATGAGGCTAAATAAGAAGCGGGAGGGTAAGGGAAAGGAGGGTGTAAGATGAATAAGATGGGGGTATATCGGCAGACTGGATGGGCCATGGGGTCCCTTACTGCCAGCAAATTTCTATGTTTCTATATGGAGGTGGGTTAAGCCCATAGAGATTACACACATGGAGGTGGGTTAACCCCAGGGAGGTTACATACATGGAGGTTGGTTAAGCACAAGGAGGTTACACACATGGAAGTGGGGTAAGCACAGCAAGGTTACATACAGTACATGGAGGTGGGTTAAGTACAGGATGATTACATACGGGACATGGAGGTGGGTTAAGCACAGGAAGGTTTCTTACATGGAGGTGGATTAAGCACAGGAAGATTACATACAATACATGGAGGTGGGTTAAGCACAAGGAAGTTACATACATGGAGGTGGGTCATGCACAGGAAGGTTACACACAGTACTTGGAGGTGGGTTAAACACAGTTAGGTTAACTATACACATGGATGTTAGGTAAGCACAGGACCATTACATCCATGCCAACATACATGCTCAGACAAAAAAAAACTGATGCACTAGGTGCAAATGATGATTTGTTTGTCTCAGATTGTATACTGGCAATTTAACTGTGTATCTGAATGTATAATAAAAGGCTATTTTTCTTTATTTTTGATTGGAGCCTTTTTAATAGAACACATACACAACTTGCAGACTGTGCACTGGAGAAAGAGTAGTGTGCTCCAGGATGGCCCAGTTTCCAGCTTGCCTTGGGGGCACAGCTGGCAGTGCAACCAGAATGGTATTCTGGGCGGCCTGGGTTCAAGTCCCAGCTGAGGTACTTACTTCTTTCTCTCTTCTGTTTGTATGTGTTTCATAAATCTGTACACCACACTTATGTGATTGAAAACCTTTGTAATGGAAGCAGTGTTGGGGTGTTGTATTTTTGTTTACTTTGCTGCTCTCCTTCTACCCCTCATAGCACCAACACTACCCCGGAGGTTGTTTTTTTTTTTAATTTTATTATGACTACCTTCAAGTTAGACAATTTCTGTTCTTCACATGCAGACCCAACACCAGACAGCTGAAAGATCCTGGGCCTGGTTTACAAAACAGGATAACTGGCCTTGCTCCAAAAACACATATAATCTGTTCCTCTAGTCCTCTTCCACTTTTTTTTTTTTTTAAACACAAAGAGGACCAACTATCACCAAACACTTTCTTTCTGTTGTACTCCATTTAACAGGGCTAGCTAGTTATTCTGGAGCAAAATGTGGCTCTTCATTTACACAGTTTGAAAATGCATGTAGACCTGCAACAGAAGGTGAAACCTTAAAGGGAATATAAAAAGAGGGGTTGAAAAACAAAACCACAGCACAGGTAGGTTAGAGGCTTACCGTCACAATGATATGGTCCATTTGCCTTAGAAATTTGTTTTAATCCATTTTCATCACTGTTTGAAAGTTCTGATGAATGTAAACAAACCCCTGCTTCTGTTCAAAGTTTGTGCTGCAGTAGGAGGCTAAAACGGCCATGACGTCTGTAACTCAATGACGTCAGTGGAGTAACAGTGCTCTGGAGCAGTAATATAGTCATAACAGGGGACCTTATAAATAAACTGTTAAAATAACCTAGCAAGCATACGTATACAGCTTCTCCTCTAAATTCCTTACTGTGCATGTGGGTGGCAAGTTGTGCATAGTGGGATCTGGAGGAGAGCACGTTAGCTGTAAGTGTTGACATTGTGGATCTAACTGTGATGTTCAGGAACTGCCATCGCTGTGATGTCACCCCATTGGGACGTCATGGTGTTTCTTCCCTGTTGCAGGCGCAGGCTGACAGAAACGGGGCACGATCATCTGTTTCAAATGACAAAAATGGATTAAAACAAATTTCTAAGGCAAACTGACCTTATCATACGGTGCTTCAACCTACTGTCTGTGGATTAGTTTCAAACCCTGTTTATATTCCCTTAAAGCTCTTCTGCAGATTTGGGACATAGAGATGAGACAGCTATGTCCTTTAGTTTTCTAAATAGCCATCAAGCTGAGAGAAGTGGATCTGATTTACAAAGGAGGAGACATTGAAACACAGGTCATATTTCCACTTCGTCTGCATCATTTCACTTGGAAAAAAAAACCTGAGCGTTGACCAGAAGAAGCCTGATTAAAAAAAAAAAAAAAAACTATTCTAGAGAATAATATAGAACTGTATAAAGTCCTAGTTGCTGGTGAGTTTTCCCAATAACTTACTGTACAGATTTATTAATGGACAAAACAATACTTGACTCAAAATACTGTTTGAACTTCAGCACACAGTTTTAGTTCAGGGTTTTAAAATGAATCATTGTACTGTATTTAGGCCTGCTGTGTGATCAGGCAAATTAAGAATAACATTACTTACAGCCTTCTTATTAGGTTGGCTGGAGTCGTAGTCAGCAGTGAGATCCCGGACTCCTGAAACTGGGAATCTGCCACAGGTTTTAGGGTATGTGTTCTCTCCGTCATAATTCCGTAACCTTTCAAATAGTTTTTCTATAGTCTCAGGGTCATGGCAGATAAAGTATGAAGCCTGGGTAATATGGTAACCATACCTGTGAACAACACAAGTGCCACCTTTAGAAAAAGAAAGGAATTCAGTGATCTGCTACAATAACTCATTTTGTTATATTTTATAAAACTATGCAATGTGACAGATCAATAGCTACCTATGAACACAGTGACTTAGTAATTTTAGGTTAGAAGGGACGCTAGGTCCATTAAGTCTCCACCCCCACAGCTTCATAAGCAGGGACCAAAAGGAGTGCTGTACAAACTGACAGAGATCTTTCCACCCACCCTACTACCCAGGGTATCCTGTGATTCCCTTGGTAAGTAGACACTGTTTCTAGCTTACGGTGAAGATCTGTACTGTCTCCATGTCCCACATGCACAGTAAGGATTTGGAGGAGAAGAATGCTAACGCTTAGCTAGGGTTATTTTAAAAGTTTATTAATAAGGTCCCTATTAAGACTATATTACTGCTCTGTAGCACTGTCCCTGCACTGATGTCAGCCTCTGCTTAGACTGTTCCAAAGGCTTACCACACTCTGAGAGAAGAAGTGCCTCCTGATGTTACATACGCCATCCTCTGAATTTACAACCTTTGAGCTTCAGGGCATGTCCCCATGTCCTGCTAGAGCAAGCGGGGTCAAACATTTCTCTCTGTTCAATTATGTTGATACGCTTCAGTATACAAAAGACTGAGATCATGCACACCCCCTCAGCTTCATTTTTTCCAGGATGAACATGTGAGGGGCATCTAGTCTCTCCTTATAGTTTTAATACTTAGTACCTGATCATTTTGTTCACCCTGCGTTGCACTGTTTCTGCATCCTCAATGTCCTTTTTCTATTGAGGATTCCAGTCAAAAAGTTATCCTTGGAACGTTACAGAATCTGTAGGCCGCTGTCAAGAGCTTCTATGTCCACCTTATTATAGTCCAGCTGTGTCCTTTTTTAGAACCCTAGTACAGGTGTTCTTTGCCTCTTGACTTAATTATTGCAGTGTGCTTGTAACAGTCTTCCCCTCAGGTGTGCTTAAAATTATTTTCTGTATTACTGCATTCCTTAGGATGGGTTTCTTGTATGTTAAAATTCTACACTCAAAGGGTTAAACTATCACAGTTCTGCTGTAAGGGGGTGGGAACGAGATTATTTGAGGCCCCCGTAATAGCCTTCAGATTGCTTAATTAGAAATCCATCAAACACCCATTTGTTAGCGGCCAGCCCTGTGGTACTGAGGGCTGAAGCACTGGATGCTGGACGTCACACCCCGCTCCATGCCGGCGACCTGCGTTCTGAAACGAGGAAGGGTTGCCGGGAATTGGCTGGGGGGAGAGGATTAAGCGTCTGATTGACTACTCTCCTTTCCTGGTGGGGGATGACTGCATGCTCCTCTGAATGACTGCCACCAGGTGGCAGCCTGGGGCAGTGCAGGACGGGAGCAACAGAAGGAGGGAGGTGCTGTGGGACTCCACAGCATGTGTGTACCTCTACATGTGCATGTTGTTGAGTGTACCCCAGCATGGTGAAAAAAAAAATGGAGGAAATTGGTGGCTATGACGCCTGTCCACTGATCCCTCAACCGCTGCATCACCAGGACACAGGGGACCAGAAAACTGCATTTGTGCTTGGTGGGGAGATGGCCCTCCCCTCCTGACATCGCCATGAGGGGGGGGGGGTGGAATCTGTGATGGTAAGCCAGTCCTTAAGGTGAGTCCTGGAGAGATATAGGATGGTGGGGGTTGGTGGCGGGGCAGAGCAGATGACAGCCTAGCCTGTCCTGGTCACATGCAGGGATAAATGCTTGTATGAACAAAACAAACAAACAAAAAAAGCTGTTTTTCAGACAAACAGAACTCAGACTTGCAGACTCCAGTTTATAACAAAGTGAAAAGACCAGTCAGCTCCTACTCAAATATGAATGTGGCAAGCTGTTTGGGCTAATGAGATGCACCAAAATGAAATAAAAAACAAGGCACCATCCACCGTAAGCAGTTCAAAAAAAGGTACATTTATTACTTACATAACTAGAGTGAAAATAAGTGCCATGCAGTGAACAGTTTCCCACCTCACAGACCCGACCGGTTTTGTGCATGCACGCTTCCTCAGGGACCACAGGTAATTACTCCCATCTGTCATGCAGGAAACTGTGACATCTAATTACAAAGCGCTTCATCCTGGCAGGCGGCACTGTACGATTATCCAGGGGTCAAAATTAAGTTTTGCACCGGCTACTAGCCAGCAGGACCAGTGACTGGGGAAATCCACTGGATCACAAATTTTTTCACCAGCCTAACTAGTGGATTTTTTGAAATGTTACCTTTTCCAATGCAAGTCTACAGGGCTTGTTAAAAGAGAGTACTGGCCCGATTCAAAATCTACCAGCATGTGGTTGATGGGGTGGTGCCACTTTAGACCCCTTGTGAAGCAGGGGTGTTAGCCAGGGAGATTGTGTGACCCAAGTCTCTGGAATAATGGGAGTTCAGTGCATTTTATCGTGAGCTATTTAGTCATTTGGGAGTCAGGGCCAACACTTTTCCTGCAACTATGTGCAATTCGAAACTGCTGTGTCACTGGACATGTCAGAACTAAAAGCTGTGAGTACAAAGTCTATTTTCAAGGAAAGGCCTGTGTGATAATAATCTATACAGTTCATTTTAGTTTTTTTTTTTCTGTTATGATTATTTTGTACGAAACAGTTTTGTTTTAATATGTCTGTGTGTCCAGTATTTTGCTATTATGTTGCTTGTTCATCTTGTCCATGTTGTAGATGTTTCGGGGGAATTTTCAAAGATTCAGCCCCATTTCTCCTGCAAATTGAATCAAAATGCCTGTAGCTTGCTTCAAAAAAATAATGCACACATCATTTTTGATACAAGCTGCTGCAAATATCCACAACTGTTGCTGTCGTGTGACAGTGCCTCCTGGCCTCTGCCTCCCAGCTGTCTGGCCAGCTCCAGAGTCTGTTTTTGAACAAGGGTCGCCGACGCATAAATGCGATATACTGCCACTGGCCCATTGGGAAGCCCGGTTCCTGAGTTTTGTGCAATCAGGAAGGCCTTAAGCGAAGGGCTGGAACCTCAGCCCACGTGTCAGGTCCCTCTTAACTGAAAGTCTAGGCCTTTACAGTTAATCCATCTGTAACTGTTTAGTGTTTTTATAAAGTACAGATAAAGTCAAACCTCTTTAGTCTGTGTCTCAGCAATATGGATGCCTGGTTATATGTAAGAGTAACTGGTTAATTGGAATTAATATATTAGAATTTTGCCTGTTTAATCCAGAAACCTTTATTTCCAAATACTTATCAGCAAGTCCATGGACTACTCTTTTGTGTCCCATTTTGGTAAGTGGTCTAACTACTAATCACCCTAATCCCCAGTTGCCCTACCATCCAGCATGCGAAGAGAACAGGCAGGCCAAGCAAAAGCAAATAGAAGACTTTTTTAAATGTAAGGGTAAAGCAAGGGTACTGTATTATGCAAATAAATAATATGCTGCATTTGTTTGTTGATAGAGTGTAGTGTACATATAATGTATGACATCTAAAATCAGTTATTTATTTATAATTTTTTAACCAGGAAAGACACACTAAGCTATGACAGCCTGTTTCCAGGTGCGTCCGGGTGTGTGTTGCATGGACCTGGTTTATTGATGGAGGAATGTTGGTCATGACTCCGCCCCCCCCCCTCCCCAATTCATAACTGCCATGGGATCTTTAACTTCCACCTGGACAGTAACCAGAGATGGACAGGACCTTGGTTTAATGTCTCATCTGAAAGATAGCACCTCCACAGTGTAGCACCCCCCCTCATACTGCATCACAGTGTCACTTAAGAGTATTACCCCAAATGTCTAGTGTGGGGCTAGAATCCACAACCTTCTGATCTTCTGGCCCCAGATGCAAGCATGCTACCTACTGAGCCACTGACATTAATAATAAAGAAATACAATTGTCCACTGACTTATTATGACATAGATTTGTATCACATAAATTCTGAAATCGCAAATGGCTGCATAATAAAGAGGTCTAACTGCAATTTATTTTACTGACAACTCTTGTGTTCTTCCTCCAAAGGCATGTGCTGAATTAAATTAAGACTGTTTCTAATGCACAGTCCCTAGTTCCTAATCAGGAGTACATGAAACAAATAGGGGCTTACATATCCAGAGGCCTGGTACTTTGTGAGCAACTGCATATGAAGGACCAGAAGGGAACAGCCCAGTGATGAATTCACAACATGCTGGTGGCGGCTCTGAAGTGTGTTTAACCAGGTGTCAGAGAGTAGGTCCAGGACAGCGCCCTTAACAGGTTTCCCTGGTGATCCAATCAGGTGACTGCAGCTGGTCCAGAACACAGCAGAATTATTTCTGAGCTCAGAGAACTGAGGTGACTGTCTATGAGGTGGAGGATCAACTTCAAAGCCCTTTTATTTACATCTGAAGCCCTAAACAGAATGGATCTCCCTACCTCTCTGCAAGCTCCTGAACCCCACGATCTCATGAGAGCCCTGCATTCCACGGACCAGAGGCTGATGGTTATCCTGCCTTCTAGACTGCAACGAAGTGCAGACAAGGCCTTTTGAAATGCAATTCTGGTGCTGTGGAACACAGTAATAAAAAATGTTCACCAGGCAAAAGCTTTGGCCAGCCTTAGAAATGCTGCGTGGCACTGGCATTTTCCATAGCCTTCCCTATGCTCTGAGAAGCCCTTGCAGAAACATAATCTAATATGGCTTTTGAGATTTGTTTTGTACTTGTTTTACTCTGTTAGTTAGTTTTGACTGCTTCTTTTAACGCTTTGTAATTATCTTACATTTTGCAAATTATACATTTTGCCTTTGACTGATTCTATATTTCATTATGTACAGCACTCTGAGCTATGCAAGAGAGCTTTACAAGAAAAAAAAAAAAGACCACAGTACCAACTTCCATGGCCAGTCTGGTCAGGAAATCGACTTCAATGCATAGGATGTAGTAGGTTTGGTTGGGACTTCCTCACAGCAACTAGCAACTGCATGCAAGTTTTATTTCCTCTTCATCCCTGCCATGCAGTGTGGCTGTTTCAGGTGCACCTTCCCTACTTGTCACAAAGACCAATGCCCCCTCAAGCTTCACCAGCCAGACGCATGGGTTCTGAGGCTGGATCGAACCTGCCACACACACTGCAGCGCAACATGCTACGCCCACACCACCAAGCCAGATACATATGTGTTCTCATAAATAAGACTTATAAATCCTACCAACATTTATTGAATTATAGATGGGGAGAGCTCTCGACCAATCAGAACCTCTTTTCCTCCGCGCATGAGACACTCTTATTCTGTGAAGAGCATCTCACGCACAGGTGCCCTGGAACAGGCACATTCACGGAACTTTTTTAAAATTATATTACTGATCACGCTAGATCAACAATATATAGTATGTCCCCTCGCCACTTTTGCCTTCAGCTTGAGACAGAACAGCTCAGCTTCACTGTTCTCGCTCAAGCCAACGCGTGTGAAACCACTCTTACACAGCAAAAGAGTGGCTCAGGGGATATACTGTATTAACGCATAAACTAATTCCAGGAACATCTCAATGAGATCTCACCATCCGGCTTCTGTGAAAGTCAAGGACATCAGACAGGTAAAACTCACACATTCTGAGTACCTTCTTGCTATTAAATTAACATACTTAGGCCCTTTATGTCAATGAAAATATCAAAGCTACAGAAATTCAGAATACACATAAGGAGCCATAAGAATTGTGGGTCACCCTGGAAACAGGACAGCCATACGAACTGGGGTTGTCTACAGGCCTCCAGACCAGGGGGAGTACACAGACACATTACTGTTAGAAGATATACAAAACATGACAGCTAAAGGGGAAGTTCTGATAATGGGAGACTTCAACATGCCAGATACAGATTGGTTAATACCAGCAGGAAAATCCGCCAGAACTAGACACATAGTGGATTCCCTGCAGGGGGAGGGCCTCAAACAACTGGTACAACAACCCACAAGAGACAGGGCTATCCTAGATCTAGTACTGACTAATGGGAAAGGATCACAGATCTCCAGGTAGAAGGTCACCTGGGGGCCAGTGACCATCGCGATGGTATGGTTCAATTTGGCCATCTAGAACTAAATCGTCCCATTCCAAGGCAAAAAATATGTGACTTCAGAGGAGCTGACTTTGATAAGATGGCCAACAGAGTTAAGCTAGCCCTGGCAAGAAGAAATACAGGTGAAGGGGTACAGGCAAAGTGGGCAAGCATTAAGGATGCAATGCTTGAAGCAACATCCCATTGTGTTAGGGAGAAAAGCAAGAGCAAAAGAAGGAGGAAACCACTTGGTTCTCAAAAATAGTAGCAGAAAAGGTCAGTGCCAAAGATTGGCCTTCAGGAAGTATATGAAACGAGTGGGACGCAGGCTAGGTAGGCATATCAACTTCCCAAGGGAAGAAGGGAAGACAGTAAGGCAGGCAAAGGCCAAAACCGAGGAAACACTAGCATGAACAGTAAAAAGTGACAAGACTTTCTATAGATACATTAGTGAAAGGAGAAAATCCAGAGTGGGTATTGCTAAGATCAAAGAGGATAAGGGGGAGTGTGTGGAGGAAGACCAAGGAAAAGCATCTATCTTAAACAGATACTTCTGCTCAGTATCTACTGAGGAGAAGGCAGGGCAGGGCCCACAGCCCAGTACCATGGACACGGGGGAGAAGGAAGTGTGCACAAGTCCCTTCACAAAAGAAAGGCAATGGGACCTGAGGGCACACATCCCAGGGTACTAAAAGAGCTAAGGGTGGAACTAGCAGATCCATTATCAGAACTGTTTAGTGAGTCTCTGAGCACAGGAGAGGTCCCAGAAGACTGGAGAAGGGCTCATGTAATCCTGCTCCACAAGAGTGGTAGCAGGGAAGAGGCAGGGAACTACAGACCAGTCAAGCTTACCTCAGTAGCGGGCAAGATTATGGAGGCACTCCTTAAGGAAAGGATAGCAACACCCAGAATCCATAGGAGCACAGGATCCAAGACAGCATGGGTTTACAAAAGGAAGGTCCTTTTAAAACTAATCTCATAGATTTCTTTGACTGGGTAACCAGAGAGGTGGACCAAGGGGGTGCAGTTGATGTCGCCTACCTTGACTTCAGCAAAGCTTTCAATACCGTGCCACATAGAAGACTGATTAATAAGCTGGGTAGGCTCGGGTGGGTCAGAAGTTGGTAAACTGGGTGGCAAACTGGTTGGCGGGCAAAACAGAGAGAGTGGTGGTAAATGGTATACAGTCAGAAGAGATGCAAGTCACAAGTGGGCACCTCAGGGATCAGTCCTAGGGCCAGTCCTCTTCAATATTTTCATCAGTGACATTGAAGATGGACTAGAGGGTAAGGTTTGTCTGTTTGCAGATGACACAAAGATCTGCAATAGAGTAGATGATCCAGATGGGGTGGGCAGAATGAGAAGAGATCTGGATAAACTGGCAAAATGGTCGGAAGAGTGGCAACTGGGATTTAAGCTAAAGAAGTGCAAGATCATGCACATAGGGAAGAGAAACCTGAGGCCACCTACAGGTTGGGAGGGGAGCAGCTGGCAATCACAAGGGAAGAAAACGACTTGGGCATCATCATCACAGATGACCTGAAATCATCCTAGCAGGCCACTAAAGCAGTAGGTAAGGCTAGAGGGATGTTGGGGTGTATTAGTAGGGGTATCACAAGTCGTAAGAGGGAGGTAATAATCCCTCTTTACAAGACACTGGTTAGGCCCCATCTGGAGTACTGTGTGCAGTACTGGAGGCCGCACCTGCACAAGGACATTAATAAAATGGAGGCAGTCCAGAGAACAGCAACCAAAATGGTGCAGGGACTGCATCAGAAAACATATGAGGACAGATTAACGGAGCTCAATATGTACCCTAGAGCAAAGGAGGAGGGAGGTATTATGATCAAACATTCAAACATCTTAAGGGCAATAACAAGGTGAAAGAGTCTAACATGTTTCAATATAAGAAAAATAGCAGGACAAGAGGACACAGCATGAGATTAGAGGGAGGCTGATTAAGGGGTAATTTGAGGAAGTTCTTTTTTCACAGAAAGGGTGGTATATGCATAGAATGAATGGCCTGCCTTCGGGAAGAGGTATGAATACAGTGCAGGGCTTCAAACAGACATGGGATAGGCATAAGGGAGCAATACAGATGAGTATGACTAGATAGGCCATTGACTGAGTGAAGGCCTGTGGCACATCTATAAGTGAAAAAATGGACAGACTGGATGGGCCTTCGGTCCTTATCTGCCATGAACTTTATGTTTTATGTTTCTACATGTTTGCACTCGTAGGTGCACATTAACTATCCCATGCCTGTTTAAAGCCCTGCACTGTATTCATATCCACCACTTCCTGAGGCAGGCCATTTCACTCATCCACCACCCTTTCTGTGAAAAGAACTTCCTCACATTATGCCTCACTTGGCCTCCCTCTAACCTCATGCTGTGTTCTCTGTCCTGCTAATTTTCTTATAATGAAACATGTTAGACTTTCACCTTGTTATTGCCCTGAAGGTGTTAGAATGTTTCTGTCATATCACCCTCCTCCTTTGCTCTAGGGTATACATATTGAGCTCTGAAAACACTGCCTATTCTCAAGCACGACCGTGAGGTTACAGAACAGTAGTGCAACAGTAGAACAGTCAGTAGAAAACAATACAGTTTCAAGAAGGATAAGTTACAAAGCATAACATTTGAACAATACATTTTCAGCAGGATAAGGTACAAACCATAACATTTTGAGCATTGTCTGAGTTAGTGAGTACAGATACCTGATACAGAAGACTAGTGAATATATTCATACAGCCAGAAGAATTTAGAGGCAGGGGACACTTATTATTTATCAATAACAGAAATGTTTGATCCAGGGAATGATTTCTTCCAACAATCACTTGCTTTGCGATATCATCTCTAAAGTTCACAACTCCTCCAGTAATCTACAGACTTAACTCTTACAGTGGCAGGACCTAACCTCTTTTAAAGATGGGTCCCTACCCTACCCAATAAAACTCCAACACCCTTGTTCATACTACCTGACAGGGCAAAATGATAACACCCACACTGTAAGCACACACGTGTGAGTGTTTGCGGTGGGGGGCCTTTGGAGAAGTGCAAATCATGACATTTCATACCACAAAAATTATTTTTTCCAAGCTAATTAGTAAGTATTTTCTCCAAATGACCAAAACTCAGGCTACTGTTATTTTTCTATACTGATATTATTAGTTTCATTAATTTTGAAGCATTTTAGTTAGGTGATTTACGTTTTATGCAACTTTTTAGGGACAGTAAGATTTTTTTTCCAATTTCTAGCAACTGATTTGCAATGGCCAACTTGGGATGCAGTCACAGCAAACATAGAAACATAGACTTTGATGGCAGATAAGGACTGCTTGGCCCACCTAGTCTGCCCATTACCCTACCTACAGGATAAGCCGCAGATCCTAGTTAACCAACAGCCTATTTCTTCCTGCCCCCCCCCCACAAGAACTGCCTTATGTCTGTCCCATGCATCCTTGAATTCTCCCACAGTTTTAGACCTCACAACCTCCTCAGGAAGGCTGTTCCATGCATTCACTACCCTCTCTGTGAAAAATACATCCTCACATTGTCCCTGAACTGCCCCCCATCTTCAAATTGTGTCCCCTTGTTCTTGCACGCCTCTTTTTCTGAAAGATGCTACCCTCTTGGACTTTGTTGATTCCACTGAGGTACTTAAATGTTTCTATCATGTCCCCCCTCTCCCTCCTTTCCTCAAGGGTATACATATTAAGCTCCTTTAGTCTCTCCTTCTATGGCTTGTCTTGCAGACCCTGCACCATTTTAGTTGCCCTCCTCTGGACTACCTCTATCCTGTCTATGTCCTTGCGGAGATGGGGTCTCCAGAACTGGATGCAGTGCACCAGATGGGCTCTCACCAACTGTCTGTATAGAGGATAACAACTTCCTGTTTTCTGCTGGTGATGCCTCCCCATGCATCCCAGTATACACCCAGCCCTACCTACTGCCTTCTCACGTTGCTTGCTAACCTTAAGGTCATCTGATATGATTAACCTCAGGTCCTTTCCTTTTTGTTGTTGTTACTACCTCCCTCCCATTATGTAATCTTCCCTGGGTTTTTGTTTCCCAGGTGCATTATTTTGCACTTCTTTGCATTGAATCCTAGCTGCCATACTTCACCATTCCTCCAACCTTGCCAAGTCCCTCATCATCTTTTCCACGCCTCCTTGTGTATCAACCCTGTTGCAGATCTTTGTGTCATCTGCAAAGAGGCATACTTTTCCTTCCAGTCTCTCTGCAATGTCACTTATAAAGACATTAAAAAGGACTGGACCCAGTACTGAACCCTGCGGTAACCCACTAGTAACCCCTCTTTCTTTAGAGTGGACTCCATTCACAATTACCTTCTGTGTCCTGTTGTCCAGCCAATGTTTTACCCAGGCTACCACCCTGGGACCCACTCCCAGGCCGGATAATTTGACTATTAGTCTTTTGTGTGGGACTGTGTTAAATGCCTTGCTAAAGTCTAGGTAGGCCATGTCCACAGCCCCTCCCTGGTCTACTACCTTGGTCACCCAGTCAAAGAAATCAATCAAATTCGTCTGACATGACCTTCCCGCTGGGAACCCATGCTGTCTTGGGTCCTGTGCCCCACTGGCCTCAAGGTACTCAACAATTCTTTCCTTCAGAAGTGATTCCATCACTTTCCCTACCACAGAGGTCAAACTGACAGGTCTGTAGTTTCCTGCCTCCGTCTTGGTCCCACTTTTGTGAAGGGGAATCACATCCACTTTCCTCCAGTCCTCAGGTACCACATCATCCTCCCATGATTTTTTAAAAAGGGTAGTAAGTGGTTTCACTAGTTCTCCCCTTAATTCTTTTAGAATTCTGAGGTGAATTCCATCAGGTCCCATTGCTTTGTCCACCTTCAGTTTTAGGAGTTCTTTCAGAACTCTTTCTTCTGTGAAAGGACTGGGATCGACCCCTATCAAGAGTGCTTCTGTTAATTGGATTTGGCACCTCCCCCTCCTCTTTTGTGAATACTGAGCAGAAATATTCATTCAGTATCCCTGCTTTTTCACTGTCCCCCTCTGCCCACCCACTGTTCATTCTATTCAGCCTCACTATCCCTCCCTTTGTCTTTCTACACTCCCTGATGTGCCTATAAAAGGTTTTATTCCCCTTCTTAACTGAGTTGGCTATCTTTTCCTCAGTTTGGGCCTTTGCTATTCTGACTTCCCTCCCTGCTTCCTTCTGCCTTAACTGGTACATATCTCTGTCCTGCTGCTTCTGTGTTTCCTTATACTTCCTTAATGCTATTTTTTTCTCCCTGACTTTCCCCGCCACCTCTTTTGAGAACCATAGTGGCTTTTTCTTTCATTTTGATTTGTTTATTTGCTTCACACAAAGACTTGTTGCCTCTGTGATGGCAGTTTTGATGATTCCCCATTGTTGCTCCACCCCTCCTTCTAGCCTGTTTGCTAGTGCTTTTCTGAGGCACTCTCCCATGTTGCCAAAGTCAGCCCTCCTGAAGTCCAGTACCCTCACTTTTGTATAGCTTGACTCTGTAGCTGAGTATAACATGAACCACACTGTTTGATGGTCACTTGTTCCCAGATGGCAACCCACTTCTAGATCTGAGATCCTCTCACTGTCCCCATTTGAGAGTATGATGTCTAAGATTGCTCCCTCATGAGTGGGTTCTGAAACTAGCTGTCTGAGGCATGCCACCTGTAGGCATCAAGAATGGCCCTGCTCTTGGATGTGGCTGCAGCAAATGTGCTCCAGTTAACATCTGGCATATTCAGATCTCCCATCAACAGTATCTCCCCTTTCTCTGCCATCCTAAGAATGCCTTCTATCATATCCTTGTCCATTCCCTCCCCCTGACATGGGGGTCTGTACACAACCCCTATGCGGATTGTGGCACCATTTCCAGTCTCCAAGGTGACCCACAGTGCTTCCTCTCCTCCCTGTATACTCTTTTGTTCAGTTGCTTTTATCCCTTCCTTTACATAGAGAGCTACTCCTCCCCCTCTTCTCCCCTGCCTGTCTCTCCTGTAGGTTATGTACCTTGGTATGTTAACATCCCAGTCATGGTTCTCTGTGTACCATGTTTCTGTGACTGCTACAATATCCAAGCATCCCTCTTCCATCAAGGCCACCAGCTCAGGGAGCTTGTTGCCCAGACTACAGGCATTGGTGCTCATTACCCTCCATTTCCCGATGGCCTTACTCCTTTTTGCCCCATCCCTGTCCTTCTTGCCTTTGTCACTATCTCCATTTACCCTTTCCCTTCTCTCTATCAACATTTCTATGTTGGAGTTTACGGCACAAAGGGGCACAGTTGTGGTAAAGGGGCATGGCAGCAGTGAGGGGGCCTCAGATTTCTCTTGGGCCTAGGGCCCCAGGTTGTCTTAATCTAGCCCTGGCTGGGACACAATCAAGGCACTCGTCCAGAATGTCCAAAATTGCGAAGCAGGTAAGCAATCAGAAAAAGTGCTTCAGTTAGGCATTACAGCAGGCAGGTGATTAAGCCATTTGCAGTTATTCACCGCAAGTAGCGCCTGTTTATCTGGTGTGAAAGACTGCCTAGGGAGTGTAAGGCGCTGAGAATACAATATGTGTACACAGCTGAAATTGCTGTAGCATATAAGTGGACAGTTTAGCACTGCAAACATAAGGAAGGAATCAGGACAACAGCTTTCTGTGCATGCATCCGGAATGTGCATACAATTGAATGGCATGCAGTGGACTAAGGCTATGCAGAGGTAATGTGGGAGGAGAAGAGTACTATTGTACAACCTGACACACAGAAAGGGGCCACTATTTTCACAGGAGGTGATCTACAGACCTCTGGCATGGGAGAGGTGTATAGGGATATGTTGGAAGTAATCAAAAGGATGGCAAGCAAGGGGGACGTATTGCTAGTGAGGGACTTCAATCTACTGGATTTGGATTGGATCCTCCAAGCTGTGGCAACAGTTAGAAGTAGGGACATCCTGTACTCCCTACAGAGGATGTTCCTCAGGCAACTAGTCAAGGAAACCCACTTGTGGGTAGGCAATACTGGACCTCGTACTGACAAACAGGGATAGTGTTGCTGACATCACGGAGGGTAGCCACCTGGGGACCAGTGATCATCGTACAGTGTGGTTCAATATAACAACTGGGCCAGTATCAAACCACATTAAAATGAGGGTCCTGGACTTCAGGAGGGCTGATTTTTAAGAAAATAGAAGAATGCCTCAGGGATGCCGTAGCAGGGATAGGAAAACTGTGTGAGATCAAGGAATAGTGGACAAAAACAAAGGAGGGCATTGAGAAGGCAATAAACCTCTGTATCAGGCAGGTTAATCAGGGAAAGAGAAAAAGAGACTGCTATGGGTTCTCTTAAGAAGTAGTAGAGAAAGTAATGGCAAAAAGCTAGCATTTAGAAGGTACAAGATGACACAGAAGAAGGAGGATAGGGAGAGATATCAGTAGAAACAAAGGGAGGCAGGGAAAGCAGTTAGGAGCACAAAGGAGCAAACAGAGGAAAATATTGCCAAGTCAGCAAAAAAAGGGGAATAAAACATTCTTTAGCTATATAAGTGAAAAGAGGAAGATCAAAGGAGGGATAGTAAGGCTAAAAGGGAAAGGAGGGGTTTGTGTGGAAGAGGACCAAAAAAAGCAGACATATTGAACAAATACTTTTGTTCAGTATTTAAGGAGGAAGGGGTAGGTGATGGACCACACATAAGGGACAAGGACATTAAAGGAAGGGAGGTGGGCACTAGTCCTTTGACAGTGGAGACAGTTCTCCAGGAACTAGCACAATGAAAAGTGGACAGGGCAAAGGGGTCTAACGATGTACACCCTAGGATACTGAGGGAGCTCAAGGAGGTGTTAGCTGCACCTCTGACAGCTCTGTTTAACCTGTCACTAGATACGGGGTATGCTCTAGGGTGCTGGAAGAGGGCAGATGTGGTCCCACTTAGCAAAACTGGTAACAAGGAGGAGGCAAGAAATTACAGACCTGTTAGCCTGACTTTGGTTGTGGATAAAGTAATGTCATCATTAAAGAAGGAAAGGATAGTAGAATACCTTGTAACCAGTGGACTGCAGTATCCAAGACAACATGATTTCACAGATGGGAGGTCTTGCCAGATGAAGCTGATCAAGTTCTTTGACTGGGTGACCAGGGAAGTGTATCAGGGCAGAGCAGTGAACGTGGCCTATCAGGATTTCAGTAAAGCTTTCAACACTGTTCCACAAGAAGACTGGTGAGCAAGCTGGGCAGCCTAAGAGTGGGTCAAAAACTAGTTAAATGGGTAAGAAGATGGCTAAGCAACTGGACACAGAGGGTGGTGGTAAATGGTGCTCACTCTGAAGAAGGCAAGGTGATCAGTGGGTTGCCACAGTGGTCAGTACTAGACCCAGTCCTCTTCAATGTCTTTATTAGCAACATTGCAGGAGGGCTGGATGGGAAAGTAAGCCTGTTCATGGATGACACAAAATCTGCAACAGAGTGGACACACGGGGGTGTAAAATTAAGGGCAATCTGAAAAAGCTGGAAGACTGGTCAAGGGTTTGGCAACTGGGTTTCAATGCAAAAAAGTGCTAAATCATGCACGTGGGGCACAGAAACCCACGGGCAACATACCAATTGAGTGGGGAGGTATTGGCAACCACAAAACAAAAAAGGTACCTGAAGGTAGTTAAACAGTGTGATAAGGTAGTGGGGACAGCTAGCAGGATGCTCAGGTGCATAGGGAGGGGTATCACCAAAAGAAAGAGGGAGGCAGTGTTATCCCTGTATAGATCGATGGTGAGGCATCACCTCAAGTACTGCATCCAGTTCTGAAGGCCCCATCTCCATGTTACACAAGGTCCCTGTACCCTAATTGGTACCCTCAGAGGTGCACCATACACAGCTAGTGCTTAGGCATATGTTATATACTAACATATAGGACTAAGGGCATCTACCGTTCAAGAGTAGATGTCAGGATATGTATGCATATTGTTGTAATACACTTTGCTTGCTAATACATATATTCTTCTATGTATTTTCTGTGTATTTCTTACTTGTAAGATGCCGGGACACCTGTGTGCTTGGAATAATTATGATACATAAGTCGGCATTGCCACCTTTTGGTGATTTGTATTACTACACTGAGTTATGTAAGACTCTGTATAAGAAATCTTTTGTTTCACAAACTGATGACTACTACAAAATTGTATAATGTTATCTTGGACCATGGAGCCTCCTCTAATTTAGCCAATAGGGCTCATCTCTGTAACTAGAAATGTTTCTATCTTACAGTAACCATAGTAACTATCATAGCTATATAATGTGATACACAAGTCTTGTACCTCGGAGATCCCAAGAGACACAAAGAAACCTCGAGGTATAGGGAACACTTAGCACTGGCTCCCGGTTCATATTGCTAAGAACTGCTTAGGGCAACTGTGATTTTATCCTTTTTGGTAGTAATAAACAAGTTTACTACTCTAATGCAACGTGTCTGTGATTACTTACATTCCCAATATTGCCAAGAGCCTGAAAGTGAGGTTTAGACCTCCTGACAATTGGCGACCACGTGCAGGCGATATTTGGTGTTTGTAAGTTTTCACTGGTTGCTATAACTTTTCCCTTTCTCACGGGGAGAGTAGATGTACATTTCCTTATCATCTCTCCAGTTTTAAAACCAGTTTGTAGTCACTTACAAAGTCTGGCTGTCTCTTTTCGGGTGTGGTCGATGCCAACTCAACTCACTCCATAACAGCTTTGAATTGTAAGTCTACAACTCTTACAGTAGCCTGAGTGTGTACAAAGAGCTCCTGCTGTGGATCGATACATAGCACAGCGCCTTTTTCACAGTTTGATTTTTCATTCCCTTCCACACAATGGCCACCGTATCAAATATCTGCACAGAACTGAGATTCGATGTCTCGAACTTCCTTGCCTCCCATGGAGGATGGGCTGACTTCACACAGGATGCAAGTCAATCCGACAACCCTATACTGGGGATTTCAACCCAGTAAACAGAGACAAGACAATCAACCAATAAGTGTCAAGCTAAAGGGCTGATGGTCGCGACTCTCTACGTTGCTCTGGAAGCCTCAGAAGCAAGGTTTTGAAAGCTTGATCTGCAAATTTCATCTCTTAAGCAACAGATGGGTTTGCAGGAAACAGAATGTGTTAGACTGCAGCAGAATTTGGAGTCTGAACTTCAAACTCTTCGGAATGAAAAGGATTCACTTTTGCATCATTCATCTCAAGCTGGAGAACAGGAACTTTGTATGTTAAAGCAGGAGTGTGAAAGTTTGAGACAGGATAAGGGACAGGCATTGCATATGAATGACTTGTTAAATACAGTGAATGCACAGTTGAGTGAGGAGATGGGAGAGCTACAGGACGAGATGAACCAGGTACGTAATGACTTAGAAGTGGCTACTCGGGACAATCGCGAACTGAGCATCGCATATAGAGTGTTACAGAAGCAAATGCAGGATGAGGTTGATATGGATGTTGCAACTGTGAGTCATGCTAAATGTAAAACTAAGATGGAGAAACTGCGCCATCAGCGGGAGGTACTGGCTGGACATGTTAAGTCGATGGGAGGTGGGGCCCCTGCCTTACACACTTCATCTGAAGGGAAGGTATCAGAAGATGACACCTCTCAGTACAACACCCAGTCACACCCCTACTATGGCCCAGAAACCCCACCCAGTCATCCACAACATGGTGGGTCCCCACTCCACCCACACCATGTCATACGTCGTTGACGTCACAACGCCCATCATGGAAGATGCCAACATGGCGGTCCCCATGATGGGGGGGGGGAGAAGGCCCAGGCCTGGTTCCAACAGCACCACCGACAGCCGTTATTAATGTGGAAGACAGGCAAGAGATAGAAATGATGATTGAAACTGCAATAGGTAATGTACCTCTTCCTGAGAGAAGTAAACGGGCCATTAAAACCCAGATAAGGCAGCTCCTATAAGAGGCTGGCACTCAGGATGGTATCGTTCATACTGCGGCTGAGGCTGCAGCTTGGGCCACCCTAGACGATGCTCGAGATAATCTACCTTTGCCTGATCGACCCAATAATCCTCTACAAATGGCCTACTCTGTTCAGCAAATAGCTGACAGTATTGGTCGGATGAACCCATCCAACAACCTCAGCTGTCACGTAGAACAGGTGCATTCTAAATGTGAGATGCTTAGCCTCGCTACAGAATATTAGGTCCAGATACTACGCCAAACCATCTATCCTATTTTGTGGGCCAAACTCCCCGATGCCATCCGCCAGGATGGGAGCGCCATGTTTGATGAGGTTGCAGCTGAGCTCCTTTCTGCTCACAGCCCAGATGTAGTAGGAGTGATGCTTGCATACCCTGTAAAACAGAATGCAAAGGAAAGTCCAGCGACTTATCACCAGAGATTTTGGATGGCCTACTGAGCAGGAAAGCACCTGGCACAAGAAGCTGCAGATGTAGATCTTATTGAGTATAAGATTCTGTTCCTGAGGAACATGATTCCTGCAGTACGAGAAAAGGTAGAGCCAACCACCTACCCCAATACGGACAGGTTTGCCGACATCCTTTGGAAAACCGAGAGTTTACCAACTCTACATCCGTGATCTGGGCTCCGGTTCCAAGAAAGTAGCCACCGTGGAGCCTATTTCAGAGGCCACGATGCACTACACTGTGGAAAAGCAGGCCCAACATCAACATGCCCCTCCAGCCAATAAGCAACACCCCCAACAGACCCAACACCAACAACAACCACAACAGCAGCAACAATGGGGTGGGAACTGGAATTGGCATAAGAATAAAAAGCATAAGAACAAGGGTAAACCACAACAACAAAGAACAGGCCCTTCAAATAGGGAGATAGCTGAGTAAAATAAGAAATTCCGAGAGCTCCTGGGACAAGTGCGCTCTGTGGCGGAAGCTGTTCCCACTCAGGCCCTTGCAGCTGTACAACCAGTGACCCAAACCCCAAAGGGTCATGGTGATACTGGAAGTGCAGGCCTTCAGGCCCATACAGGCCTGAACCCAGAAACTCCTCCCTATATAGCATCGGTGCAGCATGGTGAAGTGATTCAAAGAAGCCAGGCCCAACTTCTCCATGCTTCCAGTAGTACAGATTGACAATTACAGGCCCCAGTCCAGATTGTAAACAAGCTGGTCTTGGATACAAACGGAAGGCCCTGCACCGAGGCCAAGGTCAGGGGCCGCCTACTTGTAGTCTTGCTAGATACAGGTGCAACTGTGTCTGTATTACATGATGAACACCCAGACACATCTCCTTGGTCTACCAGATGGAGGACCAACATGTCTGGATTAGATGGTACTAGGCTACCTGCATACCGATCTCTACCCCTGCCGGTAGAGTTAGGCCATTTAAAGGCCTCACACACTTTTCAACTGATGGTAATGCATGATCATCCTAGTATCATAGGAATTGATTTTCTCGCACCACATGGCTGTGTGGTGTATCTAGCTAACATGCTACTGATACAGATTCAGGGTCAATACCACACCATTTTGATCCTTGATTCGCACATCGTGGTGTCAATTTCTGCTAACAACAAAGATTATGATGTCATAGATTTGTTCAAAGATCATGAGCTTTTCCAAAGCTTCTCCCCATTTTGCAGCGACATTTGGTAGTGTTTTCAATCAACAAACATGACTGCGGCAGAATGCATACTGTCATCGAAGTGCCAGGCCCAGCACATGAGAGGCAAAGGCAGTACCCTTTTCCAACTGAGGCCTTGCCTTCTCTAAAAGAAACAGTCAAGTCACTTCTTAAGCAAGGAGTAATCAGAACCTGCATTTCTACTGCTAGCTCCCCAGTGTGGCCCATGAAAAAACCCACAGGTGCCTGGAGGCTTACTATTAACTACAGGAAACTGAATCAGGTCACTCCCAGTTGTTCCCCAACCATGGCATCAGCACCCGATGTACTACGATGTTTGACCCCTGACCTGAAATGGTTCAGTGCCCTAGACATCTCCAATGGTTTTTGGTCATTACCATTGGCTCTCAAGAGTCAATATAAGTTCACCTTCACCTTTGAAGGAAGACAGTACATGTGGATGTGCTTACAACAGGGATTCTATAATAGCCGGTCCCTGTTCCATTTGCATATGATGGATGCCCTTGAGGGTTTCTCTACTCCCCAATGTCTCTTGCAGTATGTGGATGACCTGTTGCTGGCAACTGCCACACAGGAACAACACCTGGATCTCTTGGATGAACTACTAACTCTCATTCAGAGAGCAGGCCTGAAATTCAATCCAGCAAAAGCACAACTATGTCAGAAAGAAGTACTCTTTCTAGGTCTAAAAATAACTGACCAAGGTCGAAGCCCTACCTGGAAGAAGATACAGGGATTGCAAGACTTGCCTTTGCCCACCAGCATGGCAACTCTTCGACAGTTTCTAGGTATGGTGAATTATTTGAGAGATTTTATTTGTGATTTTGCTCAGAAAGCTGCTCCTCTGTATGAACTATTGAAAAAGGACATCCCATGGACTTGAGGCCCTATGCATACCCAGACTGTGACATCACTGAAGCAGGCCTTGGCCTCCACCCCAGCTCTGGTCAACCCCAATCCAGCACTACCATTCCATCTGGAATGTGCCACCTCTGACATTGCCATGTCACCAGTACTGGCTCAGAAGGTTCATGGCACCCTGAGACCTACTGCATATGCATCACAGCTCTTGATCCCAGTGGAACAGAAGTACAGCCTTTGTGAAAGGAACCTTCTGGCCACCTACTGGGCTGTCAAGCACTTTCTGTATATCATTGGGTACTCTCCACTGATCATCAACACCAACCACACACCAACTACCTTTCTGCTCTCAGATAGAGTGAAGGATGGGTCAGTCTCTAATACTAGGCTGACACACTGGTCACTTCTTCTCCAGGATAGAGACATACAGGTGCAACCAACAAAAATTCCATCTATGCTGGCTCATGGACTCCTTTTCCAAGGAGAACCCCATGACTGTACACTGCAATCACCTGATCTTCCAGATCCAGGTGCTTTCCTCCCTGCCATGCTACAAATACCTGACAACACCTCTTTGTGTCGCATCTTTACTGATGGTTCAGCATCCTACTATCAGGGAGAACAAATTGTAGGGATGGGTATTGTAGTGACATACCCTTATGGGAACACAGTTAAAATATCTAAGCATTGCAGCGTAGCATCATCACAGCATGCAGCGATGGCAGTGGTGGCCTGTGCCCTCAAGTTCATCCAGCATGGGACTGAGGATACCATAATTTTTACAGACTGTAATTGGGTTTGTTATTCTCTTACAGAATTCCTTCCTTTCTGGCAGAAGAACTCCTTTCTCTCTCTTCTGATGGCAGCCCAGTGAAGTACAAGGAATAGGTAATATACATACATTCACTGGCACAAAAATTTGCACACAAACTCTGTGTACACAAAGTTAAAGCCCATTCTGTCCATGACCCCTATTATGCCTTCAATGATACAGCAGACACCCTTGCCAATGAAGGGGCCCGAGGGGGGACACCTGCATGATGGATCATCCAGAGGCCAATGCGGCCATACACATTGCAGCACTCAGGAAGAAGCCTGAACCCTTTTCCCCCTTGGACCTCTCAGCAGCCCAACATGTTGATATCGAACTCAAAGAAGTGTTCAGATTCCTTGACAAGAGTACGGAAGAGAAACATCCCACACATAACCCCTACCGGAGGCATGAAGGTAAGTTACACTTGTCACCAGATGACAAGCTCATCTGGTATCAACCAGATGATTCCACCACCAAGTTGTGGGGTGTCCCCAGACACCTCAGGTCTGAATTCTTGCACCAAGTGCATGACACGCACACTGCTTGACACCAGGGAGTGGAAAACACCCTCCAAAGGCTTAAGACCACCGCCTGGTGGCCTGGTGTCACCAAAGATGTTAAACAGTACATAGACAATTATCTTGTTTGTGCACAAAACAACTCCATTCCTACCAAGCAAAATGCCAAACTTTTACCACAACGACACTCTGGCCCTTGGCATGCCATACAGATTGATTTTATTGGCCCCCTGACCAATACCAGCAGAAATAACAAGTATGCTGTTGTGGTAACTGACCTCTTCTCTAAGTGGATTGAAGCTTTCCTCACTAAGACATGCACTGTTAAAACCACCGCCAAAATCCTGGTGGAACAGATTTTCTCCAGGTGGGGCCTACCTCTTAAGGTAGACTCTGACAAAGGAACCAGTTTTACAGGTGAGTTAATGAAAGAATCTCTTGAACTCCTTGGAGTTCAACAAAAGTTCCACATACCCTATCACCCCCAATCTTCAGGTCAAATAGAGAGAGCCAACAGACGGATCAAGCAAATGCTTTCCAAATTCATTGAGGACAATCCCAAAACCTGGGATTCTCTACTACCATTACTCCTTATGGCAATTAGGCGCACACCCTCAGCCACCACCCAGCTCACACTCTTTGAAGTGATGACTGGAAGACAGATGAGATTACCCAAACACCTGTTGTTTGACCTGCACACCCCCACTGCAGACCATGTGTCTGTAGACCAATATGTGGAAAACCTCAGAAAAGACCTCATACACACACATTTGTATGCTGCCAACTGCATGAGCAAAGCTCAGCAACAATCCAAAATACAGTTTGGCAAGCACGCACAATGAGTGGATTGGCAGGTTGGAGATCAGGTAATGGTACTCCAATTTGTACATCCCACCCATTCCTTCTCCAATAAATAGGAAGACCCTTACCCCATCGTCAACAAGATCAGTCTGGCAGTCTATCAAGTTAGACTCCTGCATAACAATAAACTGACTGACAAATGGTTACTTGCAAACCAACTGAAACTGTATAAAGGAGCTTAATTACTTTTCCTCACCCCATTGGGTGGAATAATACTAACTTACTAATGTTTGATTTTGCTTTTCAGATACACTGACAAGATGGCTGTCTTGTTCCATTATCTCCTTATCTCAGGAGTTATCCCCTGCATACAAGGCATGTTACCAAACCTCCTACCACACCTTGATCATCCAGCATCTCCTTCAGAGGGAGTATCCTTCAATATAACTGATAGTCTGATTACTGTCCAGGAAGGTTCCGATGTTTACCTCACTGCCGCGGTTGTTGTTCCTGATAAATCTACCCTACAAATTGAGTGGCAAACCACAACACAAGGACAAATTCTCCCTGTGGCCAAACTCTCCAAAGGAACTTTCCAGGGTTGGCCCAATGCTAAATTATCCCCAAATGGTTATCTGTCCTTGTTACAAACTGCTCTTAGACATTCTAGTTTGTATAACATTACTGCCTTAATTAATCCTTCATACTGTAATTCTTTGTCTAAGGATTCTGCTAGAAAATTTTGTGCTCTACACCACATGACTTCTGCTGCCATGCATCTGTCTGTATTACCACCCACTAATAAACAGCTTTTGGAATGTCCAAAGCACACCCCTGGTCCCTGTAGTGGTCTAACAGCCACTGCCCTCCCCTGGTCATTGATCAATAACTTACAATTTATGCATATACCTGTTCAATCTTACTTACTGGAATATGAAAGAATTTGGTATGTGTCACAATACTAATACGTCAGCATTTTATAGTTCGTTATTGCTTGATAGTTTAGCTGCATTTCAGACTCGTACTCAAGACTCGATAGCCGGGATCCATTCTACTGAACATAGAGGCAACTTCAGGAGAAAACTCAATCCTGATGATCAAAGTCATAAACGTAATACATGTGAAGTTGACAGTTCTGATGTCACAGGTGCAAACAGGTACTGTCACAGGCCTCTTTGGTACGGCTATGTCTATTTGGAATAAAGCAGACACTGCTGTTATCAAATCTCATTCTGCCAAGTTTTCCACTGGTTTGGTTAACAATATACTACCCTGATTATTGCATGGTGTGGATGACCTTAGTCAGGAAGAAAGATACACTGTATACAACATGCACAACATCGCTAAGGCATTTACAGACTCTAAAGACAAGATTAACGCATTCATTGCACAGAACAACAGAGAAGCAGATAAACAATACATTGCTAGAGAAATCCTCTGCTCTGCCTATGGCTCATACATTATCACTACCATCAACAATCTCTTCCATGATTTAGAATCTGGAAGAATTCCTGATATCATACATGATAGACGCATTTTCAAATGATATCATCCATGATGTAAAACCCCTAGCTTTATTGCTATGTGTATGCAACAATCTCTAATGATTCCTCTTTCTACAGCTAGGAACCTGGGGTTTGTGACCAGACACCCTAACACTGGTCCTTGTTTTACTGCTAAGAGGTGTTCCCTAAGAGATATGATGTTTGTTTGTTTTGCTGTCTCTTTACCACGTTTTGATCCCACAACAGCCTTGTTCGACAAGCTTGCACTGGTACATTTCATTGGGCACCTGGACGAAGACATCTACAGAGAATGCCTGGATTTACCACCTCTACTGGTTTTCTATCCTTTCCTGGATGCCTGGGTGGCTCCGCACATGGACTGATGTGCAAAGAAGCAATACATTTACTTGTGCCGATGTGATGTATTTGATGTTATTCAACCTGTTTGTGGTTATTCTCCAGATAGCATTGATTGTACATTCACCATGGATGATGACATCACCAAGAATGGCACGGATTTCTCGGATTCTACTTTGGCTCCAGATAAGCTCTACCAATCATATAGTGAAGAGGTTCATTGCCTGTCAATCTGGATTTCAAAGATGACCTACACTTGCCCTGTCCAGTTGCAAAAGTAGAGACTCCCTACTGTTCGCTCTCAGTACAATTATGATGGGGAGTACTGTGTGGTAACTAACTTTAAAAGCTATACTTATGGATCTGTGACATGTGTTATTGATAACCCCAATTTTTGTTTTGTCCCCCACCAGAAGACTGTCATTGGACATACCGTTATAACCCCCATCCCCCTTATGGATGCAGACATCATTGATGGTAAACCTGATTATCTGCTCACACTTTCTGAATATTTACCATATTTTAATGTACACATGGACCCACTTACATTTACATTAAAATCACTTTTAGACAGGAAAGACACACACCTCATCCACATCAGCAATAATATGACCAAGGCAAATGAAGCTATCCTTTTGTTGATAAATGATGGTGACATGAATGGTGCATTGACTAACACCTGGTTAGAAATTAGTTTTAAAGGTTTTGTTATTATACAAGCATTTTTTATATTTGTTTTGATTATCATGCTATGCTGCTTATGGTGCACACTGCACCAACATCATGAGCAGCTCGGGTTCCTTTACAAAGCTCAGGCGTCGGGGTTGTAAATGACCACTGCTCCCTGACCATTCCCTAGATGCCTGTGTTGCTCTTGGAGGCAACAAGGGGGGGATGTTACACGAGGTCCCTGCACCCTAATTGGTACTCTCAGAGGCACACCATAGACAGCTAGTGCTTAGGCATATGTTATATACTAACATATAGGACTAAGGGCATCTACCGTACAAGAGTAGATGTCAGGATATGTACACATGTTGTTGTAATACACTTTGCTTGCTAATACAAATATTCTTCTATGTATTTTCTGTGTATTTCTTACTTGTAAGAAGCCAGGACACCTGTGTCCTTGGAATAATTATGATATGTAAGTCAGCATTGCCACCTTTTGGTGATTTGTACTACTACACTGAGTTATGTAAGACTGTGTATAAGAACTCTTTTGTTTCACAAACTGATGACTACTACAAAACTGTGTAATGTTATCTTGGACCTTGGAGCCTCCTCTAATTTAGCCAATAGGGCTCATCTCTGTAACTAGAAATGTTTCTATCTTACAGTAACCATAGTAATTATCATAGGTATACAATGTGATGCACAAGTCTTGTACCTCGGAGATCCCAAGAGACACAAAGAAACCTTGAGATATAGGGAATGCTTAGCACTGGCTCCCGGTTTGTATTGGTAAGAACTGCTTAGGGCAACTGTGATTTTATCCTTTTTGATGGTAATAAACAAGTTTACTACTCTTATGCAACGTGTCTGTAATTACTTACATTCCCAATATTGCCAAGAACCTGAAAGTGAAGTTTAGACCTCCTGATATCTGGAAGGTCATAAAAAGGTGGAGGTGGTACAGAAGAGGGCAATCAAAAAGGTGCAGGGCGTACGTCAAAAGCCCTTTGAGAAAAGACTCTAGAAATTAAATATGTACTCTCTAGAGGAAAGAAGGTAAAGGGAGGACATGACAGAAAAATTAAAATACCTCACAGGTATTAATAAGGTACATGAGGGTAGTGTTTTACAAAGATGCTTGAGGACATGGAGTCATGCTATGAAACTAGAGGGTCACACAAATTCCTTTCTCAAGTGTTGCACAATACTGCAACTTAGGAACATATCAGAAATACAAACAGACCATTTCTCAGTGCAGCTAAGCCTCTGCCAGGCATATTTTAAATCAGGGATGGAAATGAGAAAGGAAAAGTGTAGCCAACCGGGAACTTAACCCATACCCCTGGTAATACCATTCCAGTGCTCTAACCATTAAGTTATGGGCTCACACGGTTAGCAGGCCTTAGGCTTTCCTTAAATCCACACAAATTCCTGAGCTCATAGCTTAATGGTTAGAGCACTGGAACAGTATTACCAGAGGTTTGGGTTCAATTCCCGATGGGCCACACTTTTCCTTTCTTATTTCCAACCTTGATTTAAAATATACCTGGTAGGGGCTTAGCTGCACTGAAAAGTGGTCTGTTTGTATTTCTGATATGTTCCTAAGCTGCAGGATTGCACAACACTTGAGAAAGGAATTTGTGTGGATTTAAGGGAAGCCTAAGGCTTGCTGATCATATGAGCCCTTAGCTTAATAGAGCACTGGAATTTTATTACCAGGAGTCTGGGTTCAATTCCCAATGGACCACACTTTTTCCTGTCTCATTTCCATCTTTGATTTAAAATATGCCTGACAGGGGTTTAGATACACTGAGAAGTGGTCCATTAAATGACTGAGACATAGCAGTCCTATCAAAAGGGTTGCTTGTTATTGAAATAGTGCAAAAATATATATACATATATACATATATACATAAATATATATTATATGTATGTATATGTGTGTGTGTGTAGTATATATATATATATATATATATATATATATGAACTACGCATAATGGTATGTTTAAAGTTAAAATAAGAACGCTGTTGAGAGTTTACAATTCCATTCCTAAGGAACACTTCTATAGCTATGTTGCACACTGACTGTTAATGTGTAGTTGAGTTCCCTTCATGAGAGCCTGATTGAAGCTCATCTTATATTATATTTTAGAAGGATTACCATTTAATTGTTTAATTAGTGGACATATACGTCAGTAATTGACGTTGTGGTGCTAGGCACTTGGTAGAATCTAGGGAGATGATTAAAAAATTTTTGTCCACTGTTTTGCTGTAATAAGCTCTTTATTGAACAATGTAATATTGACTGCTATTAGAATGGCCTCCAAAAAGTGGTAATACAGGATGAAGAGTTTCAAATCCTACTGTAATGGCTGGCCTGGTGGCACTGAGGGCTGACGCATTCATTGTCTTACCTAGCACCACACCGGGTACCCAAGTTCAGGAACAAGCTTGGGTGTTGGGGGTCAGCAGGGGAGAGAGGATCAAGCATCCAAAGGACTGCTCTCCTCTCTCTGGGGAGGGATCCAGGGTTTGCCCAGTACAGAAGTGGCCCCAGTGGAAGCTGGAGGCACTACACAAGCTTAGGGCTGAAGTAGAGGGGCGGAGCTGTGGCAGACATTGGAGGACATCACTGCACATCCAAACTCCAGGGGAGGAAGGGGCAACAAAAAGAGGAACATAGAAACATAGAATTTGACAGCAGATAAGGACCGCTTGGCCCACATAGTCTGCCCATTTTCCTACCTAACAGATGAGCTGCGGATCCTAGTTAACCAACAGCTTACTTCCTCCTACCCCCCACTAGAACTGCCTTATGTCTGTCCCATGCATTCTTGAATTCCTGCACTGTTCTTGACTCTACGACCACCTCAGGGAGGCTGTTTCATGCATCCACAACTCTCTCCATGAAAAAATACTTCCTCACATTACCTCTGAGCCATCCCCCATCTATCTTCAAATTGTGCCCCCTTGTTCTTGCACATCTCTTTTTTCTGAAAGATGCTACCCTCTTGGACTTTGTTGATTCCTTGAGGTACTTGAAAGTTTCTATCATGTCCCCTCTCTCCCTTCTTTCCTCAAGGGTATACATATTAAGCTCCTTTAGTCTTTCTTCATATGTCTTCTGGTGCAGACCCTGCACCATTTTGGTTGCCCTCCTCTGGACACCTCCACTCTGCCTATGTCTTTGCAGAGATGGGGTCTCCAGAACTTCACACAGTACTCCAGATGGGGTCTCACCAACTGTCTGTACAGAGGGATAACAACTTCCTGTTTTCTACTATTGATGCCTCTCTCTATGCATCCCAGTATCCCCCCAGCCTTCATTACTGCCTTCTCACATTGCTTGCCCACCTTTAGATCATCTGATATAATTACCCCAGGTCCCTTTCCATTTTTACTGTCCCAGAGGACTGAGGAGGCAACAGGGCCTTAGGAGCCATCCCCGCACATCCCCAATACCAGACTGCTACATCAAGTGATCCCTAGGCACCACCCATGAGAGATGGACCCTATAATTTCAGAAAGATGCTGCAAGATAGATGTGGCAGGCCCTCCCGGGGGGGTGATCTGGGGGGGCTGGAAGTCTCCATGGGAGGGGAGCACTGGTGAGATCTCGGGAATAGCAGGAGGAGCTGAGAAGACTCCTGAGAGATGCCTCAGACCAAATGGAGAATAAAAGAGTTTCAGAAAAAATCCTACTGTAATATTACTGCTCTAAAACATCTCTGTTCACTGAACCATCCATGATAAATGCATGTATTATGTTTTTATTAATACCGGAATAAAAAAAAATTAAAAAAGGGTTGTCTTTTGTTCCTATGAACATTGTTAAATTTGACACCATTATTGACATCCACAAATGTGCAGACTTTTAAGTTTGAACTCATTCTTCAAATAAGCAAGAAATGAATTGACCTACCCAGCCTACACCATCCTTTCAAGCTTCAACAGATAGCGAAATGGACTTGGTGATTTCATAGATTAATACTATACCGTTTCAGACTAAGCTGAAACAGCCAGCTACCTTCTGTGTACTGCAATCAAAACCAATAGAAGTGCTTAGAAAAAAAATGTGAAATTGACATTCAGAATATTATGTCTGATCATTCATATATCATGTCATGACATAATAATCAAATCAGCTGACAAAGGTGGGGGTGTGGTGGTGATGAATACAACAGATATGACCATGAAGTGCGGCATCAATTCAGCAATGCAGACTTTTACAGGAAGCTGAATTAAGATCCAATAAAAGATTTTAAGAAATCAATTGATGCGGAGATTGAGATGGGATCTCAGAATGGCTATATAGACTTTATAGACTGGCTTTATAGACTTTGAGACTAAGCAATTTTTTGTATATAAAAGCTTTATTGAATTTATAATCACAGTAAATACACTTTGCAACAGTAGCATTCATGGCCAGGGCTGTCCCCTTGAAAATACAACTCTAAATAACTGAGCAATTCATTCCCCATCCCAAAAAATATATATTAAGACATGTTAATATTACATGTGTTCCAAATATCCCACATTAGTCTCATGCATCACAAATAACTAATTTCTAACCAAGCCATCCTTAATTAACAGTCAGGCAACCCTACTTAGAATGCTGACAAAGGAGCTGCAGTATCACTACGGGTGTTGGTGTCTGTGGAGGAGACACCGATAGTAGGACTGCATTGCTGGTTTTATTTTTATAACAGGTACAGTATGCAATCAATGTCATGAGCTTGCAATCTTACTGGACCAACTTATTGTGACTTCAAACCCGTGTGGTCTGCTGCCTCTTGCTTTTTGTCCATTGCAGGGAATCCGGTTGTTTGGGCTGATGGCAGGCTGAAAGCAACAGAACAGGATGCCATTCAAAGTGGTAGAAAGAGGAAAGTGTACAACTGCACCCTTTACAAACAGATTTCGGTCAGCGTTTTGGCAGCACTGGAAGAAGTCGGCAAGTGGAGAAGTGAAGTACTTAAACAGCACAAAGTAAAAGAAATGTCTAAGAAAGATTATCTGTACACTTTATTCATTATTGTTTATATTTATGCATATCTTCCAGTCAATTCTGCTTACTGTGCTAATGTGTTTATTGTGTTTATCTGGAAGTGCAACAGAGATTTTGGGTCCGGGTGGCTAGAACATATTGAAAACATTATTTATTTAAACTTAATATTTTCTTTATTTCAAAAGTCTCAGGAAAAGGAGGTCATCTGGCTGGCTCAGCCAATAGGGAAGTACCTCGGTGGTTTGTATCTTAAAGGGGCTACTTAAATACATACGTGGCATTCTTAGCTCAGACCCATTCTCAGTTGGAAGTGAACAGGTAGCAGTTTGCGGTATTTGGTAGCGGTGAGCAGTACTGCATATGACGCATGGTTTTCCCGACTGCCAGCATCCATTGTTGTTTTTTAGTGGGTTAAAATCCTATTTGACTTCTGTGGAAGGGATACGAGAAGAGTACGGTGAACAACTGTCTTTATTACTGCTACCCTTATCTCTGGGCAAGAGGTGTTGTCCGAAGTCAAACACAAAATACTTACAACAACAGAAGTGATTAGAAAGTAAGTAAATCAGACTATAAGAAGTTTAAAACTACTTATTTTAGCACAGATAGCAGCAAGAATTAATGTCTGTGTTTTATGAAGGGATTTTTATTTTTACTTTTATTTAAAAGTTAGAATTACACAGGATGATTTAGGATTATATGATATGATTGTATAAGTGTATGCTATCACAATTATCCAATTAATAAGCTTTGAGTGGTAGCCACTGGCATAAATTTATTGCTTGTCTTTTCAGTGGCTTGGTTAATCTGTTACCACTACATATACAAGACCTCTGGATAGCACACATTATTAGAAACAGCTGGACTAAGGTTCTGGGCTGGACTCAAGGACCCAAGGGGAGTGTGGTTGAGATCGCCATTCTTCCCTACATGAACTATTGTAACATATGAGAGAGAAACTCTATTTTAACCAGAGGAAGTAAGAGCTGGTATATCCTAAGTGGAGGGATTTAAACTTAAAGAACTTTAGTAATTTAGTGTAGTCTTAATGAACTTGGTCTGGATTGGATAAAGGACTTTTTTATATGAAAGTGGTTATTTTACTTCTCTGCAACTGCACTTTTCCTAATTTATAAGGGTATATTTTTTTACAGTAGAATGCTGTGGAGTTTTTAGATCAAAATTGTATTTTTTTATGTGTGTAACAATTCTATGCTAATAGGCTCTGTTTATTAAGGCAAAATAGAAGTCATTTTTACTGGTCTATCTATTGGAAACCTACCCCTATATAGCTGTGCTCAAATTAACCTATTACTGTAAAATAATAAATACTAGGTTACAATGGCAGAATCAAAATGACTGTTCACCCTTGTTAGGATAGTCTATTATTGACTGTGGAAAACTGAAGTTAAAAAAATACTAAGCAAACAAAGATAACAGATCATCTGATACAGCAGAATAATACAGAACTAGAGAAGACTTCCACTCCTAAACAGTCAGCCAATATGGAAGGTGGTATACAGATACCCCAGAATCTTTTAGTCAACAGCTTGGAACAATCCCCATGATTGGTTTTTGAGGAGGACAGTGAAAGCATTCTCATTAAGGATAGCTCTCTTGGCTCAGATATGGAGAGTTTGGAAGTACAGTGTAATCCAGACATGTCTCTGGACAGTCTCAGTGGAGTTATTTTTAGTGATTGTAGGGAAGAAAAAGACCTATTACTGGTTTCTGAGGCAGAATTAAGGGATATAACAGTAGAACTACAAAAGACCATAATAGGCATAAAAACAGCACTTAAATCAAGTGAAATTATAAGAGTGGATGTAAAGAAGGGAAAAACTACAAATAATAGCAAGGGCGTAAATTTAGAGAATTTAAAACCCTATTATGTCCCTGAGTGTCTGAGCGATGATGTGGTTGCACTTTGAGGACATCAATATAGGGCTAATTTGCTTTTTATGGAGCAATTAGTCACCCTCAAGAATGAAATTGAGAACACAAGATACGATGTAGCTGTGGTGGATGCAAAATTGGTTACTGTGTTATGTAAACTAGATGAAATTTTCCCACCTAAACAATTGGACTCAGTAGTTATAATACAGTCACAGAATGTAACTAGTAATTTGAGACCTGATTTTTCTGTAGTAGTAATTCCGCCAATACGGGATAGAAATAAAATTACTAATAGTAAGAAAGGGAATAACAAGGGCAGAAAGAAGAAAGTGAAATGAAAAATAAAAACAAAAAGGCAGATGTGACATTTAAAGCTACTAGGAATACAAATAAAAACAGAAAAAAAAACTTAAGAACAGAAATAAAGAAAAAATAGGATGTGACATAAGGGAAGCAAGAGAACCAACAGACTTAGCCTCTGAAGCACCTAATAAGAAAAATACAACAGAGGTGGAAGGTAAAACAGCTGAAGGGGAGGTAGCGGTGGAACAGACATTCTGGAATAGTGCGTTGGGGAAAAACTCCAAATCCTAGACCAGGAATTGCTGTCATTTAATGAACATTGTTGTAAGGAAGGAGTTGACATTGGGAAAACTAGTAAGGGCATCTCCCAAAGGTATGAAACAGACAGACTTTCAGGGAAGTAATGAATGATTTGTGCAAAAGGATAGGAAAAATTGTAAACACTGAAGCAAATAGTGGTACCCGGCAGGATAATGAGTCATTGGATCAGGAAAAGAATTATCCATTTCTGCATTTTACTGCTAAAGTGGAATGGCCATCCTTTTCAAGTGAAATACTGAAACTATATATAAAATCCAAGAAATTTTTGCTCCAGCTGAGCTTGAGATATCAGAAAATGATATACTGGAAATCAGGAAAAGTCAAGATGGATGTATTAATACTATCAACTTTTTTGCTTCTGCTAAAGTAGCTAACTATATTTGGAGAAATGAGAATCTCTTGAAATTTAAAGGGCTTAAAGTGACCTTCCTAATAGGGAAAGATTTAATGCTCTGCAAGGAAATTCTGGGACTACTGATGCTCCAGTTGTATTATCATTGTATGGAATGTCAAGACTTAATAGAGAAATTAACTATAAACTAAAAGGTTCTATTTGTAACTTGTTGGCAAACTATCGTTGCTATGCACAATGGGTACAGAGGTATGTGGCAAATGCGTGTACCCCACACGCACCCCTGCACACCCACAGACAGATGCACACTGGCAGTATGCATGACTGCCAGCCACCTGTCCACAGCCCCACTCCCCCGGTGCACAGGTCTCCGTAGGTGGCCGGGGGAGGAGTCACTGTCCCAGGTGGGCATCCAATAGGATGCCCCTTGGGGCACACAGTGGATCCCTTCTGCTGGGTGGTGCAGGTCCAGGGCTGTGCATGCTTCCTGCTTGCACCCAGACCCACATGGCACCCGCTGGCCCCATTGCTGCTGGCAGCAAAGTCTGGGGTGCTCACCTGTCCAGCCACCCCAGACCAGCCCTTCAGCCCAGTGGTCAGGGTGGCATGGTGCACCCCATCCCAGGCCCCCAGCGGCTCACTGGCTGTGCCCATGGGGGCATGCAGTGGCTTATGGTAGGGTCAGCCCTGGCATACCCTGAGATGCCCAGTGCACCCATGTGGCCAGCACTAGTGGGTTAGTGAATCCCGCATAGTGTTGGCATGCCCCCATAAATCCCCCTGCACAGAGCTGTACAAGGATGTGGGGGATCGGGTGCAGTAGGTCTGTGCACCCTCTTCCAGAATGCCGTGATGGGGGTGCAGTGGATGCAGAGTGCCTATGTGCCCCTGATACGCACGCACAGCCACTCCACACCCTTTGTGCACAGCACTCTATATGAGTGTAAGACTGGGAAAACAGGGTGCTCAGTACATGAGTAGAAGCTATAACTCTTTTCAAATAGATATTATTGTAAAGAACAAAGAAATAGACCAATAACTTTTGCAAAAAGCGAGGCATTAGATGCCTTGGGGTTGCTTCTAATAGATCTAAACGAAACCTTAGGAAAAGAAAAAGAAGAAAAGTCTAACATAAAGAATGAAAATAAAATCAAGGATCTGGGAAACAATTTGAACAACAAAAGTAGGTTAGAATGCTTGCAGGAATGATTCAATCAAACTATAGATGATGCAAATTCCATAACCTCTAATGACAAAGAGAGTAACAACCAAATTAAGATAATATAATGGAACCTGGCAGGGTTTGTAAATAAAATTGGAGAAAAACATTTTGGGGAATTTATCAACCAAGGAGACATAATTTGTAGCCAGGAGACTTCGCACCAAAATGAGGAACAAATATCCTGAAATGGATATGAGGTATCACACATGGTTGTGACTAAAGAGAGTAAGTTTGGTAGACCTTCAAGACGTCTGGCAACTTATATTAAAGTGGGTGCATTTGATGTGCATAAAAACTTATATTTAGACAATAACTTCATCATTTCCCTGATTCAAATCCAGGATAGGTCATTTATATTGATGATTGTGTATATCCCACCTAGTGGATAGAAATACTGTTATAAAAATGTACATAGAAACATAGAATTTGATGGCAGATAAAGACCGCTTGGCCCACCCAGTCTTCCCATTTTCCTACCTAATGGATAAGCTGCAGATCCTAGTTAATCTGTAGCCTACTTCTTTCTACCCCCACCCCCTAGAATTGCCAAGTTATGACTGTCCCATGCATGCTTGAATTAACCACTGTTTTTGATTCCACAACCTCCGAAGGCCGCTTCATGCATCCACAACCCTCTGTGAAAAAACTTCCTTACATTACCTCTGAGCCGCCCTCTATCTTCAAATTGTGCCCTTGTTCTTGCACACCCTCTTTTTTGAAAGATGCTACCCTCTTGGACTTTGTTGATTCCTTTGAGGTACTTCAAAGTTTCTATCATGTCCCCTCTCCCTCCTTTCCTCGAGGCTATACATATTAAGCTCCTTTAGTCTCTCTTCATATGTCTTCAGTGCAGACCCTGCACCATTTTAGTTGCCCTCCTCTGGACAGCTTCCATCCTGTCTATGTCCTTGTGGAGATTGGATCTCCAGAACTGCACACAGTACTCCAGATGGGGTCTCAAACGCTGTCTGTACAGAGGGATAACAACTTCCTGTTTTCTATTGGTGATGCCTCTCCCTATGCATCGCAGTATCCCCCCAGCCCTCCTTACTGCCCTCTCACATTGCTTGCCCACCTTTAAGTCATCTGATATGACTACCCCAGGTCCCTTTCCATTTTTGTTGTTAGTATCTCACCCCCGATTGTGTACTCTTCCCTGGTTTTTGTTTCCAGGTGCATTACCTTGCACTTCTTAGCATTGAATCTAAGCTGCCATACATTTGACCATTCCACTAACCTTGCCAAGTCCCTTCTCATCCTTTCCACCCCACCATGTGCATCAACTCTGTTGCAGATCTTTGTGTCATCTGCAAAGAGACATACTTTCCTTCCAGTCACTCTACAATGTCGCTATAAAGACATTGAAGAGGACCAGTCCAAATACTGAACCCTGCGGTACCCCACTAGTAACCCCCCTTTCTTCAGATTGGACTTCATTTACTATTACCCTCTGTGTCCTATTCTCCAGCCAATTCTTTACCCAGGCTATCATCTTGGGACCTACTCCCAGGCTGGCTAACTTGTATATTAATCTTTTCTTTTGTGTGGGATTGTGTCAAAAGCCTTGCTAAAGTCTAGGTAGGCCATGCCCACAGCCCCTCCCTGATCTACTACTTTGGTCACCCAGTCAAAGAAATCTATTAGATTCGTCTGGCATGACCTTCCCGCTGTGAATCCATGCTGCCTTGGGTCCTGTGCCCCTCTGGCCTCTAGGTACTCGACAATTCTTTGCTTCAGAAGTGATTCCATAATTTTTCCTATCACTGAGGTTAAACTAACAGGTCTGTAGTTTCCTGCTTCTGCCCTGCTCACTTTTGTGAAGGATAACATCTGCCCTCCTCCAGTCCTCAGGTACCACCCATCCTCCCTGATTTGTTAAAGAGGGTAGTCAGTGGTGTCACTAGTTCTACCCTTAGTTCTTTTAGAATTCTGGGATGAATCCCATCAGGTCCCATTGCTTTGTCCACCTTCAGTTTTAAGAGTTCTTTCAGAACCCTTTCTTTTGTAAATGGGCTGGTATCAACTTCTGTATCCAGAGTGTTTCTTTTGTTTGTTTTAGGTACCTCCCCCTCTTCATTTGTAAATACCGAGCAAAAATATTTGTTTAGTATCTCTGCCTTTTCACAGTCACCCTCTGTCCACCCCCTCCCTTTATTAAGCATCACTATCCCTCCCTTGGTCTTCCTTCACTCCCTGATGTACCTAAAAAAGGTTTTATCCCCCTTCTTAACTGAGTTGGCTATATTTTCCTCAGTTTGGGCCTTAGCTGTTCTGACTGCCTTCCCAGCTTCCTTTTGCTTAAACTGATACAATTCTCTGTCCTGCTCCTTCTGTGATTACTTGTACTTTCTGAATACTTTCTTTTTCTCTTGAACCTTCAATGCCACCTCCTTTGAGAACCATAGTGGTTTCTTACATTGTTTTGTTTGTTTATTTGCTTCACACCAAAGCTTATTACCTCTGTGATGGCAGTTTTTATTATTCCCCATTGTTCTTCCACCCCTCCTTCCTGCTCATTTGCTAGTGCATTCCTTAGGCACTCACCCATTTTGGCAAAGTCAGCCCTCCTGAAGTCCAGTACTTTTGCCTTTGTATGGCTTAACATTATTGCTGTGTTTATTGTGAACTATACTGTTCGATGGTTGCTAGTTCCCAGATGGCTACCCACTTCTACATCTGTGATTCTCTCTCCATCTCCATTTGAGAGAATTAGGTTTAAGATTGCTCCCTCTCGAGTGGGTTCCAATACTAGTTGTCTAAGGCATGCCCCCTGTAGGGCATCTAGAATAACCCCACTCTTAGAAGTGGCTGCTGCAACTGCACTCCAGTTAACGTCTGGCATATTCAGATCACCCATCAGCAATATCTCCCCTTTTTCTGCCATTCTATGTATACTTTCTATTATTTCCTTGTCCATTTCCTCCCCCTGAGAGGGGGGTCGATATACAACCCCTGTGCGGATTGCGGTACCATTGCCTGTCTCCAAATTGACCCACAGTGCTTCTTCTCCTCCCTGTTTGCCATTTTGTTCTGTTGCTTTGATTCCTTCCCTTATGTAGACAGCTACTCTTCCTCCTCTCTTACCCTCCCTGTCCCTCCTGTAAATAGTGTATCCTGGTATGTTTACATCCCAGTCATGGGTCTGTGTGTACCATGTTTCTGTGACTGCCACGATATCCAGAAGTTCCTCCTCCATCAAGGCCACTAATTCAGGAAGCTTGTTACTCAGACTACGGGTATTGGTACTCATTGATCTCCATTTTTTGATGGCTTTACCTTCTGTAGCAGCATCCCCCACTAACCTTTCTACCTTGGTCTTTTTCTCCTTTAGTCCCCTGTTTTGTAGGGGGAAGCTGGAATTTTCCTGCTGCTTATCAGTGCCCCCCCCCTTGACTAGTTTAAAAGCTTGCCAATGAAGCATTTAAACCGATTGCTCAAAAGACTTGTTCCCTTCCTGGACAGATGCAGACCATCCTGCCAGTTTAGGCTGGTGTCCTCCCAGGTGGAACCCCAGTTCCCAATGAAGCCAAACACTGTGCTCCACACCATTTTTTCAACCATTTGTTAAACTGCATGGTGCAAAGTACCCTCGCCTCACCCATGCCACTGACAGGAAGCACCTCTGAGAAGGATACTGTGTGTGCTACCTGTCTTAGACCCCTCCCCAACTCTACAAAGTCCTTCTGCACTGCTCTAATCTCATAATGAGCCAAGTCATTTGTCCCTAGGTGGACAATGATGTCCAGCTCAGACTCCCGTGCAACTGTTCTCATAATCCTAAGGATGCGCTTCCTGTCCCTCCAAGCCATGCCACCAGGCAGGCACCTTACTTCAGTTTTCCCTGCTCCCCCAGTTCTATCCCCTAATAATTGAGTCTCCCACCAGGAGCTGCTTCCTTTCCCTGTGGTGTTCTCTGCCTCCTTCCTGAGGGCCTCCCTTGTGACAGTTGTCTGAAACCTCCTTAGCCTCCTCTGCAGGTGCATCCATAGGGGAACTATGCTCCCCCAGAATGGTGTATGGATTGGGGAGTGGAACAACTGACTGGGTGTGCCTCTGTTCCACCGTCCTTATCCTACCTGAGCCCACTGTGTTCCAACTGCTGTGCTTTCTTCACAACCTCTGAGGTAGTGGTGGTGGCTCTGGTGCTCCCTGGATGGGGGAGGTTCCCTTACTACTGTCCAGTGCAGCCTGAAGATGGGCAACTTCCTCCCTCAGGGTAGACAGTTGTTTGCAAACGGGGCAGTGTCTCAGCCTGCAGAAAGACTCCCAGAAGACTGCTGCCCCATAGCCATTACATTGCACTACTCCCCACATGTCTGTCTACCTTTTTGTGGTTGTGATTGGTTTGTTATATAGAAATATATATATTATATAATGTGTATGCTTATATTGTCAGTGCAGTGTGTAGAGAGGATATGACAGTGATATGCACCTTGCCCTCTTGAGGAAATGATGTCAGAACCCCAGGTATAAAGGAACTATTTCCAGGGTGAGGGGTGGAAGGTTTGGGCCAAATTGTGCCCTCACGAAACAATCAGCTAAACGCTCTGACCTACCACTGCGATGAGTGCCTTCCTGTCAGCAAGATGCCCTACACGACAATTTGACAGAGAAAATACCCTGCTAATCAAACAGAGAAAAATCCAAACATCCAAGTCAGACACAGGTAAACCTCCCCAGCCCCAAAACAGCCTAATGACTTTTGCTCTGAAAGCAGTCAGCCCCAAAACACGTCAGCTGTACACAAGGACAGACACAGTAAACAGTATTCAGTCCCTGTGGGTTTAAACTCTTCCTGCACTGAAAATCTTAACAATTGTAACAAAAGTAAAGCAAGGTCCACCTCCCTCAGTTAGAAGTATCCTCCACCTGAAGAATATTAACATTCCTAAGGAATCTGCTTCAAACCAAAGACAATTGTAAATTGTAAGGTTCACCTCCCTCTGTTGTGAGCACAACTCACTTTCTTGCAAATCCTAAGTCCAGTGTTGCAGCTTCCAGCCAGAGGTAGCTTCACCTGAAGAATATTAGGTTATCTCAGCTCTCATTTATGGGGTAGACTTGAAAATATAGTAAATGAAGTACTTACAAGGTTCCCCAAAATAGATCTACTAGAGGTAGATGATCTGAATGCTAGAACTGGAAAATTAGATGGACTGATGGATAACTCCTTTTTGGCCATTTAAACTTAGAATGTGACTATGGAAGAAATACACAAGATCTAAGAAGAAACCAGGCCGGATTGCAACTGTTGCAAATACTGACCCTAGCTAATTTATATCCCCTAAATGGGCAGTTGAAAGGACATCAGCAGGGAAGATATACACTTATCAAGTCCTATGGAGCCACCATCCCTGATCTGGTCCTGTGGAATGGTGATCCCACTTGGTGGGACTCTCTACTTATACCTACTAGGCCATAAAGTGACCACTTACCAATAATATTAATGGGGTTATCCCTTAAAGAAAATAATATAGGACAAGAAATACTAGCAGAAGAACACATTTTGGAGATTAGAAATAATAAGAAATTAAAATGGGATGGTCAAGTGGAGGCTCAAGTAAGTTAAATATTACTCTCAGAGTCAGTACAAGAGTTTATCAATGGGCTCTATACTAAGACCAAGAAACACATTTGTGATTATTTAGAGGTGCTATATGAACAGATACGACAATGCTTACATACAGAATCTACAAGTATGATAAGATGTAAGAGAGAACACATGTGGTTTGATAAAGAGTGCCAGCAACAACAAAAATAGACTAACAGCAAGGATTAGAGAAATGAGAAGAACTAGAAAAAAAAAGAAAACTGTGTTTTATTAAAACAAGAAAGGATAAACTATAAAAGTTTATGGACAACCAAGAAATTGCAGTATACACAGAGTAACTAGGAGAAAATGCTACATACATTAAAGAAAGGATATCCTAAGGAATTTTGGGCCCTTGTGGCAAACGGTACAAATAATTATAAAAAAGTAATAGATACTTATATACAGGAAGCAACTTGGGTAGAACATTTTACAACATTATATTCAGGAAACAGCAATTTAAATCTGGTTCAAGATATGGTTGGTAAGGAAAGGCTGGTTTGAATTTCAAGACTGGATGTTTATTTTGCTATCCAAGACCTGAAATGCAATAAGGCCCTGGGACCAGACCAAATAACTACAGAAGTTTTCTTGTCAAATTTATCAATGTGATCCAATTTGTTTTTTGTATTATTCAATAACTGTATAGGAGATCTTACATTCCCTGAAACTTGGAAAGGTACAATTATAGTGTCCATACATAAACAAGTTCTGGCCAGAGCCGAAATGGCTGTGGAGAGCTTTTTGGATGCTTTTACCCATTATTTCTAATGGATCTGTACAATGCAGATCTGCTGAGAGGAAGTTTCAATGTGGTCTTCCTTTCATACATTTTTACAATGTGTTTTCCTAGAATATGCTTGCTGATTCCAGCATGCATGCATTCTGAAGGGGAAACATGTATTGTGGCCTGCCTCCAGCTTTCCTAATTTCACTGGTCTTGTCTGCTGCCAGATCCCACCCCCTTGCAAGGTTCTCTGAACCCTAGAGGGGTACTTTGGTCTCAGCAGTCTTTTCTCCCCCTTCTTAATTTTACTGTTCGTGTCTACTGTTGAATCGCACCCCCTTGTAGGGTTCTCTACACTGGAGGGGTACTTCATCTTGGCAGTCTTCCCTTCCCCCGCTCCCTTCCCCCTCCTCCTCTTCCTCTTCTTAAGCTACCCCACCTTCCTTTCTAACTCCCCTTAGCCACCCCCTCACGTCTCTATCTTGGGCAATTGCCACCTCCTGCCCTTCTTTGCTCCTAGCACTTGTTTGCCTATAGTTGTGTGCAGCACTGAAAACATCTTGGCACTTTTGATTGTACTGATGTATTACTATCTGACAGGTTTACTGTTTTATGTGTCTGTGTCCACCTACTAATGTATTCAATTGTCTCATGCTGTAACTGTCTAATCTGCTCACTATTGTGTATTATGTATTATTTCAATTAAATGATCCACACTGTATCTGTTCTCTGTACCTCTAATCTCTTCATTGCCAGTCCTCATTGCACCCCTCCCTCCCAGGTCACACTGTGAGATGAGCAACTTGTTGTCAGTGTGCCTTCCTGGTGAAACATCTCAATAAATAAATAAATATGCTTAGCCTGGATAGTTCACAGAAGGCATGGTATCTTATTTTTAGTGAGGCTCTACATCTACACAATATTATGCTGCATTGCATAACATCAGAACACACTGAAAACAATATTTTACATCTGGACTACCCCGAATAAATACATTATAAAAATTGTAAAATCATGATCCCACTGAAAACAAGATATTGCACCTGATCTGGGACATTCTGAGTTAATACAGTGCAAAAATGTGTAAAATGAAGATCACAATGATAATGAGGTGAGGCATCTCCCTAACACCATCCAGGATACAAAATATAGGATAAGAAATATTTAAAGAGCTAGTGGAGCCAAAACAGGCAGACAGGAAAATAATAAAAATTTTAAGTAGTAGTCAGTTGTAATTTTTTATTTCTGAAGTAATTTTCTTTTGCTCATCAGAAAGTATTCTATGTGATAATATTGTGCTGGATGTGTGGAACAGCTCTTAACCTGTCAGCTGACATAGCTTTCTTTACTGCCCCACACTACATCATCAGCATTGTGATCTCACTGACTGTGACATCACAGGTTAATGATCTGGCAGTCACTCACTTGCTGTTCCTAAGTAGTAGTGATGTCACACTCATTGAGGTCACAATGCTGATGAGATAGTGTTGGGCAGTAGAGTAAGATATGTCAGCTGCCAGGCTAAGTACTGTTCCACACATCACACCTACTAACATCAGGTAAACAATCTTCTAATTAAACAAAGGGAAAAGAAAAAGTACGTCGGATATAAAAGGTATTGGTTGACTGCTTTTAAAATTGAATATTAGTTTTAGGCTGTACACTAGCTCTTCAAAGGAAATCTACTTTAGACAACTTCACTGTGCTCACTGATATAAATAAACAGTTTATTTATTGTTTTATAATCTATTAGATTGCAGTATTATTTTGAATGTTGTGGCCATGAGGATGGTGTGTACAGTATGTGTGTGTGTGTGTATGTGTGTGTGTCTGTGTGTGTCTGTGTGTGTGTTTGCTGTAGCTCAATAAATGTTTTCCCCAAAAAGCAAGTGTCTGCTGATTGCTATATAATTAACCTGGATAGTTCACAGAAGACCCGGCATATGTCCGAGACAGTGCTTATCAGATAGTGTCTTAAGAGGTTAAAAAACAGTGTAAATCATTTGCTCCTGGGAAAGGGTGACATTTATGAGGTATGAATCTTTCTTGACAAGACAATAGTTGCCCAACTGACGCTAATATCAAGAAAATGTTTAAATGCTAAGTATTTAAATGTGCAAGTTGTTGCATTTTGAAGGGGGCAAACAAATCTCCAGTTTAAAAGGATGATTCAGAGGAAATGTGAGGAAGAATTTCTTCACAGAATGGGTGGGGGACAAGTGGAACATCCTGCCTGAGGAAGTGGTGGGGGCTGAAACAATCACAGGATTTAAGAATGCATGGTATAGACATAAAGGAATTCTGAAGGTCAGGGGTAAGGGGCAACAGAGTTCTAGGAAAACATAAACTGAAGTTACAAACTCAAATGGGCAGACTAGGTGGGCCATATGCCCTTATCTGCTGACACTGTCTATGTATCTCTGTAATATTTAACAAGCTGTTTCAGTTTCCTAACAGCCATCTAATAAGTAGCTTTAGTGCTATCTCCAACATTCTAAACTGTTAAATGATCTTGAGGACTCAAGTGAGGCAGTAGTTTCATCGAATGTTACCCCTGTTGATTTGATAAATTTGCTCCCCTCAAGTAATTCTAGTGAGTCTCTTATTAGTTGTCCCGGTTCTCTTGGCTCTTGCCCTCCACCCTCTAACATTCCACTCATCCCATTTGGGGTTGTGCCCATGGATTTGAATCAGGATATTGAGCCATGTCCAGCTCCCAGAGAGACTCCTTCTACTTTTTATTCTACTCAAAGGCAGATGTTTGTTATAGGAGATTCTATGGTTAAACACCTCGACAGGTACATATGTGATTCAGATAAAGCTAATCGGATATGTTCCAGCTTTCATGGTGCCAGAATTCATGATATTTCAAAAATGGTGCACAATATATTAGCAGGTGGTGGTTGTAACCCATTGATAACTTTACATGTTGGCACAAACAACTTCTTATCTTCAACCCTTTTGGATATTAAAAAGCACCTTGTAGCTCTGTCAAATTTATTGGTGGACATCGGATGTGAGATAGCCTTCTCCGAAGTCTTACCAGTACCCAGAGCCTCTATCGAATTTAACAATACAATACACACTTTTAATAATTGGCTCCGTATGAGATGTCTAAGGCAGAGTCAAGTATGTCTCACTCATTTGGAAGAATTTGTTTATAGACCTGATTTATTTTGCAGGGACAGTCTTCATTGAAGCAGCAATGGTAATTTTTTACTGGGTGAACATATCCTAAAATATATTAACCAGCATTTAAACTGCTTGATTTAGGGGAGAGTATAGTTCCTCCCCCTAAGACATTCCTGGGAAAAGATAATAAGCACGCTAAGGCATTTGATATGAAATGTCTATATTTCAATGCTAGAAGCCTTACTACTAAATTTGATGAGCTCAGTTCTATTATTAGGTCAAAACATTTTGATGCTGTGTTAATTACAGAAACCTGACGGGATGATAAATCCAGTTGGGATTTCTCTTTACCTGGGTTTATCTTATTCAATTTTAATAGACCTAATAGAAAGAGGGGTGGGATAGCAATTTTTGCAAAAAATGCTTTACAGGTAGTGGACATCTCTACTAAGGTTAAAAGCCCTTCTTGTGCCATGGAATCCGTTTGGATTAAACTAATGTTGAATAAAAATCAGTATATCATTTTGGGAGTTTGTTATTGTCCTCCTAGTGCAACTATCGAACTAATTAATGAAATACATACAGCTTGTACATTAGGTGATATCATTCTCACAGGTGACTTTAATCAGGGTGATGTTGATCAGTTAGAGTTAAAAGCCACTACTAGCTCAGGAAATAAATTGATTAATCTGTGCCAACAATGTAATCTTACACAGGGGGTGAATTTACATATGAGGGATAATAAGATTCTTGATCTAGTGTTTTATAGCAAGAATCAGATGATTAATAACTTTGCTGTATCTGCTCTTATTAGAAACAGTGATCACTGTTCCATTGGCTTTAGCTTAAAACACTATAAACCCCTAATGTTCTACAACTCTATAGTGTATATGTATGATAAAGCTGATATTTCTAAAATTAAAATATGGCAAGATGGGGTGGATTAGGAGTTTTCATTTAACTCTGTGGGTATTGATGAGTAAAAGACAAAGAACCTCTGTGCGCAAGCACTGAGGCAATGGTTACCCCAAAGGGCATTTGGCCGGGAATCTAAGTTTCAAAGAAATACAAAATCACACATGCCCCCACAATGCAAAACATCATGGGCTGCATATGCAAATCACCACAGAATATTATGCTGGTTCAACTTTAAGCAGAAATGTATGGTGCCGAAAAGCCTCTCATAGTTTGCAAGGGTGCCAACAGAAGACATAGACATGTGTTTCATCCTACCAGGACTCATCAGTATGCCTAGTCTGTTTGACACCCCAGTGGAATGAACCAGCTACCCAAAGATGGTTTATCTGGGTTATGTTGTGGTGAACCCAATTAAAACAAAAATATTAAAGACAAAGAACCTCTGTGCACAAGACTGAGGTAATGGTTACCCAAAAGGCATTTTGCCGGGAAGCCAAGTTTCAAAGAAATACAAAATCACACATGCCCCCACAATGCAAAACATCATGGGCTGCATATGCAAATCACCACAGAATATTATGCTGGTTCAACTTTATGCAGAAATGCATGGTGCCGAAAGGCCTCTCACACAGTTTGCAAAGGGTGCCAACAGAAGACACAGACACGTGTTTTGTCCTACCAGGACTCATCAGTATGCCTAGTCTGTTTGACACCCCAGCGGAATGAACCAGCTACCCTAAGATGGTCTATCTGGGTTATGCTGTGGTGTGATTTTGTATTTCTTTGAAACTTGGCTTCCCGGCCAAATGCTCTTTGGGGTAACCATTGTCTCAGTGCTTGAGCACAGAAGTTCTTTGTCTTTTAAATTGTTTTTTGTTTTAATTGGGTTCACCACAACATAACCCAGATAGACCATCTTAGGGTAGCTGGTTCATTCCACTGGGGTGTCAAACAGACTAGGCATACTGATGAGTCCTGGTAGGACAAAACATGTATCTATGTCTTCTGTTGGCACCCTTTGCAAACTGTGTGAGAGGCCTTTCGGCGCCATGCATTTCCGCTTAAAGTTAAACCAGCATAATATTCTGTGGTGATTTGCATATGCAGCCCATGATGCTTTTCATTATTGATGAGTACTTCCATACACTTTGTAATACTATTATTTGTCTACGTGATTGTCATGTTCCATCTAGGATAAAACCTGGATTGAGAAATCCAAAATCAAAATGAATGAATAATACGATATCGAAACAAATAAAAAAGAAAGGACAATGTTATTCAGTTTATAAAAATCACCATCTGCAACAAATTTGAGAATATTTTTAAATATTCAAAAAAAATGTAAGAACTGTATACGAAGAATAAAAAAAAAAAACCTGGGAGGAGAGATTAGCCTCTAATGGAAGTAAAAACAACAGCAAATCCTTTTATGCATTTATAAACTCCCTAAAAAAGCCTCAGTGTCAGGTAGGCCCACTTTCGGATAATGGTATCTTAATACATGACCCTTTAGATATGGCAAATCTATTTAACATCAATTTTTGCAATATATTTCAAAAAAATCGATGTATAAGTATTACTAAGGAATCTTTGGACTTTCCATTTACTATCTCTGTTTCAAACGTTTATACAAAATTGTTATTACAAAAAGGGAAAACTAGTGTCTCACCAGATAATGTTCCTGGTCATCTGTTGTATCTAGTGGCTGATAGCCTGGCTTTGCCCCTTAAGTTATTGTATGAGCATTGTATAAATCATAACTTCATTCCTAACATTTTGGAAAACTGCATATGTCATACCCATTCACAAAAAAGGCCCTAGGAACAACTGGGAAAACTATAGACTCATCAGCTTAACCTCCCCCATGTGTAAGATATTGGAATGTTTGATCAAGGATTTAATTTCCCCTAGCCTAATTGTATCCCACATTGAACAACATGGTTTTAGAAAAGGTCATTGTTGTCTGACCAATTTGGTATGTTTTTATGAGGATGTCAGTTTAAATCTCGACAATAAATTACCTTATGATGTGATCTACATTGATTTTAGTAAGGCTTTTGATCTTTTTCCCCATTGGGCATTGTTAGAAAAGCTTTATTCCTTTGCACTAAATTCTAATATTATCACATGGATAGCCAATTGACTGATGGATAGCTCTCAGCAATTTTTGATTAATGGACTATGTTCCAATATTGGTGTTGTCACTAGTGGCATACCCCAGTGTTCTGTTTTGGGCCCCTGTCTTTTTCAGCTATTTATCGCTGATATTACAAGACTATGCTGTTTTAACACTATCTAGTATGCAGACGACATAAAAATTGGTGATCTATGTGCCAATTCAGAACAAATAAATGTTCTCCAGCATGATTTGGACCTACTGTCAGTATGGATCTATAAATGGGTATGAAAGTGAATCACAACAAATGTAGGATGATGCATTTTGGAAAAAATAATCCATCACATGTTTATACATTGGCTAATATAGCATTGACTTCTACAGAGAAAAGGATCTGGGGATCCTGGTATCTGAGGATTTTCTCCCTAACTCCCAGATTAACAAGGTTATCCTTAGGGCAAACAGGATTATTTGGTCCATTAAGAGGAATATTAGATCTAGAGATAGGAATGTTCTCATGTTACTTTATAGAGCCTACATATGCCCCAGTTTAGATTTTCCCTCCCAGCTTTGGTCCCCATATAAGAAACAGGATATTACTATTCTTGAAAGGGTGCAAAGAGGATATACTAAATTGGTGCATGGGCTGAGAAATACCTCGTATGAGGACAGACTACTCTCCTTGAATTTGATGCCTCTTTCTACCAGGCGTTTAATGGGTGACCTACTGTTTTAGTACGATATCATGAAAGATCCTTACTTATTGACTTGTCTTGAGATTCAGTTTAGAGAAGACTTCTATGATTTCAGAGGTCACCCCCTTCAGTTACAGTCTAGAAGATTTAAATGTTTACCTTGTAAATACTACTTTACACTTTATGTTACTAAACCATGAATGCACTACCGCTTGATGTGATTACTAGCAGTTCCAAAGAAATGTTTAAGTTCCAATTGGATAAATTAATTTTATCTGTTTTTTGCCTTTGTTATTATTAATACAGGAGTAAATATGGGCCTTTGGCTCTCTGGCTCCTTAATGTTCTTAGTATGAATCTTAGTATAGCAGAAATAATGCTGTTTCAGTTTCCTAATGGCCATCTGATAAGCAGCTTTAGTGCTGTCTCCAACATTCAAAACAGAAAGAAGGGAGTACTTTATTTCATTTGGCATAGTGATTTATAGTTGTGGAAGGATACATTAAATTGTGTAAAAATGTGTTCCACGTTCCTCCATTTTCCAGCTACAGACAGCAAGATGGCTGGAGGCTCCACCCACAGCCATACAAAGGAAATGTTATGAACCCACCGATGCATAGACCTATAAGTCTATTGGATGCAAGTCTAAAAATATTTTCAAAAATTATATTAGAAAAATTGAAGATAGAGATTGAGAATACAGGTGGTATATATATAAGGCCCAAGCAGGATTCAGGAATGATTATAACACTTTAGATAACTGTTTTATTTTAAACTACTTAATTGAAAAATACACAGTTTTGAGAAGGCAGAAATTATATGCACACTATGTTGATTTCAGATCAGCGTTTGACACAGTTAGTAGGAGCATTTTATGGAATATTATGAAGGAGAGAAAAATAAATGTTGACTTGATTGCTATAATTAGAACTCTATATACTGTTACATGGGCAAAAATATGGATAGGTCATAATGGAAAACTGTTGAGAGCAATACCAACTACTAAGGGGGTATGACAGGGGTATGTGATGGCCCCCATGCTTTTTTCTATATATAAAAATACTGCACAAGAATTGCAGCATATTAGCCTTTACAGATGATATCATTTTACTGGCATTAACCAAATGTAGCCTACAGAAAAAGATTAACATACTTCAAGAAATCTCAGGCTCTCTTGGCCTTGATATAAATCTTACTAAAACACAAATCTTAATATTTTGAAAAGGGAAAAACAAAGGGTTGTTTACCTATAATGGGGATAAATTAACAATAGTTAAAGCCTATCAATACTTGGGCATTATGTTTACAACAAATGGAAAATGGACAGAGCATGTAGGGAAGACAATGGATACATTTTGAAAAGACAGCAAATGCTCTAAGTAGATTTAACTATGCATATGGAGGATTAATACTAAGACCAATGACTGAGGCAATTAAAATGAAATACCATGCCCAGCTAATGTATGGTGTTGAAATATGGGATAGTGATAATAGCAATAAGCTGATGACCCCAATTTATAAGATTTTGAGAAGAGTACTAACTGTAGGTCACTCTTTTCCAGTCATATATCTCAGAGCTGAGCTGGGTTTGGATAATGTAAATACATTGATTGATACTAGAAAACTGAACTTTTGGCTGAGATTAACAAGACTTGCACAAGACAGGCTATTGAGTAGATGTCTACAAGAAAAAGAACAACGGATAGAAAGAAAATGTTATGATTCAAAATGGTACAAGAGTATTAGAGCTGTGCTAAAAAAATATAGCATAATTCATCTTCTGGATTCCCATAAGTGAAATATTACCTTGAGCAAACAATATGCTCCCTATATTACAAAAAAGATAAGAGAATGTTGGATAGAGATGGATAAACAGAGTATAAATGATAACAGATATTCCAAGTGGTACGCACAAAATATGGAAAGATATGAATTTCAGAAATACTTGGATGTATTAGTGGACCCTAAGATGAGGGAAATATTCAAAAAGTATAAGTTTGAGATTCAAAAAAGCAATATGCTATTGGCCAGATTTGATAAAACAAGACAAACATCCCCAAAATGTGGCTGTGACAATGGAGAGATAGAAGATTTGCTGCGTGTCCTTTGGATATGCAGTAGATATAACTCCCAATGCACTTACTTTTGAAGACAGCTTTCCAATGCTGTAGACTGGAAGACATTGGAGTAGATAAAGACATTTTGACAGAAATCATTTTCTCTAAACTTGATGAATTTACCATTAAAATTTAGGAAATGACTTACTGAGCATAGCAAAAGTTAAAAAAAGAGAAAAATAAAAGGGTATGATAGATGGTAACAAAACGTTAAAGATACACCAATTAGGATATGTAATAGGACAAAGAACAAAGTTATATTTTTGCATGTATGTAATATATATGGCTTTGAAGCACTTTAAGTAAGAGAAAGTGTTTTGTAATAACATTATTAATTATTTGACCTCATTCTTTTTTCTTTGTTAGTTTTTGTTGACCGGAGAGGTGCACTAGACAAATCCTGTCTATTTTCAGGCAAAACCCAGGGAGAGGGGGATACAGATGAATGCCAGCTGACCTTGAACCAGATTAAGCTGTCGGTGGTATTTTTAGCGAATGAGGGAAATTTGACCAGGAAACCGGGGAAATTCTCTTACTCTTTTTGATAAGTGCCATGGGATCTGTAACATCCACCTGAACTACCACCAATCCAGGCAGATGGGACCTCAGTTTAATGTCTCATCTGAAAGACGGCACCTCAGAAGTGCAGCACCCCTCTCATGCTGCACTACAGTGCCAGTACTGGGATATTAATCCAAGTGCCAGATGTGGGAACTGAACCTACAGCCCTCTGATCTCCCGACCTCAGAGGTGAGTGTGCTTCCTACTGAGCCACTGACACTTGCAGTGGAGATACATGTATTTTTTTAACATAACCTTTTAAACAATATTGATAATTGTTTTAACTATATACTTGAGTTTTTACTTCTTATTAATGATGTATTGTAATAATTTTGTAATAACCTTGCGTTGAACAATAAACATTTCTACTACTACTAAAAAAATTAACAATCAGAAAAAATTATTTAACCATAAAAATTGAAACATAAAATGGGGTGAAGCACATTTAACATAAAATGGAACTTTTGTTAGTGGTAAAGCTATCCCCTACACTGAAGTTGATTTTTCATCTGTATAGTTAACAATCCCCTCCCACACACACACACACACACACACACACACACACACACACACACACATATGCACACACACTTGCAACTATTAATCAATGAATGCTTGTTAGCAATGCTGGTCATGCAACTGGTTTACTGTTAAATGGTATGCAGTGCTTCATAAGTACCAATACCAACCACCTGTTGAGTCAACATTCTGGTTTTGATATCTAGGTGGTTGGTGACATATTTAATTCTAAGTACAGTATTAGTACCTCCATTGCATGCAAACATTCAATTGAGTCTCCCTGTTAGTGCTTTAGCATTTCCAAGAGTGACTTTGCCAGTTACAGGTCTCCTTAGCATCACCTGTGTGAGCTGCCTAGCAGTGCCCATGCATTGTTGCCCCCTCTAGAAACTGAAAACGTAATTCCCAGGTTGTCTCAAACTGATTCAGCTTGCCCCTTGACTTATATGTTATCCTTAAGAAGGATGCTATCTTGGTTACCCCACTTTCCCATATTGTGACACTTGGGCAATTAGGTTGCCTCCACTAAACCAATATCTGGCACTTAGCTTCTATGGCTAGAGTTAGTAAAATATATCTTTAATGAACAGATTTCCCAACCAGCTGTGTTGTGTCTCTTAGTATCCAAAATAAAGGGGATCTGGTGATAGATTTTCCTATCATGGCTGAAACACTGACTATATATGGGACCAAAGAGGGACAAGCTCTGGGCAGTGCTGCAGAATGTACCCTATGTCAACCAGGGTGTGGAAGCATCTACAACACTGGATGGGGATTGTGACCCCCATGCTCACCAACTTCACCAAGAAATGTATTAATTGGTAACTGAGGTCAACTGTGCCAGAGTGTGCAGTGTATCAACATCTTTCCCATATACAGTATCAGAAGGCATAGCAATCAATCAACATATTTATTTAACCAGGCAGAACACCATTGAGTAGAACTCATTTACAAGATAGACCTGGAATAGATATATATCAGCAAAAGGTACGAATTGGCCAAAAAAAAAGGTATACATAGATAAAATGTATGTAGTAAACAAGTAACAGAACAGAATCACTTAAGTTAACACAATATGAATATACCAAAGAGCAACTAATTCAGATACAAGTACTTTGGAAGACAGGAGATGGGATACAGCTATATACAAACTCAGTACATAGTAGGTACACATCCAGCAGAGATCTGCAACAATACAACCTTTTCTCTAAACAAAGAAACAGAGCACATGCATAGTATGCACCAATAAAGGCCAACGGAGTGCAGAAGCAAGAATGAGTAAGATAAGATTTAGAAATGTAGGCTTGGGCAACAGAACGGAGAGTGGGGGAGAGGTGGAAACAGTTACAATATGAAGAGGAAGGGAAACACTGAACAGGAGGTTAGACAAGCAAGTTGGAAAGCTAGAACAGTTTACTTCAGGACAATTACAGGTCTCCTGAAAGGACTGCAAAAGCAGATTTTTGAAGGAGGACAGCGGCACCAGGGAAACAAGCTGCAGCATTTTTTGTGCATTGTTCCAGAGTACAGGGAGGGCATGAGAGTACAGGGAGGGCATGACTTATTGTCACACTGCCAAAGCACATCCTAACTTTGGGAATGGAGAGGGAGAAGAAGGAGAGACTTCTTAGCAGATAGGCACCTGGATTGCAGATATGTAAGTGGTCCTTGATTTATTGGGGTAGCTTATTACAGCACAAGTCACATTAAACTGTTCCTCCAATGAGTTGGTGTAGCATTTCTGACTGAGTTGCATAAGTGTTGCTGGATCCAGTTCTTTGCTGTGTACAAACTGTTTCTTAAGAGTTTAAACCCAGTTTTGGATTGCATTATGACAGGACGGAATATGCATTCCAATTGAGCTGCAAAAACATTTTACAAACATTGCACTTGAGTTAGTTAAGCACTGAAAAATAAAGCATTATGAGTTGCCAATGCATTGCCGACAGTGAAAAACAATGCTAAACCAACTCATTGGTGGGACAGTTTAATGTGATATGTACTGTAGAAATGGCCCTATGTGTCCAGAGCACAGCATTCAAGTGCCTCATGAGGCTAAGTGAGCACCATCCCACACTCTTGCAGAGGTAACAGTGGTGTGTAGAATGGGGGCACCAGTTACAAACCTAAGTGCCTGATAGTACAGGGTGTCTAGTTTGGAGAGCGCCGTGGTCGAGCATTGCACATACAAAAAATCTGCACAGTCGAAAATGGGCAGAAACGTAGTTTGCACCAACGTTTTTTTCCCCTCTAGTGTTAGTAAAGCATAAAGCCTGAGTCTATAGAAGATCCTGAGTCTCTGCTTGAGTTTCTTAGAGATTTCTTCAATATGGACTTTGAACTAGAGTTTAGAGTCAATCCACACACCCAGGTATTTAAAGGTCTCAACGTTGCCCAGAGGTTCATCGAGCAAGGTATGAAGTTTAGGTGTTTTTCTCACAGGGCAAAGATTGGGGCAGTTTGCAGAGGGGCTAAAGATCATGGTATTTGTTTTCTAGGCATTTAACAGGAGCTTAGAATATAGGAGATTTACCTGTAAGTGATTGAATTCTGACCGGAGATCTCTACACGATTGTTCCAAGGACGGTCTAGCTACATATGGCATGGTGTCATCAACAAATAAGTGATATTTGCTGAACTAATTCCAGCATTTAGGTAATTTACATAGATGGCAAACAAAAGTGGGACAAGAATGGACCCTTGGGGTATTCCTTTTGGGAGCAATTTTAAAGGGGAGAGATCACCCCCTGGCTTGACCTGCTGGTAACAGTCAGAGAGATAGCTAGAGAATGAATCAAGGGACGGATTTTTAACGCCAATATTCCTTAGGGCAGCCAGAAGCAGAGTGTGGTCCACCATATCAAAAGCCTTGCTAAGGTCAAGGAACAGAGTGCAAACAAGGTTCCTGGTGTCCAGGGCATTCAGCCAGTCATTTGTGACCTTAGCAAATGCTGTGATGGTGCTGTGATGAGGTCTAAAGCCAAATTGGTCTGGGTTTAGTACATCTGCATCTTCAATGTATTGTCTTAACTGGGAGTTGACCACCTTTTCCAGGACCTTAGAGAGGATAGGGAGTAAGGAGATAGGGTGGTAATTATTTAGGTCGCTAGTGCTGCCTGATTTAAGAAGTGGTATAACATGGGCTGTTTTCCATATGGTAGGCAGTGAGCCCTTGGCAAGGGATAGGTTAAAGAGATGGATTATTGGGGGTGACAGGACATAGTAGCCTAGCTTGAGAAAGTGTGGCTTAATCAGGTCTGCACCGGTGCTCTTCTTACTGTCCAGCTGGAACAGGAGGTCCTCAACTTCCTTCACTGTGATAGGTGCCAAGGAGAAGGCTTTGCCTTGGGCAGTCGAGTCAATGGCCAGGAAAATGGCATTAGAGTTGCATACTTTAGTAAGGAGGTTGTTGGCCAGGAAGGAATCAAAGGCTAGACTTGATGTGGAGAAATGATTGTTGAACAGCGCAAGGATTTCTTGCTTATCAGTAGTAACAGAAGTGCCTACTGATATAGCCACCCCAGGTCCTTCTGCCACTTGATCCTATGAGGCTGCTAGTCTGGTTCATGTATGTCCTGCATGTGATGGTAGATGCTACTTCCCTCCCCTTTCGGGGTGCTCTCCCATACTTTTAGAGTATGTGGCATCTCCGTTTATCTGAGCTTAAAGTCATTTGATAGAATGGACATATTACATGCCATAGCTGCAGATAGCACCAGTGGTCAGCTTTTGTGAGGCAATAGTATGCCTGTAATTGTGTAAATTGTGTATAGAATCAGAGAATACCTATCCATGTACAAAGGAGAGTTTGCAAAGTCCAGATGCCTTTCCCCTCCCAAGCGATGCAGTCAAGTTGCTGTCCACCTACATTTGTCTTAGGGTTGTGCCATAAGGGCTGCTTGGGTCCCATATCATGCCAGCCACTGAATTTTCTGTGCTTCCTTCCTGCCTCTTTTATATAATGAATCATGGGAGACAACTGCTGCACTCCCTGCACCTGTTCTGTCAGGGCATGCAAGAGAATGGTATGTTCCAGGAGGGCTTGTTCTGCTTATACACAGAGTGGGATCTTAGACGGTGATGTTCCTATCCAATGTAGTGCATGTTTCACCCCATTATTCAAATGATGGTCCCATAGCTAGGGTAGATTTCATCCCTCTGTAGTGGACCTGGCTCTGAGGATCCATTTTCAACATTAGAGACATTTTCCTTCCCAGAGGAACACAAAGAGGATCTTAGCAATTCTACCCCACATTTTGGTTCCAATAGGTAGAGGCAGATTGTTAAAGCAATAAAGCAATCTAGGCAGGCCCAGCATTTTAAAGACTGTAATTTAACCTGGTAACATAAGATTACACTGCTGCACCTAGTCACCTCCTGGATAGTGTTTCCAGTAAGGGCATAATGCTCCTGGTTGCCAGTCCCCCCGGAGCTGGGGTAATGTTCATCCTGAGATATTTAATGCTCTTTGGAGTACACTTAAGTGATTGGCTCTGAATTAGTACAGTCCCTTGATGGCAATGTTTTTAGAGGAAGCAGATCTGTTTAATCCTAATTTACCCTGAGGCCTGACATCCCCCTAAAGTGTGTTATAATTGGGAGGGTTCCTAGTGGCAAGAACTCTACTCTGGATAGTGAGAGCAGAAGATCATGGAAACATAGAATTTGACAGCAGATAAGGACCGCTTGGCCCACCGAGCCTGCCCATTTTTCCCTACTTACATTATTAACAGCACTGTCATCAGCATGAAGGAGTGCATTGCTCATCTAAGATTCAAGGGCAATCCCCTGGACCTCCAGATCCAGATGTAAGCGAGCGGGGAGTGGTTCTATTGCCACTACAGTTAGGCAGAGAGATAATGGACACTCCTGGTGCATTCCTTTGTGTAGTGGGAACTACAGTGACAGAAATCCATTCAAGAGTCATGTACAGGGTCTTGACCCATTTAGAGAAGATTGGCCCTAAAACAATCACCTGAAGGATTTTGGAGATATAGTCCCACACTACCAAGTCAAAGGTTTTCTTAGCATTGACTGACACTAGCACTGATGAGTTTGGCTGTCATTAGACCTGGTACAGAATGTCAACTACGGTGCAAAGATTTGCTGTTCCCTGCTACCCCTTCATGAAGCCCATGTGTGAGCCATGAACAAGAAAAGACAGAACCTTCTCCAGTCTGATGGTGAATAGAAACATAGAATTTGTCAGCAGAAAAGGGCCGCTTGGATCACCCAGTTTGTCCAGATGCTCCCTACCTAATCTATCTCTGCAGACCCTAACTGGTCTCTGGCACCCCTCCCCCCTCTTGGCCTGTTTTCTAATACATCACAATAGTTATTCCATGCATGCTTGAAGCTCCCCCTGTTTCTGTCTCCTATACTTCTGCTGGCAGTCTGTTCCAGGAAGCTATCACCCTTTCAGTGAAAAAATATTTCCTCTCTGCTCACTTAAACTCCCCCAAGCTTCATGGTGCTCTTACTCATTTGAAGGGCTCTGCTCCTACACCTTATTCATCCCTGTGAGGTACTTGTAGGTCTCTACCAAGTCACTTTTCGCTCGTCTCTCTTTCAGGGTGTACATGTTAAAAACCCTTAGTCTCTCCTTGTAAGGCTTCCTGTGTAACCCTTGTACCATTTTAATTGCCCTCCTCTAAACTGCCTCCAGCTTGTTTATGTCCTTTTTGAGGTGCTGCCTCCAAAACTGTAAACAATACTTCAGGTGGGGATCTCACTAGCAAGTGATACAGTGGCAACACCACCCCCCTCCTCCCGCTGGAGGTACCCCTCCCTATGCACTCCAGCATTGCACTAGCCCTGTCCACTGCTTTGTCACACTGCCCTACCACTTTGAGGTCATCAATGCTTTGGCCAGTACCTTGGAATCTATGTTCAGGAGTGAAATGGGCCTATAAACAAAGCCCTCTTTTTTGCAGTTCTATAGCATGGAGCAGTTGCTGCAGAATTCATGGCCTGCTGCTAAATTTGGGGCTGGCCACAGAAATGACACAGAAACTGCCCCAGTAAGTTAAACAGATTACCCCCACTCCTTTTCCCCAATTACTCTGCCTGCTTGTAGCTTTATAAGAACTAAAAGAAACCATCTCAACCCTTCAAATCCTCCCTACCCAGCCCTGACAGCCCCCCCAAGTTACCCTATGTTTAATATTTACACGCTTTTTGGGTGAAAGGCTATATGAGGATCCACAGCATTTTTCTATCACTGCTAGTGAGCCAGAATGCTTATTCCTCATCCCAATAATGCTTTCTGGGGCCCACACAAAGCCATTATTGGACATGAATCCAGCATTTGGGCCCAGCAGTTATAGGAAGTGACAGAGGATCAGCCTACAGTGTTGGACCAAAAAAGTATGCCAATATAAACAAGCATTTGTCAATGCCGGATGTTTGCTTGCTGGTATTAGCACTGGAAGTGCAGGAATTAGACAGATGCAGAATAGGAATGGCAGTGAAGTACTGAAGTGACACCAACTCCACTCCCACCCTGCAGAGATGGACAGGCATTGTGGTGTGCCTTTGGGTCGTCGCCCATAATGCTCAAGCCATTTCACCTCACCCTACCCTGCGGAAACCGACACGTGTTGAGGTGTGCCTTGGGGTGTTCAGCTTTACAGACATCCCATTCCATAATGAAATATGCTGAAATGGGTGCAGTATAGGAGAATGGGGTGAACTTTGGGGCCAAAGAGTCCAAGGCACACCTCGATGCCTGTCACTGGCTGCAGGGTGGGGGTGGGGGTAGAATGGCATGAGCATTACTGTCAACAGTTCCAAGACACACCTCTGATGCCTGTCAGTTCCCTACAGGTGTGGGGTGTTATGGTTAAACCCTAACGTCCTGGACATTTCTTGGTATTTTCACTCCGAGTTTTCAACATGGACTTTTTGTAACCCCACCGGATGAACAGTGACACTATCAGTTCATTAGCCAAAAGGTGATTTTCAATAACAACTGTGCCATTTGCACCACAGGTGTGAAAACACATTTTGAGCAGGATGTAAAAAATGACACTTGTATTGTTCATGAAGAGGAGTAAAAAAAATGGTAATGTTGAAAATCTGGAGTGAAAATATAAAAAAACTGGTGAAATCACATAGAAACTGCACAACACACACCCATAATGCAATTATTGGGGGATTTTTTACACCAGATTTTCAACATAGGCAATTTGGGACCCCTGCTCATGAACAGTGGCACTGTAATTTTCTTAATCTGTCCTGAAGGTTGATTTCACACAACAACCATGCCCATTGTGCACCAGATGTGTGAAACCACATTTCGGACAGGGATGTGAAAAATGACAGCTGTATTGTTCATAAGGAAGTGTGCAAAAATGGCAATGTTGAAAATCTGGACTGAAAATATAAAAAATTCTCAAAGTTACGAGTGCATGGAAGCTGTGCATTGCACATGTGCAACATAATCATTTTGTGGAATTTTGTCACCAAATTTCAACATAGGCATTTTGGGACTTCTGCTCATGAACAGTGTCACTATGATTTTCTTAATCTGTCCCAAACATTGATTTCCCACAGCGACCACGCCATTGTGCGCTGGATGTGTGAAAACACATTTTGGGCAAGATGTGAAAATTGACAGCTGTACTGTTCATAAGGAGGTGTAAAAAAATGGCAATGCTGAAAATCTGGAGTGAAAATATAGAAAATTCTTGAAGTTATGAGCATACGTGGAAATTGCGCAATGCAAGATCGTAACATAGTCATTTTTTGGAATTTTTCCACCAAATTTGCAACATAGGCTGTTTGGGAGCCCTCCTCATGAACAGTGACACTGCCATTTTGTTAATTGATCCCAAAAGGTGATTCCACGCAGTGACTGCAAAATCACCTTTCGGGACCAAATAACAAAATGACAGTGACTAAATTCATGAGGTGGGGTCCCAAGAACCACATTTTGAACATTTGGTGCCAAAAGTCACATAAATGGCCAAGATATCTACCTAAGTTGAAAAAAAAACATTTATGCCATTATGCAGCTTACCGACATTTCTTCAGTTTGCAGTCAGCTTTGAAGAATGCAGACTTGTTCCCGCTCCACCAAAGTTCATCACGTCAAGCTCCAGAGGCAAGTATGGGGTGATGGGGGTGTGGGGAATTAGGGTGCACAAAGGGTGGGTGCGGGTTGGAAGAGGGGGCCACTGCAGACAAAGAAGGATCGTTTTTCTTTTACAGGTTAAAAAATAAAACACATCATGGGAAGTTTTTCTTAATTACATGGACATTGTCACACTGGGGTGGGCTCCCAGCATGCCACCTAAGTGGGTTTTTTTTGGTGGGATTGGAACTGACTGGGATTGGGCACTCCCTCTGCAAAAAGGAAAACTTGACCAGCCGGAGGGTGAGCCAAGGAATGAGGGAGTGGGGAGGACAACAGCAGAGGGAGGAAGCAGGAGAGATTTCTTTTGAAGCTGGAGGATGAGTTGGGGAATGAGGGAGCAGGGAGGACAGCACCAGAGGGAGGAAGCAGGAGGAATTTCTTTGCAGCCAGAGGGTGAGCCAGGGAACGAGGGAGCAGGGAGACAGCAGCAGAGGGAGGAAGCGGAAGGGATTTTATTGGTAGTGACGTGCAGGAGGTCCAGAGAAATTGCATGACGTCAATATGCTAAATACACACACATTACCACCTCTGATTGCAGCAGTGGTTTTCCTTGAGCTGAAGACCACTGCAGCTGTCATAGACAGCTTGTGCATCCATTGGTGCAGTACGGTCGCACCTGCTAAATGGAGCACTGCATTGGACAGGAGGGTCACACACCTCCAAAAGTCATACGGTTGCAATATGTTCCTTGTGCATGCACGCACACAAACATAAAATTAAAGTCACGGAGGAGCGAGGTTTTTTATAAAGATATGCAGGGTGAGTTTTCTTCTTTTACGAGAAGGCAGAGCAATGTCTAAGAGGAGACCTTGCTGTGTTTTTTAAGGGAGGAAGAGTCAGAGGATCATTGTACAGTGTTGGATGGGATAATGACATACCGTAGATCATCTATTGGAGGCCATCCTCAATTAGCAGCTGCCCTCATTTACAGTAAAAGCCACACCAACAAGCTGAAGTTTGTATTAGAAGCCACCCTCAATTATTAATCATGACTACTAATTGAAGCTATACTACTAACTTGGAGCTTGATAACAGAACCCTCCCCATCAGTACTGTAATTTTTACCCATAACTGTTAACTTTAATAATAGTAGCAACAGTGTAGTGCTACATGTGGTATGAAATGCAATGAGTAGCTGAGGGTTATGGAAAGTTATGAAGACAACACAAAAGGTGAAAAATAGTATAAAGGAATGTCTTCATATCCACTTATTACACCAACAGATGGATACCAGTAGTTTTTTGCATGGGAGCACGACAGGGAATTTGATGGTAATAGAACAGCAGGTAACACTCCATGCCATGCTGAAATGTTGCACTGTAACTCACATAAAGTATCTTGGTACAAGTAAAGTGTTCATCTTAGCTGTGCAGTTGTTTTTAAATGATTAGTTTGCCAAAATGTGTTTGGGTTTTTAGATTAGTTTTTGAATGAGTACCAGTAGTACTGTAGTAGGTGACATGGCAGGGTGGGTTCTGAATGTTGGGCAGCATTGATTGAACTCTCCATCTCTAGTGTCAGATAAGTCCTGTATTGCCTGCTCCACTTAATATGCTTGTGCGCTCCACATTTCAACATAAAAAGGGGTTCCCTAGTACAATTCCAAAGTACCTTGTGTGGTGTTTTACATTAAAAAAACAAAAAAGCATTTCTATGGTTTGGGTGGCTTTTCAATACAGGCTGCCCTCAAATACAAGTCGCCCTCATTTAGAAACCATGGGTGGCCAAAAAACACACTGCGTAATAAAAGCCATGGCTTCTAATTGAAGATTTATGATACTGTAAATTTAAAATGAGACCACTCAATGGCACTCTCAAGTCTGGTTAGGAAGGTGGTGGGACTGAGATGGGTGGGGTGGGTTTTATCTGCTTTAAATTAAATCATGAGAGGACAAGTGCTTGCTGGGGCAGAGGGCAATTTGCAATCTTTACGGGGTTAAGCACAAGAGGTGGTTATGTGCAGGGCTGGGAGGTTGCGAACTTGATGGGTCAGCTCTGATGCCTGAAGGATTAAAATGGGAATAATATTAAAAGAAAATAAAGGGACAACTAAGCAAACAAAACTGTTGGGAGTGGGAAAGGAATGAGAGAACACTGGATAGCATGAAGGAATTTGAAAGATTAAGCCAAAGTAAGAAAAGTGAAAAGCTAAAGATTATTTATGCAACATGTGGAAACTAAATAAGGGATGAGAGAAACTAACAAGAGGAATAGAAAAAAATCACAGTAACAACTGCAGATAATATATTTTTGAATATATGTTGCTACTGTATGGGACAATACTATATTGGGTACAAAATGGAAGGGTGGGCAAGGGATGTGTGGGCAAGACAAATTTCAAGCTCACTGCATTTCAACTAAAATGTAGCTGAGGAACAAGTACGGTAGTTCTACTCAAAGAGTACCCATGCAGCTTCAAAGTTTGTTTTTTTTAAATGCATAAATAGCTTCACATTTCAATCTTTCAATACAGTAGTCAAAATAATTAAATAATTATTTGAGTATGGGACTTACTTATGTGAATGAATCAAATATTGGCTCCAGGTGACTGACAGCCCTGTCTCTTACACTTCCCTAGTCTGACAGTCAGCCCCAGTGTGTCAACATTCTGTGTAGTAATTGTTTGGAGAGTATTGCAAATACCATCCATTTCCTTCCTGGGATGGGTGGTGGGTGAGCGACACTGGATTTTAGAGACTAAGATTATGCAAAGCTGTTGGTGGGGTGGGTAGGATCACGTAAAAGAGAGGACAGGAGAAAGAATCATTCTGCCTTTAGATCTGTGGTGGGGAGTAGGTTGCAGAGAGCATTTCTACCATTAAAGCGAAGGGAGAAGAGATGGAGAGCATTACAACCACTCGGTATGGGGGAAGAGAGGAGAGGAGAGATGATTTCTGCCATTATGTGGATTGGGGTAGAAGAGGGCATTGCTGCCATTAGGTGGGTGGGGAAGGAGAAAGCTTTATTTTAGTACGCTGGGGGAGTGGGGGAGAAGAGAGCAGAGAGCATTACAGCCTTTTGTAACATGGCAAGAAAGGGAAGAACAAAATAGAACAATCACACTGGTGCAAATAGCACATGTGGTACAAAATGAAGCAGGCATTAATTCCCTAATAATACCCACTTCATAATGTAATACTGTGTCTAACCACATTAAAATCGCCAGCACAAAAGTATAAAAGTGGAATGCATGTAATTTCCCACACACCTACCATGTGGTACTCGTACACTCACTCCAAACATATGGCAGACTGGGAAAAGCAAAAACATGAGTGTTATTAGTAAACGCAACAGTACCTTTTCTATTTGTGGTGTAATGGGCACAACGTCCTGGGTTGACCAACACTATAGAAAAGGATGTGGTGTTGCAGCATACAGTTTTGTGTCTGAAATGCCATCTATGTGCAGTGTTTGTAGAGATCCTAATAGAAACATAGAAACATAGACATTGATGGCAGATAAGGACCGCTTGGCCGACAGTGCCCATTTTCCTACCTACAGGATGAGCATGATCCTGGTTGACAACAGCCTATTTCTTCCTACCCCCTAGAACTGCCTTATGTCTGTCCCATACATTCTTGAATTCTCCCACAGTTTTAGACCCAACGACCTCCTCAGGAAGGCTGTTCCATGCATCCACTACCCTCTATGTGAAAAAATACTTCCTCACATTGCCCTGAAACCTCCCCCACCCATCTTTAAATTGTGTCCCCTTGTTCTTGCATGTCTCTTTTTCTGAAAGATGCTACCCTCTTGGACTTTGTTGATTCCACTGAGGTACTTAAAAGTTTCTATCATGTTCCCCCTCTCCCTTTCCTCAAGGGTATACATATTAAGCTCCTTTAGTCTCTCCTCGTACTGCTTCTCTTGCAGACCCTGCACCATTTTAGTTGCCCTCCTCTGGACTGCCTCTATCCTGTCTATGTCCTTGAGAGATGGGGTCTCCAGAACTGGATGCAGTACTCCAGATGGGGTCTCACCAACTGTCTGTACAGAGGAATAACAACTTCCTGTTTTCTGCTGGTGATGCCTCTCCCTATGCATTCCAGTGTCCCCCCAGCCCTCCCTACTGCCTTCTCACATTGCTTGCTAACCTTAAGGTCATCTGATATGATTACCCCCTTGTCCCTTTCCTTTTTTGTTGTTGTTACTACCTCCCTCCATTGTGTAATCTTCCCCTGGGTTCTTGTTTGTCAGGTGCATTATTTTGCACTTCTTTGCATTGAATCCTAGCTGCCATACTTCTGACCATAACTCCAACCTTGCCAAGTCCCTTCTCATCCTTTCCATGCCTCCTTGTGTATCAACCCTGTTGCAGATCTTTGTGTCATCTGCAAAGAGGCATACTTTTCCTTCCAGTCCCTCTGCAATATCACTTATAAAGACATTAAAAAGGACTGGGCCCAGTACTGAACCCTGCGGTACCCCACTAGTAACCCCTTTTTTCAGAGTGGATTCCATTTACAATTACCTTCTGTGTCCTGTTGTCCAGCCAATGTTTTACCCAGGCTACCACCCTGGGACCCACTCCCAGGCTGATTAATTTGACTATTAATCTTTTGTGGGACTGTGTCAAATGCCTTGCTAAAGTCTAGGTAGGCCATGTCCACAGCCCCTCCCTAGTCTACTACTTTGGTCACCCAGTCAAGAAATCTATTAGATTCGCCTGACATGACCTTCCCGCTGTGAACCCATGCTGCCTTCGGTCCTGTGCCCCACTGGCCTCAAGGTACTCAACAATTCTTTCCTTCAGAAGTGACTCCATCACTTTCCCTACCACAGAGGTCAAACTGACAGGTCTGTAGTTTCCTGCCTCTGTCTTGGTCCCACTTTTGTGAAGGGGGAATCACATCCGCCTTCCTCCAGTCCTCGGGAACCACACCATCCTCCCATGATTTATTAAAAAGAGTAGTCAGTGGTTTCACTTGTTCCTCCCTTAATTCTTTTAGAATTCTGGGGTGAATTCCATCAGGCCCTACTGCTTTGTCCACCTTCAGTTTTAGGAGTTCTTGCAGAACCCTTTCTTCTGTGAAAGGGCTGGGATCGACCCCCCTATCAAGAGTGCTTCTGTTAATTGGATTAGGCACTTCCCTCTCCTCTTTTGTGAATACTGAGCAGAAATATTCGTTCAGTATCCCAACTTTTTCACTGTCACCCTCTGCCCACCCACCATTCATTCTATTCAGCCTCACTATCCCTCCCTTTGTCTTTCTATGCTCTCTGATGTACCTGTAAAAAGTTTTATCCCCCCTTCTTAACCAAGTTGACTATCTTTTCCTCAGTTTGGGCCTTTGCTATTCTGACTTCCCTCCCTGCTTCCTTCTGCCTTAACTGGTACAGCTCTCTGTCCTGCTCCTTCTGTGTTTCCTTATACTTCCTGAATGCTATCTTTTTCTCCCTGACTTTCCCAGCTAACTCTTTTGAGAACCATAGTGGCTTTTTCTTTCATTTTGATTTGTTTATTTGCTTCACACAAAGGCTTGTTGCCTCTGTGATGGCAGTTTTGATGATTCCCCATTGTTGCTCCACCCCTCCTTCTAGCCTGTTTGCTAGTACTTTTCTGAGGCACTCTCTCATCTTGCCAAAGTCAGCCCTCCTGAAGTCCAGTACTCTCACTTTTGTATGGCTTGACTCTGTAGCTGAGTTTAATGTGAACCACACTGTTTGATGGTCACTTGTTCCCAGATGGCAAGCCACTTTTAGATCTGAGATCCTCTCATTGCCCCCAATTGAGAGTATGAGATCTAAGATTGCTCCCTCACAAGTGGGTTCTGAAACTCACTGTCTGAGGCCTACCACCTATAGGGCATCGAGAATGGCACTGCTCTTGGATGTGGCTGCAGCAAATGTGCTCCAGTTAACATCTGGCATATTCAGGTCTCCCATCAACAGTATCTCCCCTTTCTCTGCCATCCTAAGAATGCCTTCCATCATATCCTTGTTCATTCCCTCCCCATGACATGGGGGTCTGTACACAACCCCTGTGCGGATTTTGGTGCCCTTTCCAGTCTCCAAGGTGACCCACAGTGCCTCCTCTCCTCCCTGTTTACTCTTTTGTTCAGTTGCTTTCATCCCTTCTTTTACATAGAGAGCTACTCCTCCCCCTCTTCTCTCCTGCCTGTCTCTCCTGTGGGTTATGTACCTTGGTATGTTAACATCCCAGTCATGATTCTCTGTGTACCATGTTTCTGTGACTGCTACAATATCCAGGCATCCCTCTTCCATCAAGGCCACCAGCTCAGGGAGCTTGTTGCCCAGACTACAGGCATTGGTACTCATTACCCTCCATTTCCTGATGGCCTTACTCCCATTTGCCCCATCCCTGTCCTTCTCGCCTTTGTCACTCTTCCCATTTATCGCTGCACTGGTCCCTATCGCCACCTCTATGTTGGTGTTTACCGCTCTTACTACCATGATTTTTTTGGGGGGGCTAGGATTTCCCTGCTCCTTTCCAGTGCCTCCCCCCTTGGCTAGTTTAAATGCTTGCCAATGAAGCATTTAAACCTATCACCTAGGATCTTGGTTCCCCTCCTGGACAGATGCAGCCCATCATGCCAGTATAGGCTTGCATCACTCCAGGTTGACTTCCAGTCCCCAATGAAGCCAAATCCCTGAGCTCTGCACCAGTTTTTTAACCACTGATTGAATCCCATGGTGCAGAACACCCTAGCCTCTCCTACACCATAGATGCGCAGCACCTCAGAGAAGGTTACCGTGCATGCTACTTGTCTAAGGCCCCTCCTCAATTCCACAAACTCTTCCTGCACTGCTCTAATCCCTTTCTTAGCCAGGTCATTTGTTCCTAGGTGGACAATGACATCCAGCTCCCTCCCCTGTGCAGTTGCTGTGGCAATCCTGAGGATTCGCTCCCTGTCCCTCCAAGCCATGGCGCCAGTCAGGCACCTTACCTCCCTTTCCCCTTCCTCCCCCAGTTCTACCTTCCTAACAATGGAGTCCCACACCAGGAGTTGTTTCCTTCCCCTGTAGGGTCCCATGCCACCCTCCTGTGGGTCTCCTTTGTGAAGGTTCCCAGCATCCTTCTTGGTCTCCACTGTGGGTGCCTCCATAGAGAACCACACTTTGCCAGAATGGCATAGGAATTATGGAGAGGTACAACTGAGGGATGCCTCTGTTCCACCACCCTCACCCTCCTGAGCCCACTGTGGTCCAACCACTCCTCTTTCTTGGCAACCTCTGAGGCAACGGCAGTGGCATTGGTGGTCCCTGGATGGAGGAGGAGGTCTCACAATTCCTGGCCAACTCAAACTGGAGATGAGCAACCTCCTCCCTCAGCACAGAGAGGTGCCTGCAGATGGGACAACACCGCATCCTCCAGAACGTCTCCCAGAAGACTGCTGCTCCACAGCCACTGCACTGCACCACTCCCATCATGTCTTATTTCTGGCCTCTTAACTGTTGTTTGGAATCCTTACTCTTTGCTCTGTTTTTTTTTTCTTTCTCTTCTCTCTCTACTTACTTTTTGCCTCTGTGTCCTTTAAGCTCCTGATTGTCCTGTTTTGTGACAAGAATATCCTATATTTCTCAGTAATGCTGCTGATAGTGGTGCAGTTGTAAAGTGTTTTCAGGAGTCGCTAGAAAAGAAAAATAAAAGAAAGAATACAGAGCCAGATCTACAAAGTGAAGCAAAATGGAATAGTGGACAACATATTACACTGTCAATAGCAGAGCTAGATGACTTGGAGAGCCAAAAATATGAGCAGAATACCCATAAAAACACTTCATGGGCTTGTAATGTTTTTTCAGACTGACTCACATACACTAAACTGTAGATATCAGTACTGTGCAGATCTCTGAGCTAGCAGCTATATTGAGAAAGTTTTATGTCTCAGTGAGAACAGAGGAGGGGAAGCAATACAGCTTAAGCTCCTTTATAGGGATATATGCTGGCCTGAATCGGTATATTAATATCATTGAGGTAAACAGAAAAGTAAATATAGCTGCTGACCCGGAATTTCAACTGACCAACAATGTCTTTCTGACAGTCCTATAAGAATATCGAAGAGTGGGAAAAGACACTGCATATCATCACCCCCGTATCTCAGACAGTGAGCTCAATAAAATTTATACATGTGAAAAGCTAAACCTTGAAACAGCATATGGCTTAATAAGCAGACTGTGGTTTGAAATGCAACTGGGCTTAGCTAGAAGAGGGAGAAAGGGGCTTCAGAAGTTAGAGGACCTTCCCCAGTCACTTTGACATTCATGCATTAATTATCCCTTCTTACATTGATTCTGGAATTGTATTTCAATAATGTCTGCTGCAGTTAGTTTTTGCATTCTGAGCTGCTAAAAACTGCAGGGTGTACCAGAGCTTCTACAGCAAGCATGGTGTTGCTGTGGGCCCATGATGACATCAATGTAGGACAGAGTCAATTTCACACAAAAAAACAACAGATGAAGTATTTAGATTTTGGCATAATGCATTGCTAACAGGGTGTCTTGGGGAAGGGGGAACACAGTATGTACACTGAGTACTGGTAGGTTTCTCTTACAATATTGCTTCAACTGCATGGTACTCAGCAGTGTGAGTCACTCCTCTATCCTACAGTGATGTCATCAGGAGCTAGCAGCCCAGCAAGCTGAACAGCAAAGGCAAGTGCAGCAGGGCTCAACAAAAAAATTCAAATTATGGAAGGCAGAGTAGACCATGGCCAGAAATAACACATGCATACACCTTTTCAGATCTAGTACTGCATATAATGCCTACGAAGCTGTAACTTTCTGAAACCATCAGAAAGGTCCTCTTTAAGCATGATTCATTTAGTATCCATCTTGGTGAGAATGGTTTAGAGCAATTTCATTTAATGAAAACACTAAGAATCACAACACAGTCACATAAAGCAATAGATAAACTCTCAGAGGGTACTCTATGCAACCCGAGCAGTAATTGCCCTATAGCTCTTTTAAAGAGTATGTTGCTAGGTGCCCCACCCAAGCCCCTGCATTCTATTTGCACCTGTTAAGACTGTCTCAGAAAGCTCTGGACAAAATAGCACTGGTATTCTAAACAGCCCATGGCAAAGCACTACCTCAGCGTAAATGATGGTGCAGATATCTTATGATGCCAAATTGAGTGCCTGGTACAAGAATAACTCCATTAGGAGCACCACTGTACAAATGCTGTCTGAGGCTGGTCTGCATCTAGAGATCATGCCAGTTACAGGATACAGATGCTAGACAAGCCTCAAGAATTACTGGCCTCCCTCCCAAACTGACCACAAGAAATGGTCTCAAATCTTATCTAAGTGTCCAGCCTCCTGAATCTTGCAGCAAACCAGCAACAACCAATCTTGCAACATCACCTGCATCCAGGTACCTCTGCCACAAGCAATGAACTCACAGCACTCCCAAAAGAGTCAGATCCCAGGGCATAGCTGCAAGAGAAAGACCATGCTATTCCCTAAGAGCAGCGACTATAAAAGCACAAGCAGCAACAATGACCAGCACAGTGAACCTACTACTGTAGTTGGTGGCAGCCCTTTAACTTCAGCCATTTTATCATTCACAGCACTGTTAATTTTAACTATTATTCTGAAGCGGGAGAAAGTGGTTCAGGTCCTCAATAGAAAGTTAGCAGTGTCAAGCGCCACCAATGAAAGATTTTATTTGAGCGTTGAAATTGTTCACCTTTTTATTGTACAAGCATGGGATCCTAATTCCTATCTAGTATGGTTACATGCAATGTTGCAGAGGCGATCATTATGCCTAATACACTCAATTTGTGGGTAAAAATATGGTAATAACGGTTGTTCATTCCAAGGTCTGTTACCTTTATGGGGGAGAGAGCATTTTCCACACAATGCTTGAAGCTATGGAACACAGTGCCTATTAACTGCATTACTATTTCTAAGCAAGAAATATTGAAAAAAAACTTATTCTGTTATTTGCTATCTTTTGCTGCAACTGTTTTTAGATATATTAATCTTGTACGATTCCATATTTTGTATATTTGTTAGTAACGTAATGTATTTTGTATACGTGTTTGTACTATTTGTATGCCATCTATGCTTCTCATTGAATGAAGCTCTGGGTCGATCTTGAAAAAAGGCCTCAACCCAGTGATCTTACCAGTAAATAAAGTGAATTGAATTGAACTGAATAAGCAATCCCATAATCCTGTTCAGCCGTTTAGAGAAGCTACCATGAATGTTTTTGAGTAAGATAGCGAAGTTTTTCAGTATGTTAGAAAAGTTTGATACCGTAGATGATGCTTACTTAAAGTGCCTGAACAAATTCTTATATGTATAGATATGGATTACAAATTACTGTCACAATATAAATGAATGTCAAAAGCGGATAAAACAGTAAATGCTGTTGAAATGCTGAGTGATGTCTGTGTATGTTATTCATTATAAGTAACAACAGTCTCTGTTCACTTTGTAAGTGCTTTCCATATTACAAACACATTAATGCACTCAAAGTAGGGCTGTACTAGGGATGATTGCCTGGTTGGAGGCACTGGCATCATTGGCCTTGTGCCCACAACCTGGCATTAATTCCCTAGTAGAGCCCTCCTTTGTTGTGCATTAATGCTTACTTGGTCTAGGACAGAGGAGAGAGCTTAAGATTTGCTACCATTATTTCCTCTGGGGGAAGGGGGGCTTTGCCTGACATTGAAACATAGACAATGAGACAACAAAGGCAGAAAAAAGTGAAAATAAAAAAGTCAGCTAAGCCACCCTGATAGACCAGTAGTAGCACATCAAGGTTCCATGATGGCAACACGTGTTCAGAAGGTGGGATCCTCAGATCACTCACTCTAGGATAGCCCATGGTCAGGGGGCGATGCAAATGCCAGGATTTTTACACTAGAGGAGAGAGGAGCACATGAAAGAAAATGAAGAAGATGAAACCATAATAAAAAGATGACAACCAAGCTAAATATTATGTGTTCAAAATGTGAAAACTAAACGGAAAGAGTGAAACAGTTAAATGTCACGACAGTTTTCAGGTGTGGCAGTATGGGAGGCTCTGGTTACCCCAAAGTCTACCACCCCCAACTACTGATGGGTGTATGGGGCTGCTGATAGGTGTTTAAAGGAGGAGGGAGCTTCGGTGCTCCATGGCCAGGCTACTTCAGGCTCTCCATTGGAGAACAATAATTCAGCAGTTTATTTTGCTGCCATCAGGCTGAGGGTTGCCACTAGCTGTTAATGTTGTACATTTATACAATGATATTTATCCTACATGTTTGAATGAATTTTTATGATATTTGCTCATTTATATATTTTACACTTTTCTGCATGCTTATTGTAAGTGATGTGTGACATTATATGTAATAGTTGATTAGTTGTGTTTAGGAATGGCCAACCCATTGGGTAGCTGGAGCAGGTACGTCAAGTATCAGTGTTTTTTGGTCGGATAGGGTAGTTCAGATAATTTACTAACCTACCAAATATAACAGTGCACTTCATGGGTTGGGTACTGTTGCCACGGGTAATGGGTTGGGTAGTGGGGTAACTAAAAAAAAGGGCATTTTTCAGACAGCTTGTGGGGGTCCTGGGACTCTTCTAATGTACAATCAGGCATTACAGGCAGCTTGTGGGGTCCTCGCAGCAGACAGGAGCACATGACATCAGCCTGACAATTCAATTAGTCAATGCTGGTGTCTGAGATCCCTATCTGCTGTGTGAGCATGCAGAATACATCTGGAGCTTGGAGGGAGAGGAAGTAATCAATCGGTGCTTTGCTGAGCCTGCAATCACAGTGAAAAACAACATTAAAAAAAAAAAAAAACATGCACAATAGTCCACCAATGAAAGAGGCTAAGAGCAAGGATACTTGAGGACTGAAGGGGCAAAACAGGGGATCGTGTGACTCTGTGCTAAGGAAAGAAGGAGAAAGGTGGGGGAAGCCCCCTTGTTGCTGGCAGCAGCTGTGAAAGCCATTCAGGCTGTATACACTGTGTGTTGTTTGGTGTCCCGAGCCCTTTTGTGACATAGTGCTACTCTGTGTGTCTCAGTATAGTGAAAACTATTTTAGGCTGTATTTAGACACTGTCTGTTAGGTGCCCCAAGCTGTCTGTGACATAGCTCTCTGTGTTTGTGCAGTATAGTGAAAGTCATTTAGGCTGTATTACACACACTGTCTACTAGGTGCCCTGAACCCTGTCTGTGATATATAGCTACTCTGTGTGTCTCTGCAGTATAGTTAAAGCCATTTAGGCTGCATTAGGTGCCCTGAGCCCTGTCTGTGACATAGCTAGTCTGTCTGTCTGTGCAGTATAGGGAAAATCATTTAGGCTGTATTACACAGTGTCCATTAAGTGCCCTGAGCCCTTTCTGTCACATAGCTACTCTGTGTGTCTGTGTGCAGTATAGTGAAAGACATTTAGGCTGTATTACACACTGTCTGCTAGGTGCCAGAATCCCTGTCTGTGATATAGCTTCTGTGTGTGTCTCTGCAGTATAGTGAAAGCCATGTAGGCTGTATAATTATACACTGTCTGTTAAGTGCCCTATGCCCTGTCTGTAACATAGCTACTCTGTGTGTCTCTGCAGTATAGTGAAAGCAATTTAGGCTGTATAATTAAACACTGTCTGTTAGGTGCTCCAAGTCCTATCTGTGATATATAGCTACTCTATGTCTCTGCATAAAGCCATTTAGGCTGTATTATACAGTGTCTGTTAGGTGCCCCGAGCCCTGTATGTGACATAGCTACTCTGTGTGTCTGCAGTATAATGAAAATCATTTAGGCTGTATTACACATTGTGTTAGGTGTCCCAAGCCCTATCTGTGACATGTAGTTAACTCTATGTCTCTGCATAAAGCCATTTAGGCTGTATTACACAGTGTCGGTTAGGTCCCCCAAGCCCTGTCTGTGACATGTAGCTAATTATGTGTCTCTGCATAAAGCCATTTAGGCTGTATTACACAGCATCTGTTAGGTACCCTGAGCCCTGTGTGTGACATATAAGAACTTTGTGTCTCTACATAAAGCCATTTCAGCCATATTATATAATGTCTGGTAGGTGCCTAATCCCTTTCTGTGACATATAGCTACTCTGTGTCTGTGCATAAAGCCATTTTGGTTGTATTACACAGTCTGTTAGGTGCCCTGAGTCCTGTCTGTGACATGTGCACTGTAGCTAGTTTGTGTCTCTTAATTCTGAGATTTAAATAAATAAAAAAATAAATAAATAAAGCCATTTTGGCTGTATTACACACTGTCTGTTAGGTGCCCCAAGCCCTGTCTATGACATAGCTGCTCTGTGTGTCTCTGCAGTATAGTGAAAGCCATTTCAGCTGTATTACACAGTGTCTGTTAGGTGCCCCAGGCCCTGTGTGTGACATATAACTACTCTGCTTCTCTGCCTAAAGCCATTTCGGCTGTATTACACACTGTTTATTAGGCGACCCAAGCCCTGTCTGTGGCATATAGTTACTCTGTGTCTTTGCATAAAGCCATTTAGGCTGTAATACAGTATTACTAAGTAGGCTGCTGGTTAACTAGGATCTGCAGCTTATCCATTAGGTAGGGAAATGGGCAGACTGGGTGGGCCAAGCGGTCCTTATCTGCCATCAAATTCTATGTTTCTATGCTTCTGTTAGGTGCACCGAGCCCTGTCATAGGTACACTGTGTGTGATGTCTCTCTGTGGCACAGTGAAAGCTACGGCTGTGTACTATGTCTTATATTTCCAAGTCCAAGTCTACTAAAAGAAGCATAGTGCTGTTGTACCTGCAACTGAAAAGGATGTGGACAATATGAATCCTAGTACTAATGAAGAAAATAGCAACAATAATAACATCACCAAGACTGGCACGAACCATCCTCCTGAATCAAAAAACATGTTAGCAATGAAAAGATAGTAGAGTTTCAGAAAGAAGACTGCAGGAGTAACTAAAGGTACTGAACATTTTACCATATGTGCCAGGATACTTCCAGCTGCTGAAGCAGCATGCAAGGACAAGGAGGCATCCTCCTCAAATATAAGCTCAGATACTGAGGCAGTGAATGCTGATAAAGATGGTGGTGATAATGGAAACTGTGAATGAGATAACCCAGTCTACGTCCTACATGATGGTGATGGCACATCCATTTCTTCCTAATCTTGTGGCAATGAGGTCTGTACTAGTGTCAATGAGGGGGTAGGAGAGGATGCTGCTGTAGGACATGAGAGGCAAGTGCAAGAAAATAAATCATATGCTAAACATAAAAATAAGATGAGCAAGAATGAGAACAATTCATGTCAACAAGGAAATGGCAGTGTAGAGTTTCTTCCAGCTCCCTTGACTGTACAAGAAATACCGCCCGGCACTGTAGCACAAAGCACAAAGGGTAAATCTTTAGTGTGGAATGTATTTTATATTGACCATGCAGATAACTCTCGAGTGGTATGCAGTCTATGCAAAAAGAGAGTCAGTCATGGTGGCAAAGTGGGACATTTTGGAACACCAGTAATGATACGGCATGCAAGGGACAGTGTGGTTGGTATGGGCAGCAGTGGAGGTGATGGTGGCAGTGGCCATAATGACAATGAACTGGAAGAAGGAACTGACATTGAATCACTTGATGTGTCTTTGCAGTCTTCCCAGACAAACAGTTTTATTCTGACACCATCAAAAACCGCAAAATCCCACAGCACTAGTATTCCATGTGAAAAAGGCATAAAAAGTCCAATCCCCCAACATTAAAAATATCTGCTCATTCTCGTCAACTAACATTAAAAGAAAGTGTTGTGAGAACATCAGAATTACCCTGCAAGCATCCAACATGCCAGCTGTTAAATAGAGCCATTGTAGAGCTGTTGTCCGATTACCAACTTCCTTTTTCTTCTGTTTCCCAGAAAGGTTTCCTCAAGTTCATGAACCGGATTGAACCAGAGTACACTGTTCCCTGTCAAACATATTTCTCAAAAAAGGTTGTTCCACAGTTGTATGACTTGACGTGTAGTGCAGTCACTAAACAGTTGAAACTCTCTTAGGTGAAGCAGGTTCCTATAACCACAGATATATGGACCAGCAACCAAACAATTGACTACATGACTGTTACAGCTCATTGGACAAGTTTTCAGTCAGAAAGTAATAATCCCCACTGTACTGTAAGTAGTAGGAAGTAGGCTGTATTATGTGTCATCACTTGTGAGGAAAACCACACTGCTGCAAATATTTTGCAGGAGCTGCAGAATCAATTCCAGAAATGGCTAACTCTGTATTCCTTATCTCCGGGGTTCATAGTATCAGATAATGGTGTCAACATAGTCAAGGTTGTTAGAGATGGCAACTACCAACACATCCCTTGTTTTGCACATTATTTAAATATTCTCATCCACAATTTCTTAAATGGAAACAGAAATGTTGAAAATCTGTTAGGTCTTGCTAGGAAAATGTGTAGGCATTTCAGCCACTCTGTGAAAGCACAAACAATCCTGAAAAGGCCACAGAGGTCAAACAATGTACCCTTGCACACATTAAAGCAGGAAGTTCCAACCCACTGGAATTCAACATTTTACATGTTGGAAAGGCTTCTTGAACAGAAAAGAAGCTGTATATGACCACACTAAGCAGAATAAAACAGGTAAAGTGGACATCATATTCAGTTCCAGCAGCTGGACTCTACTGGAATCTTTGGTCACATTATTGGAGAAATGTGAGGCTGCCACATATGATGTCAGTGCAGACAGTGCAACTCTGAATCAAATTCATCCTTAGATCAGATTTCTTCACCTTTTCCTTGATGACATAAAGAAAGACTTTTAGTCAAAAGACGACAATGCTGCTGCTACGTTAGCAGATGACTTGAGTCTTAGACTGTTGACAGGTCAGAGACTAAATGCCATGTTCAAGAATGACACCTATGTGTTAGCTATGTTGCTAGATCCTTACTTTAAGTGGAACATTGAAGCCATCCTTCCTGCAGGAGAAAACATTGCGTACTGGAGAGATGTGCTGCTAACCAAATGTGACATTGCCCTACAAACACCATTAACTGATGTACAGCAGTCAAACACTACTCTCCTGGACTGAAATATAGACTCCTAGCTCCTGATCTCCCTGGCCTTCTTATTCCCCCTGTCAGCCGGCCTTCCATCAGAGTAACTACCCCCCCGAGCTTCCTCCATTCACCCTGAACCAATTCCTTTGGTAGCCTCCCACATTGTAGGCTCCTTCTTCCCTCTTCCTTTGTGCCTTGTCATCCCCTGTTACCCTGCCCTCCATTGTGCCTTCCATCCTCTCCTCCCTACGTAGCATTCAGACCACTACCAGTATCCACTGAAATGTCTATGCAGGTATGTTTGTATATATTTGTCATCCTAAGTTTGCTCCAATGCCTACTGACTTTGTATTCTGTTACATGCTGTATTAATGGCTGGTTTACCATGTGTTGTTGTATTATCATAAATGAACATGTCCTATGTGTCCAGATCATCTTGAAAATGAGTTTGCTCAATGATGTAACTGCCTGGTTAAAGTTTGATTGATTGATTGAAACACTACCCGAACCTTCACAGTGCTCCTCTGCCGCAGACAGTAACACATCTATCAATTCTTCACAGTCAGCAGTGTCATCACTGAGGGAAAGGACATTTACAGCTACTTCTCAGGCATCCTATTTTCGGGGTAAGAAAGGCAAATCGCTTCTGAGTCACCTGCAACAACATGGACTGGTATCCCTCTAGAGAGTGCAGCTGCTTCATCTGCCAGACTGATAACTGTCTCATACATTACAATGATCCTGGAGTACTTTGCACACCATACTGTGATTAGTCTAGAGCAAAGGTCAGCAACCCACAGCTCGGGAGCCACATGCAGCTCTCCCTGCCCTAAGCTGTGGGTCCCCCTGCCTGCCCAGGTGAAAGTGTGTCTGTTGCAAAAAAAAAAAAAAGCCAAACCGCATGGTTATTATGCCTTTGTTTAATGTTGGTGCCTTTTTCCTTTGTTTTGCCTCAGTGGAGGGGGGTGGGGAAAGGTGCTTCAGGAGGAAGAGCTCAATCAGGTCCGCTGGCTAAATAACGCTCACGATAGGCTGTGACGTCAGGATGGGGGACGTTACTTCGTTTCTGCGCTGCATTTAAATACTGGCATAATTTTTACTATTCCTTCGCAACTGCTGTACATTTGTTGAAGAACTGTCTATCACTCTACCAGCAACAGAGAGCCTTGGAGTCTCTGAGTCGTCCTGCCGTACTGTCAGCAGGTGAAGTTCTTTTTACCCCAAGATCCTGGAACACCAGCCCTGAAGCAATCTGAAGAATGAGAAGCTGCCCAGCTGTTGTTGAGCTGCATCTGCTGAAGAGCCCCTCTGTCCAGTGTTGCCATCGGATGGAGCGGGAGACAGCAGTCCAATTAAGAAGTGCACAAAGCCTGGCAGTACACTGAAGCTTCGATCAGCCAAAACTTCTATAAATCGAAGGGATCACTAGCTAAGTAAGGTATGTGCCCCTTCTTAACTGTAACTTAGGGTCGACAGTCTAGCTAGCAGGGACAACAATGTTATGGCAGGCAGTCTGAACAGGACTGTTGTGACAGGAAGCATGTAAAAAAAAAAAAAAGCCAGAAGACAGCAGCTGCACTTTAGTAAGCAAACTACTGTGGTACTTTAGAAAACAACTGCTGACTAAATAGATTATTTTAAGCAGATTTTAACCCCAATATTGTTGCCAGTTGAAAGTTCAGTCTAGCACAGTCTGCACAGGACAAGGAGGGAGCTGCACTTTTTGGAAATTCACTGGTCATGTCACTTTGTGGTGGTTTTCCTCCCTGACAGCATTTTCAGACACTGATCTGATTGCTAGTTTGTGTTCTATTTTGGGGGGGGGGGTATTGCTGGCAATTTGTTTGTATTTAATCTGACATTGAGTAATATTCATTTGCAAAATGAGACAGTACTGCCTCATTTTGCACAAAAAGAATGTTAAAATGTCATGTCAGATTAAATACAAACAAATGCTGTCAAGGAGGACAACCACCACAAAATGGCATTTACTGGATTTACTGGATAAAGTAGGACAAAAAGGCTCAAGGCCTATCTAGATTGTTCTCCCTCAATAGTGGGACATTTGGTTAAATATTATTATTATTATTGGCCAATAACCAGAGATCAAGTCTAGTTTTGAAAATCTGAAGTTAGCTGAACCTACAACTGTGGGTGGTAAAGAATTCCAAGATTTTGCTGCCCTTATATTGAAAAAGTTATCATATTTTCTGTTATTGGCCCATTCTATTTTTAGTTGATTAGAGTTTAATCTTCCTACAATTCTTTTTTCTGCAAATTCCAATCCACATATATTAAGTAATTTAGGATTGTGAACCAATTTATACATTAGAAGTAAATCTCCCCTGTCTCTTCTTAATCTTAAGGGGTAGAGACCAGTTTGTTGTAACCTGGTCTCATAACACTAATTTTTTGATCTTGGAATAGATTTAGTCAATCTTCTTTGTATCTGTTCCAAGCAATTTATGTCATTTTTTTTGTATAAGGACTCCATAAGTGAGAACCATAATCCAGGTGTGGTCTGACATATGCTGTATATAGTGGGATCAAATTATGTTCTGATTTACTAATGAAAGTTTTTTTTAATTTGTCTTATTACAATATTAGCGGATCTAACTGCTTTACTACAATGGTCATCTGATGTCAGTTTATTATTTATTAATATACCCAAGTCTCTTTCACAACTGGATGATTCCAATAACTGGTTATTTAAATAGTAGTTGTGTAATGTATTATTTTTACCAAAATGCAAGACCTTGCATTTATTGATAGTCATATCAGATGACCTAAAGATGGGCAAGCAATGTGAGAGGGCAGCAAGGAGGGCTGGGGGGATACTGGGATGCATAGGGAGAGGCATCACCAGTAGAAAACAGGAAGTTATTATCCCTCTGTACAGACAGCTGGTGAGACCCCATCTGGAGTACTGTGTGCAGTTCTGGAGACCCAGTCTCCTCAAAGACATAGACAGGATGGAAGCTGTCCAGAGGAGGGCAACTAAAATGGTGCAGGATCTGCACCGGAAGACATATGAAGAGAGACTTAAGGAGCTTAATGTGTATAGCCTCGAGGAAAGGAGGGAGAGGGGGGACATGATAGAAACTTTCAAGTACCTCAAGGGAATCAACAAAGTCCAAGAGGGTAGCATCTTTCAAAAAAAGAGGTGTGCAAGAACAAGAGGGCACAATTTGAAGATAGAGGGGGCGGCTCAGAGGTAATTTAAGGAAGTATTGTTTCACAGAGAGGGTTGTGGATGCATGGAACGGCCTTCCGGAGGAGGTTGTGGAGTCAAAATCAGTGGTGGAATTCAAGCATGCATGGGATAGTCATAAGGCAATTCTGGGGGTTGGGGGTAGGAAGAAGTAGGCTGCTGGTTAACTAGGATCTGCAGCTTATCCAGTAGGTAGGGAAATGGGCAGACTGGGTGGGCCAAGAGGTCCTTATCTGCCATCAAATTCTATGTTTCTATGTAAATAACATTAAATTTTTTTTAGCCCATTGTTCAATTGTATGCAAGTCTTGTTCTAGAATTTAAAATTTTCCTATGGTATCAACTCTTCCACTCAGTTTAATATCATCAGCAGACTTGGATAAGTAATTTTAGATTCTATTACCATATCATGAATGAAAAGTTGAACAAAATCGGACTCCAAACGGAACCCTGTGGAACCCACTTGTGACTGCTCCAGATGTTGAAAGTGCTCCATTTATTCTAACTGATTGAGTACGATTATACAGCCATTCAGATATCCAGTTTACTAAACAAAGTGGAATTTTAAAATTATGTAATTTATTTATTAGTAAGGAATGTGATATATAATCAAATGCTTTACTAAAATCTAGTAGCACTACATCAGTAGCTACATTGCTATCCATTAATTTAGCAACATGTTGGTAGAATGATATGAGATTTGTTGTACATGAGAAACCTGCTTTGAATCCATGCTGAGATGAATCCTGAATGTTCAATTTTCCATTTCGTTTCCAACCTATCTTTAATTAATTGTTTCATCGTTTTCCCCAAAATAGAGGTTAGACTAATTGGACTATAGTTTTGAACGTCAGATTTTGGCCCTTTTTTATAAATTGGTGTAACCAAGGCAGTACGCTATACTTCAGGTATCTTACAATCCAATAAATATTTATTAAATAATATTTGTAAAGTAATAATGATTGAATCCAGTGTTTCCAAAAGAAATATAGCATAAATATTGTCCGGTCTGGAACTAGTTGATCTTTTAAATTTGGATAGTGAATTTTTAATTTCTTTTAGTTCAAATAACAGAATACAGGAATCATTACTATTAGTATTGATTACAGAATTTCCTGCTTGATTAAAGACTGAACAAAAGTACTTATTGAAGTGATCTGCCATGCCTTTGTTTGTATTTATAGTGATTCTATCATTACAGAGTGGTCCTATATTTCTATTATTGATTCTATTTCCATTCATATAAGAAAATGAGGATTTCAGGTTGTTTTTGAGTGTGCTAGTTTAAATTCAAATTTTAATTTTGCAGCTTTGATTGATTTTTTTAATGTTGCCAGAGCAGTTCTGTATTTGTCTCTAAGTAATATGTTAGAATTTGTCTTTAATTTTTTAAATAAATATTCTTTAGTTTTAATTAGTTTTTTAATAGTATTGTTGAACCAGACAGGTATTTTACCTTTTTATTACAATTTGATAATAGGGAATATATTTATCCTCTAGTTCATGAATAATACTTATAAGACATGTATATATTTTGGTTTACCTTTGTTTTAAATAATTTGGACCAATCAATATGTGATAATTCCTGGTTTATCATAGTAAGTTAGCTTTATTGTAATTCCTACATCGAAAGTTGTGTTTAATTTTAAGTGTTTGTAATTGTAAACTAACAAATATAGAATTAAAGTCGCTATTGCCAATTGGTGACATAATTTGATGATCATTGTGTAAAATTTTTAGACCACAAAGAACAAATTAATGGGGCTTACTGAGCTGCATTCAACTCTGATAATGGACCAGTACATGCATGGTTTTGTTGCCCTGGCTTCTATCTTGTTCATACCTCTCAACTGTACGGTTTCATGTGATGTCCTACATTCTGACCCCTGTAGTCTGCCTGTACTGCTGCCCACATTCTCAGTTCTTTTCTGCATTCTCCCATTCTTTTCCACCTCGATCGCCAAAAACCACACGCACACACCACCATCAACACTAATCCCTTTCTCCCTTTGTTTGCACTGCAGCCAGCCAACAGAAACACTTAACTTCCATCCTGGCCCATCTAGTAGAAGACGTTGGGACATTGGGGGCGAGCTCTAGTGGCGGTTGGCTAGCCCACACACACCCACCCCACAAACCGATTAGTGACTCATCTGTGAGTCTGTCTGCCAGATCTGCCTTCAGGTCAGCTTCCCTGCTATAAAGCAGTCTGCAGTGGGGAACCATAGCTCTGGGAGCATTTGGAGGAGAGGAGGATGGCTTAAAGATGGACCACAAGGAACCAATCAGAATTGCTGCAGTGCTGCATACCATGAAGCCAGAAGGCCAGTGAGGCCAAGCAAGGAGCCAGAAGGAAGAACGCTGTGCCACCAACCAGCTGAGCTCTGAGGAACCACCAGACCAATAAAGGGTTGGTATTCTGTTTCAGCTTCTTGCTGTGCCTTCTTGTGCTTTGGGAAATTTTTTTTATTTTATATTATCCGGAGATGGGTGGCCGGGCAGTGGATGGAAGGGTTTTGGTTTGGCAGGACAGAGCAGCGAGGAGGTGCCCAGACCTCAATCTGCAGAGAGGAGGGGTACGCCACATACAGCAGCAAACTGGGGTTGATCTTACTGGTAGGACAGTCGGAGGGACAGTGTCTGGGAGAACCCTGAGCACATCGTCTTTGCCCCTCCTAGCACCTGAACTCCAGTCCCCGCAGCAACAGCAGCTAATGAATAGATTTGTTGGGAGGCTGGTGAGCACTGGCCCTGTGCCATGGCTGGGGCTGCTGAAGATGAACTCTCTCTGGCTGAAGTGGCCATCAAGAACACCTGCCTGAGTGAACTGGCTTGTGTCACACACAGAACAGCGTCATTACCGTCTGAACTGTACTGAGTATATGTACAGTAGTCACCTTTACTCAGATTATTTTAGCTCTTTTTTAGCTCTGTACAGTACTGTATAGCTTTGCTTTAGATTAGATGCACTATTTACTCAGACTCCACATTGTACAGACAAGGTTAAATTAATGGAGCAGAAAAGATGAACAGCTTCACCTCATGCTACACCAATGCAGGTAAGGGATATGGTCAGTACAAGCAGTGAACTTTTTTATTTTTGAATACAGAAAACCGAAATCAGGACAGGGAGTTTACACACATGTATACAGAGCTGTACTGATGCGGTAATGGAGAGACCAGTTTTGATGTGTGGCAAACCTTTAAAACATAAAAGCCATTCAGAGAGCAGAAAAGATGGAGCTGTATCTTTCTCTTTCTCTCTCAATTAATTTTCAGGGCTGCACAGATGTTGGTAAGGGAAGACCATGGTTTGATTGAGGGAGCTTCACTGGTATACAGAAACATAGAGGTTGATGGCAGATAAGGACCGGAAGGCCCATCCAGTCTGCCCATTTCTTTTTCTACCTTATAAATGTGCCATCAGCCTTTGCTCTGTCATTGCCCTATCTATTCATACTCATCTATTGCTCCCTTATGCCTATCCCATGCCTGAGTGACGTCCCTCTGGATGGATTCTTTAAAATGTTAACACATTTAGGGTTTGCATTACTCTTTATTTAATAAAGGACACATAGGCACAACACATTTTAATTTTCTATTTAATTTGCAGCACAAACCACATGCCAAGCATACTAACAATACTTTTACTGTGGTAACATTTATTTTACATGAAAAATCATGTATGACCATCGCTACCAGAAAATTTGGTATGTACCACATTTTTGCCATTTGTCACACATTTTGTAGCCCTCTGTCACACATTGGCAAGTTGGGAGGTTGAGAGGTATGATCTTGTTTGTTAAAGCCTGCACAATTGCTTTTTTTTCCTTGGGTGGAGGGGGGCATGTTCCTTTCCCAAGCAGTTAATGAAGGGAGACTGCAGTCTGCTGGGGAAATAAACACAGCAGGGTACAGAGATCAGTGAGTATTGATTTTTTTTTTATCCAGGGACACTCTTGCCTTATTTCTGGGTTGTTTTTTTTTTGGGGGGGGGGCTTGTTGCTGGTAACTGTACTTCACTATTTAAAATGTTTCATCTGCCACTACATTTAGTTTGTGCAAAATGAGGCAGTATTTGCTTGTTGTTTTTGTTGTTAGAATGATATTGGCAATCCTGCATGACAGAATGGCCAGGTACACTATGTGGCAGTAAAAGTCTGTAATTTCATGGTTATAATGTGGCTGCCTTAAGTAAATCACATTTAAATAAAAGCAGTATATAATTTGTATTGGTGCTGATAATAAAGGCAGTATATAATTTTGTATTGGTGCTGATATTTTTAACTGCTGAAGGAGGGCTGTTGCTATTATGCTGTTGTCCCCCCATTGCGGCTTGCTTCAATCTGCTGGGAGAAACACTGAAGAGTACAGAGTGACCTTTTTGGGGGGTATCCTGCCTGTGACACTCCAGTTTAAGTTCAAAAGATTATTTCAGGTGGTCAAGTACTGCCTAATTTTGTGTTTGTGTGTCTCAAATTATCCTTATTGCAGAATAATCAGTTTCTCTGACTTTGTCATGCAAGTTCATCACAGATCAATTGTGAAGGGATTAAGACAAATTTTAACACTCGGCAATTCATGCCTGACAGAATGTCATCCGGTACAATTTGGCGGAACTGTGAGCTAATGACTAACATTTGCATTTGTTTGAAGTCTGCCTCAGAGTGAGACATGCTATTAAAAGTATCATGTTAGTGTTTGGGAGGGGGAGCAGCTTGTGTTTAATTTTCCCAGTTCATGATGGAGGCCACAGTCCACTGTGTAAAGACAGTCCTATAAGGACCAGATCAATGTCTGTACCTTGGGGCACCCCTGCTACTGTTTACAATGATTTCTCTATTTAGCAGTTTAAGTCACCAAGAACCATTTTAAGCAGGAGTGCCTCAGGATACAAACATTAATCTGTCCTTCTGTGGATCTGTGTACTAGCTAATCCAGTTTAGTTACTAGTTTCCCCTGCTATGTTTCTGCAAATGATTATTGTTTGGCAGCCATTTTGTAATTTCTGGGTAACAAATCTGTGCCATGCCAATCCGGTTCCAATTCCATCTGACCCACTCGCTAAAGACCAAGAGGAGCAGGATAATATTATAGAAACATTCAAGTTTCTCAGAGATGAACAAGGTGTGACTGCCAGCAGCTATTCAGGTGTTGCAAGGGGTCCACCACAAGAGGACATGATGGTACAGAGCTGATGGGGTGGGGGTCAGAAAGGATGTGAATACTTTTCTTCATGAAAGAGTGGGGGCAGGTGGAATGACTCGTCCATGGAGGTGGTGGAAATGAATACCATGGAGAGCTTTAAGAGGGGGTGGGAGTCCCACTGTGGGACTCCTCTGCAATAAAACATTTACTTTTTAAACCAGAGTTTGTGTGTGTGCGTTTTTCTTTTTTTTGGGGGGGGGGCTGGGCTAGTGAAAATCATGGTGGGCCAGTGGATTTTTTCCATCACTAGCCCTGTGGGATGGTGGCTGAAAAAGTTAGTTTCAACCCCTGACGTACCTGACTGTGGCATGGTTTGTGTGAAACACCACTCATATGAATACAAACTTCAGCTGCGGTCACATATATAGCAAGCCTATATCCTCACCCCCCCCCCCCAAAACACCCAAACCAAAGACTTCACGTTGCCTGTTTGTTGTGTCAGAGGGGTGTAAGTTGTTTGGATTGCTGTGTTGCTTTTTTGTTAATATCATTTTTCTTGTAAACTGTCTTTATTGGTGGGTAGGCTGGGGTGACGTGACACTGTGTGTTTACAATTGGGGCTATGTCTGGCTTCTGGCCACTGCATTGTCACTTCTGTGTTTAATAAATAAGACAATGTGCTGTGCTGCCTTGTTTGGGGTAAGTGTATATGGGGGGGATTCTGTTGTGCCGCATTCATTGGTTCAGCATCCTAAAACAGTGCTTCTCTGCTGATGTTGATTGTTGTGCCCTTTAGTAACATCTCACATAAGAATAAACATTCAGTTTCTGCATCTTGCAATCATCCAATGCCTGTGACTACATATAATTCTGGATCCCACTTGTGTCCATGGCATGATCTTTTCCTTCTTCTGGACTGCATATTAGCAAGTTGTGGAACTCCTTTTGTGCGCACATCTGCCACATGGATTTCTTAAAGAGATTGAGTATTATGATGTTCCCGTTCCTCATAATGTGTCTCAGGTTGTGGCGCGCTCTTACTTTTTCTGTTCACATACTTTGTGCAACATAACTTTTTCATTTTGTTTTTCCTGTTCCCTCAAATGTCTCAAAGCTGTGGTGTGCCATTTTAATGATCTTATTGCTGCTAATCACATTTGTAGATTTTCTTTTTATTTCTTTCTTTTTGTTTTTTGTGGCCACTATTCAGAAAGTATCTCGGTTGGTGTACACTGCAAAGAAACATGGTGCATCCGGCTAAAAAAAAAGAAAGATTGCTGATGAGAACCGGACATTTCAAGATGACTGGTTTGATTATGGTTTCTTTAGTAGGAAGGGACTGCCGTTCTGTGTGATTTGTCGAGAGTCTCTTGCCGGAAACAAGAAATCAAATGTACAGCGTCACTTCAAGACAAAACAAGCAGCATTTGCCACTAAATACCCTGAAAGACAAGCATGAAGGAAGGTCTTTGAGGAGCTGGAAAAGAAGCTGGGGAAGGAGCAAACTGTGCTGACATCATGGTCGTCATCTACAAATCATCTCACAACAACCAGCTTCATTGGAGCTCTGCAGGTGGTTCGCTCAGGGAAGCCTTTCATGGATGGAGAATTTTTGAAAGACTCGTTTCTTGAAATGGCTCCGTGTTGTTGCAGAATTCAGGAAAAAGACAAAATTGTTCTCCAGATTCAAGATTTGCCAATGTCTGCCAAGACCGTGAAGGATCATGCATGCAAAATGATGCAGGATGTGGATTCTCAGGTAGTGAAAGATATCATATCATTTTCATATTTTTCTTTAGCACTTGATAAATCCACAGAAGTCAAGGACACGGCACAACTGGCAATAATGGTTCATTTTGTTTGTGGGTCGGAGTAAGAGAGAACTAGTGAGTATTTGCCTCCTGAAGCAACAAGCGAGGAGAGGACCTCTTCAGTGCTCTCTATGAGTATTTCCAGAAGGAGAACTTGCTCCTTGACAAACAGTGATCATTTGTACTGATGGAGCCCCCAGCATGACTGGATGTCACAAAGACTTGCAAAGCTGCTCGAGAAGAAACTGCAATGGTCAATTATTATTTTTCATTGCATTCTTCACCAGGAGTCACTGTGTGCCCAGTCCCTTGAAAGGAAATGGCAGATGTTATGGCACTGGTCATGAAAATTGTAAACACTATTCTTGTCAGGCTCTGAACCATCGACAGTTGAGACACCTTCTGAAAGAGCTGGATTCACAATATTCTGACCTACTGATATACAACAATGTTCGTTGGCTTTCCCGGGGTAAGGTCCTGAAACGGTTTGCAGGCTGTTTGACTGAAATTAAGCAGTTTTTACATGAGAAAGGCATTGTGCAAGAAGAAATGTCAAACAGCTTTTGGCTCCAGAAGTTTTACTTCTTGGTTGATCTGACTGGACACTTGAACAGACTGAATATTGGTCTGCAAGGAAGTGGCAATAGTGTTCTCCCTGTGCAAACAGGTCCTGACATTCTCGTCAAAACTGAAAGTGTTCCAGAATGACTTAAAAAGAGGAACACTATATCACTTTGAATACCTTCGTAAATTTAAAATGGACAATGAGACACGAGAACCCAGCTTCACTATGAACACTGCAGTGCTTGAGGAAGCCATCAATGGACTGATCAAAAATTTCGGTCACAGATTTAATGACTTCAGAAAATATGTACCAACCTTCTGGTTTATGACCCAGCCATATCAGTCAAATCTTGAAAAAATGCGGCTGGACCATTTTAACATCCTCATTGCTGACTTGGAGATGGAAGTGGTTGAATTCGAAGAGTCGCACATTTGGACAGATAAATTTAGACAGCTAACTACAGAGCTAAAACATCTGGAAAGATGAAGGGCAGAGCTAGCGGCAGCACACAAGTGGGCTGAGATGGAAAGGCTGCAAAAAACAGATGGGCTCATCTTCCAAGTTTGGATGGCACTCCCTGATAACTTCAAGACAATGAAGCACCTTGCTTTTGGCATGCAGTCAGTTTTTAGCTCCACCTATCTGTGCAAACAAGTGTTCTCTCACATGAACTGTATTAAAAACAAATTCTGCTCTCAGCTCACTGATGGATCATTAGATGTTTTTACTCAATTAAAACTAACCAGCTATGAGCCAAATATAGAAAAGCTGAGCAAAGGGATGCAAGGCCGAAAATCGCACTAATAAAAAGCATTGACTTGAACAGTGATGTCTGTATTTTGGGGACAAGGTGTGTGTTTGTGTTTTTTTTGGGGGGGAGTCTACCTTTCATTAATTGGCACAGAAAAGTGGTGACAGCAGTACTGGTTGTATCTTGAGAAGATGCTTTTATAATAGCAAGCAGTTTGTGCAATGGAACAGAAAAGAGGTGACTTGACAAGTACTGCAAAGAGGGATTTTTCTTGTAGACAGCAGTTTATGCATTGGAACAGAGAACTGGTGACTGAGCCAGGGGTGCAGCTAGGAATTTTAAACTTGTACTCAAAACTGATGCACTGTTGCCCCCCTTTTATGTAAACATAAACCAAAATATGCACTCATTGCACTGCCAACCTACACCAACAGGCCCACCCCTTTGTTTGCCATGTCTGTGTTCAAGTAATCAGTTTCTTCCTGTAATCCTCCTTCCTTTGTTTTCCTGCCTGCCTGGTAAGTTGTTCTTGTTTTGTGTATTTGGCTGGTGGTATTAGTGCCCCATAGTGAGCAACAGTCAAAAGGTCTCAGTGTGACACAGACACAGTGTGACTCACAATTCCTTGCTTTCCTCTTTTGTTGCCCTGCCTGATTTGTTGCCCCTACCTGATTTTTCTTTACTGTACTCTGCTGAGTACAGTGCATATGCCTGCCGACACCCCTGGACTGAGCAATACTGGTTGTACTTTGGTAAGAGGGATGTTGAATAACCAGCAGCTTGTGCATGGGCAAAGAGGTGGATTCTGGTTATTCAAACTCCCTCTTGCCAAAATACAGCCAGCACTGTGCAGCTGTACTGTATATGCAGTGGCACAGAAACCTGGTACCTGAACAGTACTGGTCTGATCATGGGAAGGAGGGTTCAGCAGTTCATGCATTGCCACATAAATATGGTGCCTAAGCAGTACTGTCTGTGTTTTGGAAACAGTGATTTTGAATAAACTGCAGTTTAGGCTCTGACACAGATAGTGGTGCATGAACCTTATTATATTTTGGTAAGTGGGATTTGAAACAAGAGGTTGCTACATTTGCACATAATGTATTTATTCAAAAGAAACTGCTAATTCATTTGCACAGCAAATTTATTTATTCAATAAACACAGCACATTTGTTTGCACAGAATGTATTTATTGCTCAAGAAACAGTGAATTCATTTGTACAGAAAATATATTCAATAAAAAACTAAATTCCTCTTAATATAGCACTCTGTGTTGTTCTTTTAACAACGCAACATACATTTTTCCATAAAATGATATGTTTTGAGAATGTCTGGCACGTACATGTGCATGTTAGTCACGACCACATTTCTGAATGGCTGTTTTGCGGTTGGCCATTTTTTCTCATTGGCCATGCGGCTGCCAGGTCCGAAAAGGTTGCAGACCCCCTGGTCTAGAGGAAGATCCATTACTGTATTGGAAACAAAAGAGAACAATATGGACAGATCTAGCAAATCTTGCAATAATGTACCTCAGTTGTCCACCTTCAAGCCTATATTCCGAATGCATATTTAGTGCAGCTGGAGGAATAGTCACTGACCACAGAACACTGCTAAGTCCTGCAAATTTGGAACAGCTTACATTGCACAAAATGAATGCTGACAATTTCCCAGTTGTCACAAACTCTGAATTATGTGAGTCTGACCCTGAACACGAGCAACAGCCTGCAAACAGTGATACTGAATATGATGACTAGGTTGTGTACCAAATGAATTGAACTATCACCACTGCCACAATGCAAGCCACATGTACCACACTAGTACTACTCTAAATGTTATTTTGTCAGTCATTTGATCAATGCCCACCATGGGTATAATTCCTGGAAACAACAGCTGCCTCACTCAGAGCAGCTATGCCTCTCATACCTACCTCATGAATGCCCACCATGGGTATAATTTTTTAAAACAGCAGCAGGCTCAATCACAGCAGCTGTGCCTCTTGTAACTGCCTCAGCAATGCCTGCCATGGGTATAATTTTTGGACACAGCAGCAGGCTTGCTACAGTAAGAGCAGCTGCATCTCTTATACCTACCTCAGTAATGCCTGCCATGGGTATAATTTTTGGACACAGCAGCAGGCTTGTCAAGAGCAGCTGTGCCTCTCACACCTGCCTCAGCAATGCTCCCATGGGTATAACGGCTCGGGCACCTAACAAACAGTATAATAATCTAAAAAAACAGTCTTTCACATGTTTTTGTTATGACCAGGGTTGGGTAATCGGGCAACAGAATGGGTTGGGTAGTAACTACCCGACCACTTGTTTTTCATCTGGGTACTCTTAGGGTACTTTTGGGGTACCCACAGGTAGTCTTGGGGGCTGGGTATTTTAGTACCAGCCCATCCCTAGTTGTGTCTTTATGAAACACCCGGGTTGTGCCTGTAAACAAACCTCTAGTCTAGTGTACCTAGCTGGTAAACAAATTAAATCGAATTGAACTGAATTGACTATAAGCCCTAAATAGATTTAGACAAATACAGAGCCAGAATAGCTGCAGAAAAGCATAAAGCTGGTGGTTTAAGGGGAAACTGTGTAACTTAAATTTATGTGGTGGAACATTAGATGTATTCCTCAGAGGCCATCCTTGCTTGGTCTCCCAAAACTGTAATGTTGGCTCTGTATTATTTATTAATGTGCCACAGAACTTTAAACCTTGCCAAAGAACTTGACCTAAAAGTTCTGTGGAAGTTCAAAGTCCACGCCACAGAAGTTGTTTCTACAGTACTGCAGAGAACAGGGGGGCCTTGCCTATAACTAGTAAATTGCATCCTATATTTGTTTGGGTTAGGGAGCACTACTATTGTTGCCTCCTACATGGATCTTGGCCTTTTCCATGATCTTTGTGCTGGTAGAAGTACTTTATGTAGCTTAAGACCTAAATGCACACTAAAGATCTGATAAAATTCAGCAGATGGTCTAGCCTTGGAGCCTTACCCTTTGCCAGCATCTGGATTGCTCTTGTGACCTCCTCAAAGGATAGAGCTGCTTCAAACTCCTGCTGCAGTTGTTAAGTACTAAGGGTAGTGTGCATTGCTCCATGAATTCTTTTATTTGGTATGCTGATACTGCATCTTGAGAAGTACAGAGGCAGGAGTAAAATTTCTTTAATGCAGTGTTTATGTCCCTGGTCTAAAGTCAGTGCCTCCTCCCAGGGCCATAAGAGGGATAAAGGGCTCACTTTTAACTTCAAAGCCAGTAAGCTAAGAGCTTACTAGTTTCTTCTCCGTGCTCCGTAACCTTGTATTTTAAAAAGTAGTACTTCTCAGCTTGCTCATTCAATATTGAGTTTACTCTAACCTCTATTACCTTTCCAGGTCTGCAGGTGTTCTGCTTGGGTAAGCATAGTGGGGACTTCTTGTGACTTGGAGTTCCCCTCCAGCCATACTCTTTCTTGTCTCCTGGGCTGCAGAACGTATAATGTGGCCACTCACATGTGATTTAAAGGCATCCCAAATTATGTGATCTAAGACCTCAGGGGTAGTGTTCAGCTCAAGGTATTGTTTGATCTCAGATGACAGTCAATCCTTGAACTCTTGAGACTTCAAGAGAAAGGGATTAATTTGCCATCTCAGCAATTTACTACGAGTCAAAGCCAGGTCGACTGTCAAAGATATCACAGTATGATCTGATAAAATGATAGACGATGTGCACTTTGACACCTCATGAGAGCCATGAGAAATGGTAAGCCAGTGATGTAGCCTGCTACAGGTTCCATAATGAGGTGATCTGAATATATTATCCACCGATGCAGGATGTGCCAATTGCCAAGTGTCAACCAGCCCAGGCTCATTGCAGAGGCACTGCAAGGCTGCCCTGGCTTTCTTATGCAGGGATGTCCCTACTTCTTTCAGTGCCCTGTCCAGCATGGGGGTCCAACACCATCCAGGAACACCATGCCCTCGGATGGCAAGAGATCCATGATCTGCTATGTCAGACTCCAAAAGAATTGTTCCTCATCAGTGTTTGGAGCATACACATTGCCTAGAAGGATGTCTCTGGCCTGGATTTGCCACACCACTAGCAGACACCTGGGTACTCTTTTTATTAGAATCATGACCCCCTTTCTATGCTGAGTAAGAACTGGAGATGTGACTTCCCACCCAATCCTGTACTAGCTTAGATGTCTTTTCTTTGAGGACTATAGGTCTCTTGTAACAGAGCAAGGTCACACTTGGTGGATTTGAGATATTTTTCCACTGACAGGCGTGGCTTTTGCCCAGCACAATCCATGTAACAAGTTTAATTAATATCTGTCATGTAGGTCATTACTTGGAGCCACTTGTGGAGGATACCTGATGCATTCATACTTACCAGGCTCATCCTGCTTCTACCTTTTACACTTCCAACTGGCCACCTGGATGAAGGATGTATTGCGTGCTTCCTGCTGAAGGAAGAAAGAAGAAAGAGATACATAGACAGTGAATTGAGCTGCAATGCCTAAAGAGACAACATTAAGTACCTTAGCACTTGTACCAGCACTAGTACTATGACACTTCTATCCCTTTCCCATACCCTCATGTATCCCACCTTCCCCTTTCTGGTTTTGTTTAAGGGTTAAAACAAGAAACCTACCAGAGTCCCCTTCTTCAGGACTAGGATACAGTTCCTCCGAAGGACAGACATGTATCACCTACTCCATCTGTATCCAATCCTGCAGCAGAACTAAGCATCCTATTTACTTCAGCCATTAGGTTCTATCCTGATCTAGGTATGACAGTCATAGGCCCCCTATTCCCCTGGGACTAACTTGCCTTCCATAGATATGCCCTCACATGTGTAGCTAGTACCCCCTATTCTGTTTAATGTCTCTTTCACTGTATATTATGCCTTTGGACTCTTGACCAGGAATCTGAACTAGTTAGTGCCATAGTGAAAACCATATACTGTACCTACTGGCTGCCCATCTGTAGTGGCTAAAAAGTCTGAGGGAGTTAGTAGGATAGCTAACCTTCTCTGGTGGAGGTAATTATTATTCACATTCTACCAAAACTTGCCTGGCACTTAGTCCCCCACTCTTGTTTGTGCCCATGGTCCCCCTGTCACCCTCTTCTTACGTGTATACTCTGTGCCTGCACAGGATGTATTAAGAGTCATGCCTTATGCTGAGTAGGAGCAGTGTTGATAAGTCTCCTTTACCAGTTTAATTGATTATGTGAGAGTCTCATTGATTATCAAGTACTGTAACTCCAGGAGGTGATCTAAGGGTGAGAAGGTAAGAGGCTATCAATGTAGGAGGGGAGACCTTATGCATCACATGCAAGCTGTGCTCTGACTACCATTAGGTAGGTTCTAGAGATGCCAAGCCACCACTGCAATTTACTTCTAGCCTCGAGCCCTTTGCTGGACCAATTCTTTGCATCCCCCTCCCCCCCAAGGCTAGAGGAGACAGATTTACTATGTCTAGGAGTCTCTGTTAATATTGAAGAATCTGCCCATCTTTCAGGCCTTGTACATTTTGGCACTAGCTTGTACCCAGGCTTGGTGTAAGAGTTCCTTCTCTCTGCTTCCCAACCTTCACCTCCCCCCTCATAATTCTGCAGTTTGGTACCTGTTTCAATTAGCACTCCGCCCCACTACTCCAGCCTTCTACAGCTTAAGAGGGGTGTCTGTTACTCTGGGGTGACAGCCACAGGCTATGTTTAGTGTCACAGGTGGGCAGTGGCCCACTCCCTCAATAAAATCACCCCCAATTCATCGTATATTCATATTATACCAAACTTCTGCTAGGTTAGCTGATACCTGACAGTGCCAGAATACCTCTGCTAGGCATGTGTTGCAAGATCCTTCACCCTTTACATTATCTGTTCCCTCCATATTTTTCCTCCCCATTGGTAATTGTATGCAATTTGCTTCATGTGGACTACAGGAGTCTCTATAGCCTACCAACTTTTTAATCTTTTTAAAGCTCTTAGTGGCCTGATGATTTCTGGGAGCATGCTAGGCTGGTGCCAGAATTATCTACAGGATAGGTCACAGAAAATCAAGATTTCTAATGTATTTTCTTCCCCCATTTCAGTAACAATTGGTGTCCCCCAGGAATCCATTCTGGGACCCCTTTTGTTATGTTTGACATGCACATGTGCATGTAGTGAACATCTTGCTATGGTACTTGGCTTTTGAGAGATGTGACACTGGCCATCCAATGCAGAGTAGTGTTCTGGGAGCACTACAGTGCTACACCAATCATCAGCCAGGCTGATCAAGAGAGTTTTGGCTTGCTGGATGGAGATGTGTACTTGAAAAGAAGAAGCTGACCCAATCATGGGTCAGCTCTTTCCTTTGGTCTACACTGTCCAGTAGGGAGAGCAGATCTGTCATGATCAGCCTGGAATTTCAAACATCTAGTGGCTCACACCAGCTGTAACAGAGAAAACTATCCATCAATGTCTGTCACTGGCACCCCCATAACTGTCCCCTGCTCCCAACCTTCCCTTTCAGCAGTCCCCCCGACAAACATAACACTGACACTAGTGGTGCCCAATCCCCCAGTGTTGCCACCTTGAAAGCGAACCCCCCGTGGTCTGCGCAGGTCTATCTCGCCACTCCCAATGCACAGTCACATCTTTAAATGGTGCTGAAGCACCAGAAGACTAGTTCATGTTGCTGCCACTCCTGTAACTGTCCCACACACCTGACCCTTCCTTTCAGCACACACCACCCCAACCCCCTTCCCACAAACATAACACTGACACCGGGGGGTGCCCAATCCCCCAGTATCACTATTGGTGCTGAAGCACCAGAAGGCTCGTTGATATTGCTGTCATCCCTGTAACAGTCCCATCCACCTGACCCTCCTTCTCAACACTCATCAGCCCACAATCCGGTGTAAAAATATTGAAAAACAACAAAGTTATGAATCTCTGCTGAATTTTGTGAACTCAGGCTGGTAACATTGGTAATTTTCAATATTTGCACTCCAAATTTTCAACATAGCCATTTCTTTACAGCACCTCTTGACTGTGACAGCTGTCATTTTTCAAATCCTGGCCAAAATGTGTTTTTGCACCCTAAAAAGATAATTTCACAGTCACTGCACAAAATCACCTTTCAGGCAGGAATTGAAAATTTTCTCTGCACTTGTTCATGAGGTGGGGTCATTTAGTGGTAGCCTATAATAAGGCTATTACCTCAGCTCTTGATCGGATTGCTCCAATCCATGTTCATCCATTTCTGCTTCGCCCTTGGACCCCATGGTTTGATGGGTCTCTGAGGGAGATACGGAAGTTGGGTCATAGGTTAGAACATCGTTGACGTAAATCCACCTTGGATACCAACCATCTTATTTTGTTAGAGCATTATCAGCTCTATCAATCAGCAATTTCCCATAAGAAGGCAGAATTCCTGTCCAGGGAAATCGCTGTTGCTGGGAACCGACTGGCTCAGCTCTTCCGAACTGTGGACAGGTTGTGCAACCCAACCTGTCTTCAGCTTCATCGAGCTTTTTCACAAATTGAGTGTGATGAGATTGCTCGATTCTTTCTGAATAAGGTGGATGATATCAGGCAGGAGATTCTCCTTTCATGTTCTATGGGAAATATGGTTGGTTGGTGCTCGGTCACTATGCCCGCTGTTTCCTGGAGTACCTTTGACCTATTGGATGTCATTGAGATTATGAGGACTGTCCAGGGATGTGCCCAATGTGCTGTTGTTTAGACCAGGGTACTACTTCCTAATTTTGGGTTATAGTGATGTTATTGGCCGGTCTTAGCTCAGATTGTCCGGTTCTCCCTGGAATCGGGTGAGCTTCCTGGCTCCCTGAAGGAGGTGGTGGTGATACCTCTTCTGAAGAAAGCTCTTTGGACCTGGAGTCTCTGGCTAACTACAGACCTATCTTGAACATTCCTTTGTGGGAAAGTTTATTGAGAAAGTGGTGGCAATCCAACTGGAGGACCATCTAACCATCCATAATTTATACAAACCTCTCCAGTCGGGCTTCCGTAAGAGGCACAGTACTGAGATGGCTCTGGTTTGGGTGATCAATGATCTCCTGAAGGCGAGAGATCAGAGGAACCGTTCTATCTCAGTACTCCTTGATCTCTCCTCAGCCTTTGACACTATCGACCATGGGGTTCTGCTCGAGTGCCTGGGATGCATCTGTGGGCTGACAGGTACAGCACTCAGATGGTTTTCATCCTTCCTCACTGGTCGAACTCAGAGAGTTATCTCAGGAATATTTACCTCCGAGTCTTTCTCTCTGCCTTGAGGGGTGCCCCATGGCTCGGCGCTGTCCCCCATGTTGTTTGCAGTGTATATGCTGCCCCTCAGAGACATTGTAAGATGGTATGGGCTGAGGTTTCATTGCTACATGGATTATACCCAGCTCTACCTGTCTTTTGCGCCAGACCAGATGTGTGCCCTCTCAGTATTTAATAGCTGCCTCGTTGAAATCCAAGACTGGATGAGTTCCAGTGGGTTAAAGTTGAGCAGGAAAGATTAAGGTTTTGGCGTGGACCCTGGTCACGGATAATCGGGTTGGGATGGATTTTCCTCTGGTTTATTCCTGGGAGGCTAGCAGATCCCTACCTCTAAATTGGGTGTGTGATCTGGGAGTGATACTTGATGATGGTATGACCTCCGTCATCAGGTGTCTGCTGTCATCAAGTTAGCCTTTACCATCTTAGGAACATTGCCAGGATCAAGCACCTTGTTCCATCCAGTGACCTGCCAGTTTTGGTCCACGCCTTTGTGATCTCGCGCCTTGACTACTGTAACTCCCTTTACCTAGGGTTTCTTGGGGTTGATATCCGCCGCTTGCACCTAGTGCAGAACGCGGCTGCACGTTTACTGACTGGGGCATCAAGAAGATCTCATATAACCCCAGTGCTGCACGATCTGCACTGGCTGCCAGTTCAGTGGCGGATCACCTTTAAGGTAGGTTTGTTAACTTACAAGACCCTACACGGACTGGGTCCTGAATACCTGAAAGAACTTCTGATCCCTTAAACCCCTGTGCAAGAACTCTGCACGGCTGATGAGGGGTTGTTAGAGATTCTGAGGGTTAGATTGAAGTCATCTGGGGCTCGGGCTTTTATGTTTGCTGCCCCATCCCTCTGGATTCTCTACCTCGTCAGTTACGGGAGTGCAGGACAGTAGGGAGTTTTAAGCAGGCACCGAAGACCTTTCTTTGGCTCAAAGCATTTCCTGATTTTCAATGATTTTATTCTTCTTCATTGTTTAATTGTGTTTGTTCAGATTTGTGAAGCGCCTTGATGATCTGAAAGGCACTATACTAAATAAAATTATTATTATTATTATTATTATTATGATAAGAAGGCTATGTTGACAATCTGGGGCAAGAATATTACTAAACAACAATGTTATGAGCCTGCATTGAAATTTATAAATACAGGCTCCTAACTTTGATAATACATAAACAAAGTGCACCACAACGCATCTAGTACCCCAGGGCTTCTATACCAGCGGTGAACATCCAGCATTAACAAATGCTTGTTTAGCTTATTTTTAAATTCTCTTTCTGCTGCATGTCAAAAATCTGATATTGTGCTTTATGCCAGTGATGCTGTTATTTTTACAAGTGGGCCTAACCTTACTGAATTAAAATAAATATTACAAGAAGGTTTCAGTTTGGTTCAGGAATGGTTTCTGACTCTGAAATTGGTGCTGAAACTAAATCTATGATTTGTCATAATGTTAGGAAACAATTGCCATTAAATCACATTTCTGCATTGGAAACCAATCAAGGCTCCAAAACTGAAAAAGTCTGTAATCATTTCTGATGACCAGAAGGTAGCCAGACAATGTGATAAGGCAGTGGGAAGGTTAGCAGATAGCTCAGATGCATAGGGAAGGGCATCATGAGTGGAAGAGGGAGGTAGTATACCTCAGTATAGATAACTGGTAAGACCCTACCTCAAATATTGTGTCCAGTTCTGGAGACCCCACCTCAAGAAGGACATAGATAGGCTGGAGGCGGTACAAAGGAGGGCTACCAAAATGGTGCAGGGTCTGCATCAAAAACCCTATGAGGAAAGACTCAAGGAACTAAATATGTGCTCTCTAGAGGAAAGGAAGCATATGATAGAAACGTTTGAATACTTCACGTGTATTAATAAGGTACAGGAAGGTAGCAATTTCCATAGAAAAAGATGCTCCATGACCAGGGGTTATGCTATGAAACTGGAGGGAGGCTCAGAGCAGATGTGAGGAAATATTTTTTCATGGAGAGGGTAGTGGACACCTGGAACAGCTGCCCAGCAGAGGTGGTGGGTGCTAAAATGGTAACAGGATTCAAGCATGCGTGGGACAGAAACAAGGGGACCTTAGAAGTAAGGCAAGGGGGGGAGAAGACTGGAGATCGAGTAAGGTCTGTGGTGGCACAGTAGGCATGGCATATAATGCAGACTAGGTGGGCCAAGAGATCCTTATCTGCCAACAACGTGTATGTTTCTCTGAGTTTTTAAATATCTTGGCCTGACTTTGGGCAGCACACTCTCTTATAACACATATTACAAACTTGGTAACACTTGTACATCAGAGGCAAGGGGCGGATTTTCAAAGCCCTGGGATTGCTACAAGTCCCTGGTGCACTGATCATTCAACATACGGGGCTTGCAGCATTCTCCCAGCTAGCGATAAGGATTTTCTATCCTTGCACTGATTGCTGCAAGTTAGACCAGATTTTTTGGTCTACCATGTGTCAATCTGGGTACCCTTTTCACAGGGTGTGTGCAAAATATTTACAGCAAGCTGCCATAAAGTGGGAAAACTTTTGTAACTGCACCCAATGTACTAAAATGGGGTGCATTTGCAACAAAGGTGTTTGGTACAGCTGTGCCAAAAATGGGCCAACACAGGGCTCGGTGCAAGCCTTGCTTCAAAATCTGGCCCAAAGAGTTCTTTACAGATTACATTGACTCAGTTTGGTTACCATCTACTAGGTTATTACTTGCACAAGGTTTTCTGCTTCCTATTATCAACTTTGGAATGTTGTTTCACTTCTACTAAAATGGTGCAGGGTCTGCACCGGAAGACATATAGTGAGACTTAAGGAAACTTAATATGTATGGCCTTGAGGAAAGGAGGAGAGGGGACATGATAGAAACTTTCAATGCACCTCAAGGAATCAACAAAGTCCAAGAGGGTAGCATCTTTCAAAAAAGAGGTGTGCAAGAACAAGGGAAAATAATTTGAAGATAGAAGGGGGCGGCTCAGAGGTAATTTAAGGAAGTATTTTTTCACAGAGAGGGTTGTGGATGCATGGAACAGCCTTCCAGAGGAGGTTGTGGAGTCAAAAACAGTGGTGGAATTCAAGCATGCATGGGACAGTCATAAGGCAATTCTAGGGGTTGGGGGTAGGAAGAAGTAGGCTGCTGGTTAACTAGGATCTACAGCTTATCCATCAGGTAGGGAAATGGGCAGACTGGGTGGGCCAAGTGGTCCTTATCTGCCGTCAAATTCAAATTCTATGTTTTCTGCAGGTAAGGCTGTGTTGTCCAAGGTTAGGGTTTTGTATAATCAGATTGCTAGGTATGCATCTCACCTCTCCTCCTGAACACATCATTGCATTTGGTACAATACACTCAAATGGCTCTCCTTAGACCAGAAGTACAAGTTACACACTGGAACATTAGCTAGGAAAATTGTGATGAGGAGAGTGCCTGATTTTTTTCCATCAGCTGTTTCAACAGTGTTCTTCCTCACTGAATACTCGCTCAACCATTGATGATCCTTATTTCACGATTCCAGCTATGAAAACCTGTTTAGGCATAAAGTGAATTGTTACACCAGTTCACTCAGTTTTATAATTCATTGCCTCAGTTTATTACTGCAGGTTTTACTAGTCTTCTAAACTTTAAGTCAATTCATAAAAATGCTTGACTGATACTGACATCTGACTATAATTGATTTGTTGTTTATCAGCAAAGCACTGTATGATCTGTTTAAAATGTTTTTTTTTCAGTGTGTAAGTGTTTATTGTGTAATATTTGTTTAATTATTACATCTGCTTGCCCATGAAAAATGGGCTTTATGCTCATAGCTTTTCCAGATTTTAAATAAACCAATAAACCAAACTAGCATAAGAAGCAGTGGTTGGGGTGGTATGACTTCCACCCAGCATGACACAGTTGCTGCGCTGTAGGTCAGCACTCACCCAAAAGTCCCCCTTCTCATCATGTCAACCCTGCTGTTAGAGCTGACAGCTACCCACTTATGAGACTTATGAGGCCAACCCATCCAGTAGCTCTCAGCACTGAAGCTTTCCTTCTCCCCATTAAGCTAAGTGAGCCCAGTCTAGAGGCCTGACAAGTGAAAGAGGTATGTGAATCATCAATAACTGTGCATCCTTTCCCTCCCACTTCAATCATTCCCCATTATGCTGCAACTCTGTCAAGACTTTAACAACCTAGCAGATTAGAGAGGTGTACTGAAGACATTAAAATCCAGCTGTTCCCAAGGCAGCAAATTAAAACTGTGCAGCCCTCTGAAGAACATTATACCCTCATTAATACCAATACGCTTATCCAGTCACATACCTCAGGGACAAAAGGAGTAAACTGCTCTAGAGCTATTCAGATAAAAGTAAGCTCCCACCCAGTTAGTCAGTGATTCTTTGATTTAAACTGACTTCATAAGTCCAGGTGAAGTGTAGTGTGTTTGATGTATGCCTATATGGTACAAAGTTGGCCCAGGTGAGTAGGAATCATCTAGCTGCAAGTGTTGACGTTTTCTCTGCTGCTATCACTCAGTCAATGCTCAACTCCAATTGAGGATGAGACCTTCAGCACCTCAGTCACTGTGGCACCTTCTACAACCACTGCCCAGCAGGGCCAAAATCAGTACTCATCCTCAGGCAGGTGAGGAAATCCTCCTGTCTGCCTGCTGCCCTCCTCTTCCAAAGGGTCTTCCATCTCAACTTGAATTTGCTCTATATCCAGCTCCTGGCAATCTTATGGGTGGTTCTATCCCTGATGACTGCACATTGGATTCCAGCATAGAAGGACAAGATCCTTGGCTTCTGCTCTGACTGCGATCAGCCGGTAGTGTCATTTTTGCAACTCTGTCCCTGATTGAACCTCTTTGCAGCATGGATTCACAGCGGGAAGGTCATGCCAGACAAATCTGATAGATTTCTTTGACTGGGTGACCAAAGTAGTAGATCAGGGAGGGGCTGTGGACATGGCCTACCTAGACTTTAGCAAGGCATTTGACACAGTCCCACACAAAAGATTAATATACAAGTTAGCTAGCCTGGGAGTGGGTCCCAAGATGACAGCCTGGGTAAAAATTGGCTGGAAAATAGGACACAGAGAGTAATAGTAAATGGAGTCCACTCTGATGAAAGGGTTACTAGTGGGGTACTCTGCAGGGTTCAGTATGTCTGAGTCCCTTCAATGTCTTTATAGTTTACATTGCAGAGGGACTGAAGGAAAAGTATGTCTCTTTGCAGATGACACAAAGATCTGCAACAGAGTTGATGCACAAGGTGGGGTGGAAAGGATGAAAAGGGACTTGGCAAGGTTAGAGGAATGGTCAAATGTATAGCAGTTTAGATTCAGTGCTAAGAAGTGCAAGGTAATGCACCTGGGAAACAAAAACCCAGGGGAAGAGTACACAATGGGGGTGAGATACTAACAACAACAAAAATGGAAAGGGACCTGGGGGTAGTCATATCAGATGACCTAAATGTGGGCAAGCAATGTGAGAGGGCAGCAATGAGGGCTGGGGGATATTGGGATGCATAGGGAGAGGCATCACCAGTAGAAAACAGGAAGTTATTATCCTCTCGTACAGACAGCTGGTCAGACCCCATCTGGAGTACTGCGCAGTTCTGGAGACCCAGTCTCGCAAAGACATAGACAAGATGGAAGCTGTCCAGAGGAGGGCAACTAAAATGGTGCAGGGTCTGCACGGAAGAACATATGAAAAGAGACTAAAGGAGCTTAATATGTATGGCCTCAAGGAAAGGAGGGGACATGATAGAAACTTTCAAGTACCTCAAGGGAATCAACAAAGTCCAAGAGGGTAGCATCTTTCAAAAAAAGGTGTGCAAGAACAAGGGCACAATTTGAAGATGGGGGTGGCTCAGAGGTAATTTAAGAGTATTTTTTCACAGAGAGGGTTGTGGATGCATGGAGCGGCCTTCCGGAGGAGGTTGTGGAGTCAAAAACAGTGGTGGAATTCAAGCATGCATGGGACAGTCATAAAGGCAATTCTAGGGATGGGGTAGGAAGAAGTAGGCTGCTGGTTAACTAGATCTGCAGCTTATCCAGTAGGCAGGAAATGGGCAGACTGGTGGGCCAAGCAGTCCTTATCTGCTGTCAAATTCTATGTTTCTATGTTTGTCTTTTTGGCTTAACTGTTTGCCAGAGCTCCTGGTAGGTAAAGTGATTTGGTTTAGGTTCAGGCTAGGCATCTCTTCTCCCTTTCAGCAGCCGGCTGTTAATTTCTGATGCGCCTTGCCTTTCTTGCCAAAGAGTGCCCCCAGAGCTGTGTTTTTTTAAAGAGCTCTACTTCTTGAGGGGTATTGAAAGACCTCCATTTACTCTTCCAGTTGACAGTGTACTTCAACAAATGTTGGGGCCTATACACGATGGTGTAGAGTGACTACACAGTGCAGATCCATGGCAGGTAACCACTGCACACCCAGTGCGTCCCCTGCATAGGATGCACTAACTGGGGTGTGCAACCCCTACACACTTGATCCCCTGGCTGCATGGACAGCAATGAGCTGGGGGCGGGTGGAGGGTGTGCCAGCACTATGCACCATGCACAAAGGCACGTAGTGTATTCCGCAGGTGGGGATGTAGTGCAGAAAGAGGGCTATGCCAGTGGGGACCTTGCCATAACCACCATACACAACCTAGCCCGCACATCCATGAAGTCCCCCCCCCCGGCCCAGTGCCATGCCAGAGTGACACCGACAACATGTGTGCTGCACCAACCCCCAGCATGCCTGCCCCATCCCTGGTGCACCCAGCACCCACCCCCACACATCATCACCCCCTGTGCTAGGATAGGACCCCCCTGCAGCACCGACAACACCCCACCCCACCCCATATCTGCAATCATGCGGCGGAGCGACATCCCGGTGAGCGGCACAGTCTTCCACACACCTCCTCGGCCACCCACCATACAACCAGTGCCAGGAGCACACCACCTATTAATAGGCTGCCCACTCCCTGCATCAGTCATATAGTGGGCAGCCATGGAGGTGTGTGGAGGGCTGTGCCACTCACCAGCAATCGGTCTGGCACAGGGGTGGGGTGGGGGTGTTGCTGGTGCTGGGGGGGTACCTCACCCAGTCCACAAGTAACCATTACAAGGTCCCGGGCCAGGTCTGTGTAGATGCACCACTGATCATCAGGGTTGGGGGGCCTCTGCTCACCTATGTGAGTGCTGGGGTTCTGAGTCGGGATGGTGGGGGGGACTCCTGCATGGGGTTGCAAGCCATAGAGGTGACAGGCATGGGGTGCCACTGCCGGGGATGGGATCCTGTTGGTGTAGGTGTGTTGGGGGGGTGTATCCAGCACCTGTCAGGGTCATGGCATAGCTGCTTGTGTGGTGGGGTCCCTGTCTGGGGAGGAGGCTGCGATGCTGCTGGTGGGAGACACCATGCTGCGGGGTGGGTATTGTGCGGGGGGGCCTACAGGACAGAGTGGCATGGCCACATGGGTATGGGTGTCTGCAGGTGCTATTCATGCAGCTGGACCTGTGCCACCCCATGCAAGAGATCCACTCCTGGACCTGATATGGGAATCTGATTGGATGGCTGCATGGGTCCCCTACTCTGCCCCCGGCTGCCCAGCATGGGCCTGCGTGCTGGGGGGCATGGACAGGTGGTGGCCATTAGTGAATTCTGACTAGTGTGCACCTGTCCATGGGTGTGGAGCTACGCTGGTGGGATACGCACCTCTGGTGCATAATTCCCACCCAGTCATGCATAGACCCCATTGTAGTTACATTTTACATTTTACTCAACTTTTTTTTACTAGAACCATACACCTTTCTCCTCTTAGTCTAGTCTCTGGAGAAATTGTTGAAAACAGATATCCTATGACCATTAGAGTGTAGTTGGCCCTTATATCTGGCCAAGTGGAGGATTTGTTCCTTAATACTAAAGCATAGTAAATAAACCAGGATGGGGCCTCCCAATCTCTAAAGGATTGTCCCAGTAGTTATTTAGCATATGTGGAATAATGGTTTGAAGAAGAAAGATTGCATGCTTCTCCTTGGCCCCCTAGGGAACCACACCAGTCTAATGCTATTATGATGACATCAGTTCTCGAGGTCATCCACCTTTGCACAAAGTAGCCTGACTTGTTTTAGTGCTTCTGCTCTGTCAGTGTTGGAGACCTCTAGTGCCCAGGGCTGTAGTATATAGTTCTTAGTCAGCTACTTTGATCTCTTTGATCTTGATGACTTCAACCCATATTTCAACTTCTGAAATTGCTTTCCTCATAGAAGGGTTGTGCTGATGATTGTGTGTAGCAATGCATGGATGTCTGATAGATCTGCCACTCTGACTGCCGCAATGCTGACCACCATCTCCTATGCTTATCTTGTCTGCTCAGCTGCAAGTCACTTTTGATTATATCTCATCACAGGTAGACCTAATTTAAAAAGAAAATGTTTTCACCAAAATGTAGCTACAGGTGGGTACAATTTTCTTTACGTGTCATTCAAGCTCATCAGTCACAATTTTTGATGGATTACTTCAGATCTGCTGAGGAGCTGTATGGAGACTTATAATCTAAGTGGCCATCTTGGATGATGGCTCATGTGCCTTCCTGAGACGAAGAACATTTCTAACCACAGAATTTCTAACAAAGCTAGTGATACAGGTATAAGTGTTACCTAATTTGCAAAAATCTCTTTCTCGATCAACTGGATGACCCATTATAAGTGGAACTGGATCTGCCACAGAATCTTTGTCCAAGTATGTGCATGTATTTTGTTATAATTATATGACACTGAATTTCTAGAACATTGACTTTATATGCCTATTTCAATCATCGCATCATTATTTATTTGTTTAACTGCTAAACTTCCTATTGTTTATATTGTGTACTATACTGTGGGTGGGAGTGAATGGAAGGGAAGTAGGGGGAAGTTTTATTCAGAGAACTGTGGGAGAGGTGTTTGTAGTTTGGCCTGGACAAGTGTATACATGACAGGCTCTAGCCTGCAAAAAAAGTGGGGTTTGTAGCAATACCCTTTCTCGGGTGGGAGTAATCTACTGTTGTGACTGAAAGAGTGGAAGGGGGTGGGGAGAAGTTACATGGGAAGATTAAAAGAGGGGTAGATTGTTGTTTGGGTTAAAATACATTATACCAATCATTCATTCCTGCAAAGAAAGGGTATTGCAACAAGACCCTATAAAGGGTATTCTTATATTACTGTTGGGTGAGTGGGATCAGAAGGGTGAGGGTGGAAACTCTGTTCATATGGTCTGTACTGATCTTTATTATTTAAATTTATGTTTTAATACTGTTTATCATGTTGTGGGAAAACAGCAAAAGGGAAGGAGGGAGAGGCAAAGCAACAGAGGGTGGACTGAGGGAGGTTACTGTGGGACCTATTTGAAGTTCTACACTACAGAAGGCTTATTCTTCTATTTCTAGGGTAGGGGTAAATAGGGTTAAAAGAAAACAAACTAAACCAAACTGGGTAAAAAGTAAGGAAACTTAATGGAGACTGAGGTGCTGCCCAATCTGCATGCATCTCTCTGGGTTGAGGGAGGTTCTTGACTCAAAACTGAATCGGTTGGGATTCAGGCAGCTTCTCTCTCTCGTCCAGGGACTGCCGTGTTCTCTACTGCTGCCTCAAAGGTTTCAAGGAGGAGGGGTGGCTGGACTATAGTGGGCTTAGAAAGGGTGGAGTAGGTGAGTCAGAGGCATTTCCCCCACATGGTAACTCTTTATAATTCTTATGATGCTCTGGCTGAGAGGGATTCTCCATGGAGGTACCTGCAGAGGTGGCAAGGGAGAATACGGGGGTGCTCTGCAATGAAGACCCCAAGGAGGGTGACAGTGAACCACATAGCAGGAGGAAACTCATCCTTGTAAGAGATTCCATTGTGAGGGGGATAGATTTGGGGATAGGAAGGAAGGGGGTGAAGGAGTTAAGTGCCTACCCAGTGCCATGACACAGAGGGCTGGGAACTAAATCCTGGAGATCGCTAGGGCAGCAGAGATGGAGGGAGAGCTACATATCATTCTCCACTTAGGGACTAATTACCTGGCTAGGGAAGAGGATAGTGTAGTCCAGAAGGAATTCAGGGAGCTGGGAAGGATTCTTAGACAGATAGCACACTCTGTGGCCTTTTCTGAGATGTTGCCTGTAAATGACAGGGGGAGGATAGGGTACCTTACCAAGAGTTTCAATTTATGATTAAGGGAGTGGTATTGGGAGGAGGGGTTTGGTTATATTGGGCACTGGGGTTACAGCTGGAGACATAAGGGTCTATACAAGGAAGATGGATTATATTGTCAGGGAGGGAGACCACAGTCCTCAGTGAAATGTTTAAATGCTATACTGAAAAGCATTTAAACTAGCCAAGGGGGGTAGCACTAGGGAGCAGAGTGATGTTAACTGTCCTCCCCAAGCTGTACTACTCAATAGGGAGAACAATTAGGTAAGGAAATGCCCATGAATACATAATAACATGGAGAACAAAATGATAGATATAAAGAAAGACGGGAATGAAGGCAGAGGAGATGAGGAAAACAGGCAAATGGGAAGGAGGGGCACTGCCAGGAAGGGTAGTAACAGTATTTGGAATGCCCTGTGTGCCATCTGGGTAACAAGATCCCAGACCTGTTGGCCATGATGGCAGAGGCTGACCTGGATATTGCTGCCATTACCGAGTCACAGTGCAATGAGAACCATGACTGGAATGTGGATTACCAGATTATTCTCTACTCAGGAAGGGCAGAGTGAGTAAAAAGGGGAGGAGTGGCTCCTTATGTGAGGATAGCATTAAAGTAATAGAAAAACAGGGAATACAGGGAGGGACAGAGGTATTGTGGATTACCCAGGAGATGGAGAGGAGAGGCTATTCGCACTGCTGTGATCTACAGAACTCCAGCACAGGGGGTGAAGTTGATAAAGTTCTGATGGAAGACATTCAAACAATGGCAAATATTGGGGTGATGCTACTGGTGGGAGACTTCAGTCTGCAGGATATTATTAGAGCATCCAAGCTGCTGCTTCTGCTAGGATCTGGGAAATATTGACTCTTGCAAGGGGCATTCCTCAAACAACTAGTAGGAGAGCCCACTTATGAGGGAGCAATACTGGACCTTGTACTTACCAATGGTGACAGTGTGGCTGATGTCACAGTGGGTGGTCATCTGGGGACCAGTGATCACCATATGGTGTTGTTCAATATACGAACTGTGGTGGAATTAACCCACACAAAGGCTAAGGTCCTAGACTTCAAGAGGACTGACTTTACAAAGATGGGGAAATGCATGAGAGGTGCCCTGGAAGGGGATGGTGGAGTGGAGGAACATTGGGCAAGAATAAAGGGGTCATATGGAGGCAGCAAACCTCTGCATCAGCAGTTAGCAAAGTAAGAGGAAATGGAGACCACGATGGCTTTTAAAAAAAGGTGGCAAGAGAGGGTAAAGCAAAAAAGTTAGCATTCAGGAGATATAAAGAGTCACAGAGGGAAGATGAAAGGGAGGTGTATAAGAAGAAGCAGGTGGAGGCAGGTAAAGCAGTCAGGTAAGCAAAAGCACAAACAGAGGAGAAACTTGCTCAGTCAGCAAAGAAAGGGGACAAGACAATCTTTAGGTATGTCAACAAGAGGAAAAAGACCAGGAGAGGAACAGGAAGATTGGGGGGGTGGAAGTGGACCAGGAAAAAGCAGACATTCTGAACAAATACTTTTGTTCAGTGATCACAGTGGAGGGGGGAGGTGAGGGACCACAAATGAGGAGTAGCAGCATTGAGGGAAAAGAAGTGGATACAAGTCCATTTACAATGGAGAGAATCAGGAAGGAATTTGCTAATCTGAAGGTAGACAAGGCAATGGGGCCAGTCGGGATACATCCCAGGATTTTGAAGAAGCTCAGGGAGGTGCTGGCTGTGTATCTGGCTGCCCTGGTCAACCTCTCAATGGAGATGGGCATGGTTCTGGAGGACTGGTAGAGGGTCAATGTGGTCCCACTTCACTAAAGTGGGAGCAGAGGAGGCCGGGCATTGCAGGCTAGTGAGCCTAACCTCGGTGGTGGGGAAATTAATTGAATCACTACTGAAGGAAAGAACCATGGATTATCTTGAAATCAGGGGCTTACAGGATCTGAGGCAACATGGATTCACAACAGAGAGGTTAAATCTGATAGATTTCTTTGACTGGGTGACCAGGGAGGTAGATCAAGATGGAGCCGTGGATGTGGTCTATCTTGATTTCAGTAAGGCCTTCAACACCATCCCACATAGAGACTCATAAACCAGCTGAGCAGTCTGGGAGTGGGTCTAAAGGTTGAAAACTGGGAAAGAAATTGACTGGGGGATAGAAGAGAGAGGGTGGTAATAAATGGAGTCCACACTGAGGAAGGGAGAGTGACTAGCAGGGTGCCACAGGGATCAGTACTGGGTCCGGTCTTCTTTAATGTATTTATTAATGACATTGCAGAGGGACTACAAGGGAAGGTATACGTTTTTGCAGATGACACAAAAATCTGCAAAAAGGTAAACACTCCAGAGGGGATGGAATGAATGAATAGAATTTCAAGAAAGCTTGAGGAGTGGTCAAAAGTGTGGTAGCTGAGATTCAATGTGAAAACATGCAAGATCATGTGGCCGTGGCTCGCTCCTTGGAGCCATTGGCCATACTCAAGCCTCCCACCACAGAGAAAATCAGGTAGGCCCGCTGTTGCTCTTCTTGCCTACTTGGATCCAAACACCTGTTCCCCACTGCTAATTTCCCCTGGAAACTGCTGGAATGCCATTGGTTAGCATACCTTCTTGAAGTGGGACCTTTGGATACTGGCCCTTGCAAGCAACTTGGCTGTTTACTGACATATTGGTTGTGACTATATTGCCCATTTTCTTATTATCAAGTTATACTGTACTGCCACTTGAGGGACACAATCTTTATCTTTATCTAAAGTGATCTCTGCCTGTTGTTCCTATAAATACCTTCCTAAATTACACCTACCCCCTCCATCTAACCAGCCCCCTTCCTCACTCCCTTCTTACAAATTCTTCCTGCTCCTAAATCAATTGTTCACTAATTTCTCTGCCTTTATGAATAATGCATCCCCTACTCTCCTCTCTTCCCCCTTGTTCTGCTCATATCCCTCTCTTTACCTCCTCCAGTTGCTCACTACTCATCTATTCCTAATAACTCTCCCACCCGCATCAGTTATTATCACCAGTCCCCTACCCACATCCATGCAATTACTCCTTCCCCCCTATTTAAAATATGGTCTCACTACCACTATTCCTCATGTGGCTTTGATAACGGTGTCCACTTCCATTGTGGTTCTCCTCCATCTTCTTCCTCACTCATCTGCTTCCTTCTCCTCAAAACTCCCAACCTCCTCGCCAGCCCCTTCAAAATCTGCTAAGCTCCATTTTCTCATACTCGCTCTCCTCTTGCTTCTGCAGGGATATCTACCCAACACCTTGCCCCTAGCTCCTCCGGTGTTCCCATCTCTTCCTCCCCATGCTCTTTCTCTCAGCCCTCCCAAAGGGCTTAAGATCTACATCTAAACACCTGCATCTTGTTGCAAAAATAGACCAGATTCAGACCATGGTGTGCACTCTAAAATCAGGCATTTTAATTATCTCAGAAACTTGGCTAAAGAGCACTATCCTGACCACTCAGTCTCCATTCCTGGTTACTCACTGCTAAGGCAAGACCGTGCTGGCAGGTGTGGAGTGTGGCCATTTATGTCCTAGCCTCCATCCAATATTGCAATATTGCAGTGTCAGTGGCTCAGTAGGTAGCACACTCGCCTCTGAGGCTGGGAGATCAGAGGGCTGTGGGTTCAGTTCCCACATCTGGCACTGGTTAATATCCCAGTACTGACACTATAGTGCAGCATGAGAGGAGTGCTGCACTTCTGAGGTGCCGTCTTTCGGATGAGATGTTAAACCGAGGTCCCATCTGCCTGGATTGCTGATAGTTCAGGTGAATGTTAAAGATCCCATGGCACTTATCGAAAAGAGTAGGGGAGTTTCCCTGGCCAAAATTTCCCTCATTCACTAAAAATACCACCAACAGCTTAATCTGGTTCAAGGTCAGTTGGTATTCATCTGTATCCCCTTCCCCCGGGTCGTGCCTGAAAATAGGTAGGATTTGTTTAGTGCACATACCCGGTCAATAAAAATTAAATAAATAATAAAATTAAATAAATAAAATATTCAATCATTTAATCATCCTCCATCCCTGAGACCCATGATGCCCTAGCTATCCATGTGACACTCCCCTTCACTCTCCCAATCTTTACAGCTGGCATATATGGTTGCCCAAATGTTCATTCTCTGGTCGCACGAGACTTCCTAACCTCCATCACTTCCCTTGCTCGCTTTGAGGAATTATTCATCCTAGGTGACTCCAATATAAATCAGTTGTCACCTAAAGCTACCAAAACTAGAAATGAAATTGCAGCCCTAAACCTCCTAACTGATCTCCGAACCCACCCACCCAAACCACAAGACACAACAACACTCCCTACTCAACTGGGCCTCTACCTCCCACCCCCACCATGTCATCACCTCTGGTATCCTCCCTGATGCTGTCAGTGACCATAACCCAATATTCAGAGTTAGGAAAGTCCACAGAACTAAATCACCACACTAAACTATACAAGTACACTCTTTCAAGTCTCTTGACCTTGAACCTCTCCTGAGCAACCTTGCCACTTCTGACTGGTCCCTCTAACCTCCGTCCTCTCGGTTGATAAGGCCCTTGCCTACTTCAAAGAAATCTTTCTTGTAAACTGGAACTCCTTTGACCCATCAAACAAACCAGAGTCAGAGGTAACCACTTACCTTGGATAACCCCTGAATGTCTGGCCTGCCTCAGGGCTAGAAATCGAGCCTGGAAGTACCATAAAGCTACCCAAAACCCTAGTGACCTCATAAACTACCGCATGCTCTGAAATGCTTGCATCAGGGCTACAAGGTTAGCCAAGTCTGAATATTTCAAATCTGTCTTCATCACCAACATAAATTCCACATCTAATTTCTGGAGGGTAGTACTACATATGCCCTGTTTACCCCATCTCACTGCCCCCTCAGTACTTAAAGTAAATAGCTCATTAGTGTCTTACCCACCTGCTGTAGCTGTGGAATTTTACTCCTACTATACCTCCTGTGCCACTGAGCTACTGAAATCCCTCCCCTCCTACCCATTCCCCTCCCCACCCTCTACCAGTGTGCCCCCTCCACCATCATCCCACCTCCCCTTCTCTTTTGCTACTGTAACCCCAAATGATGCCCTAAGTGCCTTTCTCACCATCAACCCCTCTAAAGTGCCTCCCCTTATGGCCTCGACCCAAAACTCCTCTCCCTCTCTGCTTCGGCCATTGCCTACCCCCTCTCAATAATCCTAAACCTCTCATTCTCTACTGCCTCAGTCCCCTTTTCATGGAAACATGCAGTGGTGTGTCCTCTACCCAAAGGGTGTGACCCCTTATCTCCTGTCAACTATCACCCCATTTCTCTCCTCCCTACCTTTGCCAAACTTCATGAACACATTGTTCTTACCCAATTCACCTCTTTTCTATCTGACACCTCCTTTTTCACCGCCTTACAGTCTGGTTTCAGGAAAAAACACTCAATCATCACCTCTCTCCTACAGCTCACAGATTCCATCCTAACTGGGATGGACAATGGCTAAATTACCTCTGCTATTTTTGTCGACCTGGCCAAGACCTTTAACACCGTCTCTCACCTCCCCTCTCCTCGACTAGTTCCCGGCAGCTGGCCTATCTCCCTTTGCCACAAACTGGTTCAAGGCCTACCTTAATAGCAGAACCCAATCAGTTAAGATCTTGGATGCCACTTCCCCTCCCCATCAGCACTGGCATCCCCAGGGCTCTGTATTAGGGCCCTCCTATTCTCCATCTTTAAACAACCTTCCCTCTTTGCTTCCCTCCTCTGCTATATATATGTATGCCAATGATACCGTCCTGTATGCATCTGGCTCTTGTCCTGCTGAGGTTGCAACCAGCTTACAGCAAGACTTCGACAAAGTTCATATCTTGTTTTCTAACAATCAACTTTTCCTCAATGCCAAGAAGACTGTCTCTATGACCTGTGGCACAAGGCAGAGACTCTTTAGGCTTCCTTCCCCACCCACTTTCCATACCGCTTGATGAGACTTTACTTGAGGACACATCCTCCTTCAGGTACTTAGGTGCTTGGTTGGACCAACACCTAAACTTCTCTGGACATATTGACACCATCCAGAAAAAAATGCACCCCAAGCTTAGTGCCCAGTTCAGGAACCATAGTTGCATCACTCCTATCGCTAGGCATAAACTGGTTCGGAAGATGATACTGCCCATTTCTGACTACTGTGAAATAGTCTATGGTGCTGCCCCTAAGTCCTCCCTGGTCAGACTGGACACCCTCTTCAATTCCTTCTGCCGCTTTGCCCTGGATGCCCCCTACTTGCACCCACCACTGAGATCTTTATCGTGCTCTATCCTTCCCCTCTCTTACAAATAGGCGACTCTCCCACAGTGCTAAATTCACCTCCAAACACTGGTTAGGTGAGCTCCCTTCCTACCTCACCTCCTCCTTTATAACAACCCTCTCCATCCTCCCATTCCATTAGATCAACCGACTCCCGCACTCTGGTAGTCCCCCGCCAATCTGCCCAAATTGCCAATCCAGTTACTCTCACCACTTCCTAAAAATTTGAATTCCCTCCCCTCAAACGGCATTTATCTTCTGCCTACTCTATCAGCTCTGCCCTTAATAATTACCTTGCACCTAGCTGCTCCTGCTATGTTCCTATCTAATTCCCTCCTCTAAGCCCTGAACAAACTATACCCCTCTACCGTCACCTTAATTTTACCCTGTGCACCACCACCACCACCCAAATTTCTAGCTCTCCTCCACTTCCCCCAAATTGCATCCCCTTACTGGTCTCCCTTGATCATTCACAGAATGTAAGGGACCCTGAATGCTCTCCATGGGTCCCTCTCCTACCCCTCAAGGGGCTTGTATCTCTCATCTACTCCCTTCCCCCACCATCCCTCCTATATCCCTAGAATTGCAGTTCTCTTGCAGGGTTCTTAGCATCCTGAAGGGGTCCTACTGCATCTAGGCTTATCTCCTCTCCTTCCCCTCCTCCATCTGTCTATCTCCCTAGCCTTCACAGTCCCCTTGCAGGGTTCTCAGCATCCTGAAGGGGTCCTACTGGGCCTAGGCTTGTCTCCTCTCCTTCCCCTCCCCCAACTACCTTTCTCCCTAGTCTTCGCAGTCCTCCTTGCAGGGCTCCCAGTATCCTGAGGAGATCCTACTAAGCCTAATCCTGTCTCCTCTCCTTCCCTTCCCCTATCTACCTTTCTCCCTGGCCGTCGTAGCCCCCTTTCAGGGTTCTCAACATCCTGAAGGGGTCCAACTGTGACTAAGCATATCTCCTCTATTCTACCTAGCCACTATCTTGGCTTTCCATGACTACTAGTTAGTGGTGGGCAAAGTGAGCTAAATCCACTCCGCAAAGTCATTTGCAGAGCAAAGGCAGATTCGAGGAGTGCTCCGCAACGCAAAGCGGAGTAATTTGCGTTTTGATGGGTAACACAAAGTCCATTGAAAACAATGACTTTGCGTTACTCCACCTTCCCAGACCACTACTCCACCAAAATCTTAACCACAATGCATTGAGATCAATGCACTTCGCCTCACTTCACCTTGTTTTTGAGCTCTGAAGGCAAATTTTGCAGTGATGCATGGAATTTCAGGTCACATGGGCTCTATATTGATCTGCACAGCCTCAGTTTGGGGTAGTGTGTGTAGGAAGCAGTAGGAAACAGTGTGTTCTGAGAGCTGTCTGTGATTGACACCTTCTAAATCTTTTAAAAAGCATTTTTGCTTTTTGGGGTCTCCACCTTTAGTTCATCGATTGCAGGAAACACTCCTGTGCTCATATCATCAAGCGCTTTTGGTTTTGTGTGGATTTTGAATGTTAATGTACAACATTGAGTGTGTGTAGTGAAATACAGTGAAAGTGTGCTTTGGGGAAGGGGAGTTTCTGTGGCGTAGGTAGATTTAAGTTGGAGAAATAGTGATTTCTTAGTTTTTTGGTTATATTTTTGTTCTATAACTGACTGTGTTAATGTACACACAGTAATATTGTCAGTTGACATTTTCTTGCTGATTGTGTGTTGTGTGGATCTGGTGCAGCAGTTCATAATTTCCAGTTTGTTTACAATACGTGGCATTTTACAGAACTTTTCAATTTGCTACGCATTACTCATTCACCATTGTAGAGAAACTGTTCTGTGTGTGTGTGAGTGGTGTTGCATGACATCAAATAATACATCTTTTATTGTGCCACAGACTAGTATAATTGCATGGCAGGCGCAGCAGTGTGAACCTGCTATCCAATGCAACTGCCTGATTTTGTACTGCAATTGTGGTATCTGTTCTTTGTTTTGCTGCTTGTATTGCCATAAAAGTCTGCAGTCAGTGCTCCCCCCACTCCCACCGGCAAAAGGAATTTTTTACCAGATTGAATTGTTTTTGTGACCTCAGCAGCACCACTGGTTACTGAAGTTGTTTTCATTGTGCGACAGTCTCTATCTGTTGCTGAAGCTACAGTTGTTTTTTTGGCTTCATATTCAGAGTGAACATGTCAAAATATAAATTTGGTTATAATATTGCTATTGATCCCCCAAAATGCCCACAAAGAGACGTGCAAGCAAAGCTCGTTCTCACCATGGTAATGCTGGCAGTAAGATAGTCTGTGGGCATGGTAGTACGCAGATGCAGAAGTGCATTGCTGATGTGAGGAAAGGTATTTCTCCTGCAATGTTTTTTACAGCTCAATCAGTAGCTTCACTCACAGTCGGAGGAGATGACGTTTTCCCAGCCAGTGGTGTTGGTGTTAGTGGTGGTAGTAGTATTAGTATTGGTGCCTCAAGTTCGAATTCTGACCGGTGTACCATATCCAAAAATACAGTGGAGTGTGAAGCAGTACAAGTGAGTGGCAGCATAGATGATGTCATGCTTCCCAGTAACATCCCAGTAACTGAACCTGAGGATTCTGATAATCATGTCAACTACAGCATACAATGTGATATTCCGTCCACCGTGGCAGTTAATGTCATGCATTTCCCATGCAGTGATTCACAGTGTGGTGAAAAAATATCAGGTGATGGTAGTGTAGATGATGATGATGAATGTGATGATAATGATGAGGTTGCTGTTGTTGCAACATGCAGTCCACATGCTAGCATCCAGGCATAAGATGTGGATGTGTGTGACGTTGATGAATATGATGATGATGTAATTGACCCCAGTTGGGAACCGGAGAAAAAGAAATTCAAAGTGGCTGTGTCTGAGTCTGTTTGCAGGAATCCCCCCTATAAAAACTTGTGATTTACCAGTTTTAGTTGATGATGATGAACCAGTAATAATGACAGGTAGTCATGGTGGTCAATTGCAGTTTAGGTGTGCAGTGCCCAGAACATCACGTGCCCCTGCCCCCACTTCAGTGCTTACCAGCTCAGACTTAAATAAGCAACATCATGGACATGTTAAAAGCAGAGCATCGCAATCCCTTGTTTGGGATTTTTTTGTTCAAGATGCAAATGATGAGACAGTTGCAATCTGCCAGGTTTGCCATGTGCATGTGAGTCGAGGTAAAAAGGGGAGCCATCTGGGCATGGGAGGACAGCATATGCACCTTAAGAATAGGCACTTGGCTCTGTGGACCCAGCACAAACTGGTAGCTAATACCACAGTGGGGCATTCACCCTCATCACCAGCAACCATAACGAGCATGTTATCCCCTTCCATGACTGTTAAGTCCAGTAGTAAATTAAACATGTGCAATAGTGAGGTAATAAGAGCAGAGGATTACTACAGGCATGATGAGGTGGAGGAGCATAATGACTTTGAAATGTTATCCAGTGCTGGTGAGAGTAGCAGTTTTGGTGGTAGTGGTGGTGGTGGTGGTGAATGCAGTATGTCTAGTGCAAATGGTACGTCAACCCCGGATGGCAGTATGGCAAAATACCTGCATTTCTGGGTTTGTCATCATCACCTGTGTAACCGTCTTCATCAAACGACCACACTCCACCCCCTGCCAATGCCATTCATCACAGAGCACAACCATTTGTGATCACACCCCATGTAAAATGTTGAAGTCAGCCACGTTAGAGTATTTTGCATGAGCTGATGTACCCCCAATCATACAGTGTCAAGTGAACTGAATGGTGCTGTAGCTGAAATGCTGGCAACTGATCTTTTGCCCCTCCTCACGGAGAATTCTAGGTTCTGGCGGTTTGCTGAACGTGCCTGTCCAAAATGGAAAGTCCCATCCAGGACATATTTTTCTACCAGTGCTGCCCGAGTTGTTCAACATTCCTCCTTTCCATTCATCCATTTAAGAACGGATACGTGTACAAGTGACAAAACAGCGGGAGTTCATATTTGTTTAAAATTGACACTGGCACAGGTGCCAGGGATTGTTTGTGATGTTGGAAGTGTGAATAATCAATACAGTAAAGTGGATTCTCGTGGTAGCAATCTTCCAGGAAATCGACAGCATGCAACGATTGCTATGAGCAATGTGACCTGTTCACACACTAGTGAGAACATGTTGGACGTGGTACTGACAAAATGACAAATGGTTAAACCCCCTGTCCCTGAGAGTTGGGTTCATAGCAAGTGACAATGGGTCAAATGTGGTGAAATGCATCACGAATGGTGTTTTTTTTCATGTTCCATGCATGGCCCATTGTTTAAATCTTGTGGCTCAGGAGTTAGTTGCAGTACCCTGATGTAAATGAAATGCTGACCATTGCACAACATATCTGCTCTCACTTTTCATGATCTGGAAAGGCCTGTGACCAACTGCGGCAGTTGCAGATACAAAACAGCCTCCCTCTGCACTGCTTGAAGCTGGAAGTTGTCACCTGATGGAACTCCACTTTATATATGGCAAAGGGGTTGCCTGAACAATACAAAGCCATCTCAGAATATCTTCTGATGCACACTAGCTGTGACAGTTCCGAGGCCTCCATGTCTATGATGACTGAACAGTGGTGCCTCATGGACTCTGTAATAACAATTTTGTGGCCTTTTGAACGTGCCACACAGGCAGTGAGTGGTGAGTCTGCCTCCATTAACCAATCAATTCCACTGCTGCGGGTGCTGAGGCAGACATTGGTGAATGTACAGCATGGCCTTGATGCTGCTGGAGATGAGGTAGCAGTATGTTGCTGCAACACATGCTGACAGTATTCGACCAGAATCATCACATTGTGAGCATTCAGCGTAGTGACATCTTTGCCATAGCAACAATGCTGGATCCATGATACAAATGTGGAATTGCATCAGTACTGGAGGGAGGGCTTGAACAGGTAAAACATATCAGTGGTCAGCTGGCGCGCTTGGTTCATGGGGCACAGAAGTCACGTGCCAAGGTCTGCGAACCTCAGCAGCATAATCCGGCTGAAGGTGTACCTGTAGGTCTATCAAGCATATCCTGCAAGGAGAAGGGGTCTGCAGTTCCAGCTGATCTGTCATCCAAAGTGGCTGGCATCAATCCACTTTGGGAGGCTTTTGATTTGGGAGAGCAGGATGATGCATCAACAACTGGACTTAGTGCGGCTCAGAGAATGTTTGAGTCATATTTGTTTGAAAACAGGCATCTGACAATAACTGAAGATCCTCTTTTGTACTGGAGTGGAAAGGTCAGTGAATGGCCAGAGCTGACTGCAGTGGCACTGAAGTACCTCACATGCCCACCCTCAAGTGTAAGTGTTGAGTGGGTATTCATCTCAGCAGGTGCAATAGTCAGGGATCGTCAGGCAAACCTGTCTCCTGCAAATGTTAGTTTGCTAACACTCATTAAAATGAATGAGAGGCACATACCAGAACATACTGCAACCTCGGTATTTGTACCCCGGCCTAGTCATGGTGGTTTTGGTGATGTGGAAATGGACCATCCTGGTGGAACTGGCAGTGGCTACCTGAAACAGCCCACCACTGACATAGATGACAACACAATGGAGAAAGAATGTCCCAGTGGTCAGACTTCAGACAAAGATGACTGTGAGGGAAGCTTTCTTTATGAGGATGATGATGTGGTTAGTGTTGGTAGGTTTTAACTGGGTTGTTAAAAGGTGGTGTGCTACCCCGGACCACCATCATCACCACCACCACCACCAGGACTGATGTTAGCCACTGCCACCACTGAGCATGAGTCTGTCTGCACCCCGGACCACCACCACCAGAACTGATGTTAGCCACTGCCACCACTGAGCATGAGTCTGTCTGCACCCCGGACCACCACCACCAGGACTGATGTTAGCCACTGCCACCACTGAGCATGAGTCTATCTGCACCCCACACCACCACCACCAGGACTGATGTTAGCCACTGCCACCACTGAGCATGAGTCTGTCTGCACCCGGACCACCACCACCAGGACTGATGTTAGCCACTGCCACCACTGAGCATGAGTCTGTCTGCCCCTGAACCACCACCACCCGGACTGATGTTAGCCACTGCCACCACTGAGCATGAGGCTGTCTTCCCGGACCACCACCACTGGGAATGATGTTAGCCACTGTCACCACTGAGCATGAGTCTGTCCAAACCACCACACTCCCTGCCACAGACACAAAGCTTCTTAATATTTAAACCATAAAGTGAATATGTGTACTCATGTTTGTTATGCTGTTTCACTTTTAGTTCTATGTTTTGTTTTCTGTAGCTTTTCAGAGGTGCAATGGTCAAACACATACGGTACACTTATTTAGTTTTTTTTTTTACAGGTTAACAAAAAAGTCTCCTTCATAAAAACTCGGTGGGAATGGTACTGCAGATGTACCGTACACAGGAACCTATGGAATATCCATGTGAAATCCATTCTGGTAAGTATGAAGATTTTATTTCATCCATTTCATTGTTTTGGAAAGACTGCAGCAAATGTGACTATGATTCATAAACTAAGTGACATGTGTACGTCACCAAAACTATTTCTGTAAGATATCATTTATGCACTGTATTCAGAACTTGCAGCTGTGCAGCCCTGACCATGACAGTGGTGAAAAAGTTGCACACAGGTTGTGTTACTTGACAAGATGTGGGTCTGAAATGTAACTAGACTTGAGACTGAGAACCAGGGAGGGACAAATTACAATTAAGTTGTAAGAGGTCATTCATTCTTTTTTAGGAAACTTCCAGATGCTTTGTTGTTCTGTCAAAGTGGCTTTATCCAAAAATCTTCTTCAACATCAGGCAACCCTCCCCGGCTCGGCACATACAGCATGCAGAAGTCATTTCATTAGATGACCATGACTATCATTAAAGGAGAACTCAAACAATACAAAGCTTCCACCCTGAAAAGCTTACCTCCTGGTTAGCTTTTGCAATTGAAAATCTTCTTTTTTCAGCAGGCAATTACTTTATATTTATTTCTTAAAATCCACAGAGAAATAGGATTGTGTGCTCCATTTACTGTAACAGTGTGGCGCCACACCACTCGCTTCAATGTAAGTGAGGTAAGGTGTCCGCATTGTTACAGTAAAATGGAGCTGCACACAGTCCACTATATTTCTGGTTCGTAGATTTTAATAAATAAAAATAAAGTAATTGCCTGCTGGAAAAAAAGAGGTGTTTAAGGTGCAAAAGCTTAATTGGGAGGTAAGCTTTTCAGGGTTGGGGAGCTTTGTATTGCCGCAGTTCTCCTTTAACAACCAGACTCCAGAAGGATGCAGAAGAAATCTGTGAAGAAGCAACAAAATAAGAAACCATTACAGACAAACCTGCAAATATGCTTCCCCCCACCCCTCCAATAAAATACTTACCTTCATGTGCTTGAGAGTTATCCATTTCCAATTTCAATGCAAAAATTTCATCAAGCACTGGAATGCTGCACAGTTTCTGTGACTCTAGATACAGAACAATACCGTGAGTGCATGTCCATGTCAACCCCACCCTCCTCACCTACAAAATACACAAACATATATCTATATATATATATCTACTCACCAAGGCTACTATTAGTGTACAGACAAAGAGCACCCTTCCATCCAGTTGAGATAATCACATTGTATTTGCTCGAATCGCTGTTGTGGCAGAACACATTGGACCAGAAACAGTACGCTCACCATCATCATTTATTCTGGGGGACTTTGTATCTGCTGAAACGCTCCCATTTCACTTTGTTACCACTTGTCAATTTTCTGCACACAACGCGGATGAATTTTGGGCATGCAGAAAAAATCTGGGGACTCTGTGCCACCACTGCGCACATGACTGAATGCACCATTAATTCTGGGGGACTTTGTATGTGCTGAAATACTCCCATTTCACTTTGTTAACACTTGTCAGTTTTCTGGACACAAGGCGGCTGCATTTTTGGCATGCAGAAAAAGTCTGGGGACTCAGTGCCACCACTGCGCGCATGACTGAGTATGCCATTAATTTTGGGGGACTTTGTATGTGTTAAAACTCTCCCATTTCACTTTGTTACCACTTGTCAATTTTCTGCACAGAAGGTGGATGCATTTTGTGTGTTGTGTGATTGTGAGTTCATGATGTCATACTGACATTATCAATTAAAGCAGCATTGCAAGAATGTTGTGACAATTTTGAACTGTACTTTTTATGCTACTTTACATTGCCACAGCCACTAGTTACCTCCAGTCATGACTTGAATGATACACTTCTTTCACAGTTTCTGTCTGCTTTACTATAAACGAGTCCAATCAGAGTCAATGCCTAGCCTTCACCCAGCGGCCGCACTCACTCCCACACTCCCAGACACACACACATTGACACACACAGTCACACACACACAAAATAAAACAAAACTTATAAAAAAAATTCACTTCCAAAAAAACAATCACAAACACAATACAAAAAATAAAGATGTAGCTTTTAAAAAAGCTGTTTTTTTCCGGCACAAAAGCAATAAAGCACTTTCTGACATACAAGCTGCTCTCCTCTTCAAAAAGCCTTCTCCCTCTACAACTGCACAGGAGAAAGTGAAACTGCTTCTCTGACTCACTTCCTTCCTGCCTGGCTAAAGCATGTGACTTACAGTACTGTAAGCTATGTGATGTGTGGTGGGTTGCCTATTTACCTGTCACTTCACCTTACTTCGCATTAAGGCATAATGACAACGTGAAGTAATAATGAGAAAGCGAAGTGAGCACTTTGTAGTGCCCAATTTGCATTGTGCTCCACCAACACAAAGTAGTCACTTCATGTCCACTTCGCCAACGGATTTAAAATTCGCTGCATCTCTACTACTAGTAGGGTCAGATGCATCCTGATGGACTATTGATTAGCCCCATCTTCTCCAAAGGTGTGAATTCTCTTCCTCAAGGGTTCAAGTCTCACTCATTCCTCTCCTATCACTCTCTTAATCCCAGTCTACTGAACTTCCCAACCCCTTGCTGGGTACCCTGTATCCTGAAGGTACTCTCTTGGTTAGGTCCTATTCCTCCCTAGCATTAAGTCACACCTCCTCCTTCTCTCGCCTCCTCTTTAAATCCCTACAGCCTTATCCCCCTTTCTATCTAGCCCTACAGCCCCCTTGCAGGGTTCCCCACATCCTGAAGGGATCTCTCTGGGACACTGCCTTATCCCCTTCTCTCTGGTCCCCCCAGTCCCCTTGCAGGGTTCCTCACATCCTGAAGGGGTCTCCTGGGACATGACTCTTCCCATTCCCCCACCTCACCCCTCCTTCTTTCCCCCTTTTCTTTCACATAAGCACTTGTTTACTTATTAACCCAGCACTTATTGTTGTTCACTCTTTCTACCTATTATGTGCACCACTGTTGTAACACTGTTTGTAACACCTGCCTTACAGCTGTATATTAATGTTGATCTTGTATCTTGAATGTTTAATGTCTCATTCCTATTGTACCCTTCCCCCCAGGTCACACGGAGATGAGCAACTTGTCACTCAGTGTGCCTTCCTGGTGAAACATTTCAATAAATAAAACACAGGGGCGGAGTACATGATGGGAGGAGTAGTACTGATGATCACCAGGTTGGAAGAGGGCCTTGGAGTAATCATTTCTGATAACCTAAAGGTGACCAAGCAATGTGACAAGGCAATGGGAGAGCTAGGGGATGCTAAGGCATAGGGAGGACATCACCAGCAGAAAGAGGGAGATAGTTATACTGCTGTATAAAACATTAGTGAGACCTCACCGAATACTGTGTTCTGTTCTGGAGACCACATTTCCAAAAGGAAATAGACAGAATAGAGGCGGTCCAGAGGAAAGCAACTAATATGGTGATGGCCATGCATCATAAGCCCTACAAGGAGAGGCCAAAGGACCTCAATATGTATAGCCTAGAGGAAAGGAGGGAGAGAGAGGATATGATAGAGACTTTCAAATACCTCATAGATATAAACAGAGTACTAGAGGGAAGCCATTTTTCTGAAAAAAAAAGGTGCTCAAGAAAAAGGGGACGTGCTATGAAGCTGGAGGAGGTAGATTCAGGGAATATTAGAAAGTATTCAATGAAAGAGTGATGTATGCCTAGGACAGCCTCCCAGCAGAGGTGGTCAAAGCAAAACTGTAATGGTTTTCAAAATGCATGGGATGGGCATAAGGGAATTTTAATAGTTGGGAATGGGGGGGTAAAACTGGAGACCAAGTAGGGTCTGCAGTCCTGCATAGGGTTGCCACCTGTCAGGTTTTTTACCTGGTGGTCAGGTTTTCAGGGTCCTTATCAGGTAATCCGGTTTTGCTCTGTGCTGGTCAGGTTTTTGAGCCATTTTGAGTGCTCACATACTTTTGAAACAGATTTTGTCATCTCATTCATTGTTTTAACTACATGTCCAGGTTATAAACAAGTTCTGTTGTCAGTATAGCCTTTTGTTTGTGAAAGCAGTCAACCTGGGAGGTGTAAAGTATGGCCATTAACACCATTAGCACTTACTTAACCGAGTCTTTTCTACTGTATCTTAAAGTGGCATAGCAGCAAAGCTGCCCCCACCTTTTGTAACAGCAACACAGCCAGTTGTCTTCCACTTTCATTTGCTGGTAAACATTTTCACCTCTAACAGAATTTAGGCATTTTAAATGTTTTAAATTATGTTTTTCCTCAAGAAAAAATGTGGCCACTTTTGACTTTGAAATATTACTGTGGACATGAAAAGGAAATGGAGCCAGAAAATATATAGTACACATTATAGAAAACAATTTTTTTATTATGTATTATTATATACCAAGTATACTGTTGTATGCTATTTAAAGTATTTCCCTTGTCTCCCCCATATCATATCTGTAAATTAGATTTATTTTACATCTGTATGTTTATCTGGTAAACTAGTGTTAATAAATCAATCAATACATACATAAGTAAATAAATAACTAGGAAGAACCTAGGAAAGTAACTTTAATAGGTACAGTATCTTAAGATTTTTGTTGAAGTGCTGTAAGTGTTGTATTTTATTGATATAACCATTGGCTTTCTAGGAGGAGCAATGCACGATGAGTCATGAAAAGGGTGGGGCTAGGGTTGAGCTTAGATCCGGTTTTTGCCTCATCCAAAGGTGGCAACCCTAGTCCTGCAGTAGGTAGGGAAAATGGGCAGACTGGGTGGGCCAAGTGGTCCTTATCTGCCACCATTTTCTATGTAATCTATGTATGCTTCATTCCTTTTTTTAAACTTTCTTTATTTAGATAGAATTTTATCATATAGTCACATACATTGACAGAACAACATATTAACAAACTTTGCTACTGATACGGTAAATTTCTGTCAGAAAATCAGAAACACACAAGGTTTACCTGGAATTAATTAGCTGAGTACAATGCACAAAGATCTTTTGGAGGATTCTATAAAAGTAAACTATGAGAGATCTGTTGTTTGGATGTCTGATCTCCCTTCTAGAATCTTGCAGATTAGGGTACAAAATCGGGTCATATCGTAGGAATATATAGTACCCATCTTCGCCATAACAGTTCAAACTTAGGTTGCCTTTTATTTAAGACTGCTGTTAAGCATGCCATATGGTATATTGCTACCATGATTTCATGCCATTGCTCTATCCTTACTGAATGTGGAGATATCCAATTTTTAGTGATTGCTTTTTGCGCAGCCAAAATGTATATCCTCAGCAACTTACTGGTTTGGGGGTCTCTGTACCCTCTAGGAAAATGTGAGAAAAAATAGAGTGAAGGGGTCAGAGTAAGGTTGGGATCAAAAATCCTTCATAAGGCTGATTACAGACTCTGGAAGAATTGTATTCTTCATTCCTGAATTACTTTATTGTGACAGCACCTTCCTACTTTAAAAACACTGGGGATATTCTCTGTGTATCGAATGATATTGTGATCCCAGATGCTGCCCTACTGATTACTTTAGACAGAGTCCTTGTGCTCTAATATCCTACACCAGGAAGGGCTAGATAGTCTTGAATATTTTCCGAATTTGTATGGCCACAATGCAAACTCATCTCTACATTTCTTTGCAGATTGGCAGAATTTGTGCTTGAGTTTAATTGTTTCAGTTTTAAGAAATGAAACTTTCTTTAAATTAAAAGCACAGCAATGGGGACTACATTTGCCTCCAGTTTTTAATTTGTATTTGGCAAGATAGGAGAGTGAATTTGTATGTAATGCTGATAATAACCTTTTTCCACAGCTAGAACTGTGGAAGCACTATATACATGATGTGCTGATTGTGTGGAGGGGCACAAACCAGCTTGAGGAACTTTGTTGACTTCCTTCACAGAAATAATAAGAACCTGAAATTTTCCCCTAAAATTCAGTTCCAAAAGCACTGAGTTTTTGGGTGTTAAGACTTTAGTGGATAAAAACGGGTAGAATGCACAAACCAATCTGTACCATAAACCTACAGACAAGAACACCCTCCTCCTAGCTAGCAGCTGCCATTCCTGCCACTCAATCAGCAACATTCTCAAAGGCCAGTTCTATAGGGCCAAAAGCAATTGAGCAATGCACAGTTCTATGTGGAACAGACAGTAGACCTGAAAATCAGGATTCTAGAGAGAGGATACATCCTTGATAATATCTGGAATGTGTCAACCTGTACCAATGAGGTCAGCAGAAGCTCTCTTTGGAAGAGAAACAAAAATACCCCAAATTGATGGTTTAGTTTCATCATGACCTTTTCTCTTTGCCAAGGAAATATGTACAGGTTGTTAACTGCACCTGCATATCTTGTCAGCTGATCTGCATCTTAAGGAAATAGTGTCACACCCCCCAGGACTGTTCATAGACATAGAATCAATTTACATGACACGCTGGTCCACAGCAGCCAACTTGCTACTGTTTACAGCCAAAGAGTTTGCTTCCAGCTCCACCAAAGGGATCTTTCCCATGTGGAAGATGTAAATGTTGCAAGGACTTATACCTACCACTAAAACGCAAAACCTGCTAAACCATCATAATGGTAAGCAATTGGAAATCAGAAGCTTTACAACTTGTGACTCAGAAGGTGTCATCTGCATGGCATTTTACAAATGTGGGGAACACTAAAACACAGTTTCAAGCATGGGTGGGTGAGCATGTGAGAGCCATTAGGAAGGAAAACAAAGAAAATGCCACTGCACTACACCTTTTCCCAAGTACACAGGCAGAACAACATGACTTTCACCTTGGTAGGCTGGAAAAATTTGTGAACCTCAGGGGAGGAGATTCTGATAATCTCCTGTTAAAGAGAGAGAATCCTTTTGGATCCACATGACTAGGGCTAGAAATTGGCCCAGATGGATTAAATCTGACACCATTCCTTAAATGAATTTTTGTACTGCTTTACACTTAGATGCTCTTGCCTGTAAAGTTTAGATGGCCACAATAATCAAAAGTCGGGTCATGAGGGAATTGGTTGCATTGAGACTCACCCTCTCCTCAGCTGTACACCTCAGCAAGACATCTGACCCCAGTGCTCTCTTGGATCCAACTCATATATGGCAGCAGCCAATCAGGCTGTTACTAGGAGAAGCAAGAAAGTGGAGGGGCCAATCAGAATTCTCTGTGCCAAATTTTGAACCTGGTATGTCTTGGAGAAATGCAGTCAGCATTTCAGTATTGCAGAGCCCACCAGCATCTACATGCAGGGTTGTGAGGGAATATCTGTATCAGCACTATTCCTCCCTTGATCATAAGCCTTAGCATGCTGGCCAACTCCCAGTGCTCCCAATACAAATCTTGGAAATGGTGACAGCCAATTGGACTGCTACTAGGAGTTGCAAGAATGTGTAGCAGCCATTTGGAATCCTCAGTACCACATTTTGAACCTCTAAATTTTGGGTAAATGCTGTCAACATTTCAGTATTGCTAGAGTTCACCAGAATCTACAAGTGGGGTTTTGAGGGGACTGTCTGCATCAGGTGTCCCCTTCCCCTCGACCTCATGCCTCAGCAAGCCGTTCAACTCCAAACACTCCTGGGCCCTGATCTCAGAAATGGTGGCAGTCAATTGGGCTGCTACTAAGAGGAGCAAGATCAGTCTTAACTTGTTCTCCCCTAGCAGTCCTCTGTGTTGTGATCTGGAGTGTGAAGGACCACAGTCAAAGGGGTTCTATGTGATAATGGTGAAAAAAACAGAGCTACTACAAAAACAGCCCATACAAACACAGCAACTGCACACAACAGCAATCATCAAAAATCACAGAAACACCACTGCACTGACTTTTTGAGGCGGGCTTTGTTTCATGCACCCTCCAAAGCCCCCACCCTTAAATTAAATAATCAACCCAAGTCAGAAGCAACTCGAGGAACAAGGGAAACTCGGAGGTGATATTCATGGGGAAGCAACTTGGGAAGGGGAGCAAGCCAGAAAGGAGCAACATCTTAGGCGGGATGAAAACTGGGAGGGAAGGATGTGAACCACGAAAACACTCCAAAAGTACAAAAGAAACAGAAAAGGGCAGTAAGGGAGTCAAAGCATCTACGGAACTCAGGCTGGCACAAGGCATTAAGAAGGGAGAAGGACTTCTTTAAGTTCATCAGGGAGAAAGGGCTATAAGGACCACATAGTAAGGATTAGGAAGGAGGGGGTTGGGTGAAGCAGAGTGCGATAAGCGGAAGCACTAAATGAGTACTTCTGCTCAGTATTTACTAAAGACAAGAGGGGGGTGACACCCAAGGTGGGAGAAATGGCAGAAGCAGGGGAAGTGGTGACAGATAGGGAAATCATGGAGGGCAGAGTTCGAGAGGGTTTGAAGACATTGAGGGTGGACAAGGTGCCAGGCCCAGATGGCATCCACCCCAGGGTACTGAAGGAGCTGGCAGAGGTCCTTGCAGGACCTTTGGCAGACCTATTTAATGCCTCACTACATTTGGGGTGTGTACCTCAGGACTGGAGGATGGCTCATGTGGTTCCCCTCCACAAGAGTGGCCCCAAGGATGAACCAGAAAACTACAGACCAGTGAGCCTCACATCCATCGTGGATAAGCTAATGGAGACTATCCTGAAGGAGAGACTGGTGGCCCTCCTAGAAGCCAAAGGACTACAGGACAGCAGACAGCATGGCTTCACATGGCAGATCCTGCCAAACCAACCTGGTCGAGTTCTATGACTGGGTAACAGGCAACTGGACAGGGCCATGCAGTGGATGTCCTGTATCTGGACTTTAGCAAGGCATCGACTTGGTGCCACATGGAAGGCTGGGAAGGAAGTTAGTAGGCACAGGGGTGAGTGCAAAGCTGGTGAGACGGTAGGAAACTGGCTGCGGGAAGGCAACAGAGGGTGGTGGTGGGTGGGAGCTCTCACACCCAAGGGCAGTGACGAGCGGTGTCCCACAGGGCTCGGTGTTGGGACCAGTGTTGTTTGGGATATTCATTGCAGGCATATCATGGGACATCAAGAGCAAGATCAGTCTGTTTGCTGATGATACCAAGGTTGGCGCAGTGCTGGATGACCTAGGGGGATGGCAGGGGTTGCAGAATGATCTGGCAAAGCTTGAAACCTGGTCAGACACCTGGCAACTGGGGTTTAATGCCAAAAAGTGCAAGGTGCTGCATTTTGGGATGAAGAACTCAAGGAGGAGTTACCAGCTAGTGGAGTGCAGCTAGCCCAGACAGAGGAGGAGAAGGATCTGGGTGTGCTCATTACAGCGTCAATGAACAACTCGGCACAATGTAGGAAGGCAGCTGCAAAGGCCAACAAAATGCTGGGTTGTATTGCAAGGGGTATATCCTCGAGGAGAGAGGAGGTGATTCTGCCACTGTATAGGTCATTAGTTAGGCCACACCTGGAGTACTGCATGCAGTACTGGTGTCCGTATCTGAAGAGGGACATTAAGTCACTGAGGGTGCAGCGAGGGTGACAAAGATGATCAAGGGGCTGGGGACTTATCATATGAGAGGAGGTTGAAGGAGTTGAACATGTACTCACTGGAGGAGAGGAGAGACAGGGGTGACATGACTGAAACCTTTAAATACATGAAAGGAATAAACAAGACCAGTACAGAGGAGCTGTTCACCAGGGGCCATGATATGAGACTGGAGTGAGGAAGGTTCAGGAGGGAGATGAGGAGACATTTTTTTACAGAGAGGGTGGTGGCTGGGTGGAATGCGTTACCTGCAGAAGTGGTATGCAGTAGAACAGTGGACTGCTTCAAACGAGGATGGGACAGGACAAGGGGGAGGGCTAATGAAGGGGAAGGGTGGAAGGAAGGGGCAGCTGCAGAATAAGGGGTGTTAGCTGCACATTCGAGCAGACTTGATAGACCTCTAGGCCTTTATCTGCTGGCAAATTTCGTATGTTCGTAGAAAAACAGAGACACCAAGCCTTGAACCCATGCCAAGCAACCCTGACATGCACGCAGGAGACGGCTCCAAACGCTAAGATACAGCGGCAGCTCAATGGCTCAACCCAAGGCAGCCTATTTCAGTACTGAGCACACAAGCACTGGTGAACTACACCTGTACTACCTCACTGACAAAACCTCTCATCACAAAACCATGTCACCACAAAGCATTTGCTGTCCTTGACTCACTCTTATTGTCACCCATAATGCGTTGTTGCTTTAACGGGATACCGTGAAAGGATATCACGGGAGTCTGCCAGGCACAAAGGACATCACCTGGGAGTCTGTAAGGGAATAAATGACACTGTCTGGGAGTCTGCCAGGGAATAAAGGACATCACCTGGGAGTCTGCCAGGGAGTCAGGCAGACAGCAGCTGGCAGCAGGACACTGTGTAAGTAATAAACATTGTAACTGCCTCACTGCTGAAAGCCATTACTGAACACTGGCTGCTGGTTGCAGTGTGTTGTCTGTGCTTGCTAATTCATTGCCTCTTTACACAGTTGTGTGCCAGAATGAGGATTTAAAACAGGCAATCTCCTTAGGTATTCTATTTCACTCTGTCCTTTCTCCTCTTTTTTCTGACTGTCCTTTCTTTTCCCTATCAGGGTGGCCAACCTGATATCTATTTTCTTTTCTTTTCTATCCCCTATTTGTTAAAATGCCTGTGTTCCCATTTAAAAGCAGCTCCTGAAAAATAACTGGTGCCTTAAAGAAAGAGCAGTGGTTCCCTGCTGCTGCAAGCAGTATGTTGAATTTGGTCCCAGCTGATGTTTGTTTTGAAATGATGGTTTAACCACCAGGAGTGGTTTCTTATAAAGAGGACATAGCTCTGAAGTGGAAAAATTGATGCAGAGTTCCAAAGAATGTACAAAATGTGCCCTTGTTGTTTCATGCTCCTGTGTCTTGCAGCAACTGTGTAGACTGAGCTAACTCAGTCGGGAAAACACAGAAAAACACTCCCTTAGAAAAAAATGAATAGAGTTTAAGCATATAAAACCCCTATGATGCCCATATAAAGAAATGCTGCAGGTATCAGGTATAGCAAAGAAGCTAGCTTTGCTGTCAAACAAAACAGGGCTGAAAATGAAATGGGAGCTGACAGCTGAAAGCAGGGGTGGATCTAGGAGTCCTATAGATGGGGGAGCTCAAGTCAAAATAAAAATAATAGGCCAGGAATCTGGTGGGCGGCCTAGGCCCCTAGAAATTTTTTAACATTTTGGAGGGTATTTCTAATGCAATTTCTACTCATTTCCTCCCTCCCCATGCTTTGTTAGTTGCACCCTGGCACCGTCCCCACATTCCACATGAAGTATATTGCCCAAAATACCCTCCCACCCCAAAAAAACACAAAATACCAAAAGACTGCAGCTGGGCAGCAGCACATCCGAAACACATAAAAATGAGACAAGTTGAAATAGACTCGGTGATAAAGACAAATTGCAGACAAATTAAATGACAATCCAAGTAAACAAGTTCACAAATGTTACTCACTCAAGCACATTATGACATTACCATAAAGCCAACCCATCCCAGTTTGTCCTGCAGTACAGATTAACGTATCCTCCAACCTTATCTCAGTAAAAAAAATAAATACAATAACTATAGAAATATGGGAACAAAGTCACTTTGCTATCTAGTTTATGAAAACATCATTTCAAGTCTGCTTGCTATTTTTGCAAAACATATTTTTTCTATAGAACAATTTATTCCAAAGAAAATATATTTTTAAGTAAATCAAATATTTTTTATTGTTTTAAAATGTCCTTTACTTGGATAACCCCATGGTATGAGGCATCTCATTTTTATGATAGGCCCAAGAAGTAAGAAACAGACAGAAAAACAGTGTTTAAACAAATATAAAAATGTTTTTTTGTTTTTTATTAGTAACAGAACTTGATTGGGTACATCACAACTTGCACACACCCCCAATTCAACACATAGAACTACATAAACTAAATATTTGATTCTATAAGTTTTTTCTTCTGGTTTTGTGACTGCCTGTGTCAATGACCCAAACAAGGTCTTATGACTCTGTTGCCAATTTTGCTTTCCAAGCATGCAGAAACTCCTGCACATGCTATAACATACAGCGGAACACCTTCAAAGTCCCCATGTCTATTAATTCCTCTTGTCTCATTCATACTGTACAACCATGACTGAAAAGACCACACAGATTAGACATACTGTACAGTACATGCTGAAGTTTTACCTCAGTTCAAAGGTCTCATGTACCATTTCTGCCTCTCCTGGTTCATGCTGTCACTGAGACCAGACCTGCCCCAGCATTAGTTTTGTACCATTCCTAGCATGCTACTGGAGGGCACTACTCTCCAAATCCCTCTCCTGCAAATCTGCACCAAAATCAAATTGCCGTATAGGACAAAATTAGCAGTGATCTTAAACAGTTTTAATGTCATGAATTAAAGCTCCCCATACTAGAAATTAATAACACTAGTACTACTTTTATTACACACCCAGTTTGATGGAACACTAATGTCCTGTCCCATCCCAGCAGCTGCCCCCCACTCAACATAGTTTGTGACTGTGAACGTCTTTTGTTTTTAAAGCAAGAAGTACCTGATTAAATGAAGACTTGATCAATTTTCAGCAGGCTGAAGTCTATGTGCCCCTAGCTGAGTACTGTCTCCGGTCATTTGGCCACCAAACTCTCTCTCTCTAGACAGCACACACTGACTCCATGACTCCTAATGAGCAGAGCTCTCAGCTACAGCTTTCTTCAGCTACCAGAAGATGACCAGAACCTCACTCCAACTCCTTGTGCTGATTTACCAAGGCCACACCAACCCTGTGTTAATGGACTGCTGCCTGAAACCTCGGGCTTTGCTCTTCACTTGTGGGCTCCACTCTCTCTCTGTCTCCTCCTCAATAGTACACTCGCTCCTCTCTTGCTCCAACATTAATCTTCTAAGTTTATGAATTACAGCTCACTCTTGTTTCAGCAGCCCAGCCATTTAAAGAAGGCGCCCCTTGCTAGCAACATCTACTCCTTGATGCAACAGCAAATCAGGACCAGTGAGCACCAGGCGACCTGGTTGAGTTCTGTATTGTTAAGGTCCACTCCGCTTTGCTGCAGCTGTACCCCCATGCATGACCCCCACACATGAACAAAGGAGTTGCACCAAGCCTGCAAAAGTAGAGAATAAATGCTCAGGCTCACCAAGGCAAGACCAGGTGCCACAGTGCAGGATGAACGTTAGTAAGAAATTCATGCTGGAGACCAGCTTTTGGGGGTCAACTATGTAATGGGTGGGGGTGGTTATTTGCTGCACTACCAAGACACTGGAGGGCAGGGCTGGCCATAAGCATTCTGAGCCCTCGCAGCCTCTGCCGGGCCCCACCACTCCATTCCCTGTGGGTCCCCACATCCAACATTTACACCTCACTAACCCTCCTGTCCTGAATTAATAAAGCAGTAGCAGGTCTACTAGTTTGACCAGCATATTTTAATTAGTGCCATTGACTGCACTGAATAATTTGACTTCACCACTGGAAATGAATCTGACTGAGCCTGGAGCAAGAACTTAAGTAAGTATGGTACTACTACTGTATCCATTTCTGTAAGGAGAGGGACATCATCGCTGGACACTCACACCTCAGATACTCTGATTTGCAAACAAGTTAAACAATTTAACTTTTCTGGTGGTGTGAGTGAGAGAGAATAGAGAGGATTATCATGGAACACCAGTAAGGTTGCCACTTGTCAGTTTTTTTTACCTGGTGATCAGATTTTCAGGGTCCCAATCAGGAAATCTGGTTTTGCTCTGTGCTGGTCAGGTTTTTGAGCCATTTTGAGTGCTCACATACTTTTGAAACATATTTTGTCATATCATTTATTGTTTCACCTACATGTCCAGGTTACAAACAAGTTTCTCTTGTCAATATAGCCCTTTGTTTGTGAAAGTAGTCAACCTGAGAGGTGTAAAGTATGGCCATTAACACCATTAGCACTTACTTAACCTAATCTTTTCCACTGCAGCAAAGCTGACCCCACCTTTTGTAACAGTAACAGAGCCAGTTGTCTTGTACTTTCATTTGCTGGTAAACATTTTCATCTCTAACAACATTTAGGCATTTTTAAATGTTTTAAATGATTTGTTTTCCTCAAGAAAAACATGAGCCCCCAAGGTGCAGGGCACAGTTTTCCTAGCTAGAGCCAGCTCTGCTGGAGGACAGCTGAGCATGGCCCCCCCAAGGTGCAGGGGCACAGTTTGCACCTAGCTAAGGCCAGCTCTGCTGGAGGACAGCTGAGCATGGCCCCCCCAAGGTGCAGGGGCACAGTTTGCACCTAGCTAAGGCCAGCTCTGCTGGAGGACAGCTGAGCATGGCCCCCCCAAGGTGCAGGGGCACAGTTTGCACCTAGCTAAGGCCAGCTCTGCTGGAGGACAGCTGAGACCCATATGGCTCAGGCAGCTTTCATGATTAAGAATGCAGCAGTGTGTTGCTAATAGAGGAGCTCTATTATGACGGAGCTATAGCACCCTTAGCCCCCGCAAAATCCGCCTATGGCTGAAAGTTTTAAGCCAACAGCTGTTTTGCAAAGCTAAGTATGGTACAGAAAAAGTTGTTTCTCAAATAAAAAAGAAAGTATTTGTACAAATTACAAGCAGTTATTGTTTCTAGCTATAAAGAAATGTATGCCCTGGAAACTGTCTTCTGTTTTGTATGTTTTCTTTAAAAAAGGTTTATTTCTCTTAAAAAAGCAATAGGTTCCTAGTGCTTGCAAGAGTAAACAGATAAGGAGCGCGCCCTTTTCTGCTTAAATTTTCAAGCCTAGTGATACCTACTGAATATTTTTCTTCTGGTTTAAAATATTACAATGAGCCAGAAATAAAAGAAAAATGGGTCATTACCTGAAGATGTTTCCAGAGGTCCTGCTATAGGGCTGGGCCCTGAACTGACTGTATTCATGGGAAAAGCAGTCAGTGACATCACTGAAGGGAGGAGTCAGCTCCCAAGTGTGATGTCATGCCCCTGTAATTAAGGTTTTATTTAGCCTTTTTCTTCAGAATAGAGACTCCTTAAGAGCATGTATGGTGGACATAGAGAATAGCATTAAGCTAGGCAGGCTAGGACATTGTTTTATGAAATGTAGAGGTTTAAAATAAAGTGACCCTACTAATTGATGTTGTCACTTGACCTCTGATGTCACGTCAGGCTGCCATAAAAGGATGTCCACCAGAGGGCTAGAGAGATAGATAGGAGAGAGAGTATGGAAGATGGTCAGTTGCTTTCTGATCAGAGACTGAGCAAGAGCTAAGAAGAGCAGAGTGTGGAGGTTTACACACTATCAAGAAGGAAGATCTCAAGAATTCTTTTGATTTTGATGCTCAATGGAAGAAGAATGATGTCCTGATGATTTACATTGGTGAGAAGAATTAACAACCTCTTATTTTCCTTTTTGTAAATATCCTTTATTTTCTTTCTTTTGCTTTTTGGACAATAAATTGACAAACACAGAATATGTTTTTTATGCACTATATTATAGTTGTCTGTCTAAATCTGTTATAAAGAACTTTACTACCATAAGTTGTAAAATGTAATTGAAACCTTGCTTACAATAAAGTAATGAAATTTTGCTTCACTACCATTAATGCATGAGCATGTCTACAGTTTCCTAACAACAAATACATATTTGGGTAAAATCCAATCTGGGTGGCCCCTACTTTCTGTTTTAATGACTGCAATGTTTATGCCTACTGTTATTGTTAATAGGATGGGTTCTCTAATTGTGGTGTCACTAACCTAGTCTGCGGGGGTTGGGGGGTTGGGCAGTAGGAAGTGAAGAGAAAGTGAACATACTTAACAAGTACTTATATCCTTTTTCACTGGAGAGAAAGATGGACCAGTGCCACAAAGGAGTGGGTGTGTGTGAAGGCAGAGAAGGTGGATGTCACCAGTGATGTAGTAGAGGTAGATGGCGAGCTAAAGGACCTAAAAGCCCTGAAGATGGATAAATCCCCAGGGCTAGATGGAGTGCATTTGAGGGTCACAAGGGAACTGGTGGAGGTGTTGGTGGGCCCCCTAGCAGATCTTTTTAACACATCTCTGGAGTCCAGGAGTGTACCCCGAGCCTGGAGAACTGCACATGTGGTGCCACTCCATAAAAGCATTCAAAGGGATGAACCAGGGAATTACAGACTATTCAGTCTGACCTCAGTAGTGGGAAAACTAAGGGAGACTATCCTGAAGAGACTGGTGGGCTTTCTCAAGGAAAATAGGCTGCAAGATGAGAAGCAGCATGGGTTTGTGTTTCGGAGGTCCTGCCAGACTGATCTGATACACTTTTTTGACTGGGTGACCAAGACAATGGACAGGGGCCAAGTGGTTGATGTCCTATATCTGGACTTCATCAAAGCCTTTGACTCTGTACCTCATAGGAGATTGGTCAGGAAGCTGGAGGATCTGGGGGTGGAGGCCAAGCTTGTTAGATGGGTCAACAACTGGTGAAAGGACAGAAGTCAAAAATTGGTGATTAGAGGGGAATTTTTGGAAGATATGTTGGTGACTAGAGGAGCCCCACAGAGCTCAGTGTTCAGTCTGGTATTGTTCAACATCTACAACAGTGACATAGCAGACGGAATTAAGGGTAAAATCTGCTTGTTCATGCATGACTCAAAGCTCTGTAGAAGGTTGGACACAGAGAATGGGAGACAGGAACTAAGGAAGACCTGGCCAGGTCAGAGTAATGGTCTGGCATTTAGCAACTGGGATCAACACTAAAGGTGCACTTAGCCAGTATGTGATTTCTGGGTTCCTTGCCTTAAGTGCCCACTTAGGGCAAGAACCTGAGACCAAATACTGACTGGGTTGTGTACAGCTCATCAAGTCTGATAAAGAAAAGGACCTTCGGTTATCATCAAGAGTGACCTGAAGCACTCATCACACTACAGAAGAGCAGCAGCAGCAAACTATGAACCTGATACACAAGGTATTACAGAGACTTGGTTAGAGCCAACCATTCTTCTTTCTGTGGGTACTGCTGTATCCAGTACTTCAGCAGGCTAGCCCTTTTATGTTTGCTTGTGCGCATGTACAAGAAACATTATGCAGCAGCTTAGGAGAGAAGCGGGTTGTGGAGGTGCGGCACTGTGGGAGCCAACGGAGGCACTGCATTTGGGGACTTGGCACTGGTGGACCAATGGAGGCACAGTGTGCCGATGACACTGGTCTCCACAAGTACCACCAAATAGAAACCTTTTCACCACTACAATGAGGGTCCACCTTGTCACTGCACCATCAGCCATTCGACTGCATTGAGGAGCGCAGTCATTGCAGGGCGTGTACTTCCCCAAGTCTAACAATTAAGTAAACATGGTGGTGGATTGCAGCCACCTCTGCCCCATGAAAGCTGAGTGGTGGTTAACCTCATCGGCAGCCCTAACCCAGTTAATTTGCCGATGGGGGACCCCACTCCCGGTTGGCATGATGTAACCCCCTGCCCTATTTGTTGTGTGCTGAGGGGGTGCCCAATAGCCCTCAGCATCATGGCCCCCCCAAACAGTCATTCTTTGTTGACAAGGGGCCTAATCCCCATCAGCTTCAGTACCCCCACCCCAAAAAAGGCAGGTGGCAGACTGGGAGCCCACCCCAGTGTGCTGGAAACAAGCCTGGGGAAAAAAAACCCTTCCTGCGACATCTTTTTCTTTTTTTTATCTCCCTGAAACAAAATAAATGGTCCCACACTGGCTGCTGTCCTCTCTCCCCAACCCACACCCACCCACTGTGCACCTGACCTCCCAACACCCCCTCACCCCATAATTACCTCTGGACCCTGGCGCGATGATCTTCAGTGAACCAGAAACACATCTGCACTCTTCAAAGCTGACCACAAACTGAAGAAATGCTGATAAGTTGAATAAAGGCTTAAATAGGGTTTCTTCAACTTTGGTGCATATCTCATGCATTTTTGGGAATTGTGGCACCAAATTTGGACCCCTCCTCATGAATTCAGGCACTGTCATGGCGTTGTTTGGTCCCGAAAGGTGATTTTGCAGTCACTGCACAGAATTACCTTCCAGAACCGATTAACAAAACAACGTCAGTGTTCATGAGGTGGGCTCCCAAATGTGGTGAAAAAAATCCCCAAAATGACTGTTTTATGAGCGTATGTTGCACAGTTTCCACGCACGCTTGTAACTTCACGAATTTGTAATATTTTCACTCCAGATTTTCAACACTGGCATTTTACACACCTCCTTATGAGCAGAATAGCTGTCATTTTCATATCCTGTCCAAAACGTGGTTTCGCACTACCAGTTCAGAATAGTGCAGTCACTATGGGAAAGCAGTGTTCGAGACGCATGAAGAAAAATCAGAGTGACACTGTTCATGAGCAGGGTCCTAAAATGCCTATGTGGAAAATTTGGTGATGAAAGTATAAAATAATTGTGTTACGAGCATGCGTTGCACAGTTTCCATGCACCCTCATTAGTTCACGAATTCAAAATGCCTATGTTGAAAATTTAGTGACAATAGTCCATGAAATGATTGTGTTACGAGTGTACATTGTGTAGTTTTCATGCACCCTTGTAATTACGTGCATTTGTAATTTTTTCACTCCTGATTTTCAACATTGTCATTTTTTCACACCTCCTTATGAACAGTACTGCTGTCATTTTTCATATCCTGCCCGAAATATGCATTTTCACATCTGGCGCAGAATAGCGCAGTAGGTGTGGGAAATCAATGTTCCAGACAGATTAGGAAAATCATAGTGATGCTGTTCATGAGCAGAGGTCGCAAAATGCCTGTGTTGAGAAAATTTGATGAAAAAATTCCAATAAATGACTGTGTTACGCACATGCATTGCACAGTTTCCACGTAAGCCCAGAAGTTCAAGTATTTTTAATATTTTCACTACAGAGTTTCAACATTGCCATCTCTTCATAGATCCCTAAGAACGGTACAGCTATCATTCTTCTCATCCTGCCCGATCTGTGTTTTCATACATCTGGTGCAGAATGGCACGGTCACTGTGGAAACTCAAAGTTCATGACACAGTAACAAAATCACAGTGCCACTGTTCATGAGAAGAGGTTCCAAATGCTTTCATGAGGTGGGGGTCACAAAAAGGCCATGTTAAAAATTTGTAGTGTAAATACCAACAAACACCTGGTGTCTAACCATAACGTCCCACCCTGTACAGACTGACAGGTATCAGGGTGTGCCTTTGGATTGCAGACTGTGATGCTCATGCCATTCCACCCCCACCCCACCACCCTGCAGCCAGTAACAGGCATTGAGGTGTGCCTTGAACTCTTCAGCCCCACAGTTCACTCCGTTCTCCTATACTGCACCCATTTCAGCGTATGTCCTTATGGAATGGGGTGACTGTACAGCCGAACACCCCAAGGCACACCTCAATACGTGTCAGTGTCTACAGGATAGGGTGAAGTGAAATGGCATGAATGTTTTGGGCCAGGAGCCAAATGCATATCCTAATACCTGTCCATCTCTGCACAGTGGAGGATGGGTTGGCATGAAGTTCAATACCTCACTGCCATTCCTATTCTGGATCTCTAACTCCTGCATTTCCAAGCACTAATACCAGCAAGCAAACATTCGGCATTGACAAATGCTTGTTTCCTCTTGTTGCATCATGGTGACACTTATAGGCCCCATACTGATCAACTCAGTTGAGAGTTGCTGTGCTGTATGGGTTTGGTTTGGGGTGGTATACCTTATTTTATACCTTCAATGGATACGGAAGATGATGTATTGAGTTTTATTTGTATATAGTTGGTTACTTTGTGGTCATGTGTCCTTAATGTGTTTCTGATACGTTTCTTCACTTTCTTGTGTATGCTTTGCTCAACAAATTAATAAAGTATATAGAATGAAAAAAGGACCCAACCATTGTTGGCAACCATTGTTCCTTGTAATACATTAATCTATTCTAAATCCCACCTGGACCTCTCCACACCTATCCCCGGCCCCCCATCCCCATCTCCAATGTTGTTACGGCATGCTTAGACTTGGTAATGCTAAAAAGCTACACCTTTTCTGCATCAGAAAGCTGGCAATAATTTTCTCTCTGGTAATTTATGTTGGTCCCCTCATCAAAACCAAGGAATTATTGCTTTTTGGTGACTTCAATTTAAAGTGGCCTACTGGTTGTAGTAAAAGTATTGAGCAGTTCCTCAGTAAACTCCACCTGCCCCAGATAATATCTGAACCTACTAAATGTTCTACCAAGCAGCACAACCAGACACTGATTGACTAGGTTCTTACTCCTAGAACAGATAGGACCAGATGCTCTAGTGTTCTTGATGATGCTGTAAGTGATCACTCACCAGTCTTCTGTGTCTGGAGTGCTAAGTTTGTAAAAGCTCCTCCCCTAATCATTCACTTTAATTATGCTAATCCTGATTCTGAAAATGTCAAGACTACAGTGTCTCGCACTGATCTGTATGAGACCACTGACATTAATTCGGCCACCTCCTATTTCACCTTAGCTTTCTGTAACCTGCAGGATAAGTTTGCCACTGTTACCTGACAAAGAATGTTAAAGTGCAGTCAGTAAATGGCTGGATCACAACTTACTTTCCAAACTAAATGAGGGGGCAACTGTCTACTCAGTAACTGACTGGGTAGTTTATGGAAAACACAAACTACATGTAAATGTGAGATTAATGTAATAAGACCCTCCACTGCGAGCAGCACTTTGATTTCACTGCCCATAATCCTAGGCTGTTTCAGAAAATCAATTAAACAGATGTTGGGCCTGAGGGTGTTCACACCATCTGATATGGTACTCAGTGAGATAAATTGCAATAATAGCTCTACTATTGCTGGTGTTTTTAGCAGACACTTCTCTGACCTCTCTGGTTACTCTAAGGTCTCCGTACACCTCCAAGCAGTGCCACTCACATTGACTATCATGTCCTTCCAAAGCACCCTCTTTTTTATTTCAAAAGGACCCAACCTGGGGTTGGCCTGGTGGCATTGAGGGTTGAGGTGCTGGACACCACACCTCGCACCGCACCGGCGACCCAGGTTCAGGAACGAACTCGGGTCGTCGGGGGTCGGCAGGGGGAAGGAGGATTGAGCATCCCAGTGGATGCTCTCCTCCTTCAGGGTGGGTTTCCAGAGGTGCTTCTCACACCTGACATCCCTGAGGGTCAGAGGGAGCACTGACTTTCATGGCTGTGGCAGTTCCCGTGATGCTGGAGTCAGGAGGAGAGGGACGCTGTCAGGCACTTGGTAGCGCTGGTATCAGCGTGTCGCCTACCCAAGCTGGCATCCTCAGGGGTGGAAGGAACAGAAAACAGAAACACCACCTCTCAGTCCTAGATGAAGATGATCTGTGCCTCCTGGCCCCTGAACTCCACAGGCAGACCCTACTCATGCCAGGCCTCCTAAAAGCAAGGTCGAGGAAGAGGGGCCCTTCCCTGCCACCCAGGGGGATATCTGGGCATCAAAGAAGTACAAAGGGAGAGGCCAGACAGTCTAGGGCAGACTCCATGATGGTGGTCCATGGGGTTGATCAAGGTCCAAAGGAGTGGACAGAGGGTAGTACAGGCAGGATAAAAAAGAAAGTTAAAAAAAAAAAGGACCCAACCTGCTGAAGTCCACAGGCTTCTTAAACAAATATCTGAGTGTCACTCTGCAGGTTCTGATGGTACATAACCCAACTTCCATAAGACTGCAGCTCATGAGTTGGCGTCACCTATAGCTAGTTGTTTAATCTACCCCTGACTACTGTTGTAATACCTGACCTATGGAAATCTTCCCATACAATCCCTATATTTAAGAAAGGGAACCAGAAACTCAGGCAATTACAGGCCCATCACTATACTTCCCATTTCAAATAAATTGCTAGAGAAAATTGTTGCCTCCCAGATCAATAGCTACCTGGCCTCCTATGACATCTCTCCTACACAACATGGATTTAGAAAGTGGCATTGTACTACAATTGTCCTCCTTACACTTACAAACAGTATTTCCACAGGCATGGACAAAGGTGACCTCACAGCTGCAGTGTTCATAGTCCTATAAAGGCCTTTGAGCTGGTGGATCACTCCCCTACTCTGCTATAAACTGGCTGATATGGGCCTTTTGTCAATGGCTATCCTTGGGCTCCAGAACTATCTTACTGATACATCATAAGAGGTCAAATTCAGTTCTTCTCTCTCTACACCAGCAGTTTCCTCTGTGGGAGTCCCTCAGGGTTATTCTTGAACCTCTATTATTCACCCTGCATATAAATTCTACTGGACAAAATCTATCTTATAGTCCTGCTGCCCTGTATGCTGATGACTTGTTATTGCATACTAGTTCCAAAAAACTCTGATACTATCAATAGCAATTTATCCCAGGACCTGCAGTCTGTTAGTAAGTGGTTATCCAAAAAATAAGCTAAACCTAAATGTGACTAAAACCCATACCATGTTATTTGATATCACAACTAAGCTAAGGCAATGCCCATCCTCACCAACTGTTGCCTACCAAGATGGTGTCCTAGTCCCAGCAGTCACCCTTTTACTTACCTGGGGACAACACTGGACTCCTCACTTGGCTTGTTGCTCCATGTGATGGGAGTCTGCAAAGCTGGTAACTCTGTGAAAGGAATCTCTTACAAAGCAAGTTTCAGTCTTTTTCTCCAAGCCAGGCTGGCCTTAGCCCTTAAGATGCTGCTCCCTAAACTTAGTTATGGTGTTCTGGTCTTTTCTGCTATGGCAAAGACTACCTTCAATAGATAGGATGTTACTTACAATAAGGTCACCTTGTGTTTGCATCCCATTGTCTCACCCATCACCATTCCCTGTATGACAAACTTGGTTTTGCCCTTCCCCCCACTGAGGGACCTTTCATTTTGGTGTGTAATCTTTAGCACTATGGCAAATGGCCTCCCTTTATCCCGATCCTTTCTCCTCCAACCTGCTAGTGCCACATATCCACTTAGATCTGCAAGAATGCTCCTCTGTTTGTCCCTAATCTTGGCACAAAAGTTAGGAATTTTCCTTTTTTTTTTTTTTTTTTTTGCTCCTATTTCCCAGGCCAGCCCCCCATTGTCCCTTCCCTCCTTGCCCAGCCCCATCACCTGTGTTCCCTGGACTTGCCTCTCCCATATTCCTCAGTGGCTTACCCACAGGGGGTGCCAGCAGTGGGCCACGCTCCCACCATGGACCTCTAGCTTGGTGTCCAGGAGCACCACAGGTCAACGCTGTGGGGCCTAAAGTGAGAGGCGGGCATCATCCATGCAATCTAGTATTTTCCCATTTTCTCCCCTGGGAGGCATGGCATGCAATAATATAACAGCATATATGCTAACATCTGCCCCTGCCTCCCTGTTCCTGCCGAGCTCCAGCTTCCAGTCCATGGTTTCCACTAGGGGTCAGTTGAGTGCCGAGCACAATCCCACCATCCCCTCGGAGGAGGAGAGCAGTCCTTAGGATGCTCAATCCTCCTCTCACTGGCTAGCCTTCTGACAGCCTGGACTCACTTCCAAATTTGCATAGTAAGTGACATGAGTGGTAGCACTACTACTGTGCTGGCAGGCCTGCATGAGAATCTTCTTTGCTTATACTGCTCCTAGGCTGTGGAACTCAATTCCTCCTGATATAGGATCATGTCCTTCAGCATCCTGTTTTCGTCATATGTATCACAAGCTTCTCCTTAAGATAGCTCACTGCTCATGTCCTCAGGTACACTGACATGTATCTGCCGATATATGTCATTGCGCTTTATATGCCTGCATTACATTAATATGTTTGCCTGAATTTCTTCAGATGTATGTGTTCTCTAAAATTACGGAGTTAACTCTGTATATTGTGCCTGCCAACTGTCTGTATCTGCCTGTATTCAAAGATAAAAAATTGCAACTCTGTCTTGCATTTGACCAGTGTTGTTGTAGTCTCCCAGGTCATAGGCTGTTGGTTAACTAGGATCTGCAGCTTATCCATTAGGTAGGAAATGGGCAGACTAGGTGGGCCAAGTTGTCCTTATCTGCCATAAAATTCTATGTTTTTATGTGCCTGAAAATAGGCATTTGATTGTCTAGTACACATACCTGACAAATAAAAGCTAAACAAATAAATATTTTATTAGCACATGCCAACCTTTAATTCTGTTCTTATCTTTGTCTTCCCTCCTGTTCTCTTCCTTCCCCCTTCCCCTCTTTTTCATTTCTCAGGTATGAAATGACTATAGCAATTTTGGTTTTTGGGTTGTCATGACCATCATAATGTATATATTTTTTTTCCTCCCTCCATCTCGCAGCCCCCTTCTCTTCAAGAGTCACCTACGGCCTTTTCAGCCCTCGCTCACCCACCTGGTGACCAGAGCAGTCCATCCCCCATTGAGCCATGGTTATACCCCCCCAGGCGGGGTACGGGGTGGGGGCCCATGCACCCCGAGACGTCTGAATTTTGTCAGGATGCTGTCTCTGGGCAGGTAGGGGCATTGAGGATCGGGGTCTGGTGCTCTGTCTACCAGGAGGCTGCGAGGTATTTTTACGGTGTTCTCGCGATGTGCCGTGTCCCTGGATGTCAAGGCGCTTGAGCGCCGACAGGCATCGGACTTGTTGTACCTCGGGTTTCCACCTGGGGTCAGACAAGAGCCAAGCTCTGGTTCCCTCCTCCCCCCGGAGAGGACGAGCAGTCCCTGGGACACTCAAGTCCTCTCCCTGGTCGCCCTCCAGCTTCCCGGCTTGTTCCCAACCCAGGTCGCTAAGGCCAAAGTGGAAATCCAGTCATTGCGATGGTGGGCCAGCCCCATCATAATGTATTTTGAAGACTGAATGCCTCTAGTGATTATATGTCAAGTGTTGCCAGCCAGATTGTAAATGTCCTTCATCTGCATTTGTTGATTTGTTGCACTTGCACTCTGATTCTCAATTACCTGGAAGTCCTGGCCACCTTTACAGGTTGTCTGGCTTTAAGAGTGTCAAATTCAAACTCTGTGCCTGAGGGACTTTGACAAAGTGCAACAAGCTTGCACAAAACATTAGGTGGTTGCCTGGATGGACCTGCACATGTGTTTGCATCATGTACTGTTTACTGCTCTTTTCCCATTAAAGCATTTTTGCACCATTTTGTGTTGCTTTCATGCATGTGCAAGAAACCCATTACTTCAGTGGGGCCAGTTAATGAGATACCTTTATGCTCCAAGAAACTGAGGTCACGATCAGCTGTGTTCTGTAAACACGTTAGTCTGCAGCTGTTATCTCCACTGCCTCCCCTCTCTCTCTCTCTCTCTCTCACTCACTCACCACTCACTCACTCACTCACACACACACACACACACACACACACACACACGCGCGGTGCATAGAGGACAGCTGCATTCTTTACAGTGGGGATTAGCTCTGAACCGACAGAGCCAGAGATTTACAATTCTTGTTTAATTACTAAGTGGTCCAGAACACCTCTTATGTGTTTCTCACATGCGGAAAGTGTGGACAGTTTATCAGCTAGACCAATCAGTACAGATCATTATGGCTTCAGGAATGTTTTTTTTTTTTTTAATTCCAACCCAGTGACTTGACAGAGAAGTTATACTCAAAAGATAGCTCTATATGCAGTCAACTGGTGGAAAAGCTAACAGGAGTCTGGATTTATTTTACTATTACCTCTGCAGTTGGAAACTGAAAATTATCCTCTACAAATTGGGGAAAAGTCCTATAAGGCATTGATCAGTACAGGTACTACCCTACTGGAATTGTGGAAAATGTAAATTTGTTGTAGTATGCAATGCTTTTAAGTAATTGTTTTAGAAACAGAGGCAGAAGAGTTAACCACTGGTAATACTACATATGACACAATCACATATTGGCTACATCTTGAGATTTTCAGATGTCAAAATAAATCACACAAGGGCTTATATCACCTTATTATTATTATATTAGGAGGGACCTCCTTGTAAATGAGTGTGTTCAATGGTATTTTCCTGCAAATTAACTGGAAACTTGAACATGAAACTTAGATTAAGAGTACCTGGTGATCCTGTATATGTAGTAACTTGACTTTCCTTCCTTACGGTATTGATGCTTTGTAAGGCAGTCATCAAAATATTTTTATAAAATAATTTAACAATAAAATCATTTAACAATCCTCATTTTATGGCCCTCAGAGCCAGATAGGGTTTTCTTTCAACTTTGGTGTGTATCTCAAGCATTTTTGGGAATTGTGCAACCAGATTTTCAATATGGGGTTATTGGGACCCCTCCTTATGAATTCAGCCTCTGTCATGGTGTTATTTCTTCCCAAAAGGAGATATCGCGGTCACTGTGTGGAATCACTTTTTGGGCCCAATTAATAAAACAACAGTGCCACTGTTCATGAGGTGGGCTCTCAAAAAGCCTATGTTGCAAAGTTGGTGAAAAAAATCCAAAAAATAACTGTTTTACAAGGGTGAGTTGCGCAGTCTCCACGTACGCTTGTAACTTTGCGAATCTGTAATATTTTCACTCAAGATTTTCAACATTGGCATTTATCCATACCTCCTTATGAACAGTACAGCTGTCATTTTTCATGTACTGACCATAATATGTTTTGGCACTTCAGGTGCAGAATAGCTGTGGGAAATCAGTATTCGGGACAGATGACACTGCAATGCAGCATGAGAGGGGTACTGCATTTCTGAGGTGCCATCTTTCGGATGAGACGTTAAACCGAGGTCCCATCTGCCTGGATTGGTGGTAGTTCAGGTGGACGTTAAAGATCCCATGGCACTTATCGAAAAGAGTAGGGGAATTTCCCCGGTGTCCTGGCCAAATTTCCTCATTCACTAAAAAATACCACCAACAGCTTAATCTGGTTCAAGGTCAGTTAGCACTCATCTGTATCCTCTCCCCGGTCGTGCTCTGAAAATCAGTGGATTTGTCTAGTGCACCTACCGGTCAACAAAACCTCAAATAAAAATAAAATAAATAAATAAATAAAATAAAGATTAAGAAAATTACAGTGACACTGTTCATGAACAGAGGTCCTAAAATGCCTATGTTGAAAATTTGACTAAAGTCCATTAAATAACTGTGCTATGGCGTCGCTGCACAATTTTTACACACCCTTGTAACTTCACAAATTTGTAATGTTTTCACTCCAGATTTTCAACATTGCCATTTTACCACACCTCCTTATGAACAGTACAGCTGTAATTTTTCACTTCTCACTCGAAATGTGTTTTCGCACATGTAGCGCACAATGGAGTGGTCGGTGTGCAAAATCAATGTTCAGGGCAGATTAAGAAAATCACAGTGACATTGTTCATGAGCAGAGGTCTTAAACTGGCTATGTTGAAAATTTGGTGACAAAAGTCCATAAAATGACTGTTATGAGCATGCATTGCACAATTTCCACGCACCTTCGTTAAGTTCATGAATTCAAAATATTTTCAGTCCAGATTTTCAACATTGGCATTTTTCCACACCTCCTTATGAACAGTACAGCTGTTACTTTTCCCACCCTGGCTGAAATGTGTTTTTGCACTTCCAGCACAGAATAGTGTGGTCGCTGTGGGGAATCAGTGTTCAGGACAGATTAAGAAAATCACAGTGACACTGTTCATGAGCAGAGGTCCCAAAATGTCTATGTTGAAAATCTGCACTAAAAAATCCCCAAACTAATTACATTACAGATGTGCATTGTGCAGTTTTTACGCACGCTCGTGGCTTCACCAGTTTGTTTTTTTATATTTTCACTCCAGATTTTCAACATTGCCATTTTTTTACACCCCCTCATGAACAGTACAGCTGTCATTTTTCACATCCTGTTCGAAGTATGTTTTCGCACCTGTGGTGCCAAATGGTGCAGTCACTGTGCAAAATCAACTTTTGGCTAACTAACTGATAGTGTTACTGTTCATGTGGTGGGGTCACAAAAAGCCCATGTTGAAAACTTGAATTAAAAATACCAAGAAACGCCCAGGATGTTAGGGTTTTTGACCATAATGCCCTACCCTGTAGGGACTGACAGGCATCAGGGGTGTGACTTGGGATTGTCAACAGTAATGCTCATGCCATTCCACCCCCACCCTACAGCCAGTGACAGGCATCGAGGTGCACCTTGGACCCTTTGGCCCCAGAGTTCACCCCAATCTCCTATACTGCACCCATTTCAATGTATTTCCTTATGGAATGAGGTGAGTGTAAAGCCCGAACACCCCAAAGCACACCTTGACACTTGTAAGTGTCTGCAGGGCAGGGTGAGGTGAAATGTCATGACCGTTATGGGTGACGACCCAGAGGTACACCCCAATGCCTGTCCATCTCTGCAGGGTGGAGGTGGAGTTGGCATCAGTTCAGTACTTCACTAGCATTCCTATACTGCATCTGTCTAACTCCTGCACTTCCACTGCTAATGACAGCAAGCAACATTCAGCATTGACAAATGCTTGTTGGTCATTGTGCCTCTAGTGTTGTGAGGAACTGAAACTTTACCTGACCTTGACTGATATGCTGTGAAGAGAAATACCAAGTCAAACCAGAGTGCTGAGTATCAATTTCTATTTAGTCTACTTGGTTTACTAATCTTGGAACCCAGCCCGTGTGACTGATTTTGTGCTGTAATACCCAGGTTAAACACATGATGCCTACATCTTCCAGTAGTCATGACTGAGGACAGCACTGGCCACCAATGTTGGCAGATCAGAATGGCTTCTATGTACACATCGCATGGGCCATGGAGGCATGGGCATGCCATGCTGTGCATATATTGGTACTAACACACTTTCCCTTGTATCCCATACAGGTGATAGTGGTACCCCTGATGTCATACCTGATGACACCATTCCTGGCCCTGCAGGAGGCAGAACTAAGACACACAGGAGAGCAAGGACAGTGGTTCAGCATACCTATAGGCAAATGAAGATGTGGTTCAGATGCTAGGACAAAACAGGTGGCATGACGATACTTGCACCAGGGAGGGCGTGCCATGGGTTCATTATGTCTTGCATGTTACACAATATCACCATGAGGAGAAGACTATTATTACCCAAGCACCTACCTGAGGATGAGGACACCCCAGGGCCAGGGGGTAGCACACCAGGAGCCAGATGGGGGCACAAGGTTGCCAGAGACTTTAAACAGTAGGGAGGCACAGTATGAGCTGATGCATGATGTGGTCTGGACTATGACTGTTGGAGGGAGATGCTTGACAGTGCATACAAATGTACCCTAGTGTACAATGATGACTGACAGTGCTGAGTTCCCAAGTGTGCTGTGTCTGTGTCTGTGTCTGTGTCTGTGTCTGTGTCTGTGTCTGTGTCTGTGTCTGTGTCTGTGTCTGTGTCTGTGTCTGTGTCTGTGTCTGTGTCTGTGTCTGTGTCTGTGTCTGTGTCTGTGTCTGTGTCTGTGTCTGTGTCTGTGTCTGTGTGTGCGCACGCGCATGCATGGGGGGTTGGCATGTCTGGATGGATGTGATGGATCTGTCGCTGGGTGGGGGAGTGTGTGTTGTGGGTCTTGGCAGACACCCTGCCCCCACCTGGCACCTGTCCACATTGTTCCATCTGGATGGGTATGGCCCTGGTTGCCACAGATGACTGGTCCAGGGGACGCTTTAGGGTTGTGGACACTGAAGTTGGGTTGGGGTCATCTCCCTGTGTGGCACTGCGCTGTGGCAGTGCAGTGGTGTGGTTGGTATGGGGCAGAGACAGGTTGTGCAGGTGCTTGGCTGCTACCACTACTAGCCTGGATTGTGAGGTACCTCAGCATGCCTTAGAGCAGGTTGCCAACCTTTCTGAACTCCATACACAGCCCCTGCACCTCTACTATGAAGGCATGAAGCTGGACATTGTTCCTACTGGCCTGTAGTTGGTCCTACTCCATCTGCCACACCTCTGGAAAGTACCTCCTGAGTAGGCATGCAGTGTTGCTACCCTTCTGAATGACTCTGTCCTATCCAAAGGGCTTTCATCACCAATCTTGGGGCCAGGGACACTTGCTACTTGATGGCATGCCAGTGTCACTGTGAGACCTCACCACTGGGTGCTGCCCTGCTGTTTGGTATTGTTGTGTACAAGGGTGTCAGTGCATGTGACAGTGTAGATTACCAGTGCTATGAATGTCTGTGTTGCATGCCCCTGCCCATTCCTGTCCAGGTCTGTGCCCACTCCCTGCTGTGGTTGGTGTGCAGGGTTCTGGGACTGTGGTTCTAGGGATTGTGGGATGCCCTGTGTGGTGGTAGGTGACTGGCTGCCTTGTGCTCTGGCACATAGTGCTGTTAGTATCCTCTTAGTCAAGCAGGTTTCTCCCTGTGCTGGCATTGCTGGCATCTGTGCAGGGGACAAGTATAGACTAAATGGCTGAGCAGGACACTGTTGTGGGAGGTATGGTGCACCATTGTTGTACTCTCCATTGCATTTTGGCAGTGCACTGTTTGGTTGGCAATGTCCAGCAGGTTGGCCTTGTGGACATCCATTTCCACTACCATGCCATTCTCATCCTCCTCTTCCACCAATGACATGGGCAGATCCACTGCAGGGCTAGAGGGAGTGCCACAATCACTGACACTGTCACTCTAGTGTGCACTGTGCCATATGTGTAAGGCTGCAAACACTCTCCTGCCATGGTGTCCAGGCCATCCTCTTCACCATCCACAGTTACCTGGCTGACAATGTCCACCACTATGTCCTGCACTGGGAGGAACTCTAGGGTGAAGGTGGCTCCCACCAGTGGTATTTCTATGACCAGCGCCGCCTGCCAGTTTCTTCCAGACCATAGCCCCTCAGGTCCTCCACTTGCACCTGATACCCTGGATGGACCTGGGTATCAGCACTGCCTCACTGATGATGGCTTGAATGGCTTTCTAGATGCAGGCCTTGGTGGCTGGCTGGGCTCTGAGGGATGCCCATCCACTCAATGTGTCACAGTTGTTCCGAATTTCCTGCACCACTGCACTAACCCATTCCACTTTGAAGTTCCCAGCACTGCTGATATTGGCATTGCCACTGGTGTGTGGTTCAAGTGTCCCACTAGAGGGGGTCACTTCCTGTGGTGCCCACTCAGTACCATCTGTGCCATGGGGCCCTGCTGTGCTCACTGCCTGTTGCCACTGCTGTAGCCAGGAGAGGCATGTCCAGGGGTCCCTGACCCCAGCCGTTCTGCCATGCCACAACCAACACCTGTCCCAAGACCACTGTGCTCCCCTTAATCCATTGATTTGTACCTGCCCAACTGTCCAGTTGCTGTGCAATTCCACAGCCAGCACTATCCCCCTCCACGCCATCAGTATTTGGCATGCCTGCATAGTAGATGTGAGGCCTGACCCGTGAATGTCCATTAATGGTGGGATTATGGAGCATTCACAGGTCTGCATGGCCCACACATCCTTCCCTGCGCACAGCACTATACCTAATTACATGGCCAGCGTGCACCCCAGTGGCCACCTCCCTCTCCATAGTGCATGCTGTGGTGGGATGTGCATTTTCATCCCACATTGATGTTCACCTGCTTTGTGTGGCAGTGCCACGGGTTCAGGTGCTGCTTGTGCATAGGATCCTCAGTGCAAGCCACAATTCCAGTAGGTATGAACAGCATGTACACAAGGCATATTCTACAGACTCAAACACTGCCTACCCACACAGGCCATGCGTCTAGCTGTCTCCTCGTCAATCCTCTCCCTAACTGACTACGGGATAACGATATATGGATCAGCTGAACCCACCGCTCAATGTAGTATTAACACTGCCCTGAATAAAGCTTGCCGACTAGTCACCGGCAGTGACAGGCTAAGCCATACCTGTGACCTATACAATTTGGACGGCTGGTTAAACTTCCAACAAAGACTAAAGGTTCACACCTGCGTCCTCACAAAAAAAATACATCTCCAGCTTGCCCCCCTTGGCCTCATCCCCTTAATCAGCCCAGTCCCCCACAGGCAAAATACACAGCTGGCAGCAAACTCCTCATTCCAGGTCCCCCACTGTAGAACATCTCTAGGCCAAAGGTCTTTCCGGTACCGTGCTCCCCCTTTGGCTAAATGCTCTACCTCCCCAGATCTCTGACCCATAGCATTTCCCTATTCAAAGCAGGCCTCAAAGTTCACCTACTTGAGACTGCGAACTGTGACTGTGACTAATTTCCCTTCCCACCTCGTGTGCCCCCATACCCCCCCTACAACTGACTCGGAGGTCCTCCTCGACCGTATGAATCTGCTTCTTACCTATCTCTAATGGAATCCTGATAGCTGCCTACCACTGTCTCTGGTAAACTAAGTTAAAGCCTGGACTGCATTGCCAGTACTGTTTATGAATTGCTGACTGTTAATGTATGTTTTCCCTGAATACTGCTTGACTATGTATGTTTCTCTGTATTTTATGTACTCCCTGCACCCCCTGTAACCGACGTGGAGCCTTTGCAAAAGAGTCTGTGACTCAAAGGATTGTAATTCCGATCTTATGCAATAAATAAAATAAAATAAATAAATAAATAAGGGTGGGCAGAGGTGTGTGCAGTGAGCAGAGGCCATCTCTATGGAAGCATGTTTACTTTAACACAATGTTCCTTTACCTCACCATGTAACTACATGCTGTACAGAGCTATGTGGCCATGACCACTGAGGATAGTAAACTCATGCATGTCACTAACCAGAACAGAGATGACACCATTTCTTGGCCAGAAATGGAGCAGTTTCCGTCTACCACAGGCTGTCAGCTGTATTGTCAGATGGAACGTCTGAACATGCATCTTAACATCCCTGCAGAACCTCAAAATAGCACTTGTGAACTGCCATAAGGGGCACCTGTCCAAGCCTGCATGTCAGTGCGGTCATAATTGTGTTCTGTACAGCAGTGTTGAGGATGCTGGGACATTCCATCTACTGGTATGGCTGATGGTACATGTTACACCCAAATAGTACCATCCCTGCCTACAATCTAGTGTTCACATAAAAACAAATTTTCCCCCGACATGCAGGGTAGGAGTGTGGCCTCTGCCACATCATTGGCTGGTTGTTTGACTAAAGTGTATTGTGCAGTAGCTGAGTAACAGTCCATGCACAGCAATGGACATTATTCTAGGAATGCATACTGATGACCTTCATGACCTCTCCACACAAATTATCAAAAACGGACATGTGCACACAGTATTTAGGTCCTATACAGCAGGACACGATACACTACAGGTACCAATTAACATAGAATAATGGGCAGGGCATACAGTACAGCCAAGCACAAGTGGCACATTGTATTAGTTAGGCCATAGGACATGACATTGAAATGTAACAAAACTGAGATTTATTGTAAACAATAAACAAGGGGGTGACAGTGGGGTATGGATTAACAAGGAAAGAGATTCATTAAGATTCACTAAGACACTGTAAGGAACAATGCATAAGCCCATAAGACACTACTGTCAATAACCCATAATAGATGAAACAGGGATGACATAGGGCAGCAATAGAAGAATTAGAATTCCAGCTATAAAAATATTTCAAAAACTATACAAAACAGTTTAGTTTAATAACATTAAGACACTCTTAGGTTCGATTAGGCTATCTTTTTTAATGAAATCCTAAGGGTTTAAAGCACTTGGCATCAACTTGTACCTCATGACTCCTTTATGGCTCGATTAGCTGATTAGGAAATACTACATGTTTAGACAGAATACTTGTTCATCCCTGCTTATTGGTCCGAGAGCTCCTTCAACACAGAAATTACTATTCTATTATAAAACCAAATCCAACTCCTGGTCTTGCCTTAATTCTTAAGTAGTACTTCACTGGGTATGTCAATCTTACCATTGACAATAGAGTGGTCCTACAGCATAAAAGAGAAAGATTGGCTCCCCGGGAAGATTTTTCACGTGAAAAAGAATGTGCACACCCTTGCCGTTTAACATCTGGGTGTTACCTGATTTAAAAACCTTAATTTGTATTCAACTGAGTGAACTTTTTAAAGTTTAACATTTTAAATTGCACTGAATACCTTACTTGCAGACCCTCCAGGGTAAGGCTCCCCTGCTTTAAGGTAACCAAAGTAGTACCAAAGTATTTCTCCTCTAGATGTCCCAGGCTGTCTTTGGTAGTTTTGTCTTCAGATTGCAGTTGCCACTGTCTTAAAGGCATTGTTTTGCCATGTTGTAATTTATACTTTTTATGGCACTTTTTTATTGCCTTCTACTGTATGTATGTCCTGCAAGATTATTCACTGTATTGTATTGTTGGTTGGTACTGTATATTGATTTTGTATACTCCCTCTTCCCTTCCCCTCGGATATATCTGGAAACAAGCAGCCCTGCTCAGTATGTGTTTCCTGGTAAAACTTTTAAATAAATAAATAAAAACATGGACTTCAGTCCACACACCACAGATATCCTTATTTGCTATTTACAGAGGTTGGTTCTAGCACATTCAACTTTCCAAATGGAAAAAATAATTTGCTGTACTCTCAGTTGACTCTGAGCACAGGGTACAATCTTGTTAGAGCAGTGTTTCCCATGAGTCCCCAAATTCAGAATGGCCTTTCCCCTCATGCAACTAGCTTTATCTCCCCATGTTCGGGTAAAGGTCTGACAAAATCTATTTTAAACTTATATTCTTCCATATGCCACTTGGTCTACATGCCATGCTCCCCACCCTTGGTAATGGTTCCTGCTGTTCCTCCATTAACTTTTCCAAAAGACTGGATGGTAGCACAGATAATCCATCTCCATAAGGGGAACAAGGAGCAACCAGGTAACTATACACCTGTCAGTCTCACCTCTATTGTGGGTAAACTAATGGAGAGACTAGTCAAATAGGACCTCATGAACTACTTGAAGAGCAGTGGACTCCAGATAGTAAACAGTATTGGTCCATGACAGAAAGCTTTTGTCAGACCAATGTGATAGTTTCCTGACTGGGTAATGAGGGTAGTGGTTAAGGGCCATGCTGTGGATTTTCTGTACTTCACTTCAGCAAGGCTTTCAATTTGTGTCTCAAGGAAGGCTGCTGAAGAAGCCAGAGGACCTGGGTATAGCGAAGGATGCAGTTAGATGGTTAAGAAACATGTTGGAAGAGAGACAGCAGAGGGTTGTGGTTAATGGAGTCAGTTAAGAAGAGAGGAGGTCACCAGTGGGTGCCACAAGGATCAGTCCTGGGTCCAGTCCTTTTCAATATGTTCATTAACAACATGGGAAAAGGAATCCAAACTAAGATGTATTTCTTTGCAGATGACAGTACGCTCTGTGACAGGGTAGACAGTGAAACACAGAAACATAGCTACATAGAATTTGATGGCAGATAAGGACCACTCTGCCCATTCAGTCTCCCCATTTCTCCATGCCTACACTGTTACATCAGACTGTGCCCAATCTACAGCTCTTTCTCCCTCACCCTTCCTTTCCACTATTATTCTTTTGTGCTTATCCCATGCCTTCTTGAATACCACCACTGTTTTTGCCACCACGACCTCCTCTGGAAGGTTTTCCAGGAATCCACCACTCTTTCTATGAAGAAGTACTTCCTCACATCTCTCCTTAATCTACCCCTTCCAGTTTCATAGCATGTCCCCTTGTTCTTGAGCACCTTTTCTTCTAAAAAATACCCCCCTCCTGTACCTTATTTACCCACCTGAGGTATTTAAAGATCTCTATCATATCTCCCTTATCCCTCCTCTCTTCCAGGCTGTACATGTTGAGGTCCTTTAGTCTCTCCTTATTGAGCTTTTCATGCAGACCCTGCACCATTTTAGTTGCCCTCCTCTGGACTGCCTCCACTCTATATCCTTTTGGAGATGTGGTCTCCAGAACTGGACACAGTACTCTAGGTGGGGTCTTGCCAGTGATCTATACAGAGGCAACACCACCTCCCTCTTTCTGTTTGTAATACCCCTCCCTGTGTACCCCAGTATCCTACGTGCTCTCCCTACTGTCTTGTTGCACTGCCTGGCCACCTTTAGGTCATCCAATATGATTACCCCCAGGTTTCTTTCCTGCTTGGTGGTCATCAAATACCACTTCACCCATATTGTACTCCACCCTTGGGTTTCTGTGCCCTAAGTGCATTAGTCTGCACATTTTTGCATTGAAACCCAGTTGCCTATCCATCACCATCAGGTGCACGATAGTGTATGTTGAAACCTTTTGCTCATTGATTTTGCAACCATGAGACAGATCACACTGGTATTGCTTAGTTTAGACGCCGAGAAGGCATTTGACAGAGTGGCTTGGCCATTTCTATGGAGGGCCCTGTCTCAGTTTGGACTACCCCAACAATTCATACAAACTCTCCAAGCAATCTACGCCCCAGCCCAAACTTATCTTACACTGAATGGCTCCCTATCAGAATCATTCCCCCTGTCTAGAGACACTCGCCAGGGTTGCCCCCTCTCCCCTCTTTTATTTGCCCTTTGCCTAGAGCCCCTGGCAGAGGCAGTAACATAGAAACAAAGAAATATAGACTTTGACGGCAGATAAGGACCGCTAGGCCCATCTAGTCTGCCCATTTCCTTACCTACAGGATAGGCCGCAGATCCTAGTTAACCAACAGCCTATATCTTCCTGCCCCCACAAGAATTGCCTTTATGTCTGTCCCATGCATTCTTGAATTCCTCCCACAGTTTCAGACCCTCATAACTTCCTCAGGAAGGCTGTTCCATACATCCACTACCCTCTCTGTGAAATAATACTTCTCACATTGCCCCTGAACCGCCTCCTTCTATCTTTAAATTGTGTCCCTTGTTCTTGCAAGTCTCTTTTTCTGAAAGATGCTACCCTCTTGACTTTGTTGATTCCCTTGAGGTACTTGGAAAGTTTCTATCATGGCCCCTCTCCTTCTTTCCTCAAGGGTATACATATTAAGCTCCTTTAGTCTCCTCCTCATATGGCTTCTCTTGCAGACCCTGCACCATTTTAGTTGCCCTCCTCTGGACTGCCTCTATCCTGTCTATGTCCTTGTGGAGATGGGGTCTCCAGAACTGGACACAGTATTCCAGATGGGTCTCACCAACTGTCTGTACAGAGGATAACAACTTCCTGTTTTCTGCTGCTGATGCCTCTCCCTATACATCCCAGTATACCTCCGGCCCTCCCTGCTGCCTTCTCACATTGCTTGCTAACCTTAAGGTCATCTGATATGATTACCCCAGGTCCCTTTCCTGTTTTGTTGTTGTTGTTACTACCTCCCACCCATTGTGTATTCTTCCCTGGGTTCTTGTTTCCCAGGTACATTATTTTGCACTTTTGCATTGAATCCTAGCTGCCATCGTCTGACCATTCCTCCAACCTTGCCAAGTCCCTTTTCATCCTTTCCACGCCTCCTTGTGTATCAACCCTGTTGCAGATCTTTGTGTCATCTGCAAAAGGCATACTTTCCTTCTAGTCCTCTGCAATGCCACTGATGAAGACATTAAAAGGACTGGACCAATACTGAACCCCTAGGGTACCCCACTAGTAACCGCCCTTTCTTCAGAGTGGACTCCATTTACAATTACCTTCTGTGTCCTGTTGTCCAGCCAATGTTTTACTCAGGCTACCACCCTGGGACCCACTCCAGGCTGGTTAATTTGACTAATAATCTTTTGTGTGGGACTGTATCAAATGTCTTGCTAAAGTCTAGGTAGGCCATGTCCACAGCCCTCCCTGGTCTACTACTTTGGTCACCCAGTCAAAGAAATCTATTAGATTCATCTGACATGACCTCCCGCTGTGAACCCATGCTGCCTTGGATCCTGTGCTCCACTGACCTCTAGGTACTCAACTATTCTTTCCTTCAGAAGTGACTCCATCACTTTCCCTACCACAGAGGTCAGACTGACAGGTCTGTTGTTTCCTGCCTCTGTCTTGGTCCCACTTTTGTGAAGGGGAATCACATCCGCCTTCTTCCAGTCCTCGAGTACCACACCATCCTCCATGATTTATTAAAAAGAGTAGCCAGTGGTTTCACTAGTTCCTTCCTTAATTCTTTTTAGAATTCTGGGGTGAATTCATCAGGACCCATTGCTTTGTCCACCTTCAGTTTTAGGAGTTCTTGCAGAACCCTTTCTTCTGTGAAAGGACTGGGATCGACCCCTATCAAGAGTGCTTCTGTTAATTGGATTAGGCACCTCTCCTCTTTTAGAATACTGAGCAGAAATATTCGCTCAGTATTCCTGCTTTTTCACTGTCCCCTCTGCCCACCCACCGCTCATTCTATTCAGCCTCACTATCCCTCCTTTGTCTTTCTCCGCTGATGTACCTATAAAAGGTTTTATCCCCTTCTTAACTAAGTTTGCTATCTTTTCCTCAGTTTGGGCCATTGCTATTCTGACTTCCCTCCCTGCTTCTTTCTGCCTTAACTGGTACAGCTCTCTGTCCTGCTCCTTCTGTGTTTCCTTATACTTCTGGAATGCTATCTTTTTCTTCCCGACTTTCACAGCCACCTCTCTTGAGAACCATAGTGGCTTTTTCTTTCGTTTTGATTTGTTTATTTGCTTACACAAAGGCTTATTGCCTCTGTGATGGCAGTTTTGATGATTCCCATTGTTGCTCCACACCCTTCTAGCCTGTTTGCTAGTACTTTCTGAGGCACTCTCCCATCTTGCCAAAGTCAGCTCTCCTAAAGTCCAGTACCCTCACTTTTGTATGGCTTGACTCTCAGCTGAGTTTAACGTGAACCACACTGTTTGATGGTCACTTGTTCCCAGATGGCAACCCACTTCTAGATCTGAGATCCTCTCACTGCCCCCATTTGAGAGTACGAGGTCTAAGATTGCTCCCTCACGAGTGGGTTCCAAACTAACTGTCTAATGCCTGCCACCTGTAGGGCGTCAAGAATGGCCCTGTTTGGATGTGGCTGCAGCAAATGTGCTCCAGTTAACATCTGGCATATTCAGGTCTCCCATCAACAGTATTTCCCCTTTCTCTGCCATTCTAAGAATGCCTTCCATCATATCCTTGTCCATTCCTTCTCCCTGACATGGGGGTCTGTACACAACCCCTGTGCGAATTGTGGTGCCCTTTCCAGTCTCCAAGGTGACCCACAGTGCCTCCTCTCCTCCCTGTTTACTCTTTTGTTCAGTTGCTTTTATCTCTTCCTTTACATAGAGAGCTACTCCTCCCCCGCTTCTCCCCTGCCTGTCTCTCCTGTAGGTTATGTACCCTGGTATGTTAACATCCCAGTCATGGTTCTCTGTGTACCATGTTTCTGTGACTTGACCCCAAGTAGAGGGCCTCCCATTGGAGGATGACAATACAAAATGTCCCTCTTCATGGATGATGTGCTGCTTACTCTAACTTCACCTGAAGAATCAGTCCCAGCAGTATGGAAGCACCTATGGAAATTTGGCTCCCTGGCATGCTACAAACTAAACACTGCCAAAACAGATGTCCTTTATACACCTATATCCCACCCCTACACTAAAGCAAGCTTTTCCATTCAGATGGCATAAACAAAGCCATCTAATGCCTGGGTATCAAATTAACCAAAACACTTAACCATCTTGAACTTCTCAGTTATGAGCCCCTCACACAGCAAATCATGGCCAACCTCTCTAAATGGTCAGGGTTGACCCTTGGCCTCTTTCACAGAATAGAGAAACTCTGAATAAATATCTTACACATAGACTTTGTTTTCTCCATATTCTTCCCTTTATGCTGGAAACGCTTTATTTTAAAACATGGAGCAAAGACGGTTCTCTATTTCTGTGGCAGGGCAAAACCCCGTGAATAAGGTATTACATATTGCAGCTGTCCAGGAATAAACCAATTTTTTCAGATATGCGCTGGCAAAACACCTACGTATTTTTTGCCTCTAAGCCAATCCTCACCATCAGTCATACTGGAAAATAATTGAATTCACACTGAATGATGTATCACATCAGGCCCAATACACATTTGGATACCTGCCAACCTGCATCCCCATGAGCAAATTGTATGACCAAAACTTACAAACATTGGCTGTTTATTAGGCACCATTACCTGACTACCACGGACCTACTTTACCTCAGGGCATTAGCATACGACCAAGAATTTCCTCCTAATCAATTAGATAAAGCCCTACAGAAGTGGCATTAGTACAGCCTACATATGTATTTCAACTGATTTCCCCATCAGGCATTCTAGCTTCTGTCTCTCTCCAGGCTTCTTACCATCTTCCACAATCGGCTTTGCATAAATACATGCAAGTTCATTCCTACCTTCGGACTAGGGAGGTGGCTCTGGCACATATAGTTGAAAAAAACATTACTGGTCCAACTTCTTAAATCCCACATAATAGGTGATTCCTCCTGCACTTAATTAGCAACTTGTATAAAAGCCTCCAAGCAACTACAAGGATCTCCATGCAGTTGGTCCTATCCAGATGGAATTCAGAACTGGATATGATTCTTAGCCTTGAACAATTCCACAGATTTAGTTCCCAGAATTCAGAGTAACAGCAGCCCTATACTGGAGAGAATATGCATGTAAATGTTGTCTGAGGTATTTCTGCACCCCTGCAGTTATACTTAAGTTTGTGGGACCACAGACAGCGAGCTGTTGGCAACACTGTGGAACCACCTTGGCAGATCACACCCACATAATATCATGTCCTCTTCTCCAAATGTTTTGGCAAAAAGTCACTCAAGAACTTAAAGCTATATTTGACTGCATAGGCATGATAACCACCACATTAATCACCTCACTTGACTACCTCACTTCCTACTATAAAACTGATAGACCTTCTCCTACTCGCAGCTAAAGAGGCCATAACTCGGTTGTGGCTGATGGAAAAGATCCTGACCCCTGAAATGTGGAGAGTACTTAACCATGAGATAAATAAATGGAGGAAGTGGGTTTTATACCAACTTGACAATTACTCTGACTTTGTGCCATAAGGTGGGTCACCCTCCCTTCCCCCTCTCCCTCCACTTCCCCTTCTTGTTTATCCAACCCCTTTCTTCCCTTCTTCTTTTCATTTTCATGATTCACACCAGTTATTAATACATAACTCATAGGGGTTATAATCTCCTTGGTGGAATCTTGCTTTCTTCCAGTTCTCCTCTCTCTCTTCTATCTTTTCCCACTCCCACCTTCTCTCTGCTTCTTTCCTATCCACACACTATTTCTTACAGACATAATCTATCCACCTGAATTCAGCAAAGGTGCAGTCTAGAAGCATAGAAGAATGCTAGGTGATCAGGCCTTCATATATTGCTTTTCTATATATTATAAGGTAAATCAAGGCTAACCACCTTTAAAGCTGTTATATCAGGCTCCGCCTTGTACAGATCCAGATCTAGATCTAGATCATCTAACAAGAAAGAGGAATGTTCCAACATGAAGATCAGGGGTGTTTAAGCCCCTAACATACCCAGATTCATCTCAGGACCCCACCTGGAGAACAGGTCATAATCTGGCTATCCTGATTTTATTTGACTCCGGACTCCTTTGCTGTGTAAAAACATTATTTTAAGGAAGGTGTGGTTCTGAATTTCACCCGTACCTTCTCCGTACTTGACTTATTTTAATAAAAATTATTGGTATAAAAGAAACCCAGCTGCCATACCCTTTACGGCTCCTCTAGTTTTCTCAGGTCTCTGCTCATCCTCCCTTCCCCCCACCCGGGAGTGTCCACCATATTGCAGATTTTGGTGTCATCCACAAAGAGGCAGACATCCAGCTCCTCTGTAATGTCACTTATAAAGACATTAAAGTGAACTGGTCCCAGCACTGAACCCTGAGGCACCCCACTGGTCACCCTCCCTTTCTTGGAGTGAACTCCATTTACCACCATCCTCTATCACCTATCCCCCAACCAATTTCTGATCCAGTTTACCACATTTGGATCCACTTCTAAGCTACTCTGCTTGCTTATTAGTCTCCTATGTGGAACAATGTCAAACACCTTACTGAAATCTATGTAGGTCATGTCCACTGTTCACCCTGATCTAGTTCCTTGGTCACTCAGTCAAAGCAATCTATCAGATTCACTTGACATGACCTCCACCTTCAGTGGAAGAAAGGGTTAGGGAGGTGCAGAGAGACTTCCAAAAACTAGAGGGGTGGACAAAGGTTCGGAAGTTGAAATTTAGTGCCAAAAAGTGCAGGGTGATGCACATAGGGAAAAAGAACCTGAGGATAGAGTACTGGATGGGCGGAGTAAAGCTGTGCACGATGTCTGAGGAAACAGACCTGGGGTCATCATCATCATCAGTGACTCCCTAAAACAATCAAACCAGTGTAACAAGGCTTACAGTAAGGTGAACTGGATGCTGAGGTGTATAGGAAGGGGGTAGACAACTGAAGGAAGATGGTATTAATATTTCTCTTTAGATCACTGATGAGGTCCAACCTGGAGTACCCTACCCAGTTCTGGAGTCTTCACCTAAGGATAGATAACGACATGCTGGAAACAGTACAACATACTTTAGGGTGACCAAAGTGATTCAGGGCCAGAAGGGCAGATTTTATGAGGATCAGCTCAAGGCACTGAAAATGTACACACAGGAGGCCAGACAAGAGAGGGGGAAATATGATAGAGACCTTTAAGTTCCTTAAAGAAATGAAAATGGTAAGCTGCAAGGAACTATTTAGCATAAGTAGTGGATCAAGAACATAGGGGTACAAGTAGAAACTGATGGGGGGGATTCAAGAGGGGAAGTGAGAAAGTTTTATTTTACAGAAACGATGATGGAGTCATGGAACAATCTGCCAGCAGATGTGGTGAGCATCAAAACTATCAATGCTTTCAAGCACCACTGGAACAGAGTGACTGACAGTGGTTGCTCAGGGTGACAGTGGTAGGGCAGGAAGTGTGGGTTAGAACCCTGTATGGACAATAGGTCCCAGGTTTGTTAGTGTTTCAGGGCAGACTGGATGGATCAGTGGTCGTTTTCTGCCATCATTGTCTATGTTTCAGTGCAAGTGCCAGTTACAATACCCTTTTTCCATTGACAAAAGTAAGCAATAAGACATTAGTTGCTTTTTATGCTAATTGAACTGCACACCAAGGTTCACAGTGAGGCACAGTGCTGCAAGCAAGGGGTCTTCAGCCCCTGGAAATGTGGTAAGATCAGCCTAATGTGCAGCCTGGTTCCATATCAAAATAGCGATTATTATAGACTGCATGCAATTTGGGTGAAAATATAATACCGACTACAATTACAGCGAACGCATTTACCAGCGAGTGTAATAAGGGGCTACTGGAACATAGGCTAATGTCTATGTCTGTCAAAACTTACAGATTTCAAATGTGCCTGCAAGTTGTGTACTGTACCCTCAAATATTCATGGCATGTACGGCTGAGTACTGGCCACCACCTGAATCATCCACTCTGTCAAATCACGTGTAGCGACTGCTACTGTCCACGGAGCCCAAAACCATGAGTACAGCCACCTTTATTTGTCAGTTCCATCCACGTCACACAGGGGACTCTGCCCCTGAGCCCCCCCATCTAAAGGATTCTAACTCCATGGCACTCCTGGATCGAGGGGTAGGTTATAATCCTGGTTGCTGATCTGGTGAGTCGCTCATTTAACTAAATTGTGCATACTTTCATTCACTTATATGTGAAGTCGCACTTACTGTTCCATCACCGAATGTGTTTGTGTTCCATTATAGTGCTCAATTGCATTCGCTGTAATCGCTGAGCTATTTTAACGTGATACTGTATAGCCTTGTAGTGTCTTATTGCATTTATAAAATGGATAAACGGAACATTTTAAAAAATGCCGACTTTTTATATTCAAAAACAAGCATTTTCCTTTGTTAAAAGTAATTAACAAAAAGTACGCCCCCCAGCTGTAAAGCATATGTCTGTCTGCACATTCAATATATGTAATACTTACTATGGAATGCAAGAATTCAGACTTCTGCAGAATTCTTCTGTCTGAGTGTTCACCTCTCCCCACACAAACACACACAACAGAAGGCTTCAGTAGAACCAGGGATTAAATTTCATCTGAGGCAGGGCAAGTAGTAAAGATTTTTTTTTTTTGCAACTTAGTATACTTTATTAGATTCAATAATACTAGAAAAACGGTAAAGATTTTAGTGTAGGGAGCTAGGATGGGGGGTTCATTGGGAAGAAAACGGTCTCCAAAAAATAAAACTATGAGTAGTATTTCATTTTTTAAGTTTGTATAAGTGTGTGAGGAGGGAAATACTGTACAAAACAAGAGTAGTTAATCAGTGTCTTCTTTTGATTTTGACACATTTTTTTAGGACCTGTAGGATTTTGTAGTGAGTAAAGGTCACAGCCATGTTTGTAATGGCAATCGGAATTTCTGAATAAACAATTTATATTGTTTTGTGCTGTGTCCTGCTTGCTAGCACTTTTTTACCTGAGCATTAAACAAATCTAAAGCATAAGTACCAACCAATCAGGATGCAGGATTTTCCCCTACCCATTTAAAAAAAAAAGTCACACCTGCCTATTCAACCCTTATACAGGGGAACTACCCAGCCCCTATAAATATGAATGTATCTGTGGTAATAAACAGTCTTGAAAACTATTCCAAGTACATCAGAAAAATGCCAATCTGAATTAACAGATACTGTCTTAAAAACTCTGTATATTCTATTCAGTTTTACTAGGTTTGACCACCAGAAACAAACAAAAAACAAAACACTGCTTATTTCATTGTTTAGTTTATTTAAAATGTGTTAACTGGTTGGGGAAGCAGCTGGACCACATGGCCCTTTTACAGGTTTGACCCGGGTACAGAGAACACAAACATAAAGTAGGTGGATTCCACTAATGCAGTACATACAGTATATCAAAACAAAGTGTAAATATCTTAAACACATAAGTTACTATGTACATAGCAACAAGTCAATAGATCATAGAAATATAGAAACAAAAAAGCTGACAGCAGATAAGGACTGCAAGGCCCATCCAGTCTGTCCATTTCTTTTTCTACCTTATGAATGTGCCATCGGCCTTTGCTCTGTCAATGGCCTATCTATTCATACTCATCTGTATTGCTCCTTTATGCCTATCCCATGCCTGTTTGAAGCCCTGCACTGTATTCATATCCACTACTTCCTGAGGTAGGCCATTCCATGCATCCACCACCTTTCTGTGAAAAAGAACTTCCTCACATTACCCCTTAATTGGCCTCCTCTAATCTCATGCTGTCTCTTCTTGTCCTGCTATTTTTCTTATATTGAAACATGTTAGACTCTCTCACCTTGTTAATGCCCTTAAGGTGTTTGAATGTTTCGATCATATCACCTCTCTTCCTTCTTTGCAGTAGGGTATACATATTGAGCTCCGTTAATCTGTCCTCATATGTTTATAAGATCATATTTAAAACAAATACATCTAATTTCCATAAAAATGTATTTTTATGAAAGCTTAAAATGATCAATGTTAATTATGTTATATATTCAGTTTGCATTTCTTTCCACTATTTGCTGCAAAAGGACGGACCACAACACCAAGATCCAGTACTACAGAGTGATCTGTTCATCAGGAGTTTGGGCCAAGACTGTGAACTGTGGATCTCTATGAAGTTTTTATTTTTATTTACAGTATTTGGTGAACAGTCAGCCCATTGCACCCCATTTTCACAAGTGTCCTGTGGGGAAAAATACAGTGTGGATAGAGTGCACAGTAAGAAAAGTTAATCGTTATTACTGTCATATTTAAGAAAAGTAGACAAGCACGATAAAAGCAAACATTTAAAATTCAAAATATCTTTCTGATAAATAGGTTTAAAGTTAAATTCCATACAATACTAAAAAAAGTTTTCTGAGCCAAATTGATTCTTTCAAATGGAATGGCAAACCTGGACTTTTCTGAAGAGTGAGTAGGACAGCAGTTAGGCTGCATATACCTCAGGTTAGGTTGCACATCACCATTTGTTTTTATTTCCAAAACACTGAGCACATTTGAAACATGATTCTTTGAACTAGGGATAGGCAACCCAGAGGGAGGTACAAGTTACAGTGGTGAGTTAGAAGAAGGAGAAGGAGAAGAACATTTTGTACACAGTGTATCTCAAAGCACTTTACAAGCAATTGGAAACTGGTAGTAAAGTGAATGTAAATTTGTAGAGGCCACCATTTCACACATCAGCACCCACACACTTTCTTAGACACTTGCCTTAACTGGTTTTCTAGCAAAGAGAATGTTGGCCAGGACACTGGGGAAATTCCCCAGCTCTCCTGCAGGGGGAACGGCTGGTTGTCTTCTGAGATGGCCAGTTCCACTCCGGAGTTGGTAAGCATGGATGTGCGGGAGGCTGGGGAACAGGTCTCCTCCCTTGCTTCTGACAAACAAGAGGCCAAAGATTTATTTTTTGATGCTTCAAGCAGCAGCTTTATGCATGAAACCGGTATCCCTTTGGAAACGACTGATGTTCAGATCACATCCAACCTGTCTACGTAAGTTTTACTACAAAAAGAGGACAAAAAGGATCTACATACATTGTTGATGGAGGAGGAACACTGCTTCCTGCAAAGGAAATGGGAGCTGTATGCGGCACTGGCAATTAAACGCTGACAAAATGTGTAGGAGGTAATCCCGGCTCTATGGACGAGTCTGACCCGCATTTTGGTGATAATGCAGCACATCCAAATAGGATTACTACACCCAGAACTCAAACAGCTGCTCCTCATGTCGGGGTAATGTTGTCTGAGTCAGAGAAGAGTTTGAATGCAGAACTACACCGGGCAGTACAAAAGACTCACTGATGAAATTGCGGGTGGATTTCAGTTAGTGACGGTACCACCACCACTCGCAGGACTTGACAAGCCAGAGGTGGAATTACAAATGGCAGTGGATGCAGACCCATCCAAGACTCCACCTCTTAACCAAATGGATAATCCAGTGGAGGTCACAGCCACTCCTAACAAAAGGCGGAGCTCAGTTACTACAGTCCCGCAGCAGACGGTGTCTGCTCTGACTAACCAAATGTCAGGTACTTTACCACAGATTTTCTCTTTCAATGCCAGACATTGGGACAACAAACCATTATTTACTTTTTCAGGGCAACAATCCAGGGTTGCACCTCTGGGAATGGCAACAACAGGTACTACAGTGCCTAGCCTAAAGGTGCTTCCCAGCCAATACACAAATGTAATTTCCAAACAAGGAATGGTCTGTTTAAAAAGCCCTCGTGGAGTCAGCTGGACCCAAGTATAAGACTCAGGGCAATGGATCTTGGGGTTCTCCCAATTAAAATTGGCACACCCATAACAGACAGAGCCTTCCAATAGAGAGGGACATGATAGTGATTTTCTTCAAGATTCACAACCTGCATCTCTAAGGACCCTTCCCCTAGTTGATAACATGCTGAATACAAAGCAGAAGTCAGTTACGGTTTCTGATGCTTAAATGGAGAAAGTTAGTCAGGGCAGCCAATCTCCCTTGGGCCTCCCCAGTGAACTACAAATGACTCAGAATCCAGTACTCCATTTTTCTGTTCCTCTTGCTGCTGAATAACCCTGTGAATCCCTTTGCTCCTTAGCTGCTAATCCCAATTCAGCCACGAAACAGCCACCTCAGATACTGGCTAGGGCTCATCTGCCACCACAGGATCCAGACCTTTCCAGGTTCCAGGCTGTCCTGTCCTCAGAATATCACAGAAGTACAGATGTGTCAGCCACAATGAATCACAGTAACTTGTAGTAATGACATGTCACAAAATCCTGCATTAGAAAAGGTTTAATTGCCATTGACTTACAATGGCCTCTGCAGCAAATTGCAGTATTCTGTGATATTCTGCAGCATTTATGCACTTCATCCTGGCCTGACACATCTGTACACCAAAGGGCTCTGCATCATGGCCATACGCCTCCTTTTTCAGGACCCCAGTCTACCCAGCAAGATGCTATAATGTGGTCCAGCTGCATTATAAAGGCAGGATGAAACTCTTTCCAGATTATGTGAATCTGGCAAAAACATTATTGAAAGAATCGATGGGTTATCATGCCACTGAAATCAATGCTCTAATCCATGTCTCTGGAGAGACACTGTTTGATATCAGCTTTAAGCTGGCAAGCGGACTAGAAAAATTCTGGTTTAAATACAACACATGGAAAACCACACCTCTTTGGGCTCCGTTTGAGGCAGTCCCATTATCTAAGCCAGCATCTAGGACTATTACAGTGCTTTTCTGGAATGAGGGGATCAGTGGGATAGATTTGATATATGGGTTAAAATAAAGATGCACTGTTTAGGGGGCTCCAGAGGCCAATCTGGACCCAAACGAATCTTGACTGGGGAATGGCATATATGGGTTGTTTTGAATTCCACAGAGACTTGTCTTTCTCACCTTCCAACTGTTTTTTTGGGCAGGACAGGGTGTTCTCTTCTATGCAGACCAGCCAAAAGCCTGCTACTGGTGTGGCTCTGTACTGCATCTGAGTAGCTTATGTATATTTTTATTTTATTTATTTAAATCTAGGATTACATAATACCTTTGAGCCAAGGCTCTTTTACAAAGGTTCCATGTCAGCAGAACAAACAATACAGTTTATGAAATTACAGAGTAAGACAGTCATAATGCCTAGTGGTTATAACAACTTGATTTCAAGTACAAGTAACACGACATATTACAATATCAATAGGAGGTGTATTACAACATAAGTGAGGGGAAAGGGGAAGAGTGGGGTGGAATAGAGTATTGCAGCCTAGAGGGCTTTGTCAGGACAGAGTATCTGAGTATAAGGTTGAGCAAGGGAAAGAGTAGGGGATAGAGAAGCCCGAAGAGCAGGGTTAGCATTGACAGTGGTGGGTATGGGAGCTGCCAAAACGATGGTGCTTAACTAAGGCAGTCACAGGTACTAGAAGCTACCAGAGATTTGTGGAATTTCTTTTTCAAGGTGCCCAGAGTTGGCAAGGCATTGATGTCACTGGCAAGGTTATTGAGCCAGCTGGGGGCCCTGTAAGAGAAAGACCTTTGACCTTGAGTGGTATGACAATGAGGGATTCACAGTAGCTGTGGTTTTGAGCTCCTGGTGTTGCAGTTGTTTACTCTGGATTTACGAAGGAAGAAGACTCCTGGGGGGGCAATGCCCATCATTATTTTCTTGGCCATGATGCAGGTTTGATACTAAATTCGTTTTTTAATTGAAGCCGTCCTGTCTGGGAGTAGAGATTGCAGGTATGGGTGAGACGGTGAGCTCCGGTGGTGAGATGATATGCTTTATTCAGGGAGGTGGCAATTCGTTTGAGTGTGAAGGTAGTTGCAGAATCATAGACTACAAGTCCATAGTCGATAACACTCACAACTGAGCTTTGAATGGCAATAGACAATGCTTCAGAGGTTAGGTGTTTTTGGTGGTGGTACAGTATGCACAGTGTGGTGATGGCCATCTTAGTGACATTACTGATATGGGTGGCATAGGAGAGTTTGGAGTCAAGGGTGATGCCAAGATATTTGAAAGTATCAACTTGATCAATGGTGGCTCCGAGTTTGGTGTTGACTGTGAGGTGGTACTGTTTATTTTTGTTCTGCGAGTTGCTGAAGAGCATGGTCTTAGTTTTTTCTGATTTAGTAACAGCTTGTGTTGCAAGAGCCAGTTTTCAATTGATGCGAAACCCTGCTGGAGGTTACCTTGCAGTTCTACAGTATCATGATGGGAGGCAAGGATAACAGCATCATCTGCATAGAGTATTATCTGTTCTGGACTTGAGTCTGGAAGTGCGTTCAGGAATAGGCTAACGAGGAGGGGGCCTAGGATAGACCCTTGTGGAACACCAGAGAGGACTGGTCTGGCATCGGAGAGTGTTTCAGTTATTTTTACTCTTTGGGTCCAGTTGTCTAGATAGCTATTGAACCAGTTGACTGAGTCAGGTGAGAACCTAGCCTTCCGAAGTTGGACAAGTAGGAGATGGTGGTTGACAGTATCAAAGGCCTTAGTTAGATCAAGGAGCACAGCCCCTGTTAGTTTACCATTATCCAATGAGTGGTGAATGGCTCCAGTGAATTCGAGTAATGCTGTAGAAGTGCTGCGACCCTTTCTAAAGCCATGTTGTTGATTGCAAAGGATGTTGTGAGTGTCCAGGAATTCTGTGAGCTGGTCAGCCACAATACATTCAAGGGCCTTAGAGAGAGGAGGTAGAATGGAGATTGGGCGGAAATTTTCATGGGCAGTTTTTTCACCACTTTTGAATATAGGGGTCACAGTGGCCAGCTTCCATTTGTCCGGGAATTGGCTGAGGCTGAGGGAGAGGTTGAAGATCTTGGTCAGTGGTCTGAGTACTTCTTCAAGGGTTAGGGATAGAAGTTTGAGGTCAGGAGATTCGCTGCTGGATCTAGACTTGGTGATAGCTTTTGTGACATAGCTTTGTGACAAACTTCATTGCACCTTGTGCATAGAATTAGGCACACTAGTGGCCACTGTATGAATGAGCCAATGTGCAACTTGTGTGATTCAAAGGGCAAACCTATAGTAACTTCCATGGGCAGCTCATAGTCAAACAGATCAAAATGACAGTGTATAGCAATGTTTGATCATAGCCCTTGCTCAATGTTCAAATGTCTGTAAAGGCCCCCAGCCTCCCATGGGCCCCCATGCCACCTTTGGTGACTCCCCACTTAGGGACATACAGCCATAGACAACTCCCCTCCGGAACTAACCAGCATGGTGGGTTCTGCACCCACTGTAGGCCCCTCAGCACTGCTTGGATGATCACTCAGCTTCCCCTCCTCCTGAAGCTTCACAGGTTCAATGAATACAGCCCACTTTACAGACACCCCAAGTAGCAGCTGATGTCCAGATACCTCAACCCACCCCTACCACTGACAGATTGAGTATGCCCCCCTCTCGTCGGACTTAGATAGAAGATGGATGATTACATGGAGACAGCCTGATCACCCCCCCCCCAAAGTATCTAAAACAGAGGTTCCTCTTAAAAATAAATTTGAAGCCTTCATGGAACTCTCTGCCATGTTGGGGAATGAGTCTGACATCTCATCACTCAGCTCAGCTCTGGCTGATGCACCTTTAGACTCTGAGGACCTTTCCTTGATGGTTACTGACACCCTTGTTCCACCCTTTATCACAAAAGTAATCAAAAAGAAAAAATCAGATAAGGCCAAAAAGAAGACGAAAGCTCAACGCTGAAGGGTATAGCATGCACCCTTAACCACCCACTCTTTCTATGGCACATCTTTTATTGTTTAGTACGATTAATGCAAACAGCATTAAGAGCACCAGGAAGCAGGCGGCTGCTTTCTCACATTTATTTCTACTCACTCCCAGGTAATATTCCTGCAAGATACCAGGTTACATTCCCTCCCTGAACTTTCAACGGTTATTAACGCCTGGTTTGTGGGGCCCTCTTATTGGTCTTTGGGGACAGATACGTGTTCGGTCTTGTATATTGTTTCAGAATATAGAAGTACAACTATTAAAACTGATTGATTTAGCAGAAGGTAGAGTGCTAATATTAGATGTGAAGTTACAGAATGGATTGTATAGAATAATTAATGTTTGTGCTGGTCAGTTAAAAGGAACAGATTGAACTCTTCCAGCTTGTTAGCCTATACCTACACACACCACATCAGGTCATTCTGGGAGGATTTTAACTGTGGCTCTCTCCTAGATAGAGGTAAACAATGCAAAACAATGAAACTTTTTTTTTCAATATGTCCTGTTTGGCTAATATAATCAAAATTCAAATTTAGAAGATGCTTATTTTTCTTTTCATAAGTCCACAGATCCTACACTTAATAAGGGTACCCTGGCCACTCTAAAAGATTTTTTTTTCATCTCTAAAACACTAAGTATTCAAAATAACACTAATTTACCAGTCTAATTGTATTTATTTATTTAGCTTTTGTTTACCAAGTAAACACACTAGACAGTCAAGTGCCTATTTTCAGGTGCAACCCAGGAGGACTACAAGTTGAAGGCAGACAATACATAGGTCATTGCATAATACACAGGTAAAACAGTCATAACAATACACAGTAGCTGGACGAGTATAACAGGACACTAGTTAAGAGTCACATGACAGTGGGAGAGCAGTTTACAAATAACAAGGCATACGAAGACAGAGTATGGCTGGAGAGTTTCACTACAGGAGGGTCATTTGACCCAAGACAGATCATATCCAATAAAGGACAGCATAGGGCATAAAATATACATAGGCATGAGAACACATACAATAGCATAAGAACGGTTTTGCAGGGAAGATTTCATATATTTTGATTGACCCCTATCTACCTGACCTGTGCTGCTCAGAGTGTAGGCTAGGCAGGACACCGCCAGAAGGGGGGCTAGGAGCAAAGACAAGGGAGGCTTGTTTCAGGAGATCCCAGAGAGGATCTGAAACAGGAGTGGGAGGGACAGAACAAACATGGGTGGGGAAGGAGTTCCAAAGCCTGGGTGCAAGGGCAGCGAAGCACGATCTCCCATGAGACAGCGTGTTTTGGGGACCTGAGTACTTGTAGTTACAGGATCTTAACTGGTATCACGGGTGGGAGGCTTGAAAAGTTCGGCAAGTGCTGGGGGGGTGGTTGTTCTGATGATGTTGTCAATAAGGTTGCCCATGACAAAAATGCGATGGTTGTCAGGGTGGAGCCTCTCAAGCCTGGAGTACAACTCGCAGTGAGTGAGGAGGTGGACAGACAGTGGAAAGCAGCATATGTTGTAGGTGGTGTCCCATTTAGAAAGCCAGGTTTTGGGGGCATGTGAAAAGGAGATGAGGCCATAGCAGAGCGTGGGGAGTAGAACCGCTTTTGCAAGGGCAAGTCGTGCAGCAGAGGTGAGGTAGCTTTTGGCTCTGTAAGCCAGGCCCAGCCTTGCATACATTACATATGTGCAGGGAGAGGTCAAGTTGGGGTCAAGGATTACCCCCAGGTACTTGCAGGAGTCAACAACCTGTAAGGGGGAGCCATCAGCACCAAAGATTTTTAGAGGGGCAGGGTACATTCTAAGTTTGGCCATGGAGCCGAAGAGCATGGCTTGGGTTTTCTTGAGGTTAATGGCTAATTTACAGTCCTTTAACCAAGACTGTATGTGGTCAAAGTCAGAGTTTAGCTGAGAGTTGATGACATTGACTTCCTGAGAGCTGCTGGTGATTACCAGATCATCTGCATACAGGGTGGACTGTCCATGGATTGGGACAGTGGCAGCTCATTTATAAAGAGAGAGAATAGCATGGGTCCTAGGACAGACCCTTGCGGCACCCCACAGGGAACAGGTGCATGCTCGGAGAGGGCCTTGTTGAATTTTGTGTACTGTTGTCTACCCAATAGATAATTGACAAACCAGGTGAGGGTGGGGGGGGAGAGACCAAGATTTTGGAGTGAGGAGCACAGGAGGGAGTGGTCAACCAGATCAAAGGACTTAGAAAGATAAATGAAGATGGCCCTGGTTAACTTGCTTTGATCAGAGGTTGTTCTGGTCTCAGAGGTAACCTGAGCCAGGGAAATAGAGGTGCTATGACCTTTGCAGAAGCCGTGTTGTGCTGGGGAAAGAAGGTCATAACTGCAGATGTAACGTGTGAGCTGGGAGGCAACCACTTTTTAGAGCAATTTGCTGACAGCTGACAGGATAGCTATGGGGCAGCAATTGTCAAGCATTTTGGGGGTCCCCGTGCTTAGGTACAGGGACAACATGAGCCACCTTCCAAATTTCAGGGATGGTACAGGAGGTGAGGGAGAGAGAGAGAGATGTTGAAGATGTGGGGGATGAGCCGGGCCAGGTAGGGAGCACCCAGACAGAGCAGTTTGGGCTCAAGGTTGTCATGTCCAGCACCAGTGTGGGTGGAGAGTCCAGTCAAGAGATTTCATGTCTCTGGTGGAGACAGACTTAAAGTAGAAGGGGGGGCGAGGGGGAACAACACCACAGGAGGGGGTTCAGCACCGGTGTAGCAGGGAATAGAGAGGTATAGGCAGACAAGTCCGAGAACTGGGAATTGAAGGCGTTGGTGATAGGGCATTCCTGTAGCTAACCCCACCAATAAGTATGTCAGTGACCTGTGCAGGAGCAGAGCCACTCACGGTATTTTTGATGTTATGCCAGAAACTCCTCAGGTTTTTGGCTGAGGCTTCCAGGGAGGATTTGCAGAAATCACTCTTAGTGGAGTGGATGGTCTCTTTGCAAGTGTTTCTGAGCTGCCTGTTTTCCAAAAAAATCAGACCTTTCACCTGAGGCCTTGAATTATTTCCATTCTTTGTCCCTAATTTTCATTAGGGCAAAAAGGCCGCCATGGAGCCACTTAGTAACCATGTTCCTCGCCCTCCTTTTTGTGATAGGGGCATGCCTATCCTGCAAGGGGGGGGGAGAATATAGTAAGGAAGTTAAGAGCAATGAAGGGATCGCTAGCGGCAGTGACCAGGGACCAGTCAAACTGTTGTAGATCTGTAAGGTAGTCATTGATGTTGAATTTAGAGTAGTCCCTTATCTGGATCACTTTGAAGGGGATCCTAGGAGTGTAAACTCTCCAGATACAGTAGGTGGGGGAGTGGTCTGATATAGAGTCAGGTAGGACACCAGATGAGGTAATTTGATCAGATCTGTTGCTCAGCATCCAATGAGGGTACTTTTCACCCCATGGGGGAGAGCCTGATTGGCTCAGAGATGAGCTGGCGGAAGGTGAGACCCAACAGCAGGGGCTTATATTGTTTGGCATTGCAACCCAGCCAGTTTAGGTTGAAGACACCAACGAGTAGGATTTCTCCAGTGCACACCTGGGTGTGAGGCTATCAAGGAGGTAGGTGAGTCTTCGAGTACCACTCTTGGAAGGGTTATAAGCACAGACCAAGTGGAGCTTTTTCATGTTGCCCAGAAGGAGAAGGGTGTGCAGGAACTCACACATAGTGGATCTGGGGGGGAAGTGAGGTGCAACAGGGTGGGAAATTACTTGCACAAGGAGGTGAGCCTTATAGTAGAGGAGCAGACCACCCCCACATTTCTTCCTGGCATGATTCTGTCTATTAGTGTTGTATCCTGGGAGAACAAATGCCGAGTCAGGGGTGGCGGGCTTGAGCCATGTTTCCATGACCCCCAGAATATCAGGGTTGTAGTGAGCCACCCAGGCAGACAGTTTGGCGATGTTAGGCAGGAGGCTACAGACATTTAAATGAGCCACCTTTAGCCCCTTTGAATTCAGCCACAGAAGGTGGGACTGGAAGGAAGTCATGGCAGCAGAGGGATCAGGGTTGGGTTCTATATCTCCAGCCAACAAATACAGAGACAACAGGAATATTGCAAGGCAGGGCAGTAGGCACAGCTTCTTATGGGGTCTGGGCCTACAGGTGGAGCGTTTTAGCATGAGGGAGGGAAGGGAGAGAGATTGGAGGTTTAGGCACCACACAGGGTGGATGAAAGAGTGAGCAGTGGCAAGTAGGTTCAAACCATAACTTACTGACTTTAAAGATTCATGAAAGTAAGGAGATATCTTACGGTCCCGGAGTATGGAAATTTAACTCCGTAATGTATTCCGACACGGATCTTACACAAACCCTTCAATATTTCTTCCAGGCTAGGAAATCAATTTGTGCTATGTATTAAGATTATACAACATGGTGGTTTGGCACTAAACACGACATGATCCAACTTCTTAAATCCATGATTTGCATAAACCAGAATGACACCTATCTCCAGTACCTCCAGAACAGGAAACAGACACAAAAATTGATGTCCCCTTCCCATCAAACTGGATTTTCCTATGCTTCTCAGATTAAAATGATTAAGAATGAAATGTTGCCTTTCCATAAGAAATAGGCTGATAACATAAGGAACCAAAAGAGACTAGGAACACAGGGCAAATTGGGTACACTTTGCCCTTATGATACTTGTAGAGACAGAGTAAATAAAAAAAAAAAACTATGCAATGTTTGTTAGATCATCGTGGTGCCCTGGTAACTGGAAGCAAGCAGATTATGGCTCTGGTCATCTCATATACTGCAACCTTTTTTTCAGAAGCAGGATTCCAACTTTTCAGGGACACTTCCCTTCTTTTTTACTTTCCCTGTTCCACGATGCCCAGAGGACATGGTAAGTGCCCTCATGAAAGGTATCCAGGCAACTGAAGTCCTTACTGCACTGTCAGCTTTGCCAAAGGATAAGGCCCATGGAATTGATGGGCTAACAGAAGAGCTTTATGAATGAATGGGACAAGATCTAGTACAGAATTAGTTCAAGTATACACTGAAATTCTGACAACTCACAACATGCCTTTTGAGATGTCAGGAGGTCTTTTGATTTATTTACACAAGAAGGATGATAAAAGATTGTTAAAAAACTGGAGACCAATCAGCATTCTTATTTATTTATTTATTTATTGAAATGTTTCACCAGAAAGGTACACTGAACAACAAGTTGCTCATCTCTGGGTGTGACCTGGTGGGGAATACAGTAGGATATGATAGTAGGTATACAATGAACATTTAACATAACTGAGAAAACATAATACATTTGCATTTAAAAGATAATACATTCAATTACATTTGCCAGGAGGCTTACAGATTAGCATTTAACGTGACTAAGAATTTATACATACAGTAGTATGCTCTGCCCCAACAGGGAAAGAGGTGCAAGTGTTTAGGGTGGAGTGAACTAATGCCTATTTAAGTGCTGAGGGCACTTAATGGGAAAATGTCCATGTGCCAGCGGGCCCCACTTGCGTGTGAAGCGGGGCCCAATTAGCAAATTTAAAAATAGAAGCAAATGTGGCACTTACAGTTTATTATTTTATTTTAATTCATATCTGGTTGATCCTGCACCTTCCCCACCACCATTTTAGGTCTGAACACCCCTTCCTGTCGCCCACAAGCATTCGAGGCTGTTCCTTGTGGATGATTGCTGTTAGGTGAGCAGCCAGGCAGCCCATAGGCTTGCTATAGTTTTACGATTGGTGAACAGCTCGTTTGGAGCTGGTACCGCGATACAAGGAGACATAGACAGTTAGTGTGTTGTTAGTCTGTACCTGGTCTCAGTATTGCAAGAATATCAGACTCAAAACTGAAGTAATCTGAGCTACCGTAATAAAGATTACATGTATTGCAGTAGCTTCAGATCACCCGTTTTGAGTCAATTGATATTCTTGAAATACTGAGACCAGGTACAGACTAACAGGCACACTAGCTGTCTGAGCCTGGTCTCAATATGTCACGGAGTTACACGGGCTCCAGACCAGAGCTGTTCACCAATCTTATGCTATGACAAGCCTATGGAAACACCCTGGCTGCTCCCCGCCTGGCACGTCATTACGGGGACAGACGCATGTGCTTGTGGGAGTGACGGGGAGGGTGTTCAGACCTAAAATGCCAGCAGGGAGGGTGCAGGATCAACCAGATATGAATTAAAATAAAATAATAAACTGTAAGTGACACATTTGCTTCTACTTTTAAATTCACTAATCAGGCCCCACTTCACATGCAGGTGGGGCCCACTGACATGTGGACATTTCCCTTTAAATAGGTATCAGTTAACTCCAACCTAAATACAAACAACTGGATGACAGAAACTGTAGCAGGACAACTTGTCATCTGCAATTAGAAACAATAGACCATTTAAACAGGCTTTAAAGTTCTCACAAAATACTCCACTCTAGACTTTTACCAATAGCTTAAGCATTCATTTCTAGTACACAAACTTGCTCCATTCCAGAACAAAGCATCACAGATTATTTAATTCTTTTTGGGATAAATATTTGAAAAAGGAAATAGTGACTTGATACAGGGCTATATTCTCTCACTAGATCAGTCCCAGGCATTCAGTTCCATAAGTCATGGTTATCTCTGGCATACTTTACATATAAACATAGACTTTGACGGCAGATAAGGACCACTTGGCCCACCCAGTCTGCCCATTTCCCTACCTACTGGATAAGCTGCAGATTCTAGTTAACCAACAGCCTACTTCCCGCAATCCCCAACTATAATTGCCCTGTGTCTGTCCCATGCATGTTTGAATTCCTCCACTGTTTTAGACCCAACGACCTCCTCAGGAAGGCTGTTCCATGTATCCACCACTATCTCTGTGAAAAAAAATTTCCTCGCATTACCCCTGAGCCGTCCCCCCTCTATCTTTAAATTGTGCCCCCTTGTTCTTACGTATCTCTTTTTCTGAAAGATGCTGCCCTCCTGGACTTTGTTGATTCCCTTGAGGTACTTAAATGTTTCTATCATGTCCCCCCCGTCCCTCCTTTCATCAAGAGTATACATATTAAGCTGTTTCAGTCTCTCTTCATATGGCTTCTGCTGCAGACCCTGCACCATTTTAGTTGCCCTCCTCTGGACTGCTTCCATCCTGTCTATGTCCTTGCGTAGATGAGGTCTCCAAAACTGCACGCAGTACTCCAGATTGGGTCTCACCAACTGTCTGTACAGAGGGATAACCACTTCCCTTTTTCTACTTGTGATGCCCCTTCCTATGCATCCCAGTATCCCCTGGCTCTCCTTACTGACTTTTCACATTGCTTACCCACCTTTAGGTCATCTGATATGACTACCCCCAGGTCCCTTTCCATTTTTGTTGTTGTTAGTACCTCCCCTGCTATTGTGTACTCTTCTCCTGGGTTTTTGTTTCCCAGGTGCATTACTTTGCACTTCGTTGTATTGAATCTAAGTTGCCACATGTCTGACCATTCCTCCAACATTGCCAAGTCCCTTCTTATCTTTTCTACCCCCCCTTGTGTATCAACTCTGTTACAGATCTTTGTCATCTGCAGAGAGGCATACCTTTCCCTCCAGACCCTCTGCAATGTCACCTATAAAGATGTTAGAGGACTGGACCCAGTACTGAGTCCTGAGGTACTCCACTAGTAACCCCCCTTTCTTCAGAATGTGTTCCATTCACTATTACCTTCTGTGTCCTGTTGTGCAGCCAGTTTGCTACCCAGGCTACCACCCTGGGACCCACTCCAAGGCTGGCTAACTTGATTATTAATCTTTGTGTGGGACTGTGTCAAATGCCTTGCTAAAGTCTAGGTAGGCCATATCCACAGCCCCTCCTGGTCTATTACTTTGGTCACCCAGTCAAAGAAATCAATTAGATTCATCTGACAGACCTTCCTGCTGTAAATCCATGCTGCTTTGGGTCCTGTGCCCTGCTGACCTCTAGGTACTCAACAATTCTTTCTTTCAGAAGTGATTCCATCATTTTCCCTACCACTGAAGTCAAACTTACAGGTCTGTAGTTTCGCTTCTGCCTTGCTCCCACTTTTGTGAAGGGAATCACATCTGCCCTCCTCCAGTCCTCAGGTACTGCCCCATCCTGCCATGATCTGTTAAAAAAGGGTGGTCAGTGGTGTCACTAGGTCCTCCCTTAGTTCTTTTAGGATTCTGGGGTGAATCCCGTCAGGCCCCATTGCTTTGTCCACCTTGAGTTTTAGGAGTTCTTTCAGGACTCTTTCTTCTGTGAATGGACTGGTGTCAACCCCTACCCAGAGTGCTTCTATTGTCTGGTTTAGGTAACTCCTCCTCATCTTTTGTGAATACTGAACAAAAGTATCCATTCAGTATCTCTGCCTTTTCACTGTCTCCCTCTGCCCACCTCCCCTCTCCTTTATTAATCTTCATATACCCTCCCTTAACCTTTCTATGCTCCCTAATGTACCTATAAAAGGTTGTATCCCCCTTCTTAACTGAGTTGGCTATTCTTTCTTCAGTTTGGGCCTTTGCTAGCCTGACTGCCTTCCCCACTTCTTTCTGCTTTAATTGATACGGTTCCCTGTCATGCTCCTTCTGTGATTCCTTATACTTTTTGAATGCAGCCTTTTTCTCTTTTACCTTCCCTGCCACCTCGTTTGAAAACCATAGTGGTTTTTTACTCCGCTTTGTTTTCTTTATTTGCTTCACAGAAAGGCTTGTTGCCTCTATGATGGCAGTTTTGATTTTTCTCCATTGTTCTTCCACCCCTCCTTTTTGGTCATTTGCTGGTGCATTTTTCAGGTATTCACCCATTTTTCAAAAGTCAGCTCTTCTAAAGTCCAGTATCCTTATTTTTGTATGGCTTATCTTCATGGTTGTGCTCATTGTGAAGCACACTGTGCAGTGGTCGCTTGTTCCCAGATGTCTACTGACTTCTAAATTTGTGATCCTCTCTCCATTTGAGAGTAGCAGGTCTAATATTGCTCCCTCCCGAGTGGGTTCCAATACAAGCTGTCTAAGGCCTGCCCCTTGCAGGGCATCGAGAATGACCCTGCTCTTGGATGTGGCTGCAGTACCTGTTATCCAGTTAACATCTGGCATATTCAGGTCCCCCATCAACAGTATCTCCCCTTTTTCAGCCATTTTGAGAATGTCCTCTATCATTTTGTTGTCCATTTCCTCCCCTTGAGATGGGGGTCTGTATACAACCCCTGTGCGGATTGTGATGCCATTCCCTGTCTCCAAGGTGACCCAGAGTGCCTCTTGTCCTCCCCCTTTACTTTTTAGTTCTGTAGCTTTGATCCCTTCCCTTATGTATAGAGCTACTCCACCTCCTCTTTTACCTTCCCTGTCCCTTCTGTAGATTGTGTACCCTGGTATGTTGACATCCCAGTCATGGTTCTCGGTGTACCATGTTTCCGTGACTGCCACAATATCCAACTGTTCATCTTCCATCAGGGCTACTAGCTCAGGAAGCTTGTTTCCTAGACTACGGGCATTGGTACTCATTGCCCTCCATTTAATGTTGGCTTTATCCTTTTTTCCCCCATCCCTGCTCTTACTATCCTTGTCTATTTTTCCATTTACCACTGTCCTGCCCTGTGTAGAGCTCTGTACCTCAGTGTTTACCTTCCTACCTGCCATGTTTTGTGGGGGGAGGCTTGAAATTTCCTGCCTTTTATTAGCGCCTCCCCCCTTGGCTAGTTTAAAACTTGCCAAGGAAGCATTTAAACCTATCACCAAGGAGCTTGGTTCCCATCATGGACAGATGCAGACCATCATGCCAGAATAGACCTTTATTCTCCAGGTGGCCCCCAGTCCCCAATGAAGCCAAAGCCCTGTGCTCTGCACCAGTTTTGCAACCATTCATTAAACTGCATGGTGTGCAGTACCCTAGCCTCACTCCTGCCATGGACTGGTAGCACCTCTGAGAAGGTTACCGTGCTTGCTACCCATCTGAGGCCCCTCCCCAACTCCACAAATTCATTCTGCACTGCACTGATCCCATGCCTAGCTAGGTCATTCATCCCAAGGTGGACTATATTGAGTTCCCTCTCCTGTGATGCTGCTTCTGCAATCTTGAGGATTCGCTTCCTGTCCCTCCAAGCCATGGCACCAGGCAGACACTTTACTTCCTTCTCCTCTTCATTTCCCAGGTTTACCCCCCTAACAATAGAGTCCCCTATCAGAAGCTGTTTCCTTCCTCTGTGGTGTCCCTTGCCACCCTTTTGTGGGTCTCCCTTGTGGATGTCCTCAGCTTTCTTCTGGGTCTCAACTGAGGGTGCCATCATAGAGGAACCTTGCTCTTCCAGAATGGCATATGATTTGTCTAGAGGTACAACTAGGGGGCTTCACCTCTGGTCTACCACCCGCACCCTCCCAGAACCCACTGTGGTCCAACTGCTCTTCATACTTGGCAACCTCTGAGGCAGTGGTTGTGGCAGTGGTGCTCTTTGGAAGGGGGAGGCCTCCTTTACATGCATGTGGATTCCTAATACCTCCATAAGCTGGCTTCAATGCTTATATCATATGGCTACAGTCCACCCATTAGTGAATGGGTGGAAGGGGCCTTTTATACCAGTTCAAAAGGGCATCCGGCAAGGGTACCCACTGAGCCACCTCCTTAATGTTTTAAGCATTGATCCTCTGTTAAAAGCACTGAACTACTCACAGAGGATACATTTTAGAGAGCAAAGACCGCTTGCTGCCACTTAAAGCAATAGTTGATGTAGACGACTGCTGCATTTTGACCACAGATGTCTCCTCAGTGAAGGAGACACTGCATGAATGTGATGTTTAAGGCACTTTCAGGAGCCTCTCTGAACCTGGCAAAAGTAGAGCATTCTCAACTGGGCAGTCGGCCACCGACTGCCCCACATATTGATGGAATACTTACTACACAAGATCCTCTTCCTATACTTGGAATCAAATTTGAAGGTAAGGAAATGGATGTACAGAACTGGGAGCCTAAACTAAATCACAGTAAGGCTTTAGTTGCCAACTGGAATAAATGGCAGATGTGGAAGATAAAGGTGTTTTAATTAAAATCTTCTTGATTCTGCTTTTTTTATATTTAAGTTACATTCCCTGCCCCCCACCAAATCCTTAGAAACCTCTTTATATAGTGTTTGTTTTCAAGCAGTGGGCAGTAGGTGCAGTCCTATTAAACGGAATATTTTGTGCCTCCTTGGTCAAAGAGGGGGACTCAATATGATCAATCCAATAGTGTTCTATTATACCATCTTTTTTTACACAAATTTTTGACCCCTACTTTTTCATAGGGAAGAGTTGGAGTGCTTTATGGTACATTACATGTCAGCACTGGTTCAAGAAAAGAGACTCGAGCAACCTCCAAATTCTTCCAGCTTTGGCCCTTGCCCTGTCTTATGCCAGGGAATGCGCTTTACAAAATTGTTAAATCATGAAGTTCCAAGCAGTCATATTCTCACAGTCCCTCAAAGAATTATATGCAAAGATTATAGGTAAGATTTTATGTAATCCAGTACTTTCCCAGCCTGCACCCCTCAATTTGTGTAGGCCATTTAAGTGACCTTATAAAATGTACGAGGATCCCCCCAGGTTGTGGGATGTGCATTGGCTTATCTGTCATGGTAAGCTGAACATTAAAAGTAATCAAAAACACAAACAACTGGATGACAGAAACTAGCAGGATAACTTATCATCTGCAATTAGAAATAATAGGCCATTTATATTTTATTTGCACCCATATACTAGGTTTTTGGCAAACAATAGCTGGATACTGGTCAGAACCTTTATTTTCTACAGTAACATATGACATGCTTTTATATGATCCTTGCCCTAAGCCATGGAGAAAATGGAAACGATCTACTCTGCATGTGACCTTCAATGTTATAAAATGGTTTATTTGGAACTCAAGGTGTTTATTCACCCTTCAGCAAAAACATAAACTTCATAATGAACTTATAGTAAAGATCACATGAGCATTGTATAATATTTATTTTACAGAATCCACCAGGGTGACTCAAACCAATTTAAATACTATGTGAAGGAATATGCCATGGGTCACAGACTCTGACATTCCGATTACCTGAGTTGTAAATTCCAAATTTTGTTCATTTTTCTTTTTACTTGTATACCACAATAAGCTGGTATTTTGTGTAAATTGTTTTTTTCTAATAAGCTTCCCTACTCTTGCCAGGAGGGGAACTCCTCTCGACCATCTACCAAGATGGCCAACACTGGTGATGGAGGAGATGAGTTGGCTGCTGCTATGGTACTGACATTCTGTACCTGAAAGGTATCCTGTTAAAACAGCGAGTAAAATAGTGACAAAAGAATAGTGAATAAAGAATCGCTAACCATACAATAGCGAGTGGTAGTTAATAGAGTATGCCATTAATGGGAGTTTACCACATCAAAATAACACACATCAGATTGACAGATTTCTAATAGCAACAGCATTTAAGGACTTTAAGCAGCATTGAGATGGGGTGTCAAAATCAAGAAATTCTCCTTTAAAAAAAATGGCTGTTGCCAATAATCTTTATTGAAGCCTCAATCCCAATAATGTAGCTCATAACAGTTCCAGTTAGCCACTGGGAACATTGCCTTCTTCGTGATTGTCCTTTTGGCCTTCACACCTCCAATAAACTTTAGCTGCTGTTTCCTTGTCCTTGCGGTATAAGTAGCCCTCAAACAAAACAAGAGGCTTACCCTTTGACTGGTCACGAACTGTAAGGACTTTTCAATACAGAACACCAAGGTACAATCAGCAAGGGTGTAATCCAATACCTACAATGAAAGGTATGTGTCCTATGACTGTAGCGCAGCTTATAGACTGCCAAAGGACTGTGGGTGACTATGGGTTGGTTACCTGGCAACAACCAGTTGCTAAGGGGAAACAGGAAATAAGGGCCAGGTAAAATACCAATAGTGTGAGAAAAGCACACTAAATGTCACAAAGCTGTTTTAACTTTCACTTAACTTTCAATCGCTGTTTTAATTTTCGCTGTTGTCAGCACTATTAATGAAATCGTTATTTTATTTTCGCGATATTGGCATAGAACCACCTGAAACACCGGTTTATGCTGTGTCAGAAAGTCCTATGGATGTGACTGCCTTGGAGACTGTCGTAGTCTCTACCTGACCCTATCCTGGACAAATATGGTGTTTGGACTGGTGGATGGAAGTACAAAGCTCAGCTCAAGACAATGGACTTGGGCATTTCTCATCTCCCAGATAGCTTTTTTATTGGTCATGATAGAGTCTGATTTCATCCCAGATATCCAAAGGCATGTTTTAAGTGTAGCTCTCTATCTCATCTGAGCAATGTATATGACTAGAGATTCTGCAACCTGTGTTTGGACTATGGCCATTTTGGAGCCCAGTGTTCGAATAAGGTGAAATGTAACCTCTGCCAGTTTGAAGGACATTCTTTTCATACCTGTCCATGAGCACCTCACAATAGAGTCGAGAGGCTCTGACATGAAGATCTCTTGGCTGCTGCACTAAAAGCTGGACCAAGCGATACCCTGGATACAGTACTACCATATCCACCTGTTGATTTAGGCCTTCCGCTAGTGCCTACAACTTCTGCTTCTGCTGTTCCAGATGACCCTCTGACAGTCATCTCGCAGTGTGCCAATGTCTGCACTGCTCCCCTTTCAGACCAACCTTTTCTACTGAACTCACCCAGCATCTCCTCGGCCACTGCTTCAGTTCCTCCCACTGCTTTGTTTCCTCTTGCTGATGTTTCAGTGCTCCCCAAAACCCTTTAAGGAGGTTTCCTGACCATGCTGTTTGCGTCACAAGAGCCTACAGCCTCCTCCACCAGCTGCTCCTTCTGGATTGCTACTGACAAAGAACAGATTTGGCTGTCTTGTCCTGATGAAAAATTGGGGTGACACAGATGATGACCTTGAATCCAAGACATCCTCCATGATTTCTTCCCAGATGATGATGATGATGATGATGATGATGATGATGATGATGATGATGATGATGATGATGATGATGATATACTGCCACCTACCAATGTTTGTAAGAGGAAGGATGGTCCTAATACCAATATCAAGACAAAGTCCAGAAATAAATATACTCAGCCTCCTTAGGACTTAAGACTTTTGTTATATGGCCATTACCCTAAGCCAAGGAGAAAATGGAAACAGTCCACCCTGCATGTGACCTTCAATGTTATAAAATGGTTTGTTTGGAACTCAAAGTGTTTATTCACCCTTCAGCAAAAACATGGACTTCATAATAAACTTATAGTAAAGATCACACAAGCATTGCATGATATTTATTTTACAGAATCCACCAGGGTGACCCAAACCTGTTTAAATACTATGTGGAGAAATATGCCATGGATCATGGATGCTGACATTCCGATTACCTGAGTTTTCAAAGTCCCAATTTTGTTTAATTTTTCTTTTTCCTTGTACACCACAATAAGCTGGTATCTGTATAATTTGTTTTTTTTCCAAGACATTTATGTTATAACAGGATGGTTTCCCTTTTTTGTTTCCTTATGGTTCCCTTTGTGTAAATTGATTGTTTGACATTTTTCTAATAAGCTTCCCCTACTCTTGCCAGGAGGGGGAACTCCTCTTGGTCGTCTGCCAAGATGATCAACACTGATGGTGGAGGAGATGGAGGAGATGAGTCGGCTACTGCTATGGCACTGACTATCAACCATGCTGTACCTGAAACACCGGTTGATGCTGTGTCAGAAAGTCCTATGGATGTGACTGCCTTGGAGATTGCTGTAGTGTCTGCTTGGGGTACAACCTATAGTTCTGAGGGTCCTAGATCTCCTGCCTTGGGGGGGCATTATTGATGGATTGTTGATTGGATCAGACTACTTATTGTCTGATCATTGTTTATACACCTCAGTCAAATTTTGATAGGTTCTTTTTCAATAAGTCCACCCTATTTATATACTTCTAAATTTGTTATTTTCAGGGGAGTTGTACTTTTAGTTATAGATTTTATGCAGAAATACAGAACTCAAATATCATGTGCAATACAATACTGCCAGAGAAATCTATCATTAAAAAATTACAGATAAGAGTGACATTACAACATTTGGTTCAAGATTAGGGGGAATACCAGCTAGTAAAGCTATCCACCATAATACTATACCATTTGGTTATTGCTACCAATGCTCAAAATGAAAATACCACATAAAAGTATTCTTTAGGTAACAAGAAACCAGCCATAGTGCCCTTAATTGATGTACTCTATTTTTAAAAAGCTCAGTAATTATCTCCCAGTACACTCCCTCAGCATCCACATATATCTTCCAGAAAGACTGTGTTTTAAATCATCTCCCAGTCCCACCTTAATACTAATACTGCAGTTCCCCCATTATAATACTGCCACCCTTATGATTATGGGTGCAGCTAACAAGTTTTAACAACATTTTAACAATAAACCAAAGTGTCCAAACTGTCCATCACAGGCCTAAAAATAGTGGGATCGTATAATTAAAAAGAGTTAACACAGGCTCACTGACCACCATCCTTCAGATGATTGCACTACAGTTCTGAACAATTGAATAAAGTTAGTATAAAAAATAAAGGCTTGCTCTCACTCATACTGCACAGATCAGGTATTTCCCAGTTCTGAATCTGAGGAGGAGTCACCCTCCTGAGCTGCCCTCTCAGCCTCCAGCTTTTCAGTTAGCTTCACAGCCTCCTTAGGGTATATGTAGCTACAGGCCCTCCTGCCCACAGTAACATGCAGGAGGGCCAGCATCAACAAGCTGTTTGGAACATCCAGAGCTCAGAGCCATCGCCAAATGGCATCAAAACTTTTCTGCTTCATCCAAGTAGTGTAGGACAAGTCAGGGAAAAACAGAACTTTTGAGCCTTCCACCTCCAGGCTCCGCTTGGCTTGAACAGCCCGAAGAATTCCATCTCATACCACCATAGAGGTGATTATTAGCATCACAGTCCTGGCACCCTCCAAGGATATATTTGGTCTCTGAATATTGACCCAATAGGCTCTGACTACCAGTCCTTGCAGATCGAAACCTAGGGTCTCTGACAGCAATACAGCCAAAAACAGGTAAACCCCTGCTTCTGTGCCCGGCAACCCAATGATCCTAACATCGTAGCCCGCATTAGGTTTTTCAAATGTTCCAACCTGGATCTGAGCAAGGTTTGCTCTTTCATGCATGTACAGTAGCTGCCTCTGCTTGGGCCCGCTCCGAGGACCGCTTCATGCTTGGCCTGTTTCCACCAGCCCATCCAACTTTTGTTCAACCTGCACCATTCAAGTGTTATAAGTGTCCATCTTCTTGTCCATAAGCGGACCATTGTAGTTAAATTAAGTACAGCTGACTGTAGCGACTCAGCGTCCACCAGATCAGATTCCTCAACCGCCTCAGCTGTAGTGGGCAAATTTACAGACATAGATGGTGGCTTTGAGGCACCACCATGAGGGCAAAGAAATTAGCTTTCTGATCCATGTTTTTTCTGCCCATCTCAATGAATTTGGTATCCCCAGATAGGTCTGTACACCAGGGGACCAGTAAACATAATCTCCAAGGTCAATTCTGGGAAAAAAATAAAAATAATGCCAATTTTGGATGCTGACTTGAGAGCTCTCTGGAAGCTGGAAGTCCATCTTAACAGCTAAGCAGCTAGCCACCCCCCCCCTTTCATTTTCAGGGAGGATTTTAATTGTCTGCTACAGCTTCAGGATAGAGGGACAAAACAGTTAAATTGTTTTGTGACTCAGTCTGCTTAGGTAATATTTGCAAAGCTGCTCAATTAGTGACGATATCGTATTCAATATTCTATGGTGGTACATACTTTAGAGCACATTTGCTACCAGAATTGATTATCTCTTTGTTTCCCACTCTAGTTTTATCTCAGATAACAAAACAATCCCTATAGAGAGATTGATCACATTTTAGTAAGTTGTATAATAACATTAGCACCTGAACATCAGATGGGGAAGCCTAGCTATAGATTTAACAATATCATGCATGTTGACTTTGCCTTTCAGACAGCTACCCAAGTCTTATTATGGATCGTACTTCAGTCCTCAGCTTACATACAGATGTGTCTATTTGGTTAGAGGACACCAAATGTGATCTTGGAGGCCTGGCAAAACGTTTCACCTGATCTGCTTGTTTAAATAAATATGCCATGTAGTTGGAGTTGAGGTATCAGCTATATAAATTAATTTCTATTTAAAATGAAAGGGGTGTCTACTTCCAGACACAGATCCAGAGCGTTAAAAAAACATTTGGCTGCAATTCAGCCCGGCCCCCATCCCGACTCCCAGCTGGTAACCAGCACAGCCCTCTTCTCACCACCACGGCCAGCTGCCGACTGAGCTGTCACTGTATACAGTACACGCTCACTCTGAGCTGTCAGTCAAAGTGAATGAGTGTGCACTGTACTTTTGTGTGCTCAGTCACAGCTTAGTCAGTGGCCAGCCATGGTGGAGAAAGTGGGGTTGTGCTAGTCGATGGCTGGAGGTCGGGATGTGGAGAGGTGATGTGGTAGGTCACTACCCTGCCAGGGTGAGGGGTCCACTAGACCACCAGGTAAATGATTACTTTTATTATACAAGGGATTGGGACGGGGATACACTGGAAACCAGGGACAATATTTTTATATATATTGGGTGGGTAATCTGGTTGGGGAAGGGACCACTGGACACCAGGGAATATTTTTTATATATTGGACAGGAGATTGCATTGGGGCAGGAACCACTAGCCACCAAGGAAACTGTTTAGTTTACAATGGGCCAGTGATCAGGGATCACAGGGGGGGGGGAGCCACTACCACTAGGGAAACTATTTAGTTTATAATGGGCCAGGAATTGGCAATCTCAGGGAGGGACACCACAAACACCAGGGAATAAGCTGATATATTTACTTACTTGGCCAGTGATTGGCATCCAGTGGGCAGACACCACTAGCACTAGGGAATGTTTTTTTTTTTTACTGATGAGGCCAGTGATTGGTGGTAGTGGGGGGGACACCACTAGCACCAAGGAATAAGTTTACTTTTTTACTGATCGGTCAGCGATCAGTGGGGGACACCACTGACACCAGAGAATAAGATTATTTTTACTGATTGAGCAGCAATCAGCGGTGAGGGGGGGGGGCTGCAGTAGTACCTCCACCAACCACTAGGGTTGCAGAGATTAAAACAAGGTCTCAGTCAGTGGTATTTGATCCACAGTGGCCCTCTCAAAGGCCCTTGGTAGAGCAAATGCTTTGTGAATCGGACAGTGCCAACAGTCATGCCCTCTCCTCATTTGCATTGCAGCCCCTCCACACTCTGACCTGGCAAAACCCAGTCTGAGGTTACAAACTGGGCTTTATTATGAATACTAATTATGTCACACCCAGTTTGCGTTGCACAAACTGGGCTCTGCATGGGGCAAAGTTTTGTGAATCTGGCCACAGATCTCTAAGGAATAAAATGGCTGTGATGGAAATTTTCATTGTGGATTCCTTGATTGGAGGATGACTCAGGTGCCAGTGCTTGAGGCATCCATTCTGCCTGGTTATTCCATGGTGCATTGCCCTAGGTGGGAGATCTGGGGGGGGCAGAGTAGCCATCTGCTTTAGATCAGCACTGGGAATGATGGCATACCCCATGGGAGAGACCAGGTCATTTGAATGTGTGGGGGTGATAGGTGGACTGGGAACAAGTTGCAAGATTGTGCTTATATACTATCCTCCAGGATACAGTGTCAGTGGCTCAGCAGGTAGCACACTCACCTCTGAGGCTGGGAGATCAGAAGGCTGTGGGTTCTGTCCCCACACCAGGCATTGAGTTACTATCCCAATACTGACACTGTAGTGTAGCATGAGAGGGATGCTGCATTCCTGAGGTGCCATCTTTCAGATGAGACATTAAACCGAGGTCCCATCTGCCTGTTCTGGTGGTAATTCAGGAGGAAGTAAAGATCCCATAGCACTTCTCGAAAAAAGTCGGATTTTTTTTTATTCAAAACTTAAAAACAAAATATGCAAAATTGTACAGCTTCATACCAAATCATAAAAGGAAATCAAAAACATAAAGAAGTATTACATCTTACATAAACCACAAACAAAAGTAATCTAAATGTATACAAAACCCCCCTTCCCTCACCATAAAAAGAGTAGGGGAATTATTTATACAAAACTTGAAACAAAATATACAACATTGTGTTATGGCATACAAAATCAGAAGAAAAGAAAGCAATAGAGACAGAAAAAGGTATTACATGATACAGAAACATAAAAAAAATAATTTGTACATGTACCGAACCCCCATCCCATCCCTACTCGGAGAGTAGGGGAAATTTTTATTTACTGTAGACCATAAGAAGCAAAAAAAAAGACAAATCAGTATTACAATATACAGACTCATAAAAGAAAAAATGAAAAACATACAAACTCATAAAAAGGAAAAGAAAAAACAAGCATGAGCAGGAAAACATACCAGAGACCCCCAACCGAATCCAGACAACACTGTATTTCTATAAATAAACAGAAGAAGAAACAATCCTGAGGAACAGATCATAAACAGAAACAAAGGAAAAAATTGTAGGGAAAGGAGAAAATGAAACCCACCTCATCCCGTGATCCAACCAGGACAAATGTCTCCACCACAATTTATAGAGGTCTGGGTAGGCTACATTGTGTTCAAAGGCATGCCATTAAGGGCATCCCATTGAATAGCATAAACACATGTTCACTGGTCATCAACCTCTTCCTCAGGGTCAATTCAGAATGAGCCTGCCAAATTTGAAACTTAACATAGCCAAGAAACAACTGCATAGTACAAAGGTCATATTTCACCCAAGAGCTCGGGAGGATGTCACTAACCCAGACATCCAAGGCCAAGGCCCGAAAAGGGCTTGAAGGCCAGAAAGCATGGAAAAATTCTCAAAAAGCAACCACAAAGGGGCAGTCCAGAAATAAATGTTGCATAGTTTCAATCACTCCAGAGCAAGTAGCTTCTCAGGGGCAGGTATGCTCAGAAAATTCTTTATGCTTCATGTTCCCTTTAACCCCCAATTTTCTATGAATGCAGAGCCATATAAAATCCCACAGATAGGCTGGGATCCATGGACTGTGGAGAAATCGTGTGATTAGATCCCGCACCAAGGGTGGGAGCTCCACAAACCAAGGATCCTCCAAAAAACGGGCATCTAAAATCCATTTATACACCTCTTTCTGAGAACCAGCAGTGAGCTGCAGACGGGGCACCTGCCAAACCTTAAGCTTCCCAACCACATCCCTCCAATATGCAGCCAACAAGGAAACTCGTACTTGTCTAGAAATGGGGCCAGAATAATTCCAAACTGAAAGGATGGGACCAAATTCATCCGGACCAAGGACTCCACGATTTGGAAGATTAACAAGAATAGGGTTAATATTATGGAAACAAAAAGTAACATAAAAAACACCTCAGGATTAATCATTCCCAACCCACCATGGTCCAAGGGTAAGTAGGTGACACCATGTTTAATAGGGTTCAATCTACTCCCCCACAAGTATTAAAAAAAAAAAATACAATAAACAGAAGTCTCCAAGGCCTTTGGGGATAAAAACAAAAAGACAGGCAATAAATAGGATTTAATCATAAAAATCAATTTTTGTTTTGACATACGTTATTTATTCCATCTATCCACCATAAGCTTTGCAGCCCGAAGTTTGAGATACCAATTATAAAATTGTGGGTCCATTCCACCAAAGTAAACACCCAAGAGTTTAATATAACCCTGCACCACTGGAAATTGCCAAACAGTGGACCACTCTGGATCTGGACAACCGATTGGAAAGATGCAGCATTTGCCACGATTTAGTTCAGTGCCAGTAGTATCTGAAAAAGCTTGTAACTCCTCCTGAGCAGAGTCGACCGAGGCTTGATCAGCCAAAATCAAACCTAAATCATCCCGCATAGCAATAGATTTGATCTGAGGATCAGAACTACCAACCGAAAGACCAATAATATCATCATTGTGATGCAGTCTATGTAACAGAGGACCCAAAGATAGTAAATATAAAAAGGGCTCAATGGGCAACCTGCTGCACTCCCTACCAACAGGAATGTTAGCACTCTACCCAACCATTCATGGTCGGTATAACACTAATATTACAGTAACAAATCTGCAACCATGAAATCAAAGTGTCAGGAAACCAATAACATCTAAGAACTTCCCACAAATAGTCATATTCCACTCGGTTAAATGCTTTAGATTGATCCAAGCTCACAAAATGCCCTATTAATTCATGAGTCCTACCCTTATGAAGGAGCTCTCTAATAAGAATCAAGGCATCCTGCAATTTTCTATGGGGAACCCCACAAAATTGTGTGGGGTGAACAATAGAATGCAATACATCCACCATCCTATTCCCTAGGACTTTCATAAATATTTTACAATCGGCATTAAGAAGGGCGATAGGTCACTAATTCTTGAGATCCCCCCCTGTCCCCATCTTTTAATAAAAGGACAAGAACAGCTTCATACATACTATCAGGCAGAGTACCCCTATTCAATGCCCCATTGAAGACAGCCACCAATTCCTCCCCCAGTATTTACCAAATAGGTGTATAAACAGCGTGAGGCAGGCCACCGGAGCCCGGTGTCGTACCAGACAACAGGAACCAAATGACCTGCCTTACTTCAGCTAAAGAAACTGGGCAAGCTAACATATCCCCAAAGTCCACAGGAAGGTTAGGAAGGTCACATGCATGTAACCACTGTTTCATAACTTCACATGACAAAGACTTACTGGCAAATGCAGTCACAAAAAAATGCTGTATCTCTGATAATATGGCAGATTTTTCAGTAACAGTATGACCACAAGCAGTAGTCAAATTAAGCATACTTCTCCTTTCCCAAACCTGAGCATAAGAATCAAGGGACAGTATCATGTCTTTTAGCAAGCACCTTATACCTCTGCTGCCTCTCCAAACCTTTCAACATATCCTTTGCTGTCTGGCCAGTTCATCCTTAAGTGCCCAAAGGGTCTGGGACAATCCCCACCCTTCTCAGAATGAAAGGCAGATGGAGAATGCAATTGTGGCCGTAAACACTGCAATGTAATGCGTTCAAACCTCCCATGGAGCTTCCCCATTTGTTTAAAGTAGCAACAAATCTCCCACTTAGTGTCTTCCCACCAGGCATTAGAATCCTCATACAAAAAAAAAACAGACTTTCTAGCTGCCAAGATATGACCAAAATCTGCCTGAATCTGAGGAATATCCAACAAGGACAAGTTCAATTTCCAGACTCCCGGGCCATGGCGCTGCTCTGGATGACTGCCAATTAAAATTGACAACATTCTGTGATCAGATGTAGCCAAGGCCACAGCCTGAGCATTCTGCAAGTGAAGGGAGGCAGAAACAAAAAAAGAATCTATTCTAGAGGAACGGAGCCCTCAAAAATAAGTATGAGGGGCCACCTGGAAACGGGAACCAAAGGCATCAATCAGTCCCACATCCTCAATAATCTCCCGCAACAAGTGGTGTCACAATATTGCTTTTTGGATGGGAGGCCGAGAATTAAAATCTCCTCCTAAAACCACATGTAGGTTGGTAAATAAAAAGGGCTCCAAGGCTCGGAAAAGTTTCACCCTATCATGTTTCAGGTGGGGGGTGTACACACTCAGAAGACGAAAAGGCAAACCTTTCCACTGAATATCTAACAACAAAGCCCTCCCCTCCAAATGTTCTAACTGCCTAAGCACTGTAACTGGGGAAAAAACATAAATCCCTACACCAGAGCAAACATCTGCACCCTGGGACCAGAAACCAGCACCCCATATCCAACTGGTAGAGGCAGCCCAAAGTTTCTGGAGAATGGAGGCAGCGAACATTCTACAAAAATAAACAGTCCAAATCCACATGCATGAAATGAGCATAAATAACCAACCGCTTAATTCAGACTGAATACTATTCGCATTCAGGGATGCTAGCTTAAAACTATACACAGAGGAAACCATAAAGAGACCAAATCATCATTTGACTTTACCAGAAGCTCTCATGACTCTGCCACTGGGTACAGGGGTAGGTCTACAGTCTTCAATCCCTCAGAGTCAGAAGTCTGACCCACCTGAGAAGAGTGGGTGGAAGGGTCCTCAGAGTTACCGTCTTTGTCCGAGGCAAATCTTGAAGGATTGCAAACAGATTGGGATCTGTCAAGGTGCTACCAGAGGATTCTGTGACATTTGTTTGGAACCTTTCCCTCATTTACTACGGACCACAGTAGACTCTTGATCTAGAGGCAAACATAGAAACATAGACTTTGACTGCAGATAAGGACCTCTTGGCCCATCTAGTCTGCCCATTTCTCTAGCCACAGAATAGGCTGCAGATCCTAGTTAACCAACAGCCTATTTCTTCCTACCCCCACACAAGAATTGCCTTATGTCTGTCCCATGCATTTTGAATTCTCCACAGTTTTAGACCCCACAACCTCCTCAGGAAGGCTGTTCCATGCATCCACTACCCTCTCTGTGGAAATAATACTTCTCACATTGCCCCTAAACCTCCCCTTCTGTCTTTAAATTGTGTCCCTTGTTCTTGCACATCTCTTTTTCTGAAAGATGCTACCCTCTTGGACTTTGTTGATTCCACTGAGGTACTTAAAAGTTTATATCATGTCCCCCCTCTCCCTACTTTCCTCAAGGGTATACATATTAAGTTCCTTTAGTCTCTCCTCATACGGCTTCTCTTGCAGACCTTGCACCATTTTAGTTGCCCTCCTCTGGGCTGCCTCTATCCTGTCTATGTCCTTGCGGAGATGGGGTCTCCAGAACTGGACGCAGTACTCCAGATGGAGTCTCACCAACTGTCTGTACAGAGGGATAACAACTTCCTGTTTTCTGCTGCTGATGCCTCCCTATGCATCCCAGTATACCCCAGCCCTCCCTACTGCCTTCTCACATTGCTTACTAACCATAAGGTCATCTGATATGATTACCCCCAGGTCCCTTTCCTTTTTGTTGTAGTTACTACCTTCTCCTGGGTTCTTGTTTCCCAGGTGCATTATTTGCACTTCTTTGCATTGAATCCTAGCTGCCATACTTCTGACCATTCCTCCAACCTTGCCAAGTCCCTTATCATCCTTTCCACGCCTCCTTGTGTATCAACCCTGTTGCAGATCTTTGTGTCATCTGCAAAAGGCACACTTTTCCTTCCAGTCCCTCTGCAATGTCACTGATGAAGACATCAAAAAGGACTGGACCCAATACTGAACCCTCGGTACCCGCTAGTAACCCCTCTTTCTTCAGAGTGGACTCCATTTACAATTACCTTCTGTGTCCTGTTGTGCAGCCAATGTTTTACCCAGGCTACCACCCTGGGACCCACTCCCAGGCTGGTTAATTTGACTATTAATCTTTTGTGTGGGACTGTCAAATGCCTTGCTAAAGTCTAGGTAGGCCATGTCCACAGCCTCTGCCTGGTCTACTACTTTGGTCACCCAGTCAAAGAAATCTATTAGATTCGTCTGACATGACCTTCCCACTGTGAACCCATGCTGCCTTGGGTCCTGTGCCCCACTGGCCTCTAGGTACTCAACGATTCTTTCCTTCAGAAGTGACTCCATCACTTTCCCTAACACAGAGGTCAGACTGACAGGTCTGTAGTTTCCTTCCTCTGTCTTGGTCCCACTTTTGTGAAGGGGAATCACATCCACCTTCCTCCAGTCCTCGGATACCACACCATCCTTCTATGATTTATTAAACAGAGTAGCCAGTGGTTTCATTAGTTCCTCCTTAATTCTTTTTAGAATTCTGGGTGAATTCCATCAGGACCGATTGCTTTGTCCACCTTCAGTTTTAGTAGTTCTTGCAGAACCATTTCTTCTGTGAAAGGACTGGGATCGACCTCCCCCCCCCATCAAGAGTGCTTCTGTTAATTGGATTAAACACTTCCCCCTCCTCTTTTGTGAATACTGAGAAGAAATATTCATTCAGTATCCCTGTTTTTTCACTGTCCCCCTCTGCCCACCCACCATTCATTCTATTCAGCCTCACTATCCCTCCCTTTGTCTTTCTACGCTCGCTGATGTACCTATAAAACGTTTTATCCCCCTTCTTAACTGAGTTGGCTATCTTTTCCTCAGTTTGGGCCATCGCTATTCTGACTTCCCTCCCTGCTTCCTTCTGCTTTAACTGGTACAGCTCTCTGTCCTGCTCCTTCTGTGTTTCCTTATACTTCCGGAATGCTATGTTTTTCTTCCCTACTTTCACAGCCACCTCTTTTGAGAACCATAGTGGCTTTTCTTTCATTTTGATTTGTTTATTTGTTAACAAAGCGTGTTGCCTCTGTGATGGCAGTTTTGATGATTCCACATTGTTGCTCACACCTCCTTCTAGCCTGTTTGCTAGTGCTTTTCTGAGGCAGTCTCCCATCTTGCCAAAGTCAGCCCTCCTAAAGTCCGGTACCTTCACTTTTGTATGGCTTGACTCTGTAGCTGAGTTTAATGTGAACCACACTGTTTGATGGTCACTTGTTCCCAGATGGCAACCCACTTCTAGATCTGAGATCCTCTCACTGCCCCGTTTGAGAGTATGAGGTCTAAGATTGCTCCCTCATGAGTGGGTTCCAAAACTAGCTCTGAGGCCTCCCACCTGTAGGGCATCAAGAATGGCCCTGCTCTTGGATGTGGCTGCAGCAAATGTGCTCCAGTTAACATCTTGCATATTCAGGTCTCCCATCAACAGTATCTCCCCTTTCTCTGCCATTCTAAGAATGCCTCCTATCATATCTTTGTCCATTCCTTCCTCCCTGACATGGGGGTCTGTACACAACCCCTGTGCAGACTGTGGTGACCTTTCCAGTCTCCAAGGTGACCCACAGTGCCTCCTCTCCTCCCTGTATACTCTTTTGTTCTGTTGCTTTTATCCCTTCCTTTATGTAGAGAGCTACTCCTCCCCCTCTTCTCCCCTGCCTGTCTCTCCTGTAGGTTATGTACCCTGGTATGTTAACTTCCCAGTCATGATTCTCTGTGTACCATGTTTCTGTGACTACTATGATATCCAGGCATCCCTCTTCCATCAAGGCCACCAGTTCAGGGAGCTTGTTGCCCAGACTATGGGCATTGGTACTCATTACCCTTCATTTCCTGATGGCCTTACTCCTTTTTGCCCCACCCCTGTCCTTCTTGCCTTTGTCACTTTCTCCATTTACCCCTGCCCTTCTCCCTATCGACACCTCTATGTTGGTGTTTACGGCACTTACTACCGTGATTTTTGTGGGGGCTAGGATTTCCCTGCTCCTTTCCAGTGCCTCCCCCCTTGGCTAGTTTAAATGCTTACCAATAAAGCATTTAAACCTATCACCTAGGATCCTGGTTCCCCTCCTGGACAGATGCAGCCCATCATGCCAGTATAGGCTTGCATCACTCCAGGTGGACCCCCAGTCCCCAATGAAGCCAAATCCCTGAGCTCCACACCAGTTGTTCAACCACTGATTGAATCCCATGGTGCAGAACACCCTAGCCTCTCCTATGCCATAGATGGGCAGCACCTCTGAGAAGGTTACCGTGCGTGCTGCTTGTCTAAGGCCCTCCCCAATTCCACAAACTCTTCCTGCACTTCTCTAATCCCTTTCTTAGCCAGGTCATTTGTCCCTAGGTGGACAATGACATCCAGCTCCCTCCCCTGTGCAGCTGCTCTGGCAATCCTGTGGATTCGCTCCCTGTCCCTCCAAGCCATGGCGCCAGGCAGGCACCATACCTCCCTCTCCCCTTCCTCCCCCAGTTCTAACTTCCTAACAATGGAGTCCCCACCAGGAATTGTTTTCTTCCCCTGCAGAGTCCCCTGCCACCCTCCTGTGGCTCTCCTTTGTGGAAGTTCCCAACCTCCTCCTTGGTCTCCATTGTGGGTGCCTCCATAGAGGAACCACACTTTGTCAGAATGGCATAGGAATTGTGGAGAGGTACAACTGGAGGGATACGCCTCTGTTCCACCACCCTCACACTCCCTGAGCCCACTGTGGTCCAACTGCTCCTCTTTCTTGGCAACCTCTAAGGCAACAGCAGTGGCACTGGTGGTCCCTGGATGGAAGAGGAGGTCCCACAAATCCTGGCCAACTCAGCCTGGAGATGAGCAACCTCCTCCCTCAGTCCAGAGAGGTGCCTGCAGATGGGACAACACCACATCCTCCAGAACGTCTCCCAGAAGACTGCTGCTCCACAGCCACTGCACTGCACCACTCTAATCGTGTCTTATTTCTGGCCCCTTAACTGTTTGCAATCCTTACTCTTTCCTCTGTTTTTTTTCTCTCTCTCTCCTTACTTTCTACCTGTGTGCCCTTTAAGCTCCCGATTGTCCTGTTCTGAGACAAGAATATCCTATATTTCTCAGTAGACCTCTTACTTGCTCAGAGGCAGACCTCCAGCAGCTAGAGGGTGCCAGAGAGCTACTCTTGCCCTTCTAGGATGGTGGGTCTTTGGTGGCTCTGAAATCACTCTCTTCCTGCTCCCAAAACAGGAAGTTCCTGTTGTCAGTCAAATCATGTGCCTATAAAAGTAGAAGTAGCTTTGGGTGGGAGGGTGGAGGGGAGAGAAGGAGGGCAATATAGTCCCAGTAGAGAAGTCCAGTCACACAGCAGTTCTTTCTCCTGGTGTCTTCTGCCAAGCTATTAGCAGAATCTTTCTAAGGCAGTCTTTAAATGTAGCTTCCTTCTCGCTAAGCCACTCCCCCTACTTACTAGATCTTTCTACAAGTAATTTAAACCTCACAGCTATTAAGTCCTTTCTATCACCTAAGATTTACAGCTGGATAACTGTTCAGATAACTATTCAGTTCAGTTAACTCAGACAAACACACATTTTTTTTGTTTTGTTTGTTAGTTTTTTTTTACCCTAAATTAAAGGTCCAAGTACAAGAGTTCTTCTTCTTTAGTCCCAGCAGAGCAGTCCAGTCACACAGCAGTCCTTTTCTCCTGGTGTTTTCTGCCAAGGTATTCTGTGCTGGTGGAGGGTTGGGAGGACCCATATCCATCTGACAGACACCCGGGATCTGCTCTGCAACTAGGTCTGTGTCTACCAGTACAGGAGGTACAGGAGGAATGGGGGGGCTCCAAGATTCCTGGGCCTATTTTATTTTTCAAGAGGCAGGAGCCAGAGGCATGGGATGGGGCCATTGCTTCCCTAAGGTAATAATCCTGTACCCCAAAATCAGCATTCTCAGTATTTTTCGCTGCCCAAGGGCAATCAGTAAAGGTATGGTCAAGATCATCGTAGAGATTACATTTTGGATCTTGGAAGCAATGTGCACTAGAATGCACCAATTCCCCACAGTGAGTACATTTGAGAACCTCACAAGCTGTACTGATATGCCTGTGTGCCCCACACTTGAAACACATCTGTGGTTGACCTGGATAAAACAGAAACCCCTTGTCACGGCCAATTAAGAAACAACTGGGAAGGTGAACAATATCCTGATCAGTATGTTGTAACTTGATCTGGAATTTCCAGCCCCCATTCCAGAAACCCTTATCATCCAATAAGGGGACCGGGCTACCCTGGATAGAACACCTCTTCTCCAACCAGTAAACAATGTCAGTAATGTTCACCCCTTCATTCCAAAAAAGTACAGTAATAACACGAAAGGGCTGCTTCGTTAAAGGAATGACAAGAAAGTCTACCCATAAATTGTTGGTCTTAAGGTTGGTATAGCTGCACCAAAACTGCTCCAGCAAGGCAGGGGTCCTAAAACTGATATCGAAAGTACTGTCCCCTTGGACATGGATCAGGGCATATATTTCAGATGGGGAGAGACCCAGGGATTGCTTCAAAAGAATTTTCCCAACATAAAAGCGATCAGAGATAGTGTCTCGAGGCCCAATATAATGGAGCCTAATAGCATTACGCCGTTTAGCCAATTTCACTGGTTTGTGGAAATGACTGGCATATGTCAGCAGCTCAGGACTAGGCTCCTCACTGCTGTGAGTCTGGTGCTGTGCCAGAAGATCCGAGGGCCGAGGCCCAGCCCCACCTAGACAGTCAACATCGGCAGAACTAGAAGGAATCCCAGGGGAACTCCATTAACTGACTTTCCAGGGTCATCGCTGGCAGGAGACACATCATGGTAGAATCCAACACCACAGAAGGTGAACTCGTACTCTGCCAGGAAAAGGAATCCGAGGATCTGGTTGCCAATCCCAGTGTGGAGAGGGAATCCAGCCAGTCGACGACAAAGCATGCTCAGGAGACCAGGCGGTGTCATCACTAGCACTCCAATCCTGATGTGGGGTCCTGTCTGTGAGCCCTAGAGGAAGATCCAGTCTGTCTGCAGCCACTAGAAGTTTTGTGGGTCCAGAAGAATCCTCGCTTAGAGGTGAGGTGAGGGACCGTTTGAGCTTTCTTTCCTCCTCCTGCTTTAGTTGTTCACAATGAAGTTGATCCCCAATTTTTCATAACTCTGCTTCAAGACACAACTTCTTCTGTTTCAGACTCAGGGTATCCATGACAGGAGGCATGGAACCACCATTTTGGGCATAGTGCTGGCCACCTGGAAGGTGCATCCCAGCTGCCACTTCAGCGGTTCCAGAATACCCCAACTCCTTCAATTCCACATCCATAGCTAGAACTGAATTTTCTTCCAACTGTTCACCAACATCAGCCATCAAGTGACTCTCCACACAGCTGCAGGGGCCCCATTGGAGAGTAGGAAATTTCGTGCCATGGCTAAATTTCCTCATTTACTAAAATACCACCAACAGCTTAATCTGGTTTAAGGTCAGTTGGCATTCATCTGTATCCACCTCCCTGAGTTGTGCCTGACAATAGGCAGAATTTGCCTAGTGCACTTACCTGGTCAACAAAAACTAAATAAATAAATAAATGGGCAAGAATTCTTGCAGAAATTTGAGAGATTCATGGTCGATCTGGTGGTGGAGTCACCTAGACTTTTGATCTTCAGTGACTTTAATGCTTAGGTTGACAATGAAATATCTGTTTTGGAATGCAGTTTCTCCAGGCAATGTCTTCTCTGGGCTTCGTACAGTACATGCAGTTACCATTGGTACTCACTAGCAAGGCCTTGTCTTGTACCTGGTTTTCTCATTGGGTCTTGATATTAGTGATGTCAAGGTTGATCCATTGCCTGGTTGGATCATCATGCCATGTAGTTTTTTCTGTGGGGCTCCCCATTTAACCTTCCCAGTGGAGATGGTTATTTTACCGCTTGTTTTAAAGATCTGGAGCCACAGAGTCTCCTGGCAGTATTGGACTTCTCAGACATGAAAATGGCTTGTGCAATGTGAGCTGAGGCAGTTGTGGAGGGCTACAGTGTGGCTCTTACAGCCACAGTCAACTCCCTAGCATTTCTCTGTGTCTGCTTCTTGATTTTCCACTACAGGTCACCATGGTTTGATGGTGATCTGAGGAGGATGAAGACAAAGTGGTGAAGGTTGGAACCTTGTTGGTGAAGGTGCCACTCTGAGCAAGATAAATTGGCACTGAGGGCTCAGTATAATGAGAGCCTGCGGGGCATCACTGAAAACATCAGTATTCATGTCATGGGTGATTACCGCTGGAAAGAACCACCCAGCTCAGCTCTTTAATACTGTGGACAGACCACTGAATCCAGCCTGTCTGCAGTCATGCAGAGCTTTATCCATAGATAAGTGTGAGGAGTTCTAACAGTTCTTTCTGAAAAAGATGTCCTCTATTCAGGGTTAGATATCCTTAAATGGCCTGTTGTCAGCTGACAGTGTCTAGTCTTTGATGGACAGAGACACTCCATCTTTGTGGGCAGAGTTTGAGTCACGTTGGTGGATGATGTCTTCTGGGTGGTTACGGACTGCATCCCACCTATTGTACTGGACCCAGAGCTGACCTGGCTTCTTTTAGAGTGCAAGAGCTTGCTCAGTCTTTTTTGTGGAAATCATTGAGTGTTCCCATTGGAGGAGTTTTCCATCCACCCTGAAAGAAGGCGGTGGTGAAGCTACTTTTAACAAAACACATTTGGACCCTGTTGTGCTCTCTAATTACATGCTTATCTAAACATTCCTTTTCTGGGGAAATTGATCCAGAAAGTGGTGGTGGTGGTGGTGGTGGTGCAGCTGGAACAACACCTGAAGAAATATGACATCTCTGAACTTTTCTAGTCTGCTTTCCCACCTCACCATAGTACAGAGACAGCTCTATTCAGGGGCAAAATGATCTTCTTCTAGTGAGGGATAGCAGGTGTTGGTCCATCCTTGTCCTGGTTGACCTTTCTTCAGCTTTGACACAGTGGACCATGGGATGCTGTTGGCTAATCTGAGGCAGTATGTACAACTCTTATGGATGGTGCTATGGTGGTTTGAGTCCTGCTTGTCTGGCAGGGTACAACAGGTGGGAGTCGGCTCATTCATCTTGAGCAGTGCTGGGCTGTGCTACGGTGTGCCTCAGAGGTCAGTTTTAGTTGCCATGCTGTTTGCCATGGATATGTTGCCATTGGGGAGAGCATTAAACACTATGGCTTGGGTTTCCATTGCTATGCCAATGACAACCAGTTTTATGTGTCTTCTGCCCCTAATGATAGTATGGTTGTTTTGAAACTGAGTGAGCGCCTTAGTGAAATTCAGGACTGGATGGTGGCCAGCTGACTTAGATTAAATCCATTGAAGATGAAGGTGCTTCTGGTGGAGCTAGGCTGGTTCAGCTCACCAGCAATGAGTAATAGCACTGTCCTGCCTTCCATGGATGGTGTGACACTCAGAGCTGTAGACAGGGTGAGGAATCTGGGGATCCCTGTGGACTCCAAGCTGACACTAGAATATCAGGTGTCAGCTGTGGTCTCAGTGGCTTTTACCATCCCTCAGGAGCCAGTTGAAACTTCAACCCCTCCCCACCTGTTCCTGTCACCTATCCTCCTGATACCACCGTGGCTGAACCTTCCCTTACAGAAATATAGGTGTGCTGTGTACATGCAGAATGCATGCCACATGCTTAATTGTGTAATGTTTGCATGCAGTTCGCATACACAAAGTGAGCCTAAGCAAACCAGGTCTGAAAAGCAAATCAGGTCCGCATGCTGTAAGCTTGACCTGTACACGGCAGGTAAACTGGTGTGAACATCTTCTAAAAATTACATCAGGTTCATTTATTGCATGCTTATTGCATGCTTGACATGAGTGTTGAAGTTAAGCTGGTGTGAACATCATTTAAACATCACATCAGGATCATATGCTGCATGCTTACCATGTGTGCAACAGCTAAGCTGGTGCAAATCTCATCTAAAAAATGGCTCTATGATGCTGGCTTGACAACAATTTTGTCGACTGGCATCACAGCGATGGAATTTATGTCAAGTCACAAGCTGCAGTCGACATAGATCCTGATGGACTCCTGGTCCATAGTCAACTCAAGTTGGAGTTGATTCAGGGAAGGAGTGCAGGAGTGGGAGACAGTGTGCCCTGTCTCGGCACACCAATACAGTGACCTGTCAATGAACTGTCGATTTTGTCAGCATTGACATATATCACTGTATTGGTGTTGCTGTTGAGAGGGTATACCTGAAAAACACATCAGTTTCTATTTCTTATACTACTTCTAACAATTAGAGTCATTAAAATACATTTTATTTGAATTCCCATAAAAATTAGGTAAACTCATTCATTCTAATCCTTTTCAAGTTGTTTAATGGGTTTTGATTTTTGTCATTAAATCACCATTAATTTGTAAAGTATTGTTTGATTACTGCATTAAATGTCTAGGATATAGCCAGTCAACATCCCCCATTCCAGATGTAAGAAGAGAGGTCTCTGTGTTGTGAAGCCTATCCCTCCTGCATATTTAGTGCTTCAAATGTGTTTCTCTATGACTGTTTCAGATCACTTACTTTCCCTTTGTCATTCTATATTGAGCATATACACTACGGCCATGCTCAACACTCTTTGTGCTGAGTAGGGTCTTGGAAGCATGCACTACATCTCACATTTTGTCACTGAAATGAGGGACATAGACGCTCAAAATGAGGGACAATGTGGTACACTAACTCACATGATCAGGACACATCATGAAACATGGAGATACAGTACCTCAGAACACAGTGGAAACCATTGCATTAGCACCTGAGATTGAATTTCTACCATTAAGCAGGGGTGCCATTTAGGTGAGACAGAGGGGCAGTTACCTCCATATTTTGTGCGTGAGTTGTTCCTATGATGTGGCAATAATAGCATTAAATTTGGATTTTATCTTTTGCGTTATAAGTGACCACCTGGTCTATGTGTGCTTATGCTGCAGGTACTCTCTAAACTTGACTGTGTCTGTATTGTGTTGTCCACTCTGTCCACCTATTAGCGGTGGCAAAATCACATGTGATGTGGATGAGCTCCAGCCAAGAAAGAGTGCATGAGCCTTGCAAGTGCGACATTGTCTTTCCACCACAGGGTAGACAGAATGCACACTACAGCTTGGAGGAGTCAATAATCACTGAAGCAGTGTTGTGACAACATATTTTTTGTTGGTCTACTCTTAGTGAGTCTCCATCTCCCCTGGCGGCTGAAGGGGCAGAGGGTGAGCTAGAAGCTAACTCAAGACTAGGCTACCTACTTACTCTACTAGGCTCACCTTGCAAAAACAACAGCACAGACCCCCATGGTAGCAAGCTAGGCTTAGCAGCAGTGGTGATAGTGGTGTAGGTGGCCTTCATAGACCTTGATCAGTGCAGTGCGGTAACATCCACAGAAGCAACCAAGCAAGAAGCAAGCAACCCAGGTTGGGTGCGTTAGGTGGGTGAGTGACTTGGTCATGGACCATGTTGGGGACCTGTGATGGTCAGTTCTATCGCAAGCTTCTGGCAGAGAGAGAGAGGGAGTGGACTGAAAACTGGGATGGTGGCACACTGTGCCAGGCTGCAGGTTCTGGCCATATGGAAGGAGGAAGGACTGAAATATTGATGTGTTTTTCATGTTTCTTCACCTTTGGGCAGCTTCATGACCCATAGGGGATGGGTATTGAATGGAATGGAGTGGGGGAGAAAAATAGAGACAAAGCAATTTATTTGGGGGGGGCAGAACTTCAGCTAGGAAAAAAATGTTTAGTAACTGGGTGGGATTAAGCCCAAATCTGATGCACTACTCTGGGATATATACAGATGAATCTTATATATTTAAATTTTTCTTAATTTGCATATCACTTTTCAGTCAAAACAAATAAGTTGTACCTTTTAAAGATGTTACAGACATTCTAAAGCTATCCCTTGTATTCAGTCAGTTGAGCAGTATGGTATGCACAGACCACTGGAGTCCCACTATAGTCAGGCTTACGGCCCCCCCCCCACAGTGAAGCTAATATTCATCCCCAAGCTCAGGCACATTCGACAAGGGCAATGGAGACTACAGGGGTGTGCACCATTAAAATGAATGGGGTTGTTTTTTATTACTATTTTATACATTATTGATGGAGCGTTAGAGATTAATGAAGGCCACTGCTCAACTAACAAGGGCCTTGTTAGTAGAACAGTGGCCTTCATTCTTCTCCAACTCACCATCATAACATATAAAACAGTAATAAAAAATAACTCAATTCATTTCAAGGGGGTACACCCCAGCACTCTGACCCATGGACATCATATCTTAAAGACTCCTGCATCTGGCTCCCTAGGACTCAAGTAAGAAACTTTTACTTATATCTATACTTGGTGAGTTGTCTATAGCAGCATGGTATTACCCACTTCAGTGTGTGCATGGTGGGGGGGGACTGGCCATGTGGGTGTGTGTAGAGTTATTGCTACTTTTGTGTTTGCACGTTAAAGTCTGTTTGCGTGGAAGCATTCAAAACTATGGAGAGAAAATAGTAGGAGTACAGGCCAGACAGAAGTAATTAAGTGGTTTTGTGGGTAAGTTTGTGTATTGGGGGTGGGAAAAGCCACATATGTTTCCATTGGTATGTGTGCTACAGTTCAACTATGAAACTGAGATGAGTAAAGAAAAAACTGAAAAGCATAACAGTGGCTGCAAGCATACGCATGCATGCAGATGTAGTCAGATACAGTATGTTATTGAAGTACAAGCAAGCCATATAGTGTCCAGACAGTATGGCTTAGTGGTTAAAGGCACTAAACTACAAGCCAGGAGACTTGGAAGCATGAGGACCTGGGTTTGAATCTCATCAACCCCCCACTTGTGTGTGGTGTGATCCTGAGCAAGTCACTTAACCTTTTTGTGTGCACTGATCATTTGCTTTTTGCATGCTTGCAGTCTTTCCCAATTTAACATAAAAATCATGGTTCCCCCACTTGCTTGCTGCATGCATACTACATGCATGCAATCAGTTCCAATTTAACATTTAAAGCATACTTGCAGCACGCATATCACTTGGGTAGTTTTATGTGTGCAGCATGAAAACATTTCATACAATTATTTCTGTAAGGGTTAATCTATTTGGGTTGTTGTTCTGAATACTATTTATTGTGTGCACTGCTTGGCATTCTCTGTACTTTATTATCTATATATGCAATTCTTGTTTAATATTTATTGTATTTTTTGTATCATATTGTACCTTATGTTTGATCAGATGTTTTTTCTTCTTGTTCCACCTTCTCCTCCCCAGGTCACACCTGGAAATGAGCTTTGACTCAACGTGCCTCTTCCAGTTACCAATTTTCAAATAAATAAATCAATAAAGATATCAAACTAATTTTGTTTAGTTGTAGGCGGACATCTTCTTTTACTGTAAATCCCAGAATATCCTGCATCTGACTGACATTAGAGCAGTAGGCAGCAGTGAAAGAGTCCATAGCCTGCAGTACATGTTAGAGCTTTTGTAATATCCAATCTGATATTTTCCAGGACTACTTTTCCCCAGAGGATAAGTACATTCCTCTTTGACTGTACCTAGCCCATCGAGGAGAGTGGGACCAGCAAACAAAATGTCAGTGCTTCTGTAAGATCTAACATGCACTGCAGGCTACTGAATCTTCTCACTGTTGCCTCTGCTCGATAGAGGATTCTGAGATTTGTAGTAACAGAAAATGTCAGCCTACAACTAACAAAATGAGTCTGATACAATCTATTATACTGCAGTAAGCGGTAAGTAAACCAAAATGTTTTTGCACACATAGGCCCAGATATTCAAAGGTTGCACATGGCACAACAGTGTTGCACCATGCACAACCCACTGATGCACCCGGCATGATATTCAAATGTGGATTGTGCCTGGCACAAATCGATATGATGGAGTGCATCAGTAATGTATCTTGGCGCGGTAGTGGGGGTTGACCATGCATACCTCGCGCATCCAATATTCAGCCCGAGATGTGCTGAGTCCATGCATACACAACCTACTTGCACCACACACAGGTTGGCTAAATAAAAAGGAACAGCTAGCCCACAGGTGAGCTGCCGTGTACGAAGGTGCAACCGCGGCGGCTGCCACCTGGTGATGTCAACTAACGCTGCACTCCGTCGCCATGCCCCCATGCCCGATCGTGGGCACCTGTTTAAAACATCACGTCCTATCTCCCTGGTGGTCCAGTGGACCGCTGTCAGCCTGATCGTGGGCATTTATAAAATAGAATAATGTCCTATATCCCTGGTGGTCCAGTGGACCGCTGCCAGCCCAATCATGGGCATTTGTAAAATATAATAATGTCCTATATCCCTGGTGGTCCAGCAGACCTCCCTCCCTCCCCACCTGCCCACTGAGCCCCACCACCCCGCTCTTCCCCAGTCAGCGGCGGGCGGCAGCACCCCACCTGCCTGCCACCCCGCCGCCTGCTGACTGACACCGTAGGTAGGGCTGTATGCCCATTGGTCCACAGTGTGAGCCAATGGGCTTTCAGCCGTGCTATACACATTCCAGATATGTGAATGGATCCATTCACATATCTGGAATGTTAGTTAATAATACTGCGCCCATTGACTCACACTGTGGATCAATGGGCGGCCCTACCTATGATGTCGTCGACGCGGGTGGGGTGACGGCCCGGTGATGCCGCCCGCTCCTGTTTTCAGGGGAGGCGGGTGAGTGCAGGTCAGTGGGCGAGGAGAGGGGTCCGCTGGACCACCAGGGATATGGATGTAATATTTTATACAAATGCCCATGATTGGCTGTGAGCAGTCCACTGGACCATCAGGATATTGGACTTTATTTTACTATACTGAAGCCTGCAATCAGGCTACGAGTGGTCCACTGGACCACCAGGGATATAGGACATTATTCTATTTTACAAATGCCCGTGATCAGGCTGACAGCAGTCACTGGACCACGAGGATATAGGATCACATTTATATTTACGAAGCCGCAATCGGGCTGTGAGGCACATTGCCACTCTATGCAGGGGGTGTCGGTCACTGACAGCTGCTACCTGGCAGGGCACCAGGCGCAAGTCGCCGGAGATCAGTGCACCTGCATGCAAATGGGGACATAATGACATGCAAATGGCCCCATTTGTGCCTTGCATACATTATGGCACTATTTGCATGTGCACTGTTGAATATCGCAGTTGCTGCGCATAGCACAACGGAATTTGCGCTAGCGCATCCCCTTGCACCACTCTGACCACTTGCACTGGTGCCGTGCCACTGCGCCATGCACACTGCGGGTAGCCAGGGTGTGATATTCGACGATGCTGTGCCATGGCGCAGCTCCGTTGAATATCGCCCAGTCAACGCCCCTGCTCAGCCAAGTTGTGCTGCACCCAGGCTTGCACCACAGCCTGGAGCAGTTTGAATATCTGGGTCACAGTGCACATTGGGACCAGCCCCACACTTAAGTGTGAGCCTTTGGTGGAAACTGTTTCCATTTAAAATAACATTTTCTAGTCTTGTGAAAATTGCCCTGGATTATTTTACTTCCACCAGGACAGCACCAGAGATGGGCAAAATGGTTCACAATTTAACATCTCATATGAATAATGGCACATCTAACAGTACAGCATCCCCCTAGTACTGCACTGGGATGCCAGCATTTATGGTATAAGCCCAAGTGCTGGCATGCATTACTTATATTTCTAGTAGCCAAGTCTGCCTGCTCAAAGTCAGTCAGTAGTGAGCTCACCAGATGAGGAATGGATTTATCTCTGGCAAATAAAATGGTATGATTGGCATATGGAATGGTCTTCAAGTTAGCGCTCTAAAGGAGAAGCACATTAGTAAATCATGTAAATAAAAAAGTACTAAGAATGGAGCCTTGTGGGACATGGATTTTGTGATCCTCTTGGCTGAGGGATACACTTGGTTTAACTTCATTCTCTGCTCCATTTCCTGCAAATGACTTGGAAACCAGTCAACTGTAATAATATAACAAATGTAAAGTTTATATAAGTTATTCATGGGTCACTAAATTAAATGCTTTTTAAATCAATTAAAATGATCTCCATTATGTCACCCTGATCCAGAGCACTACAAAAAATCTGTTAGTCAAGTAAAGCAGTCTGAGTACTTTGATGTGGTCAAAAGCCATGCTGGGAAGTAACAAGTGATATTTGTCTGATAAGAATGAAATTAATCACAAACTATATATTCCACTAGTTTTGCTTGTGAGAGAAGTGATATGGATTATTAGTTATTAACGTCTCCCTTATTACCACTCAGACATTGGAACAACTGTAGCAAACTTCCATAGTTTTAGGACAGAGTGAATTAAAAAGGACAGAATAATTTATTTGCTCAGGGGTAAGACCTTGCAGGTCTTGGTTCACAGCACCAGTAGCCTGACAGTGGGCAAAGCCTGGCACCTACCCAAAAGGCCAGGCAACGTAACACAGAGTATAATACACCATCCCAATGACACTCTCCAGCTCATGGGACAGCTCATGAAAGGGAGAAACAGCTAAAGGAGGACTATGATCCCAAGGTGGAAACCATACTACAATCAAGAATACCTACAGTCCAGAGCCTATTCGTTATAACTGATAGTGAATGATTTTCAGCACATGGAGTGCCACCAGTCAGACAGAATCAACCTAAGCCTCCATTTCACCCATCCTGTCATGCCTTCAGCAAGGATTCAACAAAGATCTCTTGACATCACTAGGAGTGCAGCTAATGGCTAGTGGCATTCCCATAAGCAACACTGGTCTTACAGCACCTGTAGCCCTTCGGATATACAGTAGTATCCACCTAAACTTCCCTCTTACCTCTGAACTCAGAATGCCACATTAGGGTACTTCTAAACAGTATTCACAACTTGTTACCACTCCTGTCACAGACAATTAGAAAACCTACAGCTATTTCCTAAACACAATAAAGTAATGCTTGAGCTATTTAGGTACTCCAGTATGGAGGCAGCTTAGGATGTGGCCCAAGGTGAAAGAGACAATACCACCATGAAATGGATCCTCATTCTTCCAGCACAAATAAAACCTCCTTTCAAGCCATTAGACTCTATCAACATGGTACACTTTCACAAGGCACTACTGACTGGTGTCATGGATTTTGGCCAAGCATCCAAAGTATCTTGAACTCAGTACTGAACTTGGACTGATGTTCTGCCAGTGACATCTGCCTGCTTTCCCTACCCTTTGACTCATCCATGCTATATAGTAAAACCAAGGTTGCAAGGAACAGAAATACTACAAAGAAATGCTAGGGATGGCTCAGCCATTCACTATGAGTACCAAAAATATTGCTTTTCTTAAATAGCAATTTAAAAACTGGTGCTACCAAATATAGCTGAAAATAAGTTCTTGCCAAGTGCACAAAAAGAACTTTTGGCAAAAATAATGAAGCAACAACATAATTGTCAGACTAGCCCTGAATGAGATCTCTGAAGGACTACGCCTGCAGTTCAATGAGTGAGCAACCAGCCATGCCTACTTTCTGAGTTATATAAGCAGTTCCTCCCAGCCTCCCTCTGAATCACTATTTCTGTAAGCCAGAGGCTCTGTTGATCTGTCTTCTTACTTAGGGCCTGCTGTGACCTTGCCTGGGGGGCCTGCTTCAGCCTTGCCCCCCCTCACATTGTCAGTGCTCTTGGCCAGGTTTGGTTATGCTGGATGTGTTTGGTGTTTCTCCTGCTTGGTTAGTATTTGTTTTGCTTCTAGCCACTGTGTGCTTCTTCCTGTGCTTGTCTCTGGTTTCCTGTGTCTGTGCGTTTCTTTTGTCATTTTTTTTGGAGTTTTCATTGCCCTTTGTGTATGCTATGTTAATCCTGTGCCTGTGCTCAAGCCCCTTTCTTTTTCAGCTGCTTACCATCCTCAGTTTTCCTGCAATTGTTGTATGTTTCAGCTCCCATTCTGCTTTTTCAATTGCCGTTTCTTCTGTTAAATCATTGCACCTGGCCTAGGTTCCTGCTCTGTTTGCTGCCTCTCCATGTTGTGGCTTGCTCTCAGTTCTCAGTGCTAGCTCTACTCTGATACTGCCAGCAGCCTTGCAGTCCCCTATGGTTCTTTCCTGCTTAATTACCTCTGAGTTTCATTTATTTACTTCACAATTCCTTCCATATGCCCTCAGTTTTATCCAGCCCTTTTGGAGATTTAATTCTGCTCAACATTTTTTTTTTTACTCAGTGGGAATCAAACCTGAATCTACTGCATTTCTATATTACTTTCTCTGTGTGATTCAAACCTGCTTAAATGCAATTGTACCAAGCAATTATTATTTCAATGCACTATTGCCCATGCCTACAAATTCCTAAGCTTGTTCAGTTGTTCAGTTCAGCTACTGCTGGAATCTATAACTAATTACTGCTGAAAGATATTCACTATTTATACAATGATTCATTATACTCTGGAGGTCAGCTCTACAGCTGTCACTGTAAAACTAATTTTACTATCAGCTTGTGGGTCTTGGCACTTTACCGTGGCTTCTTTGTTTTTTGTACGGCAGAGGATGGGAGTTATGGTGGAGAGTCGTCCCCATGTGGTTCAATTACCTCATGTTTATATACTGCCTTCGATGCTAGAATCCTCTGGGTATTTGTCACCTTTAATCGGCATTCATTGATGGACTGGTTAGCTAGTACAACAAAAACTAACTAACTAAATAAATAAATAAATAGTATTCCTTCCTTTTTACATGCATCGCATGTCCTATGACCTTACCAGGCATGCACCTTGCACTGAATAAAGGGCCGGGTTACCCTGTGCTGTTTGTGTAATTCTTACTGCTATCATGCTTCTGCATGCTATTTGTTTACCATGCTGCATGTTGCCTGTTACTCACTGCATTGCCATGTATGGCCTGCTCCATTGCTAAAGGTGTTTACCATGTTGCACATTGCCTGTTACTCCCTACATTACCATGTATGGCCTGCTCCATTGCTAAGGGGACTAGCCAACCATGCCCATCAATTTATTGGCTCTGAGTTCACTCTCAGCTGACAGTCACGCTATGCCCCTTGTCCACATCCTGAGCATGTGAAGCCTGTGGGGGCCTTCCAGTTGGTGAGACCCCATCTGGAGTACTCGTCCAGATCTGGAGACCCCATCTCGCAAGGACATAGACAGGATGGAGGCAGTTCAGAGGAGTAACCAAAATGGTGCAGGCTGCAAGAGAAGCCATATGAGGAGAGACTAAAGGAGCTTAATATGTATACCCTTGAGGAAAGGAGGCAAAGGGGGGACATGATAGAAACATTTACGTACCTCTGTGGAATCAAAGTCCAAGAGGGTAGCATCTTTCAGAAAAAGAGATGTGCAAAAACAAGGGGACACAATTTGAAGATAAGGGGGGACAGTTCAGGGGCAATGTGAGGAAGTATTTCTTCACAGAGAGGGTGGTGGACGCATGGAACAGCCTTTCTGGAGGAGGTTGTGGGTCTAAAACTGTGGGAGAATTCAAGAATGCATGGGACAGACATAAGCCAATTTTTGGTGGGGTAGGAAGAAATAGGCTGTTGGTTAAATAAGATCTGCAGCTTATTCTCTAGGTAAGGAAATGGGCAGACTAGGTGGGCCAAGTGGTCATATCTACCATCAAAGTCTATGTTTCTGTGTTTCCTTTCTGGCCCATAGTAGGAATGTCCTTATTCCAGGTGGATCTTTAGCCATTCATGCACGGTGGTGCCTCTTGATGTAGAATTTATGACTAGCTGCAAAGGCTGGTTATGTGCATCCCCCTTTGGCTGTAGTATTAATTTACTACCATTGCATCTTCAGTGATTCTCCCTACAACTGCCTATGGTTCACCTGGTTTGTATTTTAGATTGGTAAGCTAGCTGAGTGCCTCAGCAGTCACTGCTCCTCCCCTTGCAGTGTTTGTTGCAGAGAACCCTCAGACCCATCATGGCATTCCCATTACAGGGACACAGTGAGCCGTCCACCAAATTGGAATATTTTCCACCCCTTGAACTGAATTTCAAACATAGCAGCCAAGCCATCACTAAATAAAATAGCCCAAGCCTGGAGGAAGGTGATCTCGGCCTTGAATCTCCAAATATTTCTTCCTCAAATGGATTTCCTCCTCAGTTTTTTTTTTTTCTCTCCTCTTGCCACAGATCATAATACTTAGTTAGTTTTAGTAATATTCTTTACTTACTTCAGTAGGTTCCACTGTTGGATGGAGATGGATGGTGGCCCTACTAGTTGTTCCCTCTCTTCGGAAGCCCTTGCTGTCATTAGCACAAACCATATTATAGGAGCTATCTTGCTAACTTGTGCATCTCATTTACATTTCATTAGGCTGCCTGATGCTGTCAGTCTGCTTTTATACCTATAGAAACATAGACTTTGACGAGATAAGGACTGCTTGGCCCACCTAGTCTGCCCATTTCCCTACCTACTAGATAAGCTGCAGATCCTAGTTAACCAACAGCCTATTTCTTCCTACCCCCCCAAGAATTGCCTTATGTCTGTCCCATGCATTCTCAAATTCTCCCACAGTTTTAGACCCCACAACCTCCTAAGGAAGGCTGTACCACACCTCCACCACCCTCTCTGTGAAAAAATACTTCCTCAAATTGCCCCTGAGCAGTCCCCCCTCTGTCTTCAAATTGTGTCCCCTTGTTCTTGCACATCTCTTTTTCTGAAAGATGCTACCCTCTTGCACTTTGCTGATTCCACTGAGGTACTTAAAAGTTTCTATAATGTCCCCCCTGTCCCTCCTTTCCTCAAGGGTATACATGTTAAGCTCCTTTAGTCTCTCCTCTTATGGCTTATCTTGCAAACCCTGCACCATTTTAGTTGCCCTCCTCTGGACTGCCTCCATCCTGTCTATGTCCTTGTGGAGATGGGGTCTCCAGAACTGGATACAGTACTTCAGATGGGGTCTCACCAACTGTCTGTACAGGGGGATAACAACTTCTTGTTTTCTGCTGGTGATGTCTCTCCCTATTTATTTATTATTTATTTAATTAAGAGATTTAGCAGGAAAGGCATACTGAGTGGAGTACCGCTCGATTCCAGATGCTTCCTTGGGGTAGGGGGTTACAAGAGTGCAGTAATAAGACAAAAACAGTTCATACATAATGAGAAGATTATAACAGACAGTGGTACAGTAGAATGGGTGCAGTAAATAAGACAAAAAACAGTTCATACATAATGTGAAGATTATATCAGACAGTGGTGTAGTAGAATGGAAGAATTACAACAATTACATAATGGGGAAAAAAATTGATTACATACAATATGGATAAGGCGTGTGTATATTACAGCAACAGTAGCAGGTTCAGTAGCATATAGTAGCACTATGTGATGAATGCGAAAACGGAGCCCAGACTGGAGCAAGTAGCATGTTAGAATGGGAAGTGGTTGTGCGAGTAGCTGATAGATTGGGTAGGAGTAGTGCAGGAGTTGTACAGGGAAGTCAGCTATGGGGAAAGCATGAGCAGTTGGTAGCAAAATGTGATTTGAGAAGGGCATTACGTTGGGGAGTACTTGTGGTGTGTCTGATGTCGGCTGCCAATGAGTTCCATAACTTGGGCAGCCTGAAACTGAAAGCTACCTGACCTGATCTGGTGGATCTGTGAGGAATGTGCAGGAGCCTGGAGTCAGTGTTCCTGAGATCGTAGGTAGGTGGGGAGACGGCGGTTAGGGATGTTGATAGGTAGGAGGGGAGCATATGAGACCAGAACTTAGCAGTAATTCTAGCACTGTGCAGCAATCACCGGTTTTGGAGTGAGAGGAGGTCAAGGTACTGGTATAGTCACTTGATGGTGAGTATTGGAGAGCGGTCCAAGGCAGACTGGCAGAAGAAATTGTATAGGGGGTCCAGCCTAGCTAAGGACGTTTGGGGCGACATCAGACGACATCGCCGTAGTCCAAAATTGAGAGGATCATTTTTGGACAATAGCTAGTCTGGTCAGTAGAGGGATGCAATACTTGTTCGATGGAGAGCTTGCAGCATGGGGTGTAGTTTTTTGTGCAGTGCGTCTCGTGCTGAGAAGTCATGGTACTGATCTAGCCAGGCGAGAGATAGCGATATGTGGAGCAGTCCTCAAGCGGAGTTCTGTCAAGGTATAGAATGTGGGTGCATCAGTAAGCCAGGTTAGTTTGGCCCGGGAGCCGAAAGTGAGGGTGACAGTTTTTTTTTTGAGTTTAGAAATAGTTAGTTCTTGAGGAACCAGCGTTGGATGGAGTCGAAATCCTTCTGAAGGCATGCTGCCACAGCGGTTCCGGATGGGCCAGAGGTGAACAGCACCGTATCGTCTGTGTACATATGGATGGCAGTTTGTGTGCAGACAGCAGGCAAATCGTTGAGGAAGACTGAGAAAAGCAGTGGGCCGAGTACGGACCCTTGAGGTACACCACTGGTGATGGGGAGAGGAGTGGATAGAGTCGTACCGATGCGGACTGAGACCTACCTGATAGATATGAGTGGAACCAGTTTTGTGCTGCTGCTGACAGACCAGTTTGGGCAAGTTTAGACAGCAACAGGGGCCGAGAGACCGTGTCAAAGGCTTTTGCCAGGTCTATAAAAATAGTTGCGGTTATTTCCCCTTTGTCCATGCCTGTAAGGATGGAGTTAGTGAGGTGAAGGAGGGATGTGGTGGTGGAGTGATTTTTTTTCTGAATCCAGCTTGGTAGAGGGTGAAAAAGGAGATTGTATCTAGATAGAGGTGTAGCTGGGATAGAACAAGGAGCTCTTGAATTTTGGCTAGGATGGGGAGCAGAGATATAGGCCGATAGTTTGAGGAGAAGAGGTCCCCTCCCTTGGGAAGAGGAATGACTGACTTGTTTCCATTGTGTGGGGACTGCCCCTAATTTAAAAGACAGATTACAGACCATGGTTATGGGGTGGTCTATAGCCAGTGCAGAGAGTAGGAGCATTTTAGAATCTAGGCCCGATGGACATTTACCTTTGGATATGTTTAGTGAGTGCAGTATTTTTAGCACCTGGTCTGGAGTGACTGGGCAGAGCGAAAATGAGGCCAGGGGGGAGCATTAGGGAGTACGGGGGGTGCTTTGGGATAACAAAAGGTAGGGGGTGGGGGTGGGAGGAGAGTAGGGAGGCAGTAGTGGAGGAGAAGTAGGCATTAAACTCGGTGGCAACCAGACAAGGATCATTGATGATTTTACCTGCGAGGTTGAGAGTGGGAGTGGGGGATTGGGTTGGTGGGGTGAGAAGGGATTTTATGGACTTCCAGAATTGAGAAGGGTGGGTGTGGTTTTTGTCTAACGCCATTTTGAAGTAATTTGATTTGGACTGCCGTATGAGTCTTGTGCAGTCCTATACATCCCAGTATCTCCCCAGCCCTCCCTACTGCCTTCTCACATTGCTTGCTAACCTTAAGGTCATCTGATATGATTACCCCAGGTCCCTTTCCATTTTTGTTGTTGTTACTACCCCCCCAATTGTGTACTCTTCCCCTTTGTTTTTGTTTCCCAGGTGCATTATTTTGCACTTCTTTGCATTGAATCCTAGCTGCCATACTTTGACCATTCCTCCAACCTTGCCAAGTCCCTTCTCATCCTTTCCATGCCTCCTTAGACTATCAACCCTGTTGCAGATCTTTATGTCATCTGCAAACAGGTATACTTTTCCTTCCAATCCCTCTGCAATATCACTTATAAAGACATTAAAAAGGACTGGACCCAGTACTGAACCCTGCGGTACCCCACTATTAACTCCTCTTTCTTCAGAGTGAACTACTTTTACAATTACCTTCTGTGTCCTCTTGTCTAGCCAATGTTTTACCCAGGCTGGTTAATCTGATTACTAATCTTTTGTGTGGGACTGTGTCAAATGCCTTGCTAAAGTCTAGGTAGGCCATGTCCACAGCCCCTCCCTGGTCTACTACTTGGGTCACCCAGTCAAAGAATTCAATTAGATTCATCTGACATGACCTTCCTGTTTTGAACCCATGCTGTCTTGGGTCCTGTGCCCCACTGGCCTCTAGGTACTCAACAATTCTTTCCTTTAGAAGTAATTCCATCACTTTCCCTACCACAGAGGTCAAACTGACAGGTCTATGGTTTCCTGCTTCTGTCTTGATCTCATCTTTGTGAAGGGGAATCACATCCACCTTCCTCCAGTCCTCAGGTACCACACCATCCTCCCATGATTTGTTAAAAAGGGTAGTCAGTGGTTTCACCAGTTCTCCCCTTAATTCTCTTAGAATTCTGGGGTGAATTCCATCAGGCCCCATTGCTTTGTCCACCTTCAGTTTTAGAGTTCTTTCAGAACCCTTTCTTCTGTGAAAGGACTGGGATCGCCCCCTATCCAAAGTGCTTCTGTTAACTGGATTGGGCACCTCTCCTCCTCCTCTTTTGTGAATACTGAGCCGAAGTATTCTTTCAGTATCTCTGCTTTTTCACTGTCCCTCTCTGCCCACCCACTGTCCATTCTATTCAGCCTCACTATCCCTCCCTTTGTCTTTCTATGCTCCCTGATGTACCTATAAAAGGTTTAATCCCCCCTCTTAACCAAGTTGGCTATCTTTTCCTCAGTTGGGCCTTTGCTATTCTGATGTCCCTCCCTACTTTCTTCTGCCTTAACTGGTACAGTTCTCTGTCCTGCTTCTGTGTTTCCTTATACTTCCTAAATGCTATCTTTTTCTCCCTAACCTTCCCCGCCACCTCTGTCGAGAACCATAGTGGCTTTTTCTTTCATTTTGATTTGTTTATTTGTCACACAAAAGCTTGTTGCCTCTGTGATGGCAGTTTTGATGTTTCCCTGTGTCTTGCCTAATCGAAGAGTCACAAAGGAATAATCACACTTGGCATTCACACATCAGCACAATTTATTGCAAGCAAAAGATAATTACACTTCATTTAGCAGCAATATCACTATCAGCATTAATGATTACACTTTAGCATTCATTCATTAGCAATATTACTATCAGCATTAATATATACTTCAATTAAACAACATGATACATCACCGATTCAATAAAGCATCATCCAAGCCTTTTCCCAGTAGCTGGGAAGCCCTAAATCATCTCACAGCCTGGCCAGGAGTTTTGAACGGGAGAAAGTTCCACAGCGATCGTCCACCCTGCAGATGAGACTTCCAACCAGGCATTGAGAAAGCTACATTTATATCTTATTCTATGCTAAAAATAACGTGCAGCCTTTATAGTGTTGTTTCCCATTCTAGAAGCTGGCGGGCTCCCAGGATATTCACGAATTCACACGATAAGGACTGCTCAAATTCCCCACACCTGCTAGGTCACTGTGCTCCAAACACTGGCCGGGTGCCTAGAACACTATGAGCTAAGCAGAAGTTTAAACAAAACTGCAAAACAGGTTGCCTGATAATATCGACCTTCAAGTCAGCAAAATACACTGTCTGAAGCAAAACATAATAATGAGGCTATCTAAAGAGCAAAACACCAATTAAATGAAGCAGCATGTAAAATGGAGTCACACAATACAAAATGGAGTATAAAATGACATACATTACATGAAATAGCATACAAAATGGAGTGACAATAATAAACATATTATACTATCACTACATTCGGTCCTTTGATTATTGTGAATACGATTTGTATGATATTGGTACCATAGCAAAATTACTACGAATATAACATGATAAGTAACAAGTCCAAATAAGCAAGATAATTGTCACTACAGCAATGATTATCAGAATATTTAACACTTTGTAGCTGATGGAGACCATCCTGTAACAGTCCTCCACACATATTCATTATTACTCATTAAATCACTCTGGGCCTTATTTCTTTGCATTATAGAATACATATATCGCATTGTGCATTCTGTCCAATCAATAAATCGTGAAATATTTTCTGCTACTCCCATTCCCCATACCTGTGAAGCATTAAATAACTGCAAGAACTCAAAATCATAATTCAAAGTTAATCTTTGGGGTAAGAAAACAGTTGCATCCATTGAGCTTGTAAGTTAATTAAGCTAAATACACCAATTCCTACTGCCTGAAGCCTGTTAGTCAGTGTTTCTATATCAACACTATTTAAAATTCCCATGCCTGCCCTGCTCCACCTAATAGCGTATCATACTAAGCTCTTTGATATTTGCATTTTCTACTAAACATAAACGTTATGTTAAAATGGATTACATTTTTCTGATACCGCTGCGCTACTGATGTACATGTGGATGGAACCTTAACTATACTATCATTGCTAATTACAGGATGATTTTTCAACACTGTAATGTGATCTGCCCAAGTAGTTCTATTAGTTATTGCAGTAGCATTCATGCAGAATAACGTGTCTATGTCAATCAAAGTAATACTTGCATTGAAAATGTCTGTTTGATTCATGCAGCAATCAAGTCTGTGTTGTACAGTCACCATGCAACTATTCGGTAAGTTGCAGCATCTAATAGCAGTCTGGTTCTGTAATTTAATCCAATTTGTGTCCTGCATAGGTTGGACATATAATTGTCCTGCCATTGTCTCAACTGGTTTCCAAATGTTCACATCTGGTGAAAACGTAATGTTCACTATAGGACATCCTTGGTTTTCAGGGCAAGTAAAGTTGTCTTGCACCCGTAAACTGGTGGAAGATTTCCAACCCCATTGTACAAGTGGGTCGTCAAGCTTCAATATTCTTCCACCAGGGGTAATAGGCTTTACCGAATGGACCGTGAGAGAGAGTGTTATTCCTTTTAGAATCCATTGAAGAATCTAGAAAATACACAGACTGATTATTCTGAAGATAACATGTGTTCACTGGTACATATTCCATCTCTCTTTCCCTGACCTGATAATTAACACTGTGTTGTCTCGTCCGGTGGCTATCACCTCAGCTGGTTCAGGAGGGCCATTTGGGTTTGTAACCCATATTTTGGCACCATTGTTAAAACCTCCTGTAGATCTAAAACCTTTATCCCCCCTTGCTGTTAAGAGTGTGGGGGCTTGTCCCTTTATAGGGTCACTTTGTTAACTGGAATAATTAACAATTGAGCCACTCTGTCATACTGTTGAATTAACAGATTTTGTTCTCCACTATTCAACAAAATTACTTTCACTTCTCCTTGGTAATCACAGTCACCCCTCCCAAAATTTGTATTCCCTTGAGGGCTAGTTCTGATTTAGGTGCTATCCAACCAAAATGTCTCAGGGAATTTGTATTCCAATACCAGTTTCTATCACTTGAATGTTTCTGCTGTTTATTCTGTATTCTTGAAACGTATTGCCTTGTCTCTGCCACTCAGTTTTCCTGTTATCACACTGCCTTAGCTAGTATAAGATGACGTTCCTGGAGGTTGTCTTCCTGGTGAGATCCAGGGCAAGAGATGTTACTCTTGCCAGGGATATGGCCACCCAGAACATCGTCATATACAACCAAAGGTAATATGATAAGTCTGGCCCAGTGGTGCAGAGGACTGAGGCGCTGTGTGCCTTACCTTCCACCACATCGATGACCTGAATTCTGGAACAAACTTGGGTTACCAGTGGTTGGCCTGTGGGGTGGGGGGGGAGGACTCAATGTTCATCAGACAGCTCTCCTGTCTTAGAGTGGAGAGACTTACAACTTGGTCCTTGGCTGCTCTAGGTGGAGGCTTGGGGTAGTGCCTGAAGCTTGAGTGACATCGAGGAAGGGACGCTGTTCTGTAGAGTGTGTGCACCTCACACACACACGCTTATGTGCCACTATGGCATGGGATCCTGGGGAAAAAGAGAAATGATCAATGCAGGCTTCATGAAGCCCTGCCTGCCTGCCTACTTCTGTTCTGTGCCGCCACCTGGACCACCAGCCTTATTCTTGATGCAGTTTACCAGTTGGGGGAATATGGCCCTCCCATTCCTGGGCATTCCATGGGGGCGCAATCCATGGGGGACTTTGGGCTGAGTGGGTCCAGGGGAGGTGAATGCTGGATGGGGGAGGCAGGGACAGAGCTGAGCACCCACCTGCATTGACCAACAAGGCAGAAAGCTTTATTGGGAAAAGACAGGTAGCGTGATAACAGGAAATCTGGACAGCAGAAAGAGAGAGACAAGTTAATAAATGGAACAAGTTACTGGAGAAAATATATAACGAGGAAAGAATCAATACCACTGCTGCCTTCACAAGGTGTCACAGGGTTATAATATGTTGGATCACAAAATAACAAGTAAACCATTGTTTAAGTTGGAGTTGAGTACATGCCCTTTCATTGTATGCATATATAGTGTTCCTGCACTAATTCTCTGTACTACCTTTCATGGGCCCATTGAGGACATGGAGTGCCCTGCCCCCCCAGCACTTATTTGAGACATTGGCATTCAAAATAGACAGGTTTAGCCGGCCCGGTGGCGCTGAGGTTTGAGGCGCTGGATGCCACACCTTGTGCAACGCTGGTGACCCGGGTTCGGGAATGGACTCAAACCACAGGAGAGAGGGGGAATTGAGCAGCCCAGGACTTCTCTCCTCCATCTGGGGTTGGCAGGGGAATGCATGTCTCACTGTAGCGGCACTTGATGACGATCGAGTGTAGCAGAGTGCGGTGCTTAGAAAAGGGGAGAAGCATGGCAAGACGTTGGCTTACGCGCAGATGTCATTGCACTGTCGGCTCCTAGGGGGAATAATCGGAGGAAAATGGCTGGGCATGTCCACTGCAGATGGCGCAGAAAAAGTGACATGATAAAAGAATAAAATAGGTTTCCTGCACAGGGATATGTTGACAGTATAAATGTTCACAAAAGCATGTACAAGGAATAATCATATCCCAGATTTGGGACTTCTTTTCGTAAGTGTCCAAATCAGATTTCATTTTCAGCTTTTTTCTTGTGAGCAAGAATCAAAGTGAAAACTCTTTTGTGCTCAACTTTAAAATGCTGTTTGCTTATTAACCCCTAGGCTGCCAACAGAATTAGAATGTATATCAGTCTGCGGCGCAGCAAAGGTTTATTTTCTCATTTTAAAACCCCTTTTATAAGTGAATCCTAGGTTTATGGGGTGTGACATCAAACTAACTGAGGGCGTATTTGTTATTCTTGCACAACCCATACCCTGTCATGAATTAATTCTTGTGTTATCAGTTACAGGAACTAAGCAGTGGCCTTGCAGTTCTTGCCTTTGATGGGAAACAAAAACACTGAATTATTGTTATAGAGCAGCAGCCTCAGTTTAGCATTGATATGGGCAGCCTATAAGTAATTTCCTATGTTGACTGGCCCAGTCTGAGACAAATGCCTCACAGTTGCATTTTCAGATGAATATATCAGATTTAGTTTTAGTTCCTAATGATGTTGAATTCTTTCCTGGACCATGTCAGGCTTAAAAGCCAAACTGATAGATGCTTAGTGGTTGGAATGCCTCTTTTAGTTCTTTATTATATGTTTTCATGAAACATGGTTGACTATTAATATAAATTTAAAAGGTTTTCACGTTTTTTTCCCCCCCAAAGGCCAAGAAATATATTGTAGAGCTGGGAGACTAGTAGGAGGCCTAGCTACTTACGTTAAAATGTCCTCCTTTATAAATACCGTAAAACTTCCCAAACACACTAATTTTTTGCTTTTTAATATTGTTTTGTGTAATACTTCTGTTCTTGTACTTAATATTTACATTCTGCCCTCTGTGTGTCTACCTATTTTAACCATGGTTTATGGAATGATTTGAGTCTAGTACTAGAAAAAACATACAAATACTCATCCCGAGTCTGTTTTCCATATGGTGGGTGATTTTAATTCAGGATTTTTGTCGGACTCTGTTTTAGTATGTGTTCATTTTCATCTTCCTATTCATTATAGAAACTATTAGGATATCTGAAGAAAAACATTCCAATGACAGTATTGCTAAAATAACCTCCATATTAATTAACCATAATCTTCTCATCCTTAATGGACGTACGGTTTCTGACGCTGAGGGGGGAATTCACACTTTTCTAAGTAAATGGTAATAGTGTCACTGATCTAGTCATACTCTCTGTTTGACACCAAGTTTTTAGATCTGTATGTTGACATGCGTACAGAAAGCGACCATGCTGCTGTTGTAACTGAAGTCTCGCTTAAGTTCGCTTAAGCTCGGAAGATTATCGATTTATATAAAAATAATATTCCTTCTGATACCACTGTTTAAAAATAAATAAATAAATAAATAAATGGTTCCACATAGTTTTCCACAATGTCTGTACAAAAATGTGTTGTTTACCGAATTTGATCATGCAAAGTTGGCACAAATATTTGCCTCTGATATATCTAATGTATATAATATACTGGTTGATGTTTGCGAAATCTTTGCATCGACGTCAGCATAGAAAACTACTTCTAGAAGCAATTATTGGTTTAATAAGACATGTAAAACAGCCAAAAAACAACTATTCTCCCTAATTAGATACACAAAAAATAACAGGCAATGAAAACTCTAAATCTATTATAGAGATTGAAAAAAAACAAAGTATTGTGACAGTCTGTGGAAGATCATGTATGGTGCACTTGCTAATCAAGATACAGCAACATTTTGGCAACTTGTTGGTAAAGGGACTACTACTTCTGATTTTTGCCTTTCTCCCCATATCTCTGAAGACCAGTGGGTACTATACTTTAGTAAAGTGTTTTATGATCCCTTAGCGAACACTGTGAATCAGATGAATACTTATCAATTGTTAGCTTATGAACCCTTGACTTTCTCGTTATATGATGTTGAGGATGCTATTATTTCTTGTAAGTTAAACAAAGCCCCTACCATAAAAAGGATCTCCTGGATGCGTGTAAGTTGCACTTGAATATTTGGGTTCCTCTTATAACCAGTTTTGTCAATAAGTGTTTGAAATGTGACTATATCCCGGACAGCTGGAGGATAAGTGTGATAGCACCAGTTCACAAGAAAGGGATATGTAATCCAAAATTGTAGGCCTCTTAGTCTTTTAGATTCTGTTGCTAGCTTTTTCTAAAATATTGTTAAACATATTATTGGCATGGCTGGATCAGAAACAAATTTTGTCTAACTCACAATCTGGTTTTGGATCTAATTTCTCAACTATTAATCATATTTACATCTTGGTGCATTTAGTTGAGTAGTATACTAAAATTAGGAAAAATAAATTATATGTCACTTTTGTTGACTTTCAAGCAGCCTTCAATACAGTAGGTCAGAATATATTTTGGGATGAAATGTTTCATCTCTGGGTTGAACATAACCTTTTGAGATCTATTATTCAACTTTACTCTAATACTAGAACTGTTGTTATGTGTAACTCCAAAGGTTCCTTGACTCCCTCCTTTCCCTCTAATAGGGGAGTCAAACAAGGTTGCCTTTAGGCTCTGGTATTTTTTAATCTTTATAGCAATGAAATACTAAGTTAAATGATGCTGCGTTTCACTCTCCATCTATTAATGGTCACCCCGACCAGGCCTAGCTGATGCTGATGATATCTCCTTTTTTCTCTTTCTTCAGTAGGGCTACAAAGAATCCTGTCACTTTTCAGTTTCATGTACTCTAAACAAATTAGACTTAAGTATTGGTAAAATAAATCATGGTCTTTTAGGGGAACACCGTGTTTCAAAATTAGTAATGTGAGACTAGAACAAAAAACATAAATATGTAGGTATTACATTTTCATTTAATAACAACTGGTTTTCTCATGCTAAATACAAATCAAAAAGTAAGACAAAATTCCAAAGCTTCACTTAGATTTGATTCACATTTTGGAGGTTCCACTGTTTACACCGCTTTGCTTGCAGCAGAAGCAAAGTTAAATCTATTGATTTTTGTAAGCTGCTGAATCTTTGGGCTATTATGCATCTTCATTTTAGAGGTTCCTTTTTCTAATTTCTGTAAGTCATTACTTAAAAGTTCCAAAATCCATTTCCACAGCATGTGTAAAGGTGGAAATGGGCCACCTCCCCATAGAAACGGTCATGAAATTACGAATTCTTAGCTATTGGTTATGCATCATAAACAGCAATGCAAACCCATGGCCGCTAAGATGTCTTAATGAAAAAAATCAGGTGGGTGGATAATATTACTTCTCCATATATTCATACACTTCTGAATTTGCTTCACGAGTTGGGAGTTTCAAAGATTATGGAAGGTCTGTTTAGCTAAGATAAATATGTAAGCATTAAGCCATGATGAAGGTGGCATCTAATGAGGAATTGATGCATGGTTGGGACTGTTGTGGCATAAGGCCGAAGGACGAGTGCCTACAATAGCCCAACCATGCATTAATTCCCCTTTAGATGCCACCTTCTGAGTGGCTTAGTATGCTTGTAACATGGTGTTGCAATACTTATGAATGAATGACATTTATTTATAGTTTTCTATTTTACATGTTATAGAAATGCTATTTAGTTACTTGATAAATATTGACTGTACTTTTCAGTAACTTACAAGATGCATTTTAACGCACTGATGTGCCAGAAATAGCATTTCCTACACAGCAGCAGAAAGGTTTCTTTAATGTTCCATGTTTCATGTCAATGTAGATGGCTGTTTTTGTGATAGGGTCATTAGGAGGACTCCTGTGCACTGCTCTTTCTGTTTCTGCATGTAACTGAGTAACTAATTTGCATATTTTCTGAGGCTCTGTTTCTCTACTCTGCGTGCATGCTCAGTTGGCTTCAGCCTGTGCTTCATGTCCTCTGTGCTGATTTCCTACCTCTGTAACTATAGCTCTTAGCAGCTATTTTCTTGGGTCGGGTTACTGGGTCATATTTGCAGTTAACAGTTATTGAACCATGAAGGGGTGAGCGGTGTTGGAGAATTGATAGAGTACCTGCAGGAGACGGCTAAGCGAAGGATCTCTCACACAAAGCGGGAGCATGATCCGCACAAGATTACCATGGGGAGCCAGTACATGCGAACAAGATGAGCTGCTCACTAACTTGCTTGCCAGAAGAGACCCTCGACTTCACAAAGCCAGGTACCAAGCAAAGACTTGCATAGGATTAGGCAGACAGGATCATTTCACTGACACTGGTCGGCGGGTGATCTTACTTGAGAGGGCTCTTGCAGTAGGTAATTACATATAGGACTGGCGTCGGCAGGTGGCAGGACCACCGGAGAAAAATTTCTAGCTAGCAGTCCTTGGCGGGGACCGCCCCCACGTCAGGTGACCGGCGTCAGATGACGGTATAAAGGGGCGATCCCGGAAGCCCGCCTTCCAGTTCTTTCCCGCTGTCAGCTCGTGCAGTGCCTCGTGGTGAAGTTCGTGCTCAGCCCTGTTGCTTCGTCGTTTTTTTACCGAAAGTATCAGTATTTTGCATTTTATTCGTCAGGTGAACGTCGGTTTATGTCCTCCCCTTCAAAAAATAAGTGCGACTTGTGCGGTGCCCAACTGCCTCACAAAGACAGTCAGTCCCTCTGCCTTTTTTGTTTAGGCCCCGACCATGTGGTTGACAAGTGCCCGCATTGCCTGCATTTCAATGCGGCCACCCGCAGACGACGCCAGCAGTCTTTGAAAGCCCATCTCCTTAAAAAGAAGATGTCTGCAATGGAGAAGGAGTTGAAGAAGCATAGGCAGGCGTCGACCTCCCCAGAAGGACACAAGAAGCGGGACAAAGAAAGGCACCGGGAGAAGGCCTCCTCTTCCGCGACTCCGGCTGGAGCCGCGGCTAAAGTAACGTCCCATCAAGGGGATCGTCCGACGGCTGCCTCCAGGCTTTGGAGGGCGTTAGCCCGCCCGTGGGTTCGCGTTCGGGCCCGCCCGGGTGCCTCTGGGCAAAGGAGGCTTATGCCTCCCAGTACTACCCATGAGCTTCTGCGGCCCTACTGGTCGCAGGCGCCTCCCATAAGCCCGGACGTCGACTCCTCCGCCATCCGCCCGGGAGAAGGCCGCTAAGCGCCCGACTCTCGGGCGGTGCAAGCAGTGTCCCCATCGGACCGGGCCTCTTCCCGCCTCCGACGAGGGACCCCTAAGTCGGACGCCGGCCTCTCTGGCGTCCGCCGGGATTCGGCCCTGTCGCACGCCGGCTCCTCCGACGCGCGCCCGGGCATCGGAGCCTACGACAGACCCTTCACCGCCTGTCATCTAAGGTTCCCCACAGCCCGCTGCTGTCCGGGAGCCGAGTCCCCCTGCCTGACCCGGGGACTTCTCCCTCCATCCCAGGTGATGCTTGGGATGCTTTTCCGCCATCAGATCCCCTCCTACAGAACTGGATCTGGCGCGCCCGGCCCCAGCCGCCCGGCTCACCGATGCCGGCCCAGCACCGGCCCGCCGACACCGGTTCCGCGCGGCGGGATATTCCTCTTCCATCGGGCCCTCCACCCCACGGGCCTATCACGGTCGATCCACCTGTGGAGTTCCCTACTGGGCGGCTGCTCTGGCAGCTCCTCCGATACCTGGTATCCGCCGTCCTATCTGCCGCGGTCTGCAGGTCCACAGTATCATGCGTCTGAGCTACCAGGCGTGACACGGCGTTGACACCGCGGTACCCAGCGCCACAATACACCAGCTCCGGTCTTCCCGCAGCGGGTTATGGAAGCTCACCTTCACGGATATCATCCGTACAACTATCCCCTCTTCCTCCTCCACCGCCCCCCACTCTGGCCTCCTGGTGGGCTGGGGCCAGGCTCAGTTCACCAAAGGAAGTCGAGAGCTGCCTCATGGCGGCGGTCCACCTCCGACTCCCGGTGATGCCCCAGGCGGCACCTCCCTCTCCACCTCCGGTTCCGGGCTCCCTCGGGATCCAGAGAGAGCAGGACCGTGTCCAGGGATCCCCCTAAGGACCCATTCCTCCCCTAGATGAGCTAGGGAGTCTTACTCTGCTTCAAATTTTTATTCTTCTTCTCTCGGACTCCTCGGATTCTTCGACGGATGTTCGAGAAAGATGACGAGTCAGCTCTCCGTCCAAGCCCCAGCGAGGACTCCTCCAAAGTCTCCTCCCGAGGATCCTTCCTTCAGGGAGTTGCTCAGGAAGTCCATCAGTGGCATTCCTTAGAGCCAGATCCTCAGCGGGTTAAAGTCGCCGAACATCTGGACTTGCCTCACGGCCTCTACTCTAGTGCCACCCTGGATCGAGCCTCATGCCCACCTTGTTTCCACCATTTGGAAACAACTCGGGTTAGCCCCACTTCCTCGGAAGTCCAACAGGCTATACCAGGCTCCAGAGGGTGTAGACTTTCTAGACTCTCACCCCGTGCAGATTCTGTTGTGATTAAGCGCCGCTCATGGCCAGTCTGCATACCGAAACATTTGAGCTTCGTCTCCCCGGATAAGGAATCTTGCCTTCTGGATCAGTATGGAAGGAAGATCTATGCTTCTTCCATGCTGGGGATCAGGGCCCTAAATTATGTAGCACATATGGGGATTACCAGAAGCTATCCTTACCCAGGCGGAATCTAAGATTGACTCCTTGTCTGACTCACAAGTCAAGCAGGAGCTATCTGACCTTGTCCGTTCTGCTCTTTGGCCCGGTCGTCACATTCTGAGGGCGACCTATGATGCAGTGGACACCGCGGGGCCTGCTCCGCGTTAGCCGTAAGTCTTGGTCACGCGTAGCTCCGTGTGTCAGGTCTGATCCGGAGGTGCAGTCAGCAATTCAAGAAGCACCTTTCAGAGGTTCCAGTGCTTTTCGTTGGTGATGTCAAGGGACATCATCACCGACTTGCAGGAAAAGGGCGACCCTCAAATCTGTCGATTCCATGTACCGCCGCCATCCCCCGTAGCACCGTCCTTTTCACAGACGCTCAGCCGGCCTCAAGCGAAACTCCAGGGAGGTGGGCCACTAAGCGCCGGGCCCCCACAACTGCCAGGCTGCCGCTGCCCAAAAGCAGTGGGTGCCCCAGCTGCGGCGCCTCTCACACCACCTGACTCCTTCCCTCCCACTGCCTCTGGACCCCTGGAGGAACTGGTAGGAGGGAGGTTCTCCCTCCACCTTCCGGGCTGGGAGAGAATAACATCTGATTCATGGGTGCTTCAGATCATAGCAGAGGGGCACTCCATAGAGTTTCTGCAGAAACCTCCACGTCACCCCCCTCTGAACTCCTCTTACTCAAGGGACCATCTTCCCTTGGTCAGGGAAGACATATCTGCTCTCCTCGGGAAGCAGGCCCTAGAACCCGGTCCCTCTCACCTTCACGGGACGGGTTACTATTCCCATTTCTTTCTTGTACCAAAGAAGACTGGAGATCTCAGCTCCCTGAACTTCTATGTGGAATACAAAAAGTTCAGGATGCTCTCCCTTCAAACCCTCTTGCCCCTTCTCCAGCCGGGCCAATGGCTTTGTGCACTGGATATGCAGGATGCATACCTGCACATCCCCATTCGCCCCTCGCACCGAAAGTACCTCAGGTTTGCATTCCAGGGGGACCATTACCAATTCGGGCGCTCCCTTTTGGTCTTTCCTCGGCTCCCCGAGTTTTTACCAAATGCCTGGCGGTAGTAGCGGCCCACCTGCATACTTTGGGAGTTCAGGTTTTTCCCTACCTGAACGACTGGCTCTTGGCGGCCTCATCCAGGGAGGAACTCCTGCATTTTCTCTCCCTCACCCAGCAGGTTTTCACTGGTCTGGGTATCACCATCAACCATTCCAAGTCTCATCTGGACCCTTCCCAGAGACTCCAGTTCATCAGGGCAATCCTCGATACGACAGCGTGCAGGGCCTTCCTGCCTTTGGACAGGGGAGCCTCCCTCCAGTCCCAGATTTCCCTTCTTTTGGAACGCAGGAAGGTTCCGGCGAGGTCGGTGCTCTGTCTTCTGGGGCTTATGGCGGCTGCCATCCCGACTGTTCCGCATGCGGGCCTCCACATGAGGATCTCTCAGTGGACTCTTCGCTCTCAGTGGGATCAACTTGTAGATGACCTAGATCATCTGGTGCTGATCTCCTCTTCGATGACAAGAGACTTGCAGTGGTGGATGGTTCAAGAGAACCTGTTCTGGGAGGTCCCCTTCTTTCATCCTTCCCCCGCCCAGACTCTGACCACGGACGCATCAGGTGAAAGTTGGGGGGCCCATCTGGGTCCTCACCGAACCCAGGGGTTATGGTCCAGATTGGAGTTAACTCTCCACATCAATGTGCTTGAGCTACGAGCAGTGCTGTATGCTCTCCAGGCCCTTCACCAAAACATCCTTCCCGGTCACCTAGCCGTCCAAACAGACAACATGTGCGTGGTGTGGTACATCAACAAGCAGGAAGGGACTCAGTCCTACCCGCTGTGCAGGGAAGCGATGAGGGTTTGGGAATGGGCAATGCTTCACAACCTTCACCTCACGGCAATCCATGTTCCGGGAGTCGACAATGTTCTGGCAGACAAGCTAAGTCATTCTTCGGCTCTGCCACACGAGTGGGAACTAGACCAAAAAGTTCTAAAAAGCACCTTCCAGATTTGGGGGACTCCACAGATAGACCTGTTCGCCTCTTCCCAAAATGCAAAGCTTCCCACCTTCTGCTCGCTCGCTCCAGAGCGAGGCGCTTTCTGGAGCGACACTCTATCTCTAAGCTGGAAGGACAGATTCGTCTATACTTTTCCCCCATACCTCTGGTCCCTCGTGTGCTGCAGAAACTAGCACTGGAAGGAGCGAGAATGATTCTGATTGCTCCTTTCTGGCCCAGGCAAATCTGGTTCTCTCTTCTACAACAATACTCAGAGGTTCCTCCTCTTCCTCTTCCTTTGTCTCGAGGATTGCTGACTCAGGAGCAGGGGACCCTGGTCCATCTGGGACTCAAGTCTCTTCAACTTCATGCATGGCTCCTGCAGACCTAGCCCAATCCTGCTTTTGGCATCTCACCTAAGGTGGTCGAGATTCTGGTGGAGGCTAGAAAACCCTCCACTAGGTCCACCTATGCTATGAAATGGAAAGATTTTCTATTTGGGCTGCCTCCAGGAACATGAAGCTTTCTCCTGTCCTGTGGCCGTTCTGCTTGATTATTTCGTCATCTTTTCGACCTGGGTCTCAGTCACTCCTCTTTGAAGGTTCACATGGCTGCTATTTCAGCCTACCATGTCTCTTCGCTGATAAAGCATTTGCCCAATTGGAGGTCTCAAGACCTTTCTCAGAGGGGTCCTTCATCTCAGGCCCCTGTTCGGACTCCAGCTCCCCCTTGGGACTTGAACTTTGTCCTCGAGAAACTTACCATTCCTCCTTTTGAGCCTGCGGCTTCCGCAGACTTGAAGTTTTTATCGTGGAAGACGCTTTTCTTGGTGGCCATTACTTCTGCTTGCAGAATTTCCGAGTTCCAGGCCCTTATTTGCAAAATCCCTTATCTGATTTTTCACAAAGAACGAGTAGCTCTTCGCACGAATCCTAAGTTTCTTCTGAAAGTGGTAGTGGAGTCTACCTTAAATCAGTCGATTGAATTATCTGCTTTTTTCACGCAGTACTCCAACCAAGGAGAATACTTGCTCCATACCATGGATGTCCACAGGATTCTGAGATACTACACCGATAGGACGAAGGATCTCAGAGAGACTGATCAGTTGTTCGTCTCTTTTGCTCACAAAAGAGAAGGCAGTGCTGTCTCCAAGCAATGCCTATCAAAGTGGTTGGCTCATTGCATCACTTTCTGTTATGACAAGTACAAGACCCTACTGGGTCAAGTCAGAGGTCACTCCACTCGTGGAGTAGCAGACTCTGCAGCTTGTTTCAAGAATGTGTCTGCGGCAGACATCTGTGCTGCCGCCACTTGGACTTCCATCCATACCTTTACTAAACATTACAGTTTGGACATTACCTCTCGCCGGAGAGCAGGCTTCGGGTTAGCTGTCTTGCAAGGCCTCCTATCTTGAGATTTGCAAGGTTGTTTGCTACTTCTTGGAGTAGTTCCTCCTCCCGGTGCCTTTCATTTGTTCCAGACTGCTTGGGATTCTGTCCTATATGTAATTACCTACTGCAAGAGCCCTCTCGAAGTAAGATAGTACAGTTACGTAAGAACTTACTGTAACAGCAGATCTTTGAGAGAGGCTCTTGCAGTAGGTAATACCTTCCCGTCCTCCATCCCCCTAGGCTTTTTCAGCTTCTTTTCCATTGAGGGAAATATCTACTTCTCTCTTGTCTGGGCCTTCTGGGCCTGTGGTGGGAAAGAACTGGAAGGTGGGTGTCCGGGACCACCCCTTTATACCGACGTTGTCTGACGCCAGTCAGCTGACATGGGGGCAGTCCTCGCCAGGGACTGCTAGCTAGAAATTTTTCCGTGGGGTCCTGCCGCATGCCGACATCAGTCCTATATGTAATTACCTACTGCAAGAGCCTCTCTCGAAGATCTACTGTTACGGTAAGTTCTTACGTAACTGTACTTTACCAGCATTCGGATTGGTGGGACGGACGAGTCATCTGCTTGTCGGTGTCTCTATTTCACTACAGTGCTGCTGTGTCCTCCATGGTTCAATCAGGTACTTCGGTAGCAACACGGCATTAGTGCTGGACTAATGCCGTGTTGCTCTCGTACCACCTGCCGCGGTTGAACCAATTGTGTTGCTTGTTTGTAGTGCTATTATTGCCATGTTACAAAAGTGTTTTGTATAAAGGCATTTGTAAAGACAATGGGCTAGATTTTCAAAGCCCTCAAATCCCATAGCTGTTGAAAACAACTGGCACACGGGGGTCTCCACTTGTGGAACCACATTTTTTTCCGCAGTGGCAGTATTTTCAACAGTGGAGCCAGTTTGCGACTGGCCCTATGATTTATAGCAATTTGTCTCCATTTGTTCGGTGCAGCTGCCTGGTGGGACCAGACGTAACATTTGCAGCTGCACCAGCTGAAACTCCGAAACTCCGCAGGTGTGGAGATTTTTTCCTGTGACTGGGGCTGCAGTGTGAGATTTAGTTCCCATGCGATTTGGAAAGTCTAGCCCAGTCTCTTTAGTGTCTAGAGAGAGAAAATCTGCTTCTATAAAACTTCACATTTTTCCATATGGTATGCTGAAAACAAAATATTTCCTAGATGGGAACCATATCTAACAATGCAGCTTAGTCCAGAAGAAAGGCGTCTTGTTACACTTATTGGCTTTGACATTCTTCCTATAAAACATATGAAAATAAGATAGCAGAACAACTACATTTTCTTTGGAGTGTTTTTGTAGCACAGGACATATGGAGAATGATTTCATATCTGTTTTCAGTGTCCACTATAGAAGCAATGGAGAGACAAACTTTCAGCAAATCATAATGCTGTCTATAAAAATGCCTTCATGGATCTCATATGTGCTTTTAAACCCAGTGATAACTGATGATGCTAAATTATTGTGTAATTTTCTAAGTGCAATCTTCAGACATAGGAAAAATATTGCTTAATTACGGCTTTGTTTTTATTGTGTGAATGTAAATGTCTTTTATCTCCTGTTAATTAGATCTTACATAAAATTCGCTTAAGTGTAATTGTTGAAATTACTTCTGGTCAGTTGAAAAAAATCTTGACACCATTGATGTTTTTGCTGTGTAATTGATATGCTTGCTGAGAGAGAGAGCGAGACAGCAAGACAGAGAGTGTAAGTGTGTGTGCTGTTTGTGTCACCATAGACTGAGAAACTCTAAACAACACTCATAATTTAAAGCAGTTCTCTAGATAGCAACTGCCCTACCATTCACTTTTCAAGTGTTCAAGTTTGTGCTTTGTTGAAGTAGCAGTCAATGGTTGAAGAAAACCAGAACAAATGATAGTCACTGAGTAAGTGTGGCATAGTATTATGAAACTAAGCCTAAACGTAAAAAAGTTTCACTTGGTGCTCTACAGCCAGGAGTTCTCACACTCTGTCATAGTGAGCCTCCCCCAAGCCTTGGAAAACATCTTGAGCCTCCCGCAATATAGAAATCATTTTGGGCATCCCCATAGTGAGAACAACTATTAAACTTTGTACGTTACAGGAATAATACAATGAAGTGCATTTGAGTAGTTCATTTAATTGAACATATTATTCTCCCTCTCTATAACCCACCTCCCCAAGTCAGCCTACTCGCTCCACACTTCTTGACTTTTGGACCCTATTTACCCCTCGTTGCAATACCTCCATGAGTCAGATAGCTTTCTTTGTCAGTTTACCCTGCTCATGGGATCATTTTGCTCCTTCTGATCTTGCTCCTAGTATCTCTGCTTAGCCTTTGTATTTGTGCTTTTCTGCAGCCAATATAATGGGTCAGTTGTTACCTTTTTCCCACTGATTTGCATTATTTTGAATTTTGTTTTGCACAGTTTCTAAGAATTGTATTTCCCCCATGTCATACCAGGAAACAAGTTGTTTGTTACATAGATACATAGACAGTGTCGGCAGATAAGGGCCTATGGCCCACCCAGTCTGCCCATTTAAGTTTGTAAGTTCAGTTTATGTTTTCCAGGAAGTCTGTTGCCCCTTACCCCTGACCTCCAGAATTCCTTTATGTCTATCCCATGCATTCTTAAATCCCGTGATTGTTTCAGCCCCCGCCACTTCCTCTGGCAGGGTGTTCCACTTGTCCACCACCCGCTCTGTGAAGAAATTCTTCCTCACGCTTTCCTCTGAATCGCCCTCCTCCAACTTCATCCCATGCCTCTAGTCCTGGAACATCTTTTCGCTAAAATAGTGCATTCCTGCACCCTGTTCCTCCCTGTAAGATACTTGTATGTCTCTATCATATCCCTCTCTCCTCCTCTCCTCCAGGGAGTACATGTTCAGTGCCTTCAACCTGTCCTCATAGGACTTGTGATGCAATCCATGCACCATCTTTTTTACCATCATTGTTGAGCGTGTCTTTCCTGGTAACCATTTTGTACATAAATTTGCATGCCATTGTTCGCTTTCACTTTGCTGCATCCTTTCACACTGAAGTATCCAAAACTTGACATTTAAATATAGTATATTTTAAGGCTTGCTTGAACCTCCCTGAACAGGTTAGCCTCTGGGAGGCTGGCTCACCATTTGAGAAACCTTGCTCTACACAGACCTATGTCAGTTGTACCATATGTACTGTGAAACAAGTAGGCCACCTGGCATCAGGAGCATAGCTGCAAGGGTGCAGGGGGTGCAGTGGCATCCAGGCCCATGAGGTTTGAGGGGCCCAAATCATAATTTTGATGTTTATTCAAAACCGGGGAGGGGCCCTGTAACATTGCCTTGCACCCAGGCCCTCTGAGAATTTGCTACGCTACTGCCTGGTGTGGAAAGGTGACACTTTTTCACTGAACTTCTGCTGCTCAAGATTTGAGGGTCTGAGAGGGAAGAGGTGTGTGTGTGTGTGTGTGTGTGTGTGTGTAAAAATTTTTTATTTATTTATTAGATCATCGGTTTACAGACCTTTGAACCATAGACTCACTTACAAAGGCACCTCATCAAGAGAGCAATACATCACAGCAAACAAACAGCACAGAACATAACACTTAGATTAAAAAAGGAACCAGTGTTACAGGCATTCACTGGTGGTACACGCTTGGTAATAGGTAGATCACAGTAGTCATAATACAGGTACACGAGTACCATGTCAGGTAGCAACCAGAGATATTTTATTACATTTGTCAGCAGAGGTTGCATGAGACCCCAGGTATATAAAGCAAACGTAGACAGGGCAGACCCAGGCTAGGGGTGAGGGTAAGGGACAGGTGGGGGATTATGTGCAGTTGCAGCAGCGAGTGCTTGTCAGATGGCTTCTGAGGGAGACCTTGAAGGACCAAGCTTAGTGGAGTCAGCTATATTGGCTAGGAGGGAAATGAACCAAGAGGGAGCATGACAGCAAAAGGATCTCTGGGCAAAATGAAGACAGGGTTGCAATATCTGGAAGATATTCCATATACATATGTATGTATATAGATATATAGATATGTATATATATATATTTATAAAATGGTGTGGTAAAATCATAAAAATCCCAGTGATACAATTGGCCAAAACACATCACATGACCGTGCATTATTTCCCAACGACCGCACACCTTCCACTACGACCGCACGCCTGAACTACTTTCCACCTCAAAACCTCTTCACCAGCAGCAAGAACCATTCCACACCTGGTGCAGCTAGGCACCCACACTAACACACATGTGCAACTGACACCCACACCCATAAATAAATATACCAGTAGTAGCCACACTGTAGAAACAGATCTGTTCATCCTACCATTAATGTTTACTGAAAATTTAATTTAAAATCAAATCCTGCTTGCCATGTTTACAGTGTCACACTGTACAACCACTTTATTACTGTAACCACTGTGACCACTCTGACCAACAGAAACCTAACTCTATATAAAAACTATAACATACATTCCTTTGTATTCTTCTCTTCATTTATTTAAAAAGATGCCTTTCCACTCACAATACCGCAATCCTGCAGTACTTTCACTTAATAGAAATGTAAGTGATCAGCCGGGTGTTTATTTTAGTGAGAGTTAGTTAGAAGTCAGGTGTTTGTGTCATAGTGATTGACTTTTACATGGTGTCAAGCTATTGTTTTACAGCAGCGGCGAGGAAGCAGCGAGGACAAATCGCCGACCGTCATTTATGCAGGCAACACTCGCCTCACCCGCTTCACGCTTCTAAAATTACCGACTCACTGATCTCATCCTCACTGCTTCCGTACGATATGGAACTAATATTACGGAAAACCGGCACAAAATAATAAAAGGCAGTCACTTTTTCTGATTTTTTAAACACACCACGTCTTACTTTGACCTAGTAACAGCTTCTCACTTTCTAAAATGAGCACCGCTTGGTCACACTACATTTGGGCAATTAAAGTGACACTGCTTTACAGAAATACTGTTTTTCACACCAAAAATGACTACATAAAGTTAAAATCATTTACAAATACAGTTTTTCACACCAAAAAGTGTCACCTCTGCCAACATATCATTTAATTACTAACTACACAGAAGGACTACTCCCCCAAAAAAAAAATCTATAGCTATTTTATAAGATAGATATTACTTGGTCGTCGATACGCACGCCAGTGTTGACGCACTCGCCCGCGCCTGCAGCACAACGCACACCAAGGCGCATGCGATATCAGAGCGCACCGTACACCTCAGAGTGGTATATCTATTACATATATATAGATATATATATATATATATATATATATATATATATATATATAGAGAGAGAGAGATTAGAGGCAAAATTGCTGACGAGTTGTTGGGTTAAGTTAGTTGAACCTCTTTGACTTTCACTTTCTCAAGAACAGATCGCCAGCCCAACTCTCACCCCATGACATGTGTAAAGCAGCAGAAGTATAGGAGCAGGAAGAGAGTTAGGACCCACGATCCCAATGCGCACCCCAATGCCGGTTGGGGTGGGCGGGGTCCAAGGGGTTTTCAACCCCAACAGCGAATTTCCTCACTTTGTCGCTAGAAACAACCCTAACTAATGCATTAAATGGAGTTTTTGCCTCTAATTTCCTTCTTGAGAATGATAATGAGAAATAATGAATGTAATGCAGCGGCGGAGTTGCTGGGCCCTGCGCTAGGGGCCTCAAGGCCCCGCCCACATGATGTGCTGTGGCATACTAACAGGGACAGCAACGCAAACAGAAATGCTAACAGTGGTGCACATGGTAACACAAGCACGAATGAGAACAGAAAGAGTAACGCATAGGTGGCATAGACGGAATGGTCTGCCACGTGAGTGTTGTCACATAGTAACATGGTGCCTGCAAACAGAAATGTCAATGGGCATGGTGATGTAAAGTGAAACAGTAAGATAAACAGTACTGTAGACAGAAATGGCAAAAATAACAGAAACGCAAGCGCAAATGAAAACGCAGCGATAACGCATACGGTGGCTTAGACGCCAATGGTAAGTGAACGGTACGGATCCGCAAGCGGAAAGGGCAACAGTAACAGTAATGTAAGCGCACAGGCTGGTTTTTCCCAAAACCTGCATTGAGAAAGACAGTGAGTACAAATAATGTATGCAAAATAATGAGTATCAAGAGAAAATGAGATCTTGAATACTAAATACATTATATCTCAGGAACCATACGACGAGAAAAAAATTTAAAAGTCATATTATTTACAACTGTCCTGGCTAATTTGAATCTTGGCCCCATCAGGGGGCTAAGAAATTTTCCGACGAAAAGTCCGTATCTCGCACCTTTTCCGAGATACGGGCCCTGAAAGGCGCTGCGAACGCCGTAATGTTATCCTATGGGAAAAAAAGAAAAGTTCAGAGCGCCATAACTTTGCCTCCCTGTAATGTTTTTTCACCAAACTACTGAAAGGCACATCTGTGGGCTGTTGGCTGTCTTCCCTCCAAATTTCAGGAAAAAAGACCAAACCGTTATTTTGCAGCAGGGCTCCAAATTATTTCTGTTAAGTGTCGGGCGCCGTAATGTTATCCTATGGGAAAAACCGTCAGTTTTGGAGTGCCGTAACTTTGCCGCCATGTGATATTTTTTCACCAAACTACTGAAAGGCACATCTGTGTACTGTTGGCTGTCTTCCCTCCAAATTTCAGGAAAAAAGACCAAACCGTTATTTTGCAGCAGGGTGCCAAAGGATTCCTGTAATGCTTCGGTGCCGAATGTTATCCTATCGGAAAACTGTCAACTTTGAGTGCCATAACTTTGCTGCCGTGTAATATTTTTTCAATACAACACTGAAAGGCACAATCTGTGAGATGTCGGCAGCGTTCCTCCAAATTTCAGCCCAAAACTCTCAACGGTTATTTTGCAGTGCAGTGCCAGAGAATTGCTTTGTCATTTTCCACAGACTAGAAAATTACTGTCTTGAATTTCAGCTTCGCAAAATTTGCGACACTTCGTGAACAGTAATTTCGTGAAGTACTTTTTCTAGAAATTTGAAAAACATATTTCTGGGGTGTTTTACCACAAAATAAAGACATGGCAAGCATCCTCAGGGTCTGACTAGGTGAATACAAAAAATTAGGTTGCTAGAGGGTCCCAAATTTAAATGCCAACCATTTTTCTGATCACCAACTGAAAACAAAATGGCCGATTTAAAAGTAACAGGCCCATTTGCGAAAGTAAAATGCATTTATAAAGTGTTGAACTTTTTGTTAACTTTTCCCATTGACTTATAATGGGAAACTGTTTTTGAATAACTTTTGAACTGCTCAATATTTTTTCACGAAATCTTCGAAGGCACATCGGGGACCCCGCTGCACATCCCTGAAGATTTCGGGCTGGTCACGCAAACTGCATCACCTGTAGGCGTGACCACAGAATTCTGTAGCGAACCGCACGCATGATCACACTTAATAACTCCGCAGCCAGATATCCCACCAGTCACGAAACTTGGCAGATCCCAAGGACTATGGTTCTTGATCATAAATTCCAAATTTCAGCCAAATCCATCAAACGGTTGCAAAGTTATTAAGGTGCAAAGTTATAGGGGTTTAACGTAGAAATGGCTCTTCTACTATAATATATATATATATATATATATATATATATATATGTATACACATACACATATTTAATAGTGTAAGTCCCACTAGCTGTAGTTTGGATCCTGGACCCACTCCCTAATTTTGGCTTGTATTGATATCATTGGTCCAGTCCTGGTGCAAATAGTCTGGTGCTCCCTGGAGTCAAGTGACTTTCCTAGCACCCTGAAAGAGGCGGTGGTGACACCTCTCTTGAAGAAAGCTACCTTGGACCCAGACTGTTTCTCAAACTACAGACCTATCTCTAACTTTCCCTTTATTGGGAAGGTTATTGAGAAGGTAGTGGCAGCCCAATTGGAAGACCATTTAACCATCCATAACATCTACGAATCCTTCCAATCCGGTTTTTGTAAAAGACACAGCACCGAGACTGTGCTGGTTCAGGTGCTTAATGATCTTTTGAGGGCGAGAGATCAGAAGAGACGTTCCATTCTGGTTCTCCTTGATCTCTCGTCAGCTTTTGATGCTGTGGATCACCTGGTGTTGATAGCACTCCTGATGCAAATTTGTGGAATCTCGGAATTGTTCTACAATGGTTCACCTATTCTCACTGGGAGATCACAAAGAGTTGTATCGAGTCTTTTCCTCTGGCCCAACTCCTTTGTTGTGTGTGCCTCAGGGTTCCATGCTATCACCCATGTTATTTGCGGTGTACATGCTGCCCCTCGGAGACATTATAAGATTGTATGGGCTGAGGTTTCACCGCTATGCAGATGATACCCAGCTATACCTGTCTCTTGCACCCGACCAGGATGGAGCTCTCGCAGTGTTTAACAACTGTCTAGAAGAAATCCAGCATTGGATGGATTCTAGTTGGTTAAAGTTGAACTCAGAGAAGACAGAGGTCCTGGTTGTGGACCCGGGTTGTCCGAGAGATCGTGTGATGGCATGCCCTCTGTAATTTTTCTTGGTGGCGTGTCACTCCCGACCTCTGAATGGGTGCGTAGTCGTGGGATTGTCTTAGACAACAGGCTGACCTTACAGTCTCAAGTGTTGGCCATTGTCAGGACTTGCTTTTACCATCTTAGGAATTTCACCAGGGTTAGGCACCTTGTTCCGTCTGACTCTTTGCCAACGTTGGTCCATGCCTTTGTGTCCTCGTCTTTGTACTACTGCAACGCCCTATACTTTGGGCTTTCTGGGGTTGAAATATGTCGCCTACAGCTGGTGTAGAACGCAGCAGCCTGGGTTTTGACTGGGACAAGTAGGTCCTGTCATATTACCTCGGTGCTGCGCGAACTGCACTGGCTTCTTATATGGTTTACTGACTTTTAAAGCCCTTCACGATCAGGGTCTGGTCTATCTGAAAGAACTCCTGGTGTCTTACTACCCCGGCCGATTGCTCCGCTCGGCCGACGAGGGGTTGCTGTAGCTTCCAAGAGTGAGTTTAAAGTCTTCTGGCAGCAGACCATTTTCTTATGCTGCACTCATTCTTTGGAATTCTCTACCATGCCGGTTACGGGAGTGCACCTCCGTGGAGGAATTCAAGAATTACTTGAAAACTTATCTCTGCCGATTGGCCTTCTTGGATGGTTATTTATAGTCTAATTGTTACTGTGTTGAGATCTTATTTTATATTTTATTAACTTATTTTAATGTTTGATGTTGTTATGCTATGATCTTATTTATCTCTGGAAAGTCAGTGGATGGTGGCTACACAAAGAACTGCTAGGGTGTCAAGCTCTCATCAATGGAGGCAATACGCCTGTAGGCATCTCATAAGGCATTTTTTAACCCCAACTGTCACTAAACACTACTCCATATCAGGTTCCTCTAGCTGCTAGCGTAACTGCGGTGAGGCAACTGCACATCATACGCATGTAATGTGGAGCTGCCCTGTTCTAACTCCCTTTCTTCAACGTATTCAGAAAGAGCTCGAGGAGCTCTTTGGAAGGGAAGTACCTCTGACACCAGAATCCTGCCTGTTACTGCAATACAACAAACCAAATGAAGACCCACACTCCAGATACTTACTGGGGATCTTATTAACAGCAGCTAAAAGCAATAACCAAAAGGTGGCTGACTTCTAGGGTGCCCATGGTGGGAATTAGTGAACCAAATATACTATATGGAAAAAACACACACAGACTGAATGACCAGGATGAGAAGTGCTCCTCCAGATGGACCAGTTGGCTGTTCTACTATATGGCAAAGGGCCAGATGTTTGTCCCGAGCACATAAACACCAGACAGCAGGGGACAGAATTTAAATAACAAAGAGTCCCTGTCTGGATCCGTTGGGAGGTTGTCTTCCCAATGAGGCCCCTTCCCCCGCATCCCCTAACTTCATGTACCAGGCCTGCCTTGGGGAGATACTAGGCACTGTGGCAGCCTGCACCGTCCCCACATTGAAGGGGGCGGCTGGGATGGCCTCAGATGGTTCCATACCGGTCCCCAAAAAGAATAACAAACTGTAATGATAGCTCATCCTTACTCAACACAATTTATGGTATGTGATAGGAATAAGAATCCAGGTTAATGATCTGTGTCTAGTTGTTCAGTAAGGAGCTCAATAAACCCAGCATGTAAAGCATAACAACATGTACTCTGACCTCTTAAATCAGATTGTATTAAATGTAAATGTACATGACTGTGATGAACTTTGCCAACATATAAAACTGTTCAATGAAAATAAATTTACAAAAAATAACCTCACCATAGGAACTAGTGGCAACCCCCACCCCTTGACTGTCCAACCCATGTAATCTATAATATCCAGGCATCCAGTGGTACCTTGGCCCCAGCCCCCAAATGCGGTCAACAAATAGGACTGTCCAGTGGACCCACCCACCACATCGCACCCAGAACAACCACCCAGCACCCCCACACCAGTCTGTCCAGGACATGCACTGAATCCGATATGGTGACTGGCACAGCCCTCCTCGGTCAGCCGCCCGAGGAGCCGACAGTGAGTACATGTACAGTATACTGTACCTGTGCTCACTGTCAACACATCTGATGGCCATCCGAGGAGGTGGCGAAGACTGTGCCCGTTGGCGTATCAAGGACTCAGTGCACATTCCCAGATGCACTGGTAAGGGAAGGGTGGTTGGCTGGTGTTCTGGTGCATATGGGGCAGAGGCAGGGTGAGCTGCTGGATCATCTGTTTTTGACCAGCATTGAGGGGTGGTTACTACTGGACAACAGTGATAATATAGCCCACATGGACTGGGCGATTGGGTGGTGGTGGGGTGCTGACAGACACCATGGAGAGGGTATAATGTATGAACCAGTGATCAGGGTGTAGGGGGTGCCACTAGACAGCAAGGAGCAGTGTTCTACCAATATGGCAAGAGAGAGAGCATCCCTGTTCCAAACAGTGATTGTCTAAGTGGTTGAAAATTGCATTGTTTACTGCTACGGCAAGTAGCAACACCCCTTGAGAGAGTGTTCAAAAGCCACTCCATCAGAGGCATGGCTGCCTTCATGGCTTGCTTCAAAAATGTGTCTACTGTAGACATCTGTGCAGTTGCCACCTGGAGTTCGGTCCACACCATCACCAAGCATTACAGCCTGAACATCGCTTCTCAGCGCAGGGCTAATTTCGGCCTAGCAGTTCTTCAGGGCCTTCTTTCCTAAGCTCTAGACTGCTGTTCTGTCCTTCTCCCGGTATGTTTTCCTGGTGAGGGCCAGTACTGCTTGGGACTCAGTTCTATTGGCGATGGCCTGCCGCAAGAGCTTTCCTCCAAGTAAGACAGTTACGTAAGAACTTACCATAACAGTAGTCTTCGAGAGAAGCTCTTGCAGCAGGCCTTGCTTTCCCTCACTCCTTCCCTCTGCTGTTTCTCATTTCTCTCACACTCCTGCTGCTTTTCTTTTGACTTTCAGGACCCTCTATGGTTCTCCTTTCGCTGTCTGTACAGGGTCTCCGGCGGGAGAATTGAGGTAGGTGTGGGGGACCGCCCACCTTTATAGGATAGGCTGATGTCAGTGACCTGATATAGGTGGGGAGTGGTCCCCCATGGCAGACTGCTAGCTAGAAGTTTTCCATGTGGTCCTAGAGCCTGATGACCAAGCCCTACTGGTGATGGCTTGTTGCAAGAGCCTTCCTTAAAGTTAGATCTACGGTTACCGCACACCACCCTTTATGGTATGCACACAGAGAGGTCAAGTAAGACAAAGTGAAGTCCAGACCAGCACAGACAGGTTACATGCATTGGGGTGGACTGAGTACAGGAAGGCTACATGGAGGTGGGTTAAAAATAGGTTACTCACCTGTAACAATAGTTCTAGGAGTGGTACATGGTTCACATCCACACAATGGCGATCATGCAGAAGAGCCGAGTCAACAGAATGTCTTTAAGCAAAGCTCCTCCCACCCCGCAAGAGGTATATCCCTCGGCTCCACCCCATGACGTTAGAGCTTGCAAGTTGTAAGCAGGGATCAGTGTGTCACTTGCCAGGGGAGGTCATGTGAACCACATACCACTCCGAGAACTATGGTTACAGGTGAGCAACTTATTTTTCTCAGAGTGTGAATATGGTTCACTTATCCATATGATGGCAGACTTCCAGCAGTTCTCAAGGAGGAGGGGACAAGGTGTGTACCCACCTACTTGGCAAATAGGGATTGAAGAACCAAGGTTCCAAAAGCAGCATCCTGATGAGACTCTAGGTCAATGCTGTAATGAGAGATGGTGTGTGCTGACTTCCAGGTAGTAGCCCTGCAGATCTCCTGGATACAGATGTCCCTGGAAGCAGCCACTGAGGCAGCAGTATGTGTGGTGAAATAAGCCCTAGGGAAGGCTCCCTACCAGCCAGCCTAGAGCAGAGTTTGATACAGGATGCAACCCACCTGCCAACAGTCTACTTAGCTGCTGGTCTTTAGCATATGTGACAAAGAAAGTACAGTTATGGAAGAACTTACCGTAACAGTAGATCTTCAAGAGGAGCTCTTGCAGCAGGCTACACCATAAGGACTGTAAGCCCAGGCACTAGGACCCATGGAAAATTCTTAGCTAGCAGAACCCACGAGGACCTGCCATCCAGGACCACCACCGACGGCCACCAATGGTATAAAGGGTGCAGTCCACAAGCCACTCCTCAGTTTTCCGCCAGAGACCAGGCTGACAAATCACAGAGAACCAAGGTTAGTGGAAAACCCCACCAAAGCTAAGAAAAGAAAGGAGAAAAGGCCCAAGGGAAAGGAGGGTGGAATAATGCTCGCTGCGAAGAGCTCCCTCCTCAAGATCTACTATTACAGTAAGTTCTTACATAACTGTACTATCTTACTCGAGTGGGAGCTATTGCAGCAGGGTACACCACAAAGACAGTACCAAGCAGTACCAAAATGATCCCGAATGGGCTGGGAGGTGGAAAACTGAGAAGTGGACTAAGCCTCAAGACAACAGGCCTTGAAACACCGCCAATCCAAATTCAGCTCTCTGACGGGAAGCAAAGTCCGGCTGTGGTGTTTCACAAAGCTGCGCCTGAGCTCCAAGTGGCTAGTGCACAGATATCTGGCGCAGAAAACGCTCCAAAATGCCGCAAAGGAAGCAGAAACACCTTGGTGGAGTGACCCTTTACCGAGCCTGGTAAGGGTTTGTTGAACTTATTGTAAAGACTGTGATGCAGTGGACTAGCCATCTGGGCAAAGTTTGTTTTCCCACAGGTGTTCCCAAAGTTCTCTGGGCAAAGGAAACAAAAAGTTGGTCAGATTTTCTCAAAGTCTGAGTACAATGATGTAGTATTTGAGCACTCTGTGGACATCCAGAGTGTGAAGTAGAGCCTCCCCACGATTGTTATGCTCCTGGTAATAAACCGGAAGGTTGATGTCTTGATTACGGGTAAACTGTGACACCACCTTCAGCAGGAATTTGGGATTAGTCCTCAAGAACATTCTGTCCTTGTGGAAAACTAAATATGGCTCTTTCACCATCAGAGCCTGAAGCTCGGAAATCTTCCAAGCAGAAGTAACGGCAACTAAAAATAACGTTTTCCATGACAGAAAATGCAGCTTGCAATCCGCGGCTGGTTCGAAGGGCAGCAATGTGAGTTTTTCTAACAAATACAAAAGATCCCAAGGAGGGATGGGGTCCCTGATGGGAGGTCTGAGATGAAGCATTCCCCTCAAAAATGTTCGGGCCAAATCCATCTGGGCAACATATTTGCCATCCACTGGTACATGATAGGCAGAAATTGCAGAAAGATGTACCTTGATGGAGGAATATCGGAGGCCCAAGTCTGACAGGGAGAGGAGATACTCAAGGACAGCATTCAGAGGGCAGAGGAGGGGGTCCAGACCCCAAGCGGTGGCCCACAGACAAAAGCGCTTCCACTTCATGGAGTAGGTAGCTCTAGTGGAAGGTTTTCTAGCTGCAACAAAGACCTAGCACCTGCGAGATGACTCTTTTCAGGAGGCCTTCATAACGGAGCACGCTCTCTGAAAGACCTCAAGTCCCGGACTCTAGCTGCTCAGAGACAAGGCTGTGAGGTGTATGGACTGAAGGTGTGGGTTCAGGACTGTCCCTGTTGTCTGGCTAGCAGATCCAGATAAAGAGGCAGTTGCTATCGAGGTCTGCTGCTGAGGAGGTCTGGGTAAGAGAACTGGTGTGGCCAGTCCAGAGCTATCAGGATCATCCATGCCTTGCCCTGCCGCATCTTGACCACAACCCTGTTGATCGGTGGGAAGGGAGGAAAGGCCTACAGGAGGGCCTGGGATCCAGGGCCTCATGGAAGGCATCCCCACTGCTGTCCTGGACTGTGATATGTGGCAAAGAATAGTCTCAGTTTTTTTTTTTTTTTCTTATACTTTATGTGATGGCCTGGATGGCTCCCTCATCAACCCTACCTCGAAACTGACCACCGTTGACATATTTGGCCCCACAGGACTTGCCTCTTTCGGTGTTTCTCAAACACCCCAAAAAGGGTGGGACCTCCGGGCCTCCATTCCATGGACACCATGCTCGATGTCCATGGAGACAGCTCTGGGTCAGCTGTGCAGTGGCAGCGTGGCATCCAGCTCATTTGAGCGTGGCGTTTTCTGTGGTAACTTTTTGTGGGAGGCATGGTGTCAATGACACAAGTGTGAGAATGTCATGTGTCTGGCATGCCTCCCATCCACTACCTGGCCCGTGGCAGGACAGCCTGTGGTCACCCAGGAGCACTGGCACCAGAGATGTAACCCCCCTCCCACCGGAGGTGGAGAGTGCAAGGGCTGCCTCAAATTCGCCTCCCTCCTCCTCGTTCAGCCCTCTGACATCTCTGGTCCATTCCTGTACCTACTGCCACTAGTGTAGCGAGCAGCAATGCTCCCAGAACAGTCTCAGTTTTCGCATTCTCCCGGGGCAAACAGGTCCACCAGAGGTGTGTCCCAGGAGAACAGGTGGCTCCCACCTCCTGATGTTGGGACCACTTATGTGACGACTCCTACCCAGCTGAGAGCATCTTCCAGCTGACTGTCCACTCCCATGACATGGATTGCCAGGAGCTCTGCACCCAGACTGTGCATGAGAATCCACATGTGGAGGGCCTCCCAACACAAGGGAAGGGAGTGTGTGCTGCCCTGCATGTTCAGGTAGAACATGGTCGTGGTACTGTTCTCTGGACTTGCATAACCTGATGCGACTAGAGGAGCGAATTCCATCAGAGATACCAGCACTGCCATGAGCCCCAGCAAACTGATGTGGTGACAAGACTCCCTGGGTGACCAGAACCCCAGGTACGCTCCACGCACCACCAGAGAATCATCGGTCATGACAGAGATGGTCAGCTCTGGGCAGACATCCCCTTTGAAGAACGCTCAGATGCTGGCCCCAGCTGGGTGCAGCACAAAGGCCAATGAGGTGCCCACTGTGGTATTTGCTGCTGCCTCTTCCATGGCCGTGAGCTGAGTCGCAAACTCTGCCGCAGTGGAGGCCACTATGCGACAGCCCTTCAGCCACAGTTTAAAATCTCGGTCAGCTGGCTGGCCAAGGAGAAGACGAGCCTTATGATCTTCTAAAGATGAGGGAAGCATTGTCTTACACAGGCCACAACCTATGGCATCATGTGTCATTCCTAGGCAGTAAAGGCACGACACATGTGGGTCCATCATGACATCTTCTGTTGGCAAATGACGCACTGTTTGAAGCTGGGAGCTTGCTTCGCTTCCTCGTGTTCCATCTTCCACCACTGAGGGCTGGAGAAGTGCTGAGGAAAGTACTGAATACACTGCAGCCCTCTTAAATGCACAATGGAGATGGGTTAAGAACAGGATGATTATTTACAGTACGTGGAGGTGGGTTAAGCACAGCGAGGTTACATACATGGAGACAGGTTACGTACAGAAAGGTTACCCACATGGAGGTTGTCTAAGCACAGAAAGCTTATACAGGTTGTAACCTGTCCCACCGGGGAGCAGAGGTGTTAGAAGAGTGGCCGGAGCACCACAGCCGCTCAGGATCATCTGAGAAGGAAGTGGCGTGCAGCCACCAGCAGTGCCAGCAATCCAGGGAAGCCCAAAGCAGCTAGAGAGAGGAGTGGGCAGCGGCAGCGTGCAGCAGAAACAGAGGATTTGAAGCTGATCCCAGCGACAGAGAAAGAATTTTCCCCATTAAGAAAGCGGTGTCACGGCAGCCAATCAGCTGTTTGGGGAATTTGGAGGTGCACCATTCAGAAAGGACTTAAGCAGAGGGAAGGTCCAGTCAGCGAAGGCCCTGGCAACCACAAAGCCAGGAAGCCCTTTAAAGGGTGCCCTTTAAAGGGTGCAGTCGGCGCTCGAGTCCTCTGTTGGAGCCTGTCCCATCTGGGACCCACCGGGAGTGGAGCCATTAAAGGAGCGGTGAGCAGCAGGGCGGCTGTCCGCACTACCAGGATCATCATCGGAGAAGAAAGCGTGTGCAGCCACCAACAGCACCAGCAATCCAAGGATGCCCAAAGGGTTGCCCAGGGAGGAGCGGGTGGAGGCGTGCAGCAGGGACAGAGGATTTGTGGCAGATCCCAGCGACAGAGAAAGAATTTTCTCCCACCCCCGCATCTTTAAATATGTGGTGGTCACCAGGGGTTGGTCCACTCAAAGAAGATGGAGGACCGCAGGACCCCCACATTCACCACGGACGAGCACAGGATGCAACACTCATAAGGGAGGATCCAACAGCAACAGGGCTTCTTGGACAAGGATGCTGAAAGGAGCTGAATCACTTAAGGTACTATGACTTATTGGACACGGAGACTTTTATGGGTACTGTGACTCTTTTCATGCTGAATTTGTTTAAATGGGGCACCTGAGATTTTTATGGGTACTATGACTGTGATTTCATGCTAAATGGGGCACCTGAGACTTTTATGGGTACTGTGACTGTGATTACATGCAGAATTTGTTTAAATGCAAAGGGATGGCTTACAGGCAAAATTGTTAAATATTAAGGAAGTTTAAAGCTCCATGGGCTACCTGAAGTGAGGGGTTGAGACAGGGAACACTGTGAAAAATAGGGGCAAAGCTGCTTTCAAACTTGTGGGATACATCTGCTTTGAGAAAACTACTCTTTGACTTTGCTACAGAGGGCTTTACTAGGGAGCTTGGCACAAATATGGCACAGGAGAGAAGGAACAGAATGGACTAGAGGGGAGGACCACAGAAGGAGGTGGGTGGGGCAGAGTAGGGGATACACCAGGAGAGGATTAGTGGCAGTGGTGGTGGGGGGAGACCGGAGGAAGGAGGGAGCAGAGGACCCAGAGGAGGAGAACAGTGAGGTGTCACAGATGTGGGGCAGCTGTATTCATGAACACCTGTTGAGGTTGGGAGAGTGCCCAGTTTGTCAGAGGTTTGAGAGGCTGGAAGCTGAACTGACATGGCTAAGAAGGGAAATGGAAAGCAGGACAGAGGAAGGTCACAGGGTAGAAGATAGGAGTCAAGAGGTCAGAAAGAAGAGAGAGGAGGATGAAAGGTGGACCACACTAGGGGCTTGGGGAAGAGGCCAGGATAGGGGAGGAAGGCACAACAGGCACAAAGGCAAGCGACCATGTAATAAGATATACGGAGGGTTCAAACAGATACTGGCCCTTGGCCAGGCTGCTGGAACAGGAGGAGGTAGAGGAGAGGGGATCTAAAGAAAATGGAGAGCAGGACTGCGAAAAGCGGACGGATTCAGGGCTACTGGAAGAACTCGCAGTAAGGGCACAAGAAAAGAATGGCAGGGGTGACACAATAAAGGAAAGAAAGGACATAGAGGACAGGCCGAAGACAGGAAGAGGAATGGAAAAGGTGCAGAAGAGAATGTCGAAGAGGGAGGGGGAAGGCAGGAGAGGGGACACTGCATTGGTGATTAAGGGATGATATCCACAGTGGGGGGGAATGGTAGTGGCAAGGAGGGGAGGAGAAAGGTGGCAGAGCAACACAGAGGACGAAAGGTGGATAAAGGGACGGCAGGTGAAGGTGTGGGGATAGAGGGAGGCTGGGGTGGAAGCATACGGAGATCAAGCACAAACCACAGAAGGATTATGGAGGCATCCTTGGAGTTAGTAAAAAAAAAATTGGTGATAGTATATGGAGACTCAATTATAAAAGGGATCTGTTGGTTGAGAAAGGGGGTGTCACTGAAGGGGAGACCAGTTTTTTGTGATCTGGGAATAGAGGCAAGCAGGGTGGTTCAGAGAGTCAAAGAAAGCATTAGGTTAATTGGCGGTAAACCACATCTAATCCTACACCTTGGAACAAACGACCTGGCCAGGGAGGAGGTGCAGAGAAGAAACTAGAAGAGGAAGGAATCAGATTAATTTTAGTGCAGTAGCTGCTCCTTGCTGCTTTTAAATTGCTTCTTGTTGATTTTACTTGGCAACAGCTTTTTCCTACCACTTCTAAGGGGCTAGCAGGGAACTGTTTTGGGGCTGTTGGAATTCTGAAACCTATTTTGGTGTGCTGTAAGTGGGCTGATTGGTTTTGTTGTTTCACTTGGTAGCAAGCTGAGTTTTTCTTACTTCTTAAAAGGGGTTAGCAGGAACTGTTTTGGAGCTGCTGAAACTTTGAAACCTATTCTGGTATGCTTTAAGTGGGCTATCATTTCTTTAAATTGGAGGCCGTTTCTTCTGACTTCTTCTAATTCTTCTGATTTGAAATCTATTTTGATGTGCTTTTTATTAGGGCTGTTTCTTTGAATTGAAATCCATATCTTCTAATTTCAAGCCTATTTTGGTGTGTTACTGGTGAGGCTGTTTGAGATTGGACAACTGTTTCTTCTGGTAACAAACCCATTTTGTTCTTTAGTGGGGTTGTGATTGTTTTTGCTGTCTTCACTAGCTGCAAAGTTTAGATTACATAGTGGGGGAAGGGTGCTAATTGTCTAGCCAGGGCTCAGCTACTTGACTGTTTCTGGAGGGCATGGGCTGGTTCCACTCACCAGCCCCTCACCCGCCTGCCCCAGGTACATCATTTCCTTTATACCAGGGTTTGACATCACTTTCCTAAAAGGGTAAAGGACATGCATCTGTCATAGTAGAAGCAGATGTCCAGGAAAGGAAGAACAGCGAGTGAAGAGGTGACTGCAATCTCCGTGGAACGGAAGTAAGTGAAACACAAGGAGCTTTCAGTTTTACCTGTTTGCACAGGTGTTTGCACTGTGAAAAAGATGGGTAAGAGTTAGAAGGCGGCTGTACGATAGTTGCTTACAGTTCTTTTGGGTGAGGACAAGAGGGATAGGAACTTAAAAGTCAGCTGCTCAAGCTGTCTAAAGTGTATGACAAAAGGGGTAAGGAAAACTGAGAAAAGGAGAAGAATGTTTTGCAATGATAGAGGGGGGAGAAGGGAGACTTGAGGGATTGTTGGGTATCCTTCATCTGGAAGGGTCGGGGGGGGTTGCTGGTGGGCATACGAGAGGCAGTGGCACGGTGGGTAGGCTGTAACAACTGTGGTGCACCAATCTTTTTTCTAAAAAATTGCATGGAGGGTGGGGGAATGTTTAGTGTGCAACCTACTAGAAAAACTAAATAGGAGATCAAGGGTCTGCAGGGGAGCCAAGACAGGCCAAGGCAGACTGGAGGAGGTTATAGCCCAACACTGGAAGTGATGAGGAGGAGAGCAATTTGGGTTAACAGGGGAGAGATGAAGAAGGGAAGCAGAGACAGGGGCCCAGGCCAAGAGGAAGCGTCGGGGAACCCAGGTCAAGGGAAAAAAAAAAGACAACAGGAAGGAGGAGAAAGAGACTGGTGAGGGGAGGAGGATAAGTGGCAACAGTCATGAAGTCGAAAGGAGGGAACAGGCTAGCATGAGGAGGGAGGAAGCAGGCATAGGAGAAGGGTCTTCAGAAAATAGTTTTGCAGTACTAGAGGGAAGGGTGGAGGAGGGAGGTGATGAGATTGGAGGAGTAACTAATAGATGTCGGATGAAACTGGAGTGGGGGGGAGTTTTGCTGGGGGGATTACAATAGGGGCGGAAGGGGGGAACTACTGTGCAGGAGGAAGAAGAGGAGCCGGGAGCAACAGGTGGGGAGAAAGGCAAGCAAGTAATTGGTAAGAGGGGTTGAACCTTAGTGCTGGGGGACTCAATACTATGGGGAGTCAGGTGGGGTAGCAAAGGCAAGAGGCATAGTTGCATTTGGGTGGAGGCCATGCCTGGAATGACAGTGGAAAGGGTGGTACAATCTCTTCTAAAATATGCTAGAAGGGGTAGGGAGAAGCCTCATTTAATTATACATTTGGGGACAAACGACCTGGCTGACAGGACAGTAGATATAGTCCAGAGGAGGTTTGAGCAACTAGGACAATTATGTGAGGGGGCAGGAAGATCAGTAACTTTCTCAGAGATACTTCCAGTGCCCACGGCCAGCAAAGCAAGAAAGCTGAGAATAAAGGATTTTAACGAATGGCTAAGAACCTGGTGTCATGCTAAAGGGTATGGGCTGGTGGGGAGGGACCTGGAAGGACAGTAGTCTGTATGCCAAGGATAGATTACACCTGGAGCGAGGAGGGAAAGAAAGTGTTGAAACAGATGATGGAGGAGTACATAGAAGTAGTATGGAATTTAAACTAGGAGCGGGGGGTGGCAAGAGGGCAAGGGACATGTAGAGACCATAGGTTGGGAAGACATATAAGCTTACCCCTCCATAACAGTGACAAAGGGCAAGTACTAGTGGCGATGCTAGTAAAGGAGGGTGGGGGGGAGGTGGTCACCCTGAATGCTAGGAGCCTTGGAAAGAAAACTGCAGAGCTACACACTCTCATGGTAGAGAGGAAGGTGGACATGGCGACCATCAACGAAACATGGGCCACCCAATACAATGGGTGGGACCTGTCGATACCAGGGTACAGGATAGTTCTAGCAGGGATAGAGCCATTAGGGAAGGAGGTGGCACCTATGTGAGGAAGGACTGAAGTGTGTACGGAGGAAGGGGAGGAGGGTAGTATGGGTCACTATGGATGCAAATCAGGGTTCAAGAATCGACTCTCCAGGATGTGAGTGGTGCACAGGCTGCCCTCTCAGACAGAGGAGTTAGACAGGGAACTCGCGGGACAGTTCCGTAGGACCTGTGAGGAAGGGTAGTATGGTGATCGTGGGGGACTTCAGCATGCCAGGAGTGGACTGGAGTACCCAACAACCAGGAATAAAAGGGAGCAGGTACTGCTGGATGCCGTCCAGAACAGCTTCCTGATGCAAAAGGTCAGTGAACCAACTAGGTTAGGGAATACCCTTGACCACGTGCTGGTAAATGGGGAGTTTCGTGAGGGAACTGAGGGTGGAAGAACCACTGGTGGGGAGTGACCACCACGCAGTATGGTTCATGTTGGATATGGGTAAGGAAGGAGTGGAATCTGGCACAATGGTGCTGGACTTCAGGAGGGCAGACTTTGGGAGGATGGGGGAAGTGGTAAAAGGGTACCTGGCCAGACTTCAACCTAGTATGAGCACTAAACAGAGGTGGGAGTTCATAAAGCTGGGGATAGTGGAGGCAACCCAGAGACCTGCAGCAAGGTCCAGAGCAAGGCGGCTAGGGCGAAAGAAACCTAGCTGGGTGAGCAAGGAGGTCATGGAAAAGTAAGGAGGAAAAGAGCTATGTTTAGGAGTAACACAAAAACGGGAGGGAGGAAAGCCAAGGCATCTACAGAGCTCAAGTTGGCACAGGCATTAAGAAGGGGAGAAGGACTTTGTCAGGTGCATCAGGAGAAAGGAGCTGTAAGAACCATATAGGATAAGGGGGGTGGAAGCATGGGTGATAAGGCAGAAGCGCCAAAATGATTAGTTCTGCTCTGTATTCACTAAGAAAAAGCGATGTGGTACCCAAGAGGGGAGGGAGGGCAGAAACAGAGGGGGAAGGGGTGACAGATGGGGAAATCATGGAGGGCAGGGTTCTGAAGTGTTTGAGGGCACTGAGGGTGGACAAGGCACCAGACCCAGATGGCATCCACCCCAGAGTACTGAAGGAGCTGGCAGAGGTCCTGGTGGGACATTTGGCAGACCTATTAAATGTTTCACTATACCTAGGGTGTGTACCACAGGACTGGAGGATGGCCCCTGTGTTGCCCCTCCACAAGAGTGGCCCCAAGGATGAACCTGGAAACTACAGACCAGTGAGCCTCACATCCATCATGGGTAAACTGATGGAGACTATCCTGAAGGAGAGCTGGTGGCTCCCTGGAGGCCAAGCGGCTACAGGGCAGCAGACAGCACGGCTCTATAAGTGGCAGATCCTGGCCAAACCAACCTGATGGAGTTCTATGACTGGGTAACTAGGCAACTGGACGGGGAAGACCAGGTTTGCTGGCAAAGGCACCTAGATTCACCTGAGTTCTTCTAGGTTTGCTTGTAAGGACAGAGCAATGAATATTATCACAGCAAGGAAAATGATTAAGGCTTCTTTTGGCTAGGCAGATTTACTGTGTGTTACTATTTTCTTTTGTACTCACAGGGTTTGTTACTGTTTTCTGCTATCATTTTACTGCTTTACTGTTCTCTGATTCAAATTGCTGTTGCAGGGTATACTTTCTGCTGCATTATTACAGGGTGTGCCTACAGGTTTGTTACTGTTTTGTGCTTATGGATTACTGCTGTATTCTCTGATTCAAATTATTTTTGCATATGGTATATCTTCTGTTACTGCTTTATTTTTCTCTGTAGCAAAGTGTTTTGGTAGGTATATATTCTGTGAAATTATTACAGGTGGTGGTTTACAGGTTTTACAGTTTTATCTATCATTAGGCTAAGATTTCAGGGCTACTGCATTTGTTGTTGGTTGATTGTTTCTGCTTTTGCTTTCTTGTTTTTTCATCCATGGTTGTTCTTTTCGGCAGGGAAAGGGCTCAGCCACCCACCCTATCTCAACACCCCATCTACACTCCTTTGTAGGTAGCACAGTCGTGACATTTCCTGTAGCAAATCACTTAAGGGGAGGATCAGAGGGGTATCCACACAGTGACCTCACTTACAGGTGCACAAGTAATTTAACTCATTGTAACAAACTATACAAAACAAACAAAGCAAGAAATCAAACTTTTGCTTTCTATTTTCCTCCTACTAATTACTCGGACCAGGTATAAGAACCACCGCTATTCCACATCCAACTGAAGCACCTTGACCCAGAGAGGGTAGTTGATCCAGGAAGGTTGGCAGGTGGTTAGGAGGGGCAAATCAGGTGCCCATCACACAATGCTCTCAACGTATCACCTCCACAAACCATATAAAACTACAAACAGGTATTTGCCTCTATCTCCAAAATCAAACAAAGGGCAAAGGACACTGTAGACAGGCTGCAGCACAGGAGCTAGCACAACAAAACCTCACCCAAAACAGGGACCAAAACAAAAAGCAAAAAGGAAATCCAAAACGCTTCTGATCATAGGAGACTCCATGATTCGGAGAGTTGATACCTACCTCCTGCCGGGGGTAATGGTCAGATGTCTCCCAGGTACATCAGCATGGAGAGACACTGACTGCATTGCTAAAATCATGCAGGAAGCAGGAGAAAACATAGACATCCTGGTACACATGGGGACTAACGATCTCGCCAGCCGGTCAGTTGTGGAGACCAAGGAACACCTGACAAGGCTGGGAGACAAACTGTTACACATTTCGTCCAGCATCTCCTTCTCTCAGATCCTGCCAATCTGGGAGCAGGGGGCAGACGGACGGAAGGTCAGGAAAGGGAGATAGGGGAGCTAAACATGTGGCTCAAGGGCTGTGCCAGGAAAAAGGATCCAAATTGTAGGTAACTGGCAACAGGTTTGGGAGCGCAAAGTTCTTTAAATTCGATGAAGTGCATCTGAGGAGGGAGTCAGTGCATTGGGCCAGAAGTTTAATGTTTTTGCAGAATATTTAGACTAGCAAATGGGGAAGGGGTGCAGCACCCGATACATCGAACAGGAAGAACACCCCTCCCCCCCAACTAGTGATCAAACAGGAGTTCAGCATGTTTGTACCACGTTAAGGAAAAACGTCCAGCTCCCCATACGACGCGCAGGAAAAATGCTGGATCTCACCCAACAACTCACACACCGAAATCTGGCCAATGGAAAATCATGTACACAAATGCCCGTAGTCTGGGAAACAAGATCCCAGACCTGCAGGCAACAATGACAGAGGCTAAACTGGACACAGTAGCCATTAGCGAGACGCGGTTCACCAATAACCACACTTGGGAGACTTCAGTACCTGGATATGTACTGTTCAGAAGAGACCAAGGTGCAAAAGGGGTGGGGGTTGGGGGTGGAGTGGCCCTTTATGTCAATGAAAATATCAAAGCTACAGAAATTCATAATTCACATAAGGAGCCAGAAGAACTGTGGGTCACCCTGGAAACAGGAAATGGGACAGCCATATGAACTGGCATTGTCTACAGGCCTCCAGACCAGGGGGAGAACACAGACACATTACTGTTAGAAGATACACAAACATGACAGCTAAAGGGGAGGTTCTGATAATGGGAGACTTCAACATGCCAGATACAGACTGGTCAATACCAGCAGGAACATGTGCCATAACTAGGCACATAGTGGATTCCCTGCAGGGGTAGGGCCTCACACAACTGGTACAACAACCCACAAGAGACAGGGCTATCCTAGATCTAATACTGACTAATGGGGAAAGGATCACAGATCTCCAGGAAGACGGTCACCTGGGGGCCAGTGACCGTCACATGGTATGGTTCAATTTGGCCACTAGAACTAAATCATCCCATCCCAAGGCAAAAATATGGGACTTCAGAGGAGCTGACTTTGATAAGATGGCCAACAGAGTTAAGCTAGCCCTGGCAAGGAGAAATACAGGTGAGGGGGTACAGGCAAAGTGGGCAAGCATTAAGGATGCAATACTTGAAGTAACATCCTATTGTGTTGGACAGAAAAGCAAGAGCAAAAGAAGGAGGAAACCACTTTGGTTCTCAAACAGTAGCAGGAAAGGTCAGAGCCAAAAGGTTGGTCTTCACGAAATATAAAGGAATGCAGCGGGACGAAGATAGGGAGACATACCAAACTTCTCTAAGGGAAGTAGGGAAGGCAGTAAGATAGGCAAAGGCCCAAACCGAGAAAACACTAGCACGAACAGTGAAAGAAGGGGACAAGACTTTCTATATTTACATTAGTGAAAGAGGAAAGTCCAGATGGGGTATTGCTAAAATCAAAGGGGATAAGGGGGAGTGTGTGGAGGAGGACCGAGGAAAAGCATCTATCCTAATAGATACTTCTGCTCAGTATTTATTGAGGAGAAGGTAGGGCAGGGCCCACAGCTCAGCACCATGGACATGGGGGGAGGGAGCTGTGCACTAGTCCCTTCACAAAAGAAAGGGTCCTACAAGAGCTCGCTAAGCTCAGGGTGGACAAGGCAATGGGACCTGATGGTATACATCCTAGCGTACTAAAGAAGCTGAGGGTGGAACTAGCAGAGCCATTATCAGAACTGTTTAGAGAGTCTTTGAGCACAGGAGAGGTCCAAGAAGACCGGAGAAGGGCTTATGTGATCCCACTCCACAAGAGTTGTAGCAGGGAGGAGGCAAGGAACTACAGACCTGTCAGTCTTACCTCAGTAGTGGGCAAGATTATGGAGGCACTCCTTAAGGAAAGGATAGTGCAACACCTGGAATCCATAGGAGCACAGGATCCAAGACAGCATGGGTTTACAACAGGAAGGTCCTGTCAAACTAATCCCATAGAGTTCTTTGACTGGGTAACCAGAGTGGTGGACCAAGGGGGTGCAGTTGATATCACCTACCTTGACTTCAGCAAAGCTTTAGATACTGTTCCACATAGAAGACCAAAGCTGTAGGCTCAGGGTGGGTCAGAAGTTCACAACTGCGGCAAACTGGTTGGCGGGCAGAAAACAGAGAGTGGTGGTAAACGGCATACAGTCAGAAGAGATGCAAGTCACAAGTGGGGCACCTCTAGGACTATCCTAGGCCAGTCTTCTTCAATATCTTCATCACTGACATTGCAGAAGGACTGGAGGGTAAGGTTTGTCTGTCTGCAGATGACACCAAGATCTGCAATAGAGTAGATGATCCAGATGGGATGGGCAGAATGAGAAGAGATCTGGATAAACTGGCAAAATAGGTGGAAGAGTGACAACTGGGGTTTAATGCAAAGAAGTGCAAGATCATGCACATAGGGAAGAGAGACCCTGAATCCACCTGTAGGTTGGGAGGGGAGTTGCTGGCAATCACAAGGGAAGAAAGAGACTTGGGCATCATCGTCACAGAATACCTGAAATCATCCAAGCAGACCACTAAAGCAGTAGGTAAGGCTAGAGGGATGTTGGGGTGTATTAGTATGGATATCGAAGTCGTGAAGAGGGAGGTAATAATCCTTTACAAGATACTGGTTAGACCCCATCTGGAGTACCGCTGCAGTACTGGAGGCCGCACCTGCACAAGGACATTAACAAAATGGAGGTAGTCCAGAGAAGGGCAACCAAAATGGTGCAGGGACTTCATCAGAAAACATATGAGGACAGATTGACGAAGCTCAATATGTTTACCCTAGAGCAAAGGAGGGAAAGAGGTGATATGATCAAACATTCAAACATCTTCAGGCATTAACAGGTGAAAGAGTCCAACATGTTTCAATATATGAAAATAGCAGGACAAGAGGACACAGCATGAGATTAAAGGGAGGCCGATTAAGGGGTAATGTGAGGAAAGTTCTTTTCACATAAAGGATAGTGGATGGCTAGAACCTGCCTACCCTAGAAGTGGTGGATATGAATACAGTGCAGGGCTTCAAACAAGCATGGGATAGGCATAGGAGCAACACAGATGAGTATGAATAAATAGGCCATTGACAGAGTACAGGCCTATGGCACATCTCATAAGGTAGAAAAATGGGCAGACTGGATGAACCTTGTGGTCCTTATCTGCAGTCAACTTCTATGTTTCTATGGAGCCATGCAGTGGATGTCCTGTACCTGGACTTCAGTAAGACATTCACTTGGTGCCTCATGGGAGGCTGGGAGCATGTTAGAAGGCACAGGGGTTGGTGCAAAGTTGGTGAGATGGGTAAGGAACTGGCTTCAGGGAAGGCAACAGAGGGTGGTGGTGGGTGGGAGCTCTCATTATCACGGTAGTGATGAGCGGTGTTTTGCAGGGCTCAGTGTTGGGACCAGTTTTGGGATATTCATTTGCAGACATAACATTGAGCATCAAGAGAAAGACCAGTCTGTTTGCTGATAACACAAGATGGGAGCGTGGTGGATGACTAAGAGGGGTGGCAGGAGTTGCAGGATGATCTGGCAAAGCTGGAAACCTAGTTGGACACCTGGCAACTGGGGTTCAATGCCAAAAGAGTAAACTGCTGCATTTGAGACAAAAACCCAAGGAGGAGTTACCAGCTGGGGGAGTGCAGCTAGCTGAGACAGAGGAGAAGAAGGATCTGGGGGTGCTCATTACGGTGTCAAAGAACAACTTGGCACAATGTAGGAAGGCAGCTGCAAAGGCCAACAAAATGCTGGGTTACACTGCAAGGGTATATCTCGAGGAGAGGGATGGATTCTGCCACTGTATAGATCATAGTTAGACCTCACCTGGAATACTCAGGTCCAGTACTGGCACCCATATCTGAAGAGGGACATTAAGTTACTGGAGAGGTGCAGCACAGGGCAACAAAGATGATCAAGGGCTGGGGCACTTACCATACTGAGAGGAGGCTGAGAAGTTGAACATGTACTTGCTGGAGGAGGGACGGGGTATATGATTGAAATCTTCACGTACATGAAAGGAACCAAACAAGACAGGTATGGAGGGGCTGTTCAAAATAAGGGAGGAGGGAACCCAATGTGATATAAGACTGAGAGAAGAAGGTTCAGGAGGGAGATGAGGAGACACTTTTATGGAGAGGGTGGTAGCTGGGTGGATTGCATTACCGGTGGAAGTGGTATCCACTAGAACAGTGGATTGCTTTAAACGGGGATGGGACAAGGCAAGGGGGAGTGGCAACTGCAGAATAAGGGGTGCTAGATACACATTCAAGCAGACTTGATAGACCACTAGGCCTTTATGCCTTTATCTGTTGGCAAATTTCGTATGTTCGAATTGAGCTGGGGGGCGGTGTAAGGGTTAGTCAGTTCCATTGCTTTTTCAGAAGTCCAGCTGGTGCACTGTGCCAGCATGGCTAAACAGCTGAGAATCAAGGATTTTAACCACTGGCTGAGGCAGTGATTCCAAAGGGAGGGTTATGAATGTTTAGGAGATTGGGGTGACACATGGGTGGACAAGCGCCTGTACGCAAGGGGCAGGCTGCATATAAATGTTGAGGGGGTTAGACTGCTAGGGAGAAACTTCAGGGATACACAGATCGAATACTGGGAGATTTTATAACTAGGAAAGGGGGGGGCGGGTTAAGGGTGATCCAGAAAAGTGGTTGGTGGACTCCTACCTAACTTGCACTCCTCAGCAATCAGTAGAGGCTGTAGCAAAAGAATTTGGGGGGTTGTGGAAGGAATGCTGGCAAACACCAGGTGTCTGGGAAATAAGATGGGGACCTGGAGGCAGTGGTAGGGGTGGATGACCTAGGTCTAATAGCAGTTACTGAGACATGGTGGACAGAAAACCACAGTTGGGAGGTAGCAATACCGGGGTATGGTCTGTATAGAAGAGACAGGAAAGGAAAAAGGGGTGGGGAAGGTTAGTCCTGCACATAAGAGATGGGATAAGGGCAACCGTAAGCGGGGATGGGCAAGGATCAGCAGAGACCCTATGGGTCACACTAAGTAACAGGATGGGGTGGTCTACAGACCGCTAAATCAAGGGGACGAAGTGGATAGGGAGATGGTGAGGGAAATACAGGGGATGGCCAACAAAGGGGAAATCACAGTAGTGGAAGAGATAAATCTTCCGGATGTGGACTTGGGAATCCCGACAGCATCATCAGAAAGGAGCAGGGAGCTGTTAGAGTCCATGCAGGAAACCTTCATTCTCCAACTGGTCAAAGAACCAACTAGGGAGGGGCCATACTTGACTGGATTATGACAAATGGGAATAGTGTGGAGGAGGAAAATTGGGAAAACTTGGGTGATAGCGACCACAGGATGGTAAGGTTTAGCCTGGATGGGGTTAAGAGCAGATCCATCACTAGGGTACTGAACGCCATGAAAGTGGATTTTAGGGAAATGAAAGACATTGTGCGAAAGGAACTGGAGAAGGAAAAGCTGGAAGACACAGAGGAGCTGTGGGGGGGGGGGGATTTTGCAGATGACAGAAATGTGTCAGGCGGGTGAGCAAGAATAAGAGAGGGAGGAAACCACTCTGGTTCACAACAGAAGTGAGGGAAGCAGTCAGGGAGAAAAGGAAGGCGTTCAGGGCATACAAAGCCTCCCAGGGGGTGGCAGATAAAAAAGCTTACAGGGAGACTGAAGGAAGCTGGGAAAATACTCAGAAGGGCTCAGGCAGAAATGGAGGAGAAACCATTGAGAGAGGCAAAATGGGGTGATGAGAGGTTTTTCAGGTATGTGAGTGACAGAAGGAAAGGTAAGCAGGGGATTATGAAGCTCAAGGGGGTTGGGGAGCTCTGGTAGAGGAGCAGGAGGAAAAGGCAAATCTTCTGAATGACTTCACCTCAGTTTTCATGGTTGAGGAGGGGAGAGGGCCAGAGCTAAAAAGCAGGGGAAAGGTAGGCAGGGAGTTGGACACAAGCCCCTTTAAGGAGGGTAGGGTTTTGGAGGAACTAGGAAAACTGTGGACGGACAAAGCAATGGGCCCAGATGCAATCCACCCAAGGGTACTCAAGGAGCTCAGGCAAGAACTGAGGGCACCACTCACAAGGTTATTCAATCCGTCACTGGACAAGGGGAAGGTCCTAGGTGACTGGAAAAAGGCTGATGTGGTACCATTACACAAGGGGGAGGAAAGGAGGAGCCGGGAAACTACCACCTGGTTATCCTTACCTCCGTAGTGGGAAAGCTAATGGAGGCACTTAAAGGAAAGGCTTGTACAATTTCTAGAGGAGGAGGGCCTAATAGATGACAACCAACACAGGTTCACAGATGGAAGGTCATGTCAGACCAACCTGATCAAATTCTTTGACGGAGTAACGGAGATATGGGATCGGGGGTGGGGGGGAGTAGACGTGGCCTACCTGGACTTCAGGAAGGCCTTTAACACCGTCCCCAAGAGGAGGCTAATAAACAAAATGGGTAGCTCAGGGTGGGGAGCAAGATCACACTAGGTAGAAAATTGTTTAGAGGGGAGGACTCAGAGGGTGGTAGTAAATGGGGTGCACTCAAAAGAAGGAGGAGTAACGAGTGGGGTTCCCAAGGGGTCCGTGCTAGGACCCATATTTTTCAACATATACACTGGGGACATTTTAGAGGGCCTAAATGGGAAGGTGTATCTGTTTGCGGACGACATGAAGATCTGTAATAGAGTGGACACACCGGGGGTGTGTGTGGAAAGAATAAGGGAGGATCTGGCCAGACTGGAGGAGTGGTCAGCAAAGTGGCAACTACAATTCAACAGAAGAAAATGCAAAATTATGCACATAGGACGTAAAAACCCAAGGGCGAAATACTGGCTCGGGGGAGGGGGGCTCGGGGTAACAGAACAGGAAAGGGACGTAGGGATCACAATTTTGGACAACATTACAGTTCAAAGCCAGTGTGACAGGGCAGTGGGAAAAACAAATAGAAGGTTGGCATGCACAGGAAAGGGCTTCACAAGCAGAAGAAGGGAGGTGATCATGCCACTTTACAAAACAATGGTCAGACCACAGCTAGAAAAAAAGGGGTCCAGTTCTGGAGGCCATACTTACAGGGGGAGAGGCTGGAGAGGGTCCAGAGACTAACAACCAAGATGGTGCAAAGGCTACACCAGAGGTCATACGAGGAACTGCTGGAGGAACTAAACTTGTATACACTGGAGATGGGGGGGGGGGGCATGGTGGAAACTCAAATATTTGAAGGGAATAAACAGAGTGAGGGTGGGTAGCATCTTCAAGATGAGTGAGAACAAATCCATTGGGGGCATGCATTCAAACTGGAGGGGGTAGATTTACAGGAGATGTTAGGAGGACATTCTTCACTGAGAGGGTTGTGGGGCCATGGAACAGGCTGCCAGAATGGGTCGTGGGGATAGATTCAGCGGACAAACTCAAGAGATCTTGGGACCCCTACATGGGGCTAAATAAGAGCGGGAGGGTAAGGGAAAGGAGGGTGTAAGATGAATAAGATGGGGGGGGGTATATCGGGCAGACTGGATGGGCCATGGGGTCCCTTTCTGCCAGCAAATTTCTATGTTTCTATATGGAGGTGGGTTAAGCCCATAGAGATTACACACATGGAGGTGGGTTAACCCCAGGGAGGTTACATACATGGAGGTTGGTTAAGCACAAGGAGGTTACACACATGGAAGTGGGGTAAGCACAGCAAGGTTACATACAGTACATGGAGGTGGGTTAAGTACAGGATGATTACATAAGGACATGGAGGTGGGGTTAAGCACAGGAAGGTTTCTTACATGGAGGTGGATTAAGCACAGGAAGATTACATACAATACATGGAGGTGGGTTAAGCACAAGGGAGTTACATACATGGAGGTGGGTCATGCACAGGAAGGTTACACACAGTACTTGGAGGTGGGTTAAACACAGTTAGGTTAACTATACACATGGATGTTAGGTAAGCACAGGACCATTATCCATGCCAACATACATGCTCAGACAAAAAAACTGATGCACTAGGTGCAAATGATGATTTGTTTGTCTCAGATTGTATACTGGCAATTTAACTGTGTATCTGAATGTATAATAAAAGGCTATTTTTCTTTATTTTTGATTGGAGCCTTTTAATAGAACACATACACAACTTGCAGACTGTGCACTGAGAAAGAGTAGTGTGCTCAGGATGGCTGATTTCCAGCTTGCCTTGGGGGCACAGCTGGCAGTGCAATCCAGAATGGTATTCATGCCTGGGTTCAAGTCCCAGCTGAGGTACTTACTTCTTTCTCTCTCTGTTTGTATGTGTTTCATAAATCTGTACACCACACTTATGTGATTGAAAACCTTTGTAATGGAAGCAGTGTTGGGTGTTGTATTTTTGTTTACTTTGCTGCTCTCCTTCTACCCCTCATAGCACCAACACTACCCCGGAGGTTGTTTTTTTTTTTAATTTTTATTATGACTACCTTCAAGTTAGACAATTTCTGTTCTTCACATGCAGACCCAACACCCAGACAGCTGAAAGATCCTGGGCCTGGTTTACAAAACAGGATAACTGGCCTTGCTCCAAAAACACATATAATCTGTTCCTCTAGTCCTCTCTTCCACTTTTTTTTTTTTTTTTTAAACACAAAAGAGGACCAACTATCACCAAACACTTTCTTTCTGTTGTACTCCATTTAACAGGGCTAGCTAGTTATTCTGGAGCAAAATGTGGCTCTTCATTTACACAGTTTGAAAATGCATGTAGACCTGCAACAGAAGGTGAAACCTTAAAGGGAATATAAAAAGAGGGGTTGAAAAACAAAACCACAGCACAGGTAGGTAGAGGCTTACCGTCACAATGATATGGTCCATTTGCCTTAGAAATTTGTTTTAATCCATTTTCATCACTGTTTGAAAGTTCTGATGAATGTAAACAAACCCCTGCTTCTGTTCAAAGTTTGTGCTGCAGTAGGAGGCTAAAACGGCCATGACGTCTGTAACGCAATGACGTCAGTGGAGTAACAGTGCTCTGGAGCAGTAATATAGTCTTAACAGGGACCTTATAAATAAACTGTTAAAATAACCCTAGCAAAGCATTAGCAACACGCTTCTCCTCTAAATTCCTTACTGTGCATGTGGGTAGCAAAGTTCCCACATGCATAGTAAGGGATCTGGAGGAGAAGCACGTTGCTAATGCTTTGCTAGGGTTATTTTAACAGTTTATTAATAAGGTCCCTATTAAGACTATATTACTGTTCCAGAGCACTGTCGCTCCATTGATGTCACCACATTAAGGACGTCATGGCCATTTTAGCTTCCTATTGCAGCGCAAACTTTGAATAGAAGCAGGGGTTTGTTTACATTCATCTGAACTTTTAAACAGTGACAAAAATGGATTAAAACAAATTTCTAAGGCAAACTGACCTTATCATTGTGACGGTAAGCCTCTAACCTACTGTGCTGTGGATTTGGTTTTCAAACCCTGTTTATATTCCCTTTAAGCTCTATTCTGCAGATTTCGGGACATAGAGATGAGACAGCTATGTCCTTTAGTTTTCTAAATAGCCATCAAGCTGAGAGAAGTGGATCTGATTTACAAAGGAGGAGACATTGAAACACAGGTCATATTTCCACTTCGTCTGCATCATTTCACTTGGAAAAAAAAACCTGAGCGTTGACCAGAAGAAGCCTGATTAAAAAAAAAAAAAAAAACTATTCTAGAGAATAATATAGAACTGTATAAAGTCCTAGTTGCTGGTGAGTTTTCCCAATAACTTACTGTACAGATTTATTAATGGACAAAACAATACTTGACTCAAAAATACTGTTTCGAACTTCAGCACACAAGTTTTTAGTTCAGGGTTTTAAAAATGAATCATTGTACTGTATTTAGGCCTGCTGTGTGATCAGGCAAATTAAGAATAACATTACTTACAGCCTTCTTATTAGGTTGGCTGGAGTCGTAGTCAGCAGTGAGATCCCGGACTCCTGAAACTGGGAATCTGCCACAGGTTTTAGGGTATGTGTTCTCTCCGTCATAATTCCGTAACCTTTCAAATAGTTTTTCTATAGTCTCAGGGTCATGGCAGATAAAGTATGAAGCCTGGGTAATATGGTAACCATACCTGTGAACAACACAAGTGCCACCTTTAGAAAAAGAAAGGAATTCAGTGATCTGCTACAATAACTCATTTTGTTATATTTTATAAAACTATGCAATGTGACAGATCAATAGCTACCTATGAACACAGTGACTTAGTAATTTTAGGTTAGAAGGGACGCTAGGTCCATTAAGTCTCCACCCCCACAGCTTCATAAGCAGGGACCAAAAGGAGTGCTGTACAAACTGACAGAGATCTTTCCACCCACCCTACTACCCAGGGTATCCTGTGATTCCCTTGGTAAGTAGACACTGTTTCTAGCTTACGGTGAAGATCTGTACTGTCTCCATGTCCCACATGCACAGTAAGGGATTTGGAGGAGAAGCACATCGCTAACGCTTTGCTAGGGTTATTTTAAAAGTTTATTAATAAGGTCCCTATTAAGACTATATTACTGCTCTGTAGCACTGTCCCTGCACTGATGTCAGCCTCTGCTTAGACTGTTCCAAAGGCTTACCACACTCTGAGAGAAGAAGTGCCTCCTGATGTTACATACGCCATCCTCTGAATTTACAACCTTTGAGCTTCAGGGCATGTCCCCATGTCCTGCTAGAGCAAGCGGGGTCAAACATTTCTCTGTTCAATTATGTTGATACGCTTCAGTATACAAAAGACTGAGATCATGCACACCTTAATTCTCGACATTTTTCCAGGATGAACATGTGAGGGCATCTAGTCTCTCCTTATAGTTTTAATACTTAGTACCTGATCATTTTGTTCACCCTAAGTTGCACTGTTTCTGCATCCTCAATGTCCTTTTCTATTGAGATTCCAGTCAAAAAGTTATCCTTGGAGCGTTACAGAATCTGTAGGCCGCTGTCAAGAGCTTCTATGTCCACCTTATTATAGTCCAGCTGTGTCCTTTTTAGAACCCTAGTACAGGTGTTCTTTTGCCTCTTGACTTAATTATTGCAGTGTGCTTGTAACAGTCTTCCCCTCAGGTGTGCTTAAAATTATTTTCTGTATTACTGCATTCCTTAGGATGGGTTTCTTGTATGTTAAAATTCTACACTCAAAGGGTTAAACTATCACAGTTCTGCTGTAAGGGGGTGGGAAAGAGATTATTTGAGGCCCCCGTAATAGCCTTCAGATTGCTTAATTAGAAATCCATCAAACACCCATTTGTTAGCGGCCAGCCCTGTGGTACTGAGGGCTGGAAGCACTGGATGCTGGACGCTACACTGGCTCTCCATGCCGGCGACCTGCGTTTGAAACGAGGAAGGGTTGCTGAATTGGCTGGGGGAGAGGATTGCTGCCTGATTGACTACTCTCCTTTCCTGGTGGGGATGACTGCATGCTCCTCTGAATGACTGCCACCAGGTGGCAGCCTGGAGCAGTGCAGGGCCAGGAGCAACAGAAGGAGGAGGTGCTGTGGGACTCCACAGCATGTGTACCTCATGTGCATGTTGTTGAGTGTACCCCAGCATGGTGAAAAAAATGGAGGAAATTGGTGGCTATGACGCTGTCCACTGATCCTCAACCGCTGCATCACCAGGACACAGGGGACCAGAAAACTGCATTTGTGCTTGGTGGGGAGATGGTCCTCTGACATCGCCATGAGGGGGTGGAATCCAGATGGTAAGCCAGTCCTTAAGGTGAGTCCTGGAGAGATATAGGATGGTGGGGGTTGGTGGCGGGGCAGAGCAGATGACAGCCTAGCCTGTCCTGGTCACATGCAGGGATAAATGCTTGTATGAACAAAACAAACAAACAAAAAAAGCTGTTTTTCAGACAAACAGAACTCAGACTTGCAGACTCCAGTTTATAACAAAGTGAAAAGACCAGTCAGCTCCTACTCAAATATGAATGTGGCAAGCTGTTTGGGCTAATGAGATGCACCAAAATGAAATAAAAAACAAGGCACCATCCACCGTAAGCAGTTCAAAAAAAGGTACATTTATTACTTACATAACTAGAGTGAAAATAAGTGCCATGCAGTGAACAGTTTCCCACCTCACAGACCCGACTGGTTGTGCATGCACGCCTCAGGGACCACAGGTAATTACTCCCATCTGTCATGCAGGAAACTGTGACATCTAATTACAAGCGCTTCATCCTGGCAGGCGGCACTGTACGATTATCCAGGGGTCAAAATTAAGTTTTGCACCGCTACTAGCCAGCAGGACCAGTGACTGGGAAATCCACTGGATCACAAATTTTTCACCAGCCTAACTAGTGGATTTTGAAATGTTACCTTTTCCAATGCAAGTCTACAGGGCTTGTTAAAAGAGTACTGGCCCGATTCAAAATCTACCAGCATGTGGTTGATGGGTGGTGCCACTTTAGACCCCTTGTGAAGCAGGGTGTGTAGCTAGGAGATTGTGTGACCCAAGTCTCTGGAATAATGGGAGTTCAGTGCATTTTATCGTGAGCTATTTAGTCATTTGGGAGTCAGGGCCAACACTTTTCCTGCAACTATGTGCAATTCGAAACTGCTGTGTCACTGGACATGTCAGAACTAAAAGCTGTGAGTACAAAGTCTATTTTCAAGGAAAGGCCTGTGTGATAATAATCTATACAGTTCATTTTAGTTTTTTTTTTTCTGTTATGATTATTTTGTACGAAACAGTTTTGTTTTAATATGTCTGTGTGTCCAGTATTTTGCTATTATGTTGCTTGTTCATCTTGTCCATGTTGTAGATGTTTTGGGAATTTTCAAAGATTCAGCCCCATTTCTCCTGCAAATTGAATCAAAATGCCTGTAGCTTGCTTCAAAAATAATGCACACATCATTTTGATACAAGCTGCTGCAAATATACAACTATTTGCTGTCGTGTGACAGTGCCTCCTGGCCTCTGCCTCCCAGCTGTCTGGCCAGCTCCAGAGTCTGTTTTTGAACAAGGGTCGCCGAAGCATAAATGCGATATACTGCCACTGGCCCATTGGGAAGCCCCGGTTCCTGAGTTTTTGTGCAATCAGGAAGACGCACGAAGGGCTGAACCTCAGCCCACGTGTCAGGGTCCTCTTAACTGAAAGTCTAGGCCTTTACAGTTAATCCATCTGTAACTGTTTAGTGTTTTTATAAAGTACAGATAAAGTCAAACCTCTTTAGTCTGTGTCTCAGCAATATGGATGCCTGGTTATATGTAAGAGTAACTGGTTAATTGGAATTAATATATTAGAATTTTGCCTGTTTAATCCAGAAACCTTTATTTCCAAATACTTATCAGCAAGTCCATGGACTACTCTTTTGTGTCCCATTTTGTAAGTGGTCTAACTACTAATCACCTAATCCCCAGTTGCCCTACCATCCAGCATCTAAGAGAACAGGCAGGCCAAGCAAAAGCAAATAGAAGACTTTTTTAAATGTAAGGGTAAAGCAAGGGTACTGTATTATGCAAATAAATAATATGCTGCATTTGTTTGTTGATAGAGTGTAGTGTACATATAATGTATGACATCTAAAATCAGTTATTTATTTATAATTTTTAACCAGGAAAGACACACTAAGCTATGACAGCCTGTTTCCAGGTGCGTCCGGGTGTGTGTTGCATGGACCTGGTTTATTGATGGAGGAATGTTGGTCGACTCCGCCCTCCCCAATTCATAACTGCTATGGGATCTTTAACTTCCACCTGGACAGTAACCAGAGATGGACAGGACCTTGGTTTAATGTCTCATCTGAAGATAGCACCTCCACATTGTAGCACCCCCTCATACTGCATCACAGTGTCACTTAAAAGTATTACCCCAAATGTCTAGTGTGGGGCTAGAATCCACAACCTTCTGATCTTCTGGCCCCAGATGCAAGCATGCTACCTACTGAGCCACTGACATTAATAATAAAGAAATACAATTGTCCACTGACTTATTATGACATAGATTTGTATCACATAAATTCTGAAATCGCAAATGGCTGCATAATAAAGAGGTCTAACTGCAATTTATTTTACTGACAACTCTTGTGTTCTTCCTCCAAAGGCATGTGCTGAATTAAATTAAGACTGTTTCTAATGCACAGTCCCTAGTTCCTAATCAGGAGTACATGAAACAAATAGGGCTTACATATCCAGAGGCCTGGTACTTTGTGAGCAACTGCATATGAAGGACAGAAGGAACAGCCCAGTGATGAATTCACAACATGCTGGTGGCGGCTCTGAAGTGTGTTTAACCAGGTGTCAGAGAGTAGGTCCAGGACAGCGCTCTTAACAGGTTTCCCTGGTGATCCAATCAGGTGACTGCAGCTGGTCCAGAACACAGCAGAATTATTTCTGAGCTCAGAGAACTGAGGTGACTGTCTATGAGGTGGAGGATCAACTTCAAAGCCCTTTTATTTACATCTGAAGCCCTAAACAGAATGGATCTCCCCTACCTCTGCAAGCTCCTGAACCCCACGACCCCATGAGAGCCCTGCATTCCACGGACCAGAGGCTGATGGTTATCCTGCCTTCTAGACTGCAACGAAGTGCAGACAAGGCCTTTTGAAATGCAATTCTGGTGCTGTGGAACACAGTAATAAAAAATGTTCACCAGGCAAAAGCTTTGGCCAGCCTTAGAAATGCTGCGTGGCACTGGCATTTTCCATAGCCTTCCCTATGCTCTGAGAAGCCCTTGCAGAAACATAATCTAATATGGCTTTTGAGATTTGTTTTGTACTTGTTTTACTCTGTTAGTTAGTTTTGACTGCTTCTTTTAACGTTTTGTAATTATCTTACATTTTGCAAATTATACATTTTGCCTTTGACTGATTCTATATTTCATTATGTACAGCACTCTGAGCTATGCAAGAGAGCTTTACAAGAAAAAAAAAAAAAAAGAACCCACAGTACCAACTTCCATGGCCAGTCTGGTCAGGAAATCTGACTTCAATGCATAGGCAGTAGTAGGTTTGGTTGGGACTTCCTCACAGCAACTAGCAACTGCATGCAAGTTTTTATTTCCTCTTCATCCCTGCCATGCAGTGTGGCTGTTTCAGGTGCACCTTCCCTACTTGTCACAAAGACCAATGCCCCCCCTCAAGCTTCACCAGCCAGACGCATGGGTTCTGAGGCTGGGATCGAACCCAAGCCACACACACTGCAGCGCAACATGCTACTGCCACACCACCAAGCCAGATACTATATGTGTTCTCATAAATAAGACTTATAAATCCTACCAACATTTATTGAATTATAGATCGAGGGAGAGCTCTCGACCAATCAGAGCACTCTTTTCCTCCGCGCATGAGACACTCTTATTCTGTGAAGAGCATCTCACGCACAGGTGCCCTGGAAACGGGCACATTCACGGAACTTTTTTTTAAAATTATATTACTGATCACGCTAGATCAACAATATACTAGTATGTCCCCCGTCGCCACTCTTTGCCTTCAGCTTGAGACAGAACAGCTCAGCTTCACTGTTCTCGCTCAAGCCAAACGCGTGTGAAACCACTCTTACACAGTAAAGAGTGGCTCAGGGGGATATACTGTATTAACGTACAAACTAATTCCAGGAACATCTCAATGAGATCTCACCATCCGGCTTCTGTGAAAGTCAAGGGACATCAGACAGGTAAAACTCACACATTCTGAGTACCTTCTGCTATTAAACAAACATACTTAGGCCCTTTATGTCAATGAAAATATCAAAGCTACAGAAATTCAGAATACACATAAGGAGCCATAAGAACTGTGGGTCACCCTGGAAACAGGACAGCCATACGAACTGGGGTTGTCTACAGGCCTCCAGACCAGGGGGAGTACACAGACACATTACTGTTAGAAGATATACAAAACATGACAGCTAAAGGGGAAGTTCTGATAATGGGAGACTTCAACATGCCAGATACAGATTGGTTAATACCAGCAGGAAAATCCGCCAGAACTAGACACATAGTGGATTCCCTGCAGGGGGAGGGCCTCAAACAACTGGTACAACAACCCACAAGAGACAGGGCTATCCTAGATCTAGTACTGACTAATGGGGAAAGGATCACAGATCTCCAGGTAGAAGGTCACCTGGGGGCCAGTGACCATCGCATGGTATGGTTCAATTTGGCCACTAGAACTAAATCGTCCCATTCCAAGGCAAAAATATGTGACTTCAGAGGAGCTGACTTTGATAAGATGGCCAACAGAGTTAAGCTAGCCCTGGCAAGAAGAAATACAGGTGAAGGGGTACAGGCAAAGTGGGCAAGCATTAAGGATGCAATGCTTGAAGCAACATCCCATTGTGTTAGGGAGAAAAGCAAGAGCAAAAGAAGGAGGAAACCACTTTGGTTCTCAAAAATAGTAGCAGAAAAGGTCAGTGCCAAAAGATTGGCCTTCAGGAAGTATAAGGAAACGCAGTGGGACGAAGCTAGGTAGGCATATCAAACTTCCCTAAGGGAAGAAGGGAAGACAGTAAGGCAGGCAAAGGCCAAAACCGAGGAAACACTAGCATGAACAGTAAAAGAAAGTGACAAGACTTTCTATAGATACATTAGTGAAAGGAGAAAATCCAGAGTGGGTATTGCTAAGATCAAAGAGGATAAGGGGGAGTGTGTGGAGGAAGACCAAGGAAAAGCATCTATCTTAAACAGATACTTCTGCTCAGTATCTACTGAGGAGAAGGCAGGGCAGGGCCCACAGCCCAGTACCATGGACACGGGGGAGAAGGAAGTGTGCACAAGTCCCTTCACAAAAGAAAGGCAATGGGACCTGAGGGCACACATCCCAGGGTACTAAAAGAGCTAAGGGTGGAACCAGCAGATCCATTATCAGAACTGTTTAGTGAGTCTCTGAGCACAGGAGAGGTCCCAGAAGACTGGAGAAGGGCTTATGTAATCCTGCTCCACAAGAGTGGTAGCAGGGAAGAGGCAGGGAACTACAGACCAGTCAAGCTTACCTCAGTAGCGGGCAAGATTATGGAGGCACTCCTTAAGGAAAGGATAGTGCAACACCTAGAATCCATAGGAGCACAGGATCCAAGACAGCATGGGTTTACAAAAGGAAGGTCCTTTTAAAACTAATCTCATAGATTTCTTTGACTGGGTAACCAGAGAGGTGGACCAAGGGGGTGCAGTTGATGTCGCCTAACTTGACTTCAGCAAAGCTTTCAATACCGTGCCACATAGAAGACTGATTAATAAGCTGGGTAGGCTCGGGTGGGTCAGAAGTTGGTAAACTGGGTGGCAAACTGGTTGGCGGAAAAAACAGAGAGTGGTGGTAAATGGTATACAGTCAGAAGAGATGCAAGTCACAAGTGGGGTACCTCAGGGATCAGTCCTAGGGCCAGTCCTCTTCAATATTTTCATCAGTGACATTGAAGATGGACTAGAGGGTAAGGTTTGTCTGTTTGCAGATGACACAAAGATCTGCAATAGAGTAGATGATCCAGATGGGGTGGGCAGAATGAGAAGAGATCTGGATAAACTGGCAAAATGGTCGGAAGAGTGGCAACTGGGATTTAACGCAAAGAAGTGCAAGATCATGCACATAGGGAAGAGAAACCCTGAGGCCACCTACAGGTTGGGAGGGGAGCAGCTGGCAATCACAAGGGAAGAAAACGACTTGGGCATCATCATCACAGATGACCTGAAATCATCCCAGCAGGCCACTAAAGCAGTAGGTAAGGCTAGAGGGATGTTGGGGTGTATTAGTAGGGGTATCACAAGTCGGAAGAGGGAGGTAATAATCCCTCTTTACAAGACACTGGTTAGGCCCCATCTGGAGTACTGTGTGCAGTACTGGAGGCCGCACCTGCACAAGGACATTAATAAAATGGAGGCAGTCCAGAGAACAGCAACCAAAATGGTGCAGGGACTGCATCAGAAAACATATGAGGACAGATTAACGGAGCTCAATATGTGTACCCTAGAGCAAAGGAGGGAGGGAGGTATTATGATCGAAACATTCAAACATCTTAAGGGCAATAACAAGGTGAAAGAGTCTAACATGTTTCAATATAAGAAAAATAGCAGGACAAGAGGACACAGCATGAGATTAGAGGGAGGCTGATTAAGGGGTAATTTGAGGAAGTTCTTTTTCACAGAAAGGGTGGTATATGCATAGAATGAATGGCCTGCCTCAGGAAGAGGTGGCTATGAATACAGTGCAGGGCTTCAAACAGACATGGGATAGGCATAAGGGAGCAATACAGATGAGTATGACTAGATAGGCCATTGACTGAGTAAAGGCCTGTGGCACATTCATAAGGTAGAAAAAATGGACAGACTGGATGGGCCTTGCGGTCCTTATCTGCCATGAACTTCTATGTTTTTATGTTTCTACATGTTTGCACATCGTAGGTGCACATTAATTACTGATGCTTGTACAGTCACACAGCCTACCTGATTAAAAGAGAACAGTCAGCACCAAGAGCCCAACACCCAAGTGTACCGCTGGTCCCAATTTGCGTTTTGTGTGCAAAAAAACATTTTTTTTTTTTACTTTGTTTACTGTAGTATAGTAGGTTTTATCAGACTAATTTTGCATACTCCCTGGCTCACATTTCTGTAACTACAAATCCCAGAATCCCCTGTAGCTGACATAAGAGCAGGGCTGCAGACGTGGGAGATTCAATAGGCTGCAGTGCATGTTACAGCTTGTATAAGCTCTGATTTTTTGTATGCTGGCTCCGCTGTCCTGGGGCTAAGTACAGTCATAGAGAACGGTACTTAGCCCCAGCAGAAAAGCGGGACTGGAAAACATCTGATCGGAGCTTATAAAAGATCTAGCAACCAGAAGAAAAAAGTGAATGGAGAAGAGAAGTCATCGAGAGACGCATTACAAAGGTAAAAAACCAAAATAAGACACATATATGTCAATGATGCCTGTGCCAACAGTGAAAATTGAAAGTGAAGCACAAGCATTACTTACATTTGGAAGTATAAGTTCAACCATGTGTACAGATCCTTGAGGAAAAAGGGGTGCTCCAGTTTGGGGGAGCTGCAGCAAGCAAGGGCATTTTTTGTAGTATACTAAGACATGTATATGCCCACGACAGGGGTCAAAAATCAGCTGAGCGGCAAATTTTAAGCAATACTGGTGTTTGAGGGAAAAAAAAAAACACCAGCTCTAATACACTCCACTGGGCAGGCTAGCACATCCATAGAAACACAGAATTTGACGGCAGATAAAGATTGCTTGGCCCACCCATTCGGTCAATTTTTCCCTACCTACATTCTCACTGCAGATCCTACTTGATCTACAGCTCTTTCTCCCTCCCCACATCCTTTCCCCAAGATTCCCGTGTGCCTATCCCATGCATTTTTGAACCCCACCACTGTTTTCGCTTCCACCACCTCTGCTGGAAGGCTGTTCCAGGAAAACAGCACTCTTTCTGTGAAGAAGTATTTCCTCACATCTCTCCTGAATCGATCCCCTTCCAGACCGATAGCATGTCTGCTTGTTCTGGAGCACCTTCTGTTCTGAAAAATACTTCCCTTCTGTACCTTATGTGCCCCCATGAGGTATTTAAAGGTCTGTATCATATCCCCCCTCCTATTTTCTAGGATGTACATACTGAGGCCTTCAAACAACATGAAGTCTTGCTATATTATAGACATTAGCAGTTTGTTCCAGCTCTAGAACTGCCCCGGAGTGAAATGGTTAAAACCATTCCAAAATAGAATTTTGGCACGAGAGCAGCTCTATCTGTGTCATTTCAAACTTGAACTGTCAGATTCTTTACTCCTTCAGTGAACAGTCGCCTCCGGAGATTTCTCCTTCTGCTCGGTTCATTTCTCGTTTAAAAGTGTTTTTCGTTGATTTAACCGAGAATAGTTTTATTTTAACCGCAAACCGTTCGGGTTCAAGCTCTATCTGTGGTAACCGCAAGTAAAATGAAGGTTTTGTCTGTGTGGAACTTGTAAGTTATCGTTCGGTTTTGAACCGATCAGTGGTTTAAACTCATTTAAAACTAAAAGTTACTATTTTAGGAGTGCGGTTCCCGGTTCTTATCGGTTCTAAAAAAAAGCAGTTTGTCGTTTTTTCCAATACCGTGACACGGTTAGGAACTGATAAGATTGTCTTGCCTTACACTGCCGTTAAAGGGCAAGTTTTGGTTAGCTGGCATTATGTCTGAGAAACCCAAAAGAAAACCGGGCTCATTGGTTTCAACACTGTGATGTTTGTGGGGAAGGCTTTGCCAAGGCTGACCCACACACACATGTGTTTACTGGCTGGGTTTGACCACCTCCAGTCAGACTGCCAGGTATGTAAGAATTTCCTGCAGCCACTCTGGAAAAAGATTGGGCAGGCTCAGGGAACGAGAGGCCAAAAGTCCGCTGACCCGATGGTCAGCCCGGTTCGTGCCAACCGAACCAGAGGGAGTGCCTCTGACCAGGGCCAGACTTCTCGGCAAAGAAAAGCTGGTTCTGAGGAACCAATTCCAGTAAAGAAAACAAGAAAATCAGCAGGTCTGAGTCCAAAATTCCTTCTCCAACTGCTGCAGAGATAGCAAAGCCATACAAATTGTCCAGTCATCTGTCTCAGGGTCGGCCCAAACCACCACTATCTGGTAAAAGGTCGGTTCGTCCGGTCCCAGTGGTTCAGGATTATGATATTGAGGAATTTTATGAACCAGAGGAGGGGGAGGAGGATTATGAACAGTATGAATGTGGCTGGGAAGGTCTGGGTGTGCCCACTGAACCGGACATCTCCCCAGACAGACCTTTAGAATCTCCCCCTATGCTGTCTGAGTCCCCATCTCATTTTATGTTTTATAAAAAAGTTGCTGAAACCCTCCAGCTTCCTTTAGAAGAGGCTGTGGATGAGCAAGAGGAGCCTTATTTTGTAGAAATGATGGATATTCCACAGTCCAGGAGATTGTTTCCTAAAAGACTTACCTAAAGGAATAGGCAAACAATTAAAATTTTAAAAGCTCCTAATTCTGTGCCTCCTGTAGATAAAAAGATGGACAGAAGGTATACATTGTCAGGCCCCGATACAGAATTCCTTTCTCAGCAATGCAGTCATGTTGGGGTAGTTCAGGCTGCTGCCTGTGATAAAGCTAATATTCCCTTGGCTTCACATCCTCCTGACAAGGATTCCAGGAAGATTGATGCCATGGCAAAAAAACAGTATATGGCAGCCTCTCTGGGACTCAGGCAAGCAAATTATATGGCTTATGTAGCTAGGTATCAGAAATCTAGATGGGATACTGTTATGCACTGGCCACAGGCCCATGGCCAGCTGGCTAGTGAACTAGAACAGGTGGCTGCTGATGGCATTGAAGCTCTAAGGTTCAGTTTCATGCTGCTGTGGATGTTAATGATGTTTCCTCTAGGGTCATGGCCACATCTGTAGCTGTGAGGTTGGCCTGGCTCAGGTGTACTAGTTTGTCACAGAATACCCAGACTAAGGCTTTGGATTTTCCTTGTAGGGAAATTCTCTGTTTGGAGAGCAAACAGAGAATTACATGAAGAAGATGGATGAATATAGGACTACTTACAAGAGTGCCCAGGCTAAGGAGCGGCAAGCCACTCCTCAAAGGCATGCCCCGAGGGGTAGGGGTAGACCTTTTCACAGGCCTTTCTACCAGACTCAGGCCTCCTCTGCCTTTGCTCAGAGGGGCTTCTTCAGAGGCAGGGGCAGACGAGGGGTGGGCAGACCTGCTCCCACCCCCCAGCCTAAAGCTCCTGCGAAACAGACACCCTGATGGGGTGCCCAGGACCGATTCTCCTGTCACAGTGGGGGGCAGACTGGCTTACTTCAGTCAGAATTAGGCTTCTTTAACCTCAGACAAGTGGGTTCTGGAAGTAGTGAAGCCAGGGTCTGGTTCTCAGCTTCAAAAGTTTCCCAAGTTGAGAAGCAGACTTTTCACTCTGCAAGTGCTTCAGAGACCCTCGCCTGGAAACAGAGGTCTCATCCCTGTTAGCTCTCAGAGCAGTAGAAAGGGTTCCTCCCTGCATCAGGGCAGGGTCTGTATTCCAGATACTTCCTTACCCCAAAAAGACAGGAGAATGGCGCCCATTTTAGATCTCAGATATCTGAACAAGCATCTTTTGAAACCAAAGTTCAAAATGGTAACTCTGGCAATGATTTTACCTTCCCTAAGGCCAGGGACTGGCTAGCCTCCCTGGACCTCAAGGATGTCTATTTCCATGTCCTAATCAGAAGATCCCATCAAAGTACCTCAGATTCGAACTGCCCTCAGGTCATTACCAGTTCAGAGCAATGCCCATCGGCCTACCTCTGCTCCAAGGGTATTCACAAAGTGTCTAGTAGTGGCAGTGGCCCACTTAAGGAGGCAGAGGATTGCTGTTTTCCCTATCTAGATGACTGGCTCATTGTAGGCCAGTCCCCAGAACAGGTAAAATCTCACCTGCAGGTCACCCAGCAGCTTCTCACCTCCCTGGGTTTTCTGCTAAACCTACCAAAGTCGGTTCTGGAACCAGTCCAGGTACTCACCTTTATAGGGCAGAATTGGACACAAAGCTAGCCAGAGCCTTTCTTCCCCAGAAAGGGTAAGGAATTTAGTGGCTCTGGCCTCTTCTTCACTCTGCAGGTCTCGACCAGCAAGACACTTCTGCAGCTCCTGGGGCACATGGCTGCATCCACAGCTGTTGTGCAGGGAGCCAGATTTCAGATGAGAGACATTCAGTTTCACTTGAGAACCTTTTGGTCTCAGAGAAGAGACCCCTTTCCAAGTTGGTCCCAGTGACTTCAACCTTGATCCTAGCTCTCCAGTGGTGGCAGGATCAGAGCAATTAAGAGCGGGGTCCCCTTCATTTCCCCTTCTCACGACTCTGACTCTCACTACAGATGCTTCCTTCTGGGTTGGGAGCCCACGGCTACCTTTCCACTCAGGGAGTTTGGTCTCCCCAGGAATCTCTTGCCCACATCAATTTGCTGGAACTCAGAGCTGTCTTTTTAGCTCTTCAAGCTTTTTCTGCATCTGTCCACGACAAGGCGATACAAGTCAGAACAGACAACACCACAACAATGTGGTACATCAACAAACAGGGGGGCACTCGGTCTTCGGCCTTGTGCACCGAGGCAATGAAGTTGTGGTCTCTGGCCTATTCCCTGAACACTTCCCTCATAGCAGTTCATCTTCCAGGGAAGGACAATGTCCTAGCGGATGCCCTCAGCAGGATTTCCCAGGGCCATCACGAATGGTCCCTGGATCCTCAAGTGCTGGGGATAGCTTTGCCAGGTGGCATCCTCAGATAGATCTTTTGCAGCCCCAGACAATCACAAACTTCCTCTGTTCTGTTGCAGGCCTCCAGTGCTGGGCTCAGTTCCCTGGGTGCCCTTCGTCTGGATTGGGAGGAAGTTCCTCATGCTTTCCTTTCTCTCCTATTTAAAGTACTAGTCAAATCAGATCTCAGCCTTGCAGGGTGATTCTGATTGCCCCGGATTGGGCCAGGCAGCCCTGGTACCCACTCCTTCTGTCTCTGACAGTCCATCTTCCCTGTGCCTCCCAGGAATCACAATCTGTTGACTTGTGCCCAGGAAGGGTTTGGTATCCGGACCTCAAATCCCTCAACCTCTAGGCCTGGCTCTTGAGGAGTTAGAGTTTGCTGATTTACACCTCTCAGGGTGTTCTTGAGATCCCAAAGGCTTCCAGAAAGCCTTCCACTAGGGCTACTTATAGTTCTAAATGGAAAGTGTTTTCCATTTGGTGTGCTGGGAAAATATTTCAGAATCTGCTGAATTGCCCATTTGTTAGATTACATGGTACATCTTAATTCCTTGGTCTCAGACCAGCTACCCTTAGAGTTCATTTGGCAGCTGTGTCGCTTTTGTGTCAGCAGGAAAGTCATCCCTCTTTCCTCTTATCCTGTGTTTTCCAAGTTTTTAAGGGGTTACTCCATACTAATCCTCCTTTGGGAACCGGCCCTGCTTGGGACCTTAATGTTTGCATTGCCCAGTTAATGCAACCCCTTTTGAACCTCTGTCTTCTGCAGAGCTTAGGTACCTAACTTGGAAAACTGTTTTTCTAGTGGCTATCACTTCTGCCAGACGATAAGTGAATTGCAAGCCTTGTCAGTGAGACTGACTATTTCTTTCCACAGGGATAAGGTAGTCCTTAGGATTAATAGGAAGTTTTTGCCTAAGGTGGTTTCAGATTTCCATCTTAATCAATCTATCTCCTTCAGTTTTTCACTGATCACTCCTTTTCGGGTGAGGAGAGGTTGCACAGCCTGGATGTTAAGAGGCTCTTAGTTATTATATAGAGCGTACTAAAGGTCACAGGTTGAATCCTCCAACTTTCCTTACCTATGGTGAAGTTGGGAAAGGCAAACCTGCCACTAAGAGATCAATAGTCAGGTGGATTGTCTCTTGTATCCAATTTTGTTATCAGAAAGTGGGCAGAGCCCCCGGTTTGAGGTCTCATTCTGAGGGTACAGCTGCTCTCTAGCTGCTGCCAGAGATATCCCTTTATTAGAGATTTGCCAGGCTGCTACTTGGAAACGGTACACACCTTTACCAAGCATTACTCCTGGATGTCCAGGCCAGGAGAGATGCTCGGTTTGGCACAGCTGTTCTTCAGAGCCTATTCCCTAAGTAGGTTCTGCCCTCCTCCATGGAGGTACTGCTGTGTATTCTGCTAATGTCTATAATATAGCAAGACTTCATGTTGTTTGAAGAAGGTACTCACCTTAGTAATGTTGTTTCTTCTAATGGAGTCTTATTTGTAATATGAACCTCTCAACCTGCCCTCTCAGAACCTCTACTTGGTGGGGTGCGGGTAACTTAGTGTGGGACTACTTATGTCCTGTTAGCATTTTGTCCCTTTGGGACTTTGGGGTGTGTAGTGTACGCTGTGTGTGTTTTATTATACTTATGTTCCATTTTCATATTATTAGAATGGTGTTAGTATTTCTGGTCCCCTGACTTGAGTCTTGGGTGTTGGGACCATCAATGGTTGTTATTATTTAGGTAGCCATTTGGCTAGTGTAGGTTACAGCTTCCACACAGACCTAGTGAGTTTGGCTCGTAAAGATCTGACAGTTCAAGTTTGAAATGACACAGATAGAGCTGCTCTTGTGCCAAAATTCTATTTTGGAATGGTTTTAACCATTTCACTCCGGGGCAGTTCTAGAGCTGGAACAAACTGCTAATGTCTATAATATAGCAAGACTCCATTAGAAGAAACAACATTACTAAGGTGAGTAATTTTTTCTTTTAGTTTCTCCTCATATAGCGTGTGATGCAGACCCTACATCATTTTAGTTGCCCTCCTCTGGACTGCCTCCACTATATCTCCTTCTGGAGATGAGATCTCCAGAAATGGACACAGTACTCAAGGTGGGGTCTTACCTGTGATCTTTACAGAGGCAACACCACCTCCCTCTTTCTGCTGGTGATAACCCTTCCTATGCACCCCAGCATCCCACCAGCCTTCCTGACTGCCTTGTCACACTGCCAGGCCACCTTTAGGTCATCCAATATAATTATCCCCAGGTCTCTTTCCTGCTTGGTAGTCGTCAGTACCACTCCACCCATTTTGAACTCTACCCCTGGGTTTCTGTACCCAAAGTGCATTATTTTGCACTTTTTCACACTGAAACCCCGCTGGTATACCTCTCGAGTTTTCTCAGATATTTGCTCATCCCTTCCACCCCCAAGTGTCCACCCTGTTGCTGATCTTAGTGTCATCTGCAAAGAAGCAGATCTTCCATTCCCTTCCAGGTCATCTGCAATGTCACCTAAAGACATTAAGGAGGACTGGTCCCAGTACCGATCCCTGAGGTACCCCGCTGGTCACCCTCCCTTCCTCGGAGCAAACTCCATTCACCACCACCCTCTGTCACCTATTCCCTAACCAATGTCTTACCAGTTTACCACCTATTTATTGATCCCTAAGCTACCCAGCTTGCTTACTAGTCTCCTGTGTGGAAAGGTGTTGAAAGCCTTACTGAAATCTAGGTAGGCCACATCCACGACTCCTTCCTGATCTAGTTCCTTGGTCACCCAGTCAAAGAAACCTATCAGATTTGTTTGACATGACCTCCCCCTATGAATCCATGCTGCCTCGGGTCTTGTAACCCAATGGATTCAAGATATAGGGCCATATATTAGTTCTTGCAGGGAAGCATGCTAACTGACAGATCGGCACCATCCTCAGTGTTGATGCATGCACCAACACTGGAGGCAGTATAGCACAGTGGTTTAAGGCTCTGAGTTGCAAACCTGGAGACCTGGGTTTGAATCCCACAGCCCCCACTTGCATACTGCGTGACCCTGAGCAAGTCACTTAACTTCCTTGTGCTCCCAGGTCGCACCTGTAAACAAGCTTTCAGCTTAGTGTCTCTCTCATGGTAAAAAAACCAAAACACTGCTAAGAATTGGTATTGGTTAAAAAAAAAAAATGGTGTTGTGAAAAAAGGATGCAAGTAGGGGACTGTCCACACAATGAGGGTCAACCCAATACCTCTAGTGCCCAGAACCGCCCAGAGAGCTGTGCTGGAAAATGTGATGCTAGTGGTCCAGACTCCTATACTGCCCTCAGAGGAATGGAAGGACTATCCAAATTGGAGAGTCAAGAGAATCATACGAACACACGAAGAAGCCAGCAGAAGAAGGCTATTTGGTCTATCAAGTCTGCTCGTATTGCAGGGTTCACAGCTTGAGCTAATGTCCCTGCCCTCCCTCCCCACTCCTCCCTATCCATGATCCTTACTTCCCCCCCATGCCTATCCCAGCCTCTCTTAAAGCTGCCTACTGTCTTCAATGAGACGACCTCTTCCGGAAGTGCATTCCAAGTGTCCACCACCCTCTCTGTGAAGAAGTGCTTCTTGACCTCCCTTCTAAACCTCCCACCCTCCAGCTTAAAACTGTGCCCCCTAGTGTTATGGTTGCCACTCATCTTAAAGAGACTCTCCTTATCAACCTTATTTATCCCTTTCAAGTACTTGAAAGTTGCAATCATGTCCCCTCTCTCTCTCCTGTCTTCCAGGGAGTACATGTTTAGTGCCCTCAACCTCTCCTCATATGCCTTACCCTGCTGACCCACTATTATCTTTGTAGTCCTCCTCTGGGCCTCCTCCAGCAGGTTAATGTCCTTTTTGAGGTGTGGGCACCAGTACTGAACTCCATACTCTAGATGCGGCCTTACCAGTGACCCGTACAAGGGCAGTATAATCTCTCCTCTCCTACTATTGATCCCCCTAGATATGCATAGATATGAATCAGCTCCTCCATTTCCATTACTCATAGCACCAAACTGTCACTTTGCTTATAGGATAAAGTGACAGAACACAAAAAACATGCGTTACTGGAAAGGTCTGGATGCGACTGCACAGGGCAGCTGGGAACGTCAGATAATCACAATGGAGTACAGCGCTCACAGAACATACAAAAAAAATATCAGTTTTATTCAAGTATAAAAAAACATGCCAGCAAGTGTATACCCCTGAGCTTCAAGGTCACACTGCCTCTTCATCATGGGGAGGCCCCTGATGAAGAGGAAGTGTGATTTCAAAGTGCCAGGGTATACACTTGCTGGCATGTTTTCTGATACTTGAACAAAGGTGATATATTTTTGTACGTTCTGTGAGTGCTGTACTCCTTTGTGATTTACTTCTCATCAGATGAAGTCTCTGGGCTGCAGCAAAGATCTGGTGGTGGGGGCCTTGGTCTCTAATATTATAAAAGACCATTAAAAATGAGTAACCTGTAAAACAAACTCAGTGCTGTAACTAAACTTTGCTAATTGAAAATAATAAAAAATAGTTTACTCTTGAGTTGAATATTCCTGAGAAACTCTTAACACATTATGTAATACATTTAAGTTGTAATCACAAGAAGAGTGTTCAAATATTGGCTATATGCTCGTATCTTACAGAACCACATGCCTTGAAAAAGATCAAACTACCTGAGCAAAACGCTGGGTATCTGTGATGTTGTCAAGTTTTTCTTGAAATGAACTTTCCTAAGAAAATGCAATAAATCTGAAAGAATATATACGAATTACATCTCTGCTGCTGTGGGTGTTACTCTTACTTTCTTTTGCGATTCCTGTTTGACTGATCCTGGTGACTGAACAGCCCTGAATGCCTGTATGAGCAATGGAGGAACCATCCAATTAGCATACAACCCTCACTTCACTCTAACTATAGGGGCAAGGTTATAATAATTAAACCATAACTATAGCAACTCAGCTACAATACTGTGACTAAACCCTAACTATATCAACACAGCTATAATAACTGAATCCTAACTGTAGCAGCACGGGTATGTAACCCCCCTGCAAATGGGGGTTCCCAAAAGACTTCCAGGAGCTTGCTTGAATGCTCCAAGCCTGAATGGTGTTTGGCGTTTAAGCCATTTATCAGTGAGTGTTTTTAGAGCCTGTGGTACTGTCTCTTTAAGAGCTGTCTGCTTGCAGACATAATTAGTTTGTATGGGGGGACTGTGTGCTTCTCTGTTTGAGTACCACTCGAGCTGCTGCCAATTCACTCCATTTTTGCAGTCACTAGGAGTGCAAAGGGAACCTATCTGAAAGATGTAACTGTTTGCCAGAAATCATTTACAGTAATAATGAAATTACAGTTTGTCTAACCTGCTTTCTTTGCAGTCAGAACTGTGTCTGCCTAGTTCCCCATTCTGGTTTTGAACTGCTGAACTGGACCAATCAGTGTGGGGTAAGCTAGCTCTAAAATGGTGCCTTGGACGAATCAGAACTTGGACTCATAATCTGAGCCAGCCACAAGAGGATTGTATAGGGCAGTGACTCTGGGAGATGTAGTTTAGACTGCCGCCTTTTTGGACCAACAGCAGCAGTCTATTGTGAGTGACAGCCAATCCAGTCAAGAACTGGGAGGAACTCAAAGGAAGTGCCCGGTTTTGTCTGTTGGAGTTTGTTTAGATCTGGCAGTGAAGGGGAAAGAAACCCTGTGCTCCTTCAGTGCACAGTTTCAGTCAAAAAACGTGTGTAAGGCCCAGAGTTCCGGTCTGCAGCTTGTGTAACTGCTTGTTAGGACTGAATCCGTCCTGTGAAGAGAATCAAAGGATCTCTGAAGAGTAGAAACCAGGCTCACCCTGTAGAAGACTGGAGAAATTGTTGAATTGCACTCGGTCTGTCAGGAACTGAATCTGCTGTGTGTTCTCCCGGTATTGTGCAGTAATTGCGATCGGATAGAGAAGCAGCCTGCCTGGTATAGTACTTTCTTTTTACCATATAAATGTGTGAAGAGTCTCGTGGAGCTCAAGAGTAGCCCTGCTGACGTTGAAGGACCCTATCTTGTTTGGAGGTCATGAGTACTAATTCAGGTCGCTTCCTGTTGAATTGCCACATTAAATCCAAATGGAATCACTGTACTGCTGACTGTTTAAACTAATTTTCTTTTCACTGTGTGAAAGGGCCCCTACCAGCTGCCACGGTTTGGACTAGCCACTAGGGCTTGGGTACCCAGGACAGTAACTGGTAGGGATAGGCTCTGCAACAGAGCCATAGGTAGATAGTAAAGTGATAAGCTAATTAACCTGATTTCTGTCCTTGTTATATCCCCTAAATAAATCAGAGCTGCTTGTTTCAGCAAAGTTATACTTCCTGAGGTATTTGTCATGTTAAAGTACTGTACTGTGATTGTTGCACTGTATCTTATTTCACAGGAGGTCCCAGTGCCGGAACTAGTCCTGGGGTAAGTGTATACTGTGAAGGTAATTCTGATATATTGTGTGGGCCATTAGTGGGAAGAAAGGGGGGTTGCAGTGTCCCAGAGGGCTGTGACCAAGTAAGTTTAACTACTGCAAACCCTGACCTCTGGGTGGAGGCACCCGCCATTGGATCCAGGCCCCTCAACCTGTTAGTGACAAATCAGGCAGGGGTAGTAGCCCCTGGGATAGCGCCATCTAGGGGTTACAGGTATAACAACAAAACCCTAACTATAGTGATACAGCAATAATAACTAAACCTTAACTACAGCGGTACATCTGTAAAAACTAAACCCTAACTATAACAGCACAGCTATAATAACTAAACTAACTACACTGGCATGCCTATAACTAAACCCTAATTTTAGCCAACAAACTACGCACACCAAAAAGGTTCCTTGCATTCAGATATCAACTAGTAACCTTAGGTAACAGTAACATGTAGCTTGACTGGAAATATGCACAAAATACAGTCTTCAAAACTGCTTCAGCCGTGAAACTGTTCTATTTAAAGTCTTCAGTGATTTTCGTTTTCAGGACAACACTGTCACCCAAAATAACAGTTACGTAAGAACTTACCGTAACAGTAGTTCTTCGAGAGGGGGTTCCTGCAGTAGGTCTTCACAAGTTGGACTGCACCCCCTGGTGTCAGGACCACACGGCAAAACTGCAGCTAGCAGTCATCAGCGGGGACCGCCCCCGGCGTCTGGTGACGGACGTAAGCATGATTATAAATAGGGGCAGTCCCCCGCCCGCCCTCCAGTTCTTCTGCCAGAGACCTCTATAGAGGAAGCAGAAAAAAGGAGTGGAAACTCCTGGGACCCTGAGCCCTGGATAAAACAAAGTCCTGGGAAGGGAATAAAGAGGAAAAAACACAGGAGCTGAGGGGAAGGTGGGTGGGAAATTTAGACCTACTGCAGAAACCCCTCTTGAAGATCTACTGTTACGGTAAGTCTACACGTAACTGCTATATCTTACTTCGAGAGGGTTCTTGCAGTAGGTCTTCACAAGCAGGACTGAATACCAAGCAGTCAGCTAAAAAGGAGGAGCTGGAGACGAGGTTCTGGGGGGAGGAAAATGTCTGCCAACTACAGGTCACTCATGACAGAACTCCTTGCAGGACTGCTAGACCAAAGCCAGCCCTGCGCCTAGAAACAATGTCCAGGCTGTAATGTTTTGTGAAAGTGTGGACGGAGGACCAAGTGGCCACTGCGCATATGTCCGCAGTGGACACATTCCTGAAAAGGCGGTAGAAATGGCTACTCCCCTAGTTGAGTGGCCCTTAACCATCCCAGTAAGAGGCTTTTCGTACTTCTGGTAAATGTAATGTATACGATTTGTCAGCCACCTAGACAGTGTCTGTTTTGAAATAGCCTTGCCCTGGCACTGATGAGCAAAGGCTACGAAAAGTTAGTTCGACTTGTGAACCTCCTTAATCTTTGAGACGCAAGATCTTAAAATCCTGTGCATGTCAAGGGTGTGCAGGAGATACTTCCCCCTGTTGGAGTGTTCTGGGTAAAACACCGACAATTCAACATTCTGGTTTAGGGTAAGTTCCGAAACCACCTTTGGAAGAAAAGAAGGATTAGTCCTCAGAGTCACCCAGTCTCTGTGGAAAATCAGGTAGGAGTCTCTACAAACTAGGGCCTGAAGCTCTGAAACTCTTCGAGCTGAAGTAATAGCAACTAAAAGAGCATTTTCCATGCCAGGAAACGCATATCACTACTTGCTGCCAGCTCAAAAGGGGGCAAAGTAAGTTTTTCTAAAATAAAATTAAGATCCCAGGGAAACAGGATTTTGGACTGGAGGTTTGAGGGAAAGGATCCCCTTCATAAAGGTTCTGGAAACCTCTAGCTGAGCCAGGGTTTTTCTCTCCACCAGAAGGTGGCAGGCCGAAGCCACAGAGAGATGGACTTTTCGGAGAGGAATAACTGAGGCCCAACTCTGACAGGTGCGAGAGGTACTCTAAGACCTGGGAAGCTGAGCATGAAAAAGGGTCTAGACCTTTAGCTGTGGCCAGATGGAAAGTCTCTTCCACTTCATAGTGTATGTGGATCTAGTGGAGGGTTTTCTGGCCTCCCCTATGACCTGAACGACTCGACAGGAGACACCATAGCGAGAAATCACCATGTCCACAGGTGCCACACATGAAGGTGGAGCAATCTGAGGCTCAGGTGCACCAGGGTGCCCTGCTTCTGGGTCAGAAGGTCGTGAGAGAGAGGAAGAGGTACTGGGGGTTCCAGTGCTAACTGCTGTAGTTGAGGGAACCATATCTGCCGAGGCCATAGGGGGCAATGAGGATCATGTGTGCCCCCTCCGCCTGTAGCTTCAGCAGAACCTTCTGAAGAATAGGAAGGGGAAGGAAAACGTACAGAAATCTCCCTGTCCAAAACAGAGACAATGCGTCTCGCCAAAAAGCAACACGCCGGGAATGAGCGAGAAAAAGCTGGGTGATTTTGTGTTGCATGGGGAGGTGAAGAGGTCTATGTCTGGCCGACCCCACTGAAGAAAAAGATCTTTTAAAACTGCCTGTTTTAATTCCCACTCATGAGTCCTGGTGACTGATCAGCTGAGACTGTCCGCCAGAATGTTGTGAACAGCTGGCACATGGACTGCCGTGAAGGACAGGCCGTGTTGAAGAGCCTAGTACCACACCCACATCGCCTCCCTGCAAAGGGGGTATGAACGGGTGCCTCCCTGTTTGTTGATGTACCAGACCATTGCCATGTTGTCGGTCTGGATGAGACGTGTTCCCAGAACTAAGAGGGACCGAAAAGCTTGGAGAGCACAGAGCACTGCTCTGGTCTCCAAGATACTGATGTGAGGGTTCTCCTCTGTGGGGGACCACGTTCCTTGTGTTGGATGGTCTCTCAGGTGTGCCCCCATCCAAGGTTCGATTCATCTGACGTGAGAGTCATGGAGGGGGATGGAGAGAGGAAAGGGAACCCCTCCGAGAGGTTGGATAGGTCCTGTCACCAAAGTAGATCCCTCTGAAGACTGCTGGAGACTAGAACCATCTGGTCCATGTCATCCAAGTGTTGGTCCCATTGGACTCATAGCGAGTGTGACAACTGAGACTTGGGGTAATTGATGGTGATCCCAAGTCTGGAGAAAAGGTCCAGGGTGAAGGAAAGGGAATCCTTCAGACTGTACTGGGATGGGGCTGAAAGCAGCCAATTGTCCAGGTATGGGAACACATAAATACCCTTGCGAAGTAGGGTTGCCGCTACCACCCCATGGAACTTGGTGAAAACCCGAGGTGCCAAAGAGAGGCCGAAGGGAAGGGCTCTGAACTGAAAATACTCCTCCTGGAAGGAGAATCTCAGGAAGCGGCAGTGGGTAAGAAGAGTGAGGATATGTAGGTAGGCATCCTGCATATCCAGGGAACGCAGCCAATTGTTTAGTTGGAGCAGGGGCAAGAGTCCCTGGAGTGTCAACATACGAAACCTCTTGTATTCCATGAAGAGATTGAGCATGCTGAGATCTAGGATTAGTGTGAGTTCTCCCATCTTTTTGGGTACTAGGAAGAAATTCCCTTATCTGCTCTGTTGGAACCAGTTCTATGGCTGATTTTTGCAGTAGAGCTTGGATTTCCTGCAGGACCAAAATTTGTTGGCCTGACAGGTAATGAGACCTACCCGGAGGATTGGTGGGTGGCCTCTCCAGAAACTCTATAGAGTGACCTCTTGCAATTAGCTGTAGGACCCATGCCTCTACGGTTACAGCTTTCCACCCTTCCAGGTGGAGGCCGAATCTTCCCCCCACTGGTTCCTCCGTGAGGAGGGGAGGTAATGGGGGTTGGGTGGGTCCATAAGTTAGCATGCTGAGGGGAGGGGCACCTTGCCTCCAGCGTCTATCTTTAAGAATTTAGCCTGGGGGGGGGGTTGAGCGCCAGGGCCAGAGGTGCGATGCTTGTTCTGACGTCTGCACTGTTTCTGTTTGTTCCACTTCCATTGGCGATGAAAATTCTGCTTGGGTTCCTGACCCGAGCAGTACAAAAAGCGGACATCTTTCAAAGATTTGCCACCTTCTTGCAGTTCGGTGATTATGTCTTTAGCGTTGCCACCAAACAGAACTAGACCCCTGAAGGGAGCGTCCAGAAGAGTGCTCTGTACATCTTGTGCCAATCCTGCAAGACGTAGCCATGCAAGGTGCCACAGGCAGATGCCTGTAGCCATACAACGTGCCACTGAATCGACAGTGTCATAGGTTGCCCAAAGGGCATGGCAGCAGGACAATTTATTCAATCTAATTTTGTCCAGAAGTTTGTTCCTGAGTTGCTCATCAAGGACTTCCTGAATGTCCTTTTCCAGGCTGGACAAGGCCGACATCTGGAAAGCCACCATGTGGGTTACATAGTTTAGTGAACGTAAGGCGAAGGTAGAAGAGGTGTAGACCTTGCGGCCATATTGTTCCATTTGCTTTGATTCCTTGTCAGGAGGAGAGGCACTAAGATGTTTAGGTTGCGCAGACCTATCATGCGCTGCAGTGATGATGACAGAGTCCACTTTGGGTTGAGCAGTAAGGTGGGAAATCCCTTCCGGGGGGTGGTAGGTCCTGTCAGCTTTCTTAGAAACCATAGGAATCGACGATGGCTGTTGCTAAATCATAGATGTGAGATCTTCATGCGGACCCGTCCAAGGAGGGATGGTGAGGGGGTCCGCATTAACTATGTCCAGATGTTCCGCAAGTCTTCTGTGTTTGGGGTCCAATTCCTGGGATGCCCACCCGCAGGATCTCTGGATGGACCGGAGGAGCTCTGAGAAAGACTGATTCTCCAGGGGAGATTTAGGCGACTCCTTAGGCTGAGGCTCTATGGGAGAGTGGGGTTCTGATTGGTTCCCCATGTCCGAATCCTCGTCGGAGTCAGAGGATTCCGGCCTACTGGGCAAAGAAGTGGCATCTGGAACTGCCTCTGTGATTCTGTGCCCTAGAGAGATTTCTGATGGCACAGCGCCTGTACCTCTATCAGAAACTCTGCTGGAAGGAGCAGGACTTCCTGGAGGTACCCTGTGGGATGGCGTAGCCCTGACTACCAGCTGGGGCTGACCCAACTCCCGTAAGAACTAGGACTTGGCGTCCTTCCACCAAGCCGGTATGGATTCTTGCTTCGGCTGAGGAGGACGTGGTGGAGGGTTATCCTGGGTACACCATAGTGTAGGAGGGGTAGCTAGGTGGTAGGTACCAGTAAGGGTACTGATAACCTTGGTACTGAAGAATCTGACCCGGAGTCGTGTAACCCAGCTAGACCCCCGCATCAGATACTGGGAAACTGCAGCGGTAGTTGGGGTAGTAAATCCATTGGGGCCAACGAGGGAGGAGCGAAGGTCTGAGGGGAGGTGGTGCCAAGGGACCACTGGGTGTGGGTCCGTGGCGGATGCGGGTGGTGCCCCTTAGGAACATGAAGATTTTGGTCCATTCCACTCCTAAAAGGGTCTGTCAGGGATCTGGCATCGGGTGCCTATCCGATGACAGGACCAAGACAGACAAGGGGGTTAAGTCCGGAAGGGCCCCCGACGACAGGTCTGCTGGTGAGGCAGGCATCTCGTGGATGTCCGACATTAGGGGCTCCTGGAAATTGGGCCCAAAGAGGTAAGGTAAGGTCAGTGATTCCCTAGAGGGAGAACCCCGGTGGGAAGAAGGGGAACCTACAAACTCGCTCTGCTGGATGTCGGGGACGACAAGGGAGTCCGACGGGAGAGCAGTCATCATGCGGTCATCGGGTAAGCTGGCGGCCAACTTAGAGGTGATGGCCTGGTGAGTATTGGAGGAGCCAATGGTCGACTTAGAGACCATGGCCGGGCTGACGGAAGCCGGTAGGCTAGAGTCAGGCTGATCGGCCTGGGCGCCCAGTGGCAGAGCCGAAGGGCGGCTTATCGGCCGAGCTAAGAACAGGAACTGCAACTGTTTCCTCGGAAGAGGAGACCCCCATCTGCCCACTGACCTAGGGAGGGGGGAGAAGGTGTCTGATCTGCTGGAGCGGACGAAGACCCAGGAGGTGGGGTACTCATGGGGGTGGAGGACCCACACAAGATGGTGTTGGTTGTCTGGCTGCTTTTCCTCTGAGGAGAATGGCTCTGCTCCCGGCGTTTCTCCTTCTCTTCCGGGGCGGGTGATGACGATCATTCCCTCAGCTCCTGAAGCTCTCTTTCCATTGATGCCAGTCGTTTCAATAAATGGGCACTGAGGGTCCTCTGGCGATGGGTGCATGTGGCCTGGTTGAAGGCCTGGCAGATAGTATACTCTGCGGTCTTGTGTTCAGGCCCCAGGCAGAGGATGCAGTGGGAGTGGTCGTCCCCATGCGGGATCTGCGCACCGCACTTGGAGCACTTTTTCTTGGGATGACGAGATGACATGCAATGCTATGCGGAAGATAAAATATGAACGCAACTACGCGCAAAAATGGCAGGAGACAAGCTGGTTCAACGATTCAGGTCGACGGCGGGAAAGAACTGGAGGGCGGATGGGGGACCACCCCTATTTATAGTCATGCTGACGTCCATCACCTGATGCCGGGGGCGGACCCCGCTAATGCCTGCTAGCTACAATTTTGCCGTGCGGTCCTGACGCCAGAGGGTGCAGTCCAACTTGTGAAGACCTACTGTAGGAACCCTCTTGAAGTAAGATCACGTTTACAGAGCCATGGGTAGGTATTCTACCCCATTCCCTCTACAATATATATCTATATATTCTTTGAAAAAAAACTTTGTTAATGCACCAGTTAAGGTAACTTAATGCCACAAAAGTAGGGAAATGTGGCATTAGGGTTTCCAACCCTAACTCCCCACACCCCAAGCAGCAAAAAGAAAAAAAAATTAGGGTTTTGGGTCTCTGCAGTCTTGGTGAATCGGTGGTGGAATCTTGCTTGGAGTTGTGTATCGCAATGCTCATTCCTCCCCCAGATTATAGCCTCCAGTCCGAATCACAAGGTACAGGTCCAAGCCAGTGCCTGATCCACTCTTCTAATGTAGAGAAGCATATCTCGACACATGTTGCTGACACAATTTGTTATAGCTTTCTTCACACAGGGCACGCAGAGCCCACAGGACTCTACGTGAAGAAAGGAGATCATGTGTGACATTGTTTGCACAGGGAAAGGGATGGGCATTAGGGTTGACAACCCCAAGGAAGACCCCACCACTGATTCTCCAATACTCCAGAGACCCAAAACCCTAATGTTTTTTCCTTTGCTGCTTGGGGGTGGGGGTGGGGAGTCAGGGTTGGAAACCCTAACACCACATTTCCTTACTTTTGTGGTATTAAGTTACCCTAACTGGTATTTTAACAAAGTTTTTTGCAAAGAATTTCCTTTCTTTTTGAGACAGTGGAATCCTATCCTCATTCACGTACATCCCTTCCAGACCTGATGCGCTGCGCCAATGGAAAATTCTGTCCGCCTACAGAAGTGCAGGTCCTCTGCAGGCCCTGCACTTAAGTGAAGCAACAGATAAGAATAATTCATGGGGTTTTCTGGTAGTCTGCGGACACGCAGGGCCCTGTGGTCCTTGCACTTCCAAGTGGCCGTAGATACAGATACACAGCGCAAAGAGTGCATCTGTCAGCCAATGCACAGGGCCCTCAGCCACCCAGGGATGCAGAGGTCCAGGGCCCTATGCCAAGAGGACAGTTGCCTTCACTATATGGTACCCAGGTCCATGCGGATAACTGTGCACTTTTCATTCCCTGGCTGGGGGGGTGTTGCATAACAGCACCATCCCCCCAACCTCACCCCATCCAGTTGGGCCACTGAGCTCAACCCCGAACTGAGCTCACCAGCATGGGATCGCAAAGCGTACCCATTGGGGCCAAGAGTGGCACTACACACCAAGTTAGTTAACAATTATACAGTATAATTTTTTATTTTGACCCCCGAATTTTCAAGATGCTCGTTTTTTTATTTGCCTCAAACACGACATGTACCATTTATAGTATACTGGCTGAAATGTAATTTCACACCAGAAGTGCGAAAACACATCTTATCCAGAATTTAAAAAAATGACACATCACGTTTATGAGGTGGTGTAGAAAAATGGCTATATTGAAAGTTTGGAGTCAGAATAGTGAAAATTAGTGAAGTTATGAGTGAACGTTTAAATACTGCAACATTCACTCATAACCTAGGCATTTTACCGTATCTGTATACCAAATTGTCTGCATAGCCTTCTCACTAGCCCACTTCATGAACCCGTTAGTAAAAATGCTCATATCCTCATTGAAACGTCATTCCGTGGCATGGAAATGTCATTCCACACCACAGGTACGAAAAGAAAAAATTACCACAGTAATCTTGTTTCTTCTAATGGAGTCTTGCTGTATTCTGACAATATGCAGTTAGCCCTTCCAGTTCAACTGCCCCAAGAGATGAAAGAGTTAACTCTATGCAGAAGCACAGGACATTGAGCTTGAGCTCGGTTTTCAAACCACTGTCCCTGGTACATTCTGTGTAACCGTCAGATTCTTACGAGCACTAGTAACCAACACTAACACTAAGCTTTTTGTAATAAAGTAATAACAATAACCACATGGCCAATGACCAAACAAAGAGCAACAAAAGACTCAAGTCAAGAAATGCCCAAGTCAAAAACCTGGCACCCCTGAGGTGCAGCACTAAAATGTCTCCTAGGAGCAGGATATGTCCCTCTTAGGTTCTGTCAGGGGAGGTAGGGAGGGAGGTCAGAATACAGCAAGATTCCATTAGAAGAAACAAGATTACTGTGGTAATTTTTTCTTCAAACATGAAGTCTTGCTGTATTCTGACAATATGCAGACTGCCAAGCAGTATCCCATGGAGGTGGGCACAGAACCTACTTAGGGAATAGGCTCTGCAGTACTGTTGTGCCAAATCTGGCATCACTCCTGGCCTGGGTGTCCAGGCAGTAGTGCTTAGTGAATGTGTGAATGAATTTCCAGGTAGCTGCTTTACAAATTTCGAACAGAGGGATATCTTTGGCAGCTGCTATGGAAGCAGCTGTTCCCCTGGTTGAGAGGGCCCCAAGACCTTCAGGTGGCGCTTTCCCCAGTTTGCCATAGCAAAACTGGATGCAAGACACAATCCACCTAGCAATGGTTCTCTTGGTCGCTGGCTTGCCTTTGCCTATTTCTCCATAGGTAAGGAACAACTGGGTACAGTCGTTCCTATGGGCCTTTGTCTGCTCAATATAGTAACTGATAGCCCTTTTTACACCCAGGCTATGCTGTCTCCACTCACCTGAGGAAGAATGGTCAGTGAAGAAGACAGGTAATGTCATGGACTGGTTCAAATGGAAGTCCGAGACCACCTCTGAGAGAAATTTCCTGTTTCTTCTAAGAATGACCTTATCCCTATGGAAGGCTATGTAGTCAGCTTCCACTGACAAGGCCTGTAGCTCACTAATCCTCCTAGCAGAGGTTATGGCTACCAAAAAGACAGTTGTCCATGTCAAGTACTTAAGCTCAGCCGAAGACATGGGTTCAAAAGGGGTATGCATTAGCTGAGCTATGCAAACATTCAAATTCCAGGATGCGGCTGGCTCCCTGTGAGGGGGATGTAAGTGGAGCAACCCTTTAAAAAACTTCTTGAAGACTGAATGGGATGCCAGGGAAGATCCCTTCCCAACAGAGAGACCTGCAGACACAGCTGCCAGATGTACCTTCAGGGTAGAAGGCCGAAGGCCTAAAGAACGCAGGTGTACTAAATAGTCCAACATGGGTGCCAGTCCTGCTGCTTGTGGGTCTATTTCCTTCTGTGCACACCAAATGGAAAACCTCTTCCACTCAGAAGTATAGGTTTTTCTGGTGGCAGGTTTTCTGGAAACCTTCAGAATATCCATAACCCCCTGAGAGAGATGCAGACCTACATACTCTAACTCCTCAAGAGCCAGGCCTTGAGGTTGGGGTACAAAATCCTCCCCTGAGAGGAGGTCAAGAGACTGTACCTCTGGGGGAGGCAAATTGGATTGGTCACTAACAAGAGACAGCAGCATGAGGTACCATGGCTGTCTAGCCCAATCCGTAGCAATCAGAATCACAGTTGATTGCTGGCTCCTGAGTTTGATCAGTGCTCTGAAGATCAGAGGGAATGGGGGAAAGGTATACAGAAATTTGCCTGTCCAGTCCAAAATCAGTGCACCCAGAGGCACAGGGCCCAGAACTGGAGGTCTGCAACAGAACTGGGGCAACTGGTGATTGTCTGGGGCCGCAAACAGATCTATCTCTGGTGTGCCCCATCTCTTGAACACTGTTTGCAGTATTCCCTTGTTCAGAGACCACTTGTGGTGACTCTGATTCATTCTGCCGAGGGCATCTGCCAGTACATTGTCCTTGCCTGGCAAGTGCACAGCTGAAAGGGAAGTCTGAAGGGAGTATGCCAGACTCCAGATCTTCACTGCTTCTGTGCACAGGACAGAGGACCTTTTCCCTCCCTGCTTGTTGATGTAGCACATGGTGGTGGTGTTGTCTGTCCTTACCTGAGCCACCTTGCCATGCACCACCTCCAAAAATGACTGAAGAGCCAGGACCACTGCCCTGCGCTCTAATAATTTGATGTGGAGCAGAGACTCCTGATGGGACCACTTCCACTGAGCAGTGAGGTCCCCAGGTGAGCCCCCCATCCCAGGAGTGAAGCATCTGTGGTCAGAACTACTGCGGGGGGCTGTTGGAGGAAAGGAACAACTTCCCTGAGATTGTCCTTGTACAGCCACCACTGGAGCTCCTGAGCCAAGGTAGATGTCATTGGAATCAGCTTGGATAGGGGATACCTTTTCTGAGACCAGAAGGATCTGAGGTGAAACTGAATGTCCCTCATCTGGAATCTGACTCCTGAAACCACTGTTGTGGAGGTTGCCATGTGTCCCAACAGCTAAAGACAGTGCCTCGCAGGATGAGACACTTGTACTTGAAAAGAATTTACCAGGTGGACAAGATTGACTACTCTTTCTGGTGGCAGAAGAGCCTTTGCCTGAACAGTGTCCAGCTCTGCTTCTATGAACACTACAACATGGACTGGTTCCAGCACTGATTTGCTTAGGTTTACCAGGAATCCTAGGGAACCTAAGGTGTCCTGCATCAGAGCCAAAGCTTCCCTGACCTGCTAAGAGGACTATCCCACGACCAGCCAGTCATCCAGGTAGGAAAACACAGACACTCCCTGCATTCTGAGGTAGGCCACCACCACTGCCAGGCATTTTGTAAATGTTCTGGGGGCAGAAGTCGGACCAAAGGGCATTGCCCTGAACTGATAGTGGCCTGAAGGTAACTCGAACCTTAGATATTTTCTGTGGTAGTGTCTGATAGATATGTGGAAGTAGGCATCCTTGAGGTCCAAGGAGGTTAACCAGTCTCCTTGCCTGAGAGTAGGAAGGATCTTGCAGCCGGCCCGGTGACGCTGAGAGTTAAGGCACTAGACGCCTCACCTCACGCCACGCTGGCAACCCGGGTTCGGGAACGAGCCTGGGCCATCGGGGGTTGGCAGGAAGGGACTGAGCATCTGACGGACAGGAGGGTGTAGGGCTTTGCATTGCTCCAGTGTCACCTCTGGCGGCTGTCAAAAGTAGCCTGGTACTGCGTCGCAGTCGCATGGCACCAGGGGCGGAGCTCAGCGGATGCTGGCCATCACTGCACATCAAGCTCTGCGGGGGGGGGGTGTAAATAATGTAGAAAAAAAAAAACTCCCACTGACAGGCGAAGGCGGGTCCAGGAGCAGCGGCCCCACGCCCAATACCAGGCCTCCAGGAAGCACTCCCTGAGTCCTCCCCAGAAACAGCGTTGCATGCCAGCATTCTAGATAGAGCACCTGAGGAGTGGCGGTCCTTCCCCGGGGGACTCAGAGCCAGGGGGTTAGGGCGGCATTGTGAAAGGGGAGGAAGCCGGCGCCCGAGGAAGTGCAACTGGGGCTTCAGGTGGTCGGGCAGAGCCGCAGCTTCAAGTCTACGCCGGAGAGAGGTCAGTGGAATCAGAGGGGCGATAAAAAGAGTTGGGAAAAAAAAAAAAGTCACGATCTTGAATTTGGGTTTTGTCAGGTGCTTGTTGAGGTACCTGAGATCTAGGATGGGCTGCCACTCCCCAGTCTTCTTTGGGGTAAAAAAGTATCTTGAATAAACCCTTTTCCTCTGTGGAGGCAGAGACAGATTCCACTGCTCTTAGATCTAACAGTGTGGAAACCTCTGCCTCCAAAAGAGTGGTCTCCAACTTGCTGGCAGGTATGAAAGATCTTGCTCTGGTTCTTGGGAACCTTTTGAAATTTAGAGCAAGTCCCTGGCTCACCACTTCCAGGACCCATGTGTCTGTTGTGATGGATCCCCAGGCCTGGAAGAGATGAGCCAACCTGCCTCCTACTGGTAGAGGGGAGGCGGCCAAGACTGACACATCAGGGTGTCTGCTTAGCAGGGGTTTTAGGCTGGAAGGTGGATGCAGCTCTGCTCACACCTCTCCTACCTCTTCCTCTGAAAAATCCCCTCTGCTGCTGATAAGCAGAGGAAGCTTGTGCCTGGTAGAAAGGCCTTTGAAAAGGCCTACCCCTGCCCGACCTGGGTTGCTGCTTCTGAGGGGTGTCAGCCTTTTCCTTTGTAGCTGCACTCCTGTAAGTTGTTCTGTATTCATCCATTTTCTTCATATATGATTCAGTTTGATCCCCAAACAGAGAGTTCTGGACAACAGGAAAGTCCATGGCCTTAACCTGGGTATCCTGAGACAGAATGGTACATCTAAGCCAGGAAAATCTCTTTAAGGAGACAGATGTAGCCATGCCTCTAGATGATACATCATTAGAGTACACTGCAACATGAAATTACACTTTTGATGCCTCAATGCCATCCTTTACTATCTGCTCCAGGTCCTTGGCTAGCTGAGGAGGATCAGTTTTAGCTAGATCCAGGACAGATTCCCATCTGGACTTTTGAAATCTGGCTACATAAGCCATGCAGGAGGCTTGCCTAATCCCCAGCGAAGAAGCCAGGTATTGTTTCTTGGCCATAGCATCAATCCTACTGGAATTCTTGTCAGGAGGGTGAGAAGCTAAAGGGATACCAGCCTTGTCACAAGCTGCAGCCTGGACCACCCCTACATGGCTACAGTGGTTGTAGAAGAACTCTGTGCCATTACCTGAAAGCATATACCTCCTATCCATCCTTTTGTCGACAGAAGGGATGGAGGTAGGCATCTGCAAAATCTTATTAGTCTGCTTTTTTTTAAAGATTTATGCAGAGGGATCGACAGTCTTTTAGACTCAGGGACATCCATCATTTCTATGAAATCACAATCTCCTTCTCTTCTTCAACTGCCTCTAAAGTAGGAAGCTGCAAAGTCTCTGCAACCTTCTTGTAGAAAGTATAATGGGAAGAGGATTCCCCACACGGCCTAGGAGGAGAGACTGGATCCGGTCTATCTGGAGAAATATCAGGCTCAATAGGATCACATCAAGTCATCATCATCTCCCTTCACCATAACCATCTCCTCCCTCCCTCTTCCCACTCGATCTCATAAAAGGTTCCGATCATAAGAACGGTGGGAACTGAACCGTAAGCGGACTGGACCGACTGGCGTGTGTGAGTCATCGGTTTGCTTGGTTCCGACTGAAGCGACTGAACAATTCTAATAGCTTTAGCTATTTCATCCGCGGTTGGGGCCGGAAACTTAGGCTCTGAACTGGCAGATTTTCACTAAGATACCGAAGCCTCGTTATCTGCTTTTCTTTTGGTCGAGGAGGTATCGCCCTGGTCAGAAGGCACCTCCTCTGGTTCCACTGCACCCTCAGGAGCTGAACCAGACCGTCCATCCGGATCAACTGATTTTTCTGCCATTCTTTCCTTCAGCCGGACTAAACACTTATCCAGCATGGCCTTAGGAAAGCTCTCACAAATTTGGCAGTCTGTTTTCAGGTGGTCAAATCCCAGACAAACACACATGAGGTGGGGATCCGCCTTGGCAAAAACCTCCCCACACTCTGTGCAGTGCTGAAAACTAGTGGGTCCGGTCTTTTTTTTTTTTGTTTCTCAGACATAATGCACTGAAGCCAAAGTTACCCTATGATAGGCGGTCAGGTCAGAGAGACCAACAAAGTTTTCAGTTAATGATCGGTTCAATGGGAAAAAAAACATAAAACTTTGTTTTTGGTTTTTTTAACCGAAAACTGCTGGATCCCAAATGACATACAGTCTAAATTTACCTCAAGAAAAACAAAAGCAGTCCTCTCTTGGTTACTACGGACCAAAAAAGGGACCGACACTTACTGATTTGGAGATAAATCTATCTAATCTAACCTGTACTGTAGACAGAGGTTTGAAGAACCGAAAAACAAAACATGGTTGAATAAACAGACGAAAACATACCACTCTGAACCAAAGCAAGCGAGGAGAAATCTCCGGAGTGTCTTCACAGGCAGGCGGAGTAAAGAATCTGACAGTTACATAAAATGTACCAGGGACAGTGGTTTGAAAACAGAGCTCAAGCTCAATGTTCTATGCTTCAGCATAGAATTAACTCATCTCCGGGGCAGCTGAACTAGAAGGGCTAACTGCATATTGTCAGAATACAGCAAGACTTCATGTTGTTTGAACATATTTTCTCGCTTCAATATAGAAGGGATAGGAATGCATTACTATGGACTTACAGAGCAATATTACAGCAGCTTCCAAAATATATCTCAGACTGTTTTCTACAAGCCTCATCAAGTAATTATGCATTATGAACTTCATTACTCTTAAAGTGCCTAAGTTCCACTCTCGACAAGGCAGACATGCTGTTAGTTATGAGTTATCTACCCTATGGAACACGAGCAAAAGACACTGAAAGTGAACAAGCTCATATCTATTACAGCCTTTAAACATCTATACAACAAAATATTCAAAGAAAAATGTAACTGCTTCCGCCAACATTAGACTAACCCTCCATCTTTCCTACCAGCTGGACGACTATTCAAGGTAGCTCCTCAGCACCCTACGAGCAGTTACTTCACATTTCATAAACCTTTACACAATCCTTCCTTCTTAAGCATTATATACTTAGTCTCCTATATACTTCCAGTTTTTTACTTCCCAGTCCATCGCCTCCTCCCTTGACCTACTACTGATCCCTCTTGACACGGCTTTTCCACTCCTTCCCTTTCACCACCCCTGGCCACAACATTCTGTATACACTCCTTTCATCCCCCCTGTCACTGCTTCAGCCGGTATTTGCCTCCTACAAATCACTCCCTGTAGATATATCTTCCAGATGTCCACACAGCTCATCACCCGAGTTTAAAAACTTTCTAATAATTCCCCTGACACATTTAACCTTCACCAAAAAGTGCTAGTTTCTAAAGTGTCCTCCACTAACAAGCTGGCTATTTGATGAATCATGTATATATGTAATATTTTTTTTTCTTGTTATTAGCTGTTCAAAGCACTCTGTCTTGGAGTTGTTGTTTTTGTATTCATTTGCTATCCTCTCAAAGTTGTGTATTCTCTGCATGTTATATGTCATACAAATTGTATCTTGACCTTACCAGGTCCATCTTGCAAATGAGCATTGCTCAGTGATGTTCGCCTGGATAAATAAAGATTTGATTGATTGATTGATTGATATTTTGACCAAGATTTGAAAAATGACAGCTGTCAGGCTCATGAGGTGGTGCAAAAAAATGGCTATGTTAAATATTTGGGGTCAAAATATTTAAAATTGTCAAAGTTACGAGCGAGCACAGCAAAATTTCAACGTATGCACATAACTTTGCCCTTTGTACATATTCTGACCCCAAATTTTCAACATAGCCTTCTTAAGGCCCCACCTCATGGACAAGAGCAGTGAAAATGTTCAAATCCCTTCTTATGACCCCACCTCATGAACAAGGATGGTGAAAATGTTCAAATCCCGCCTGGAAGGTGATTTCGCCAAGTGACTGCAAAATTGCCTCTTGGACTTGATTTGCATAATTCCACCACTATAGGTCATGAGGTGGGATCCTAAAAGGCCATGTTGAAAATCTGGGGTCAAAATATGCAAAAATGACAAAGTTATGTATCACAGTTCAAAATCCCATTGAAATACACTGAATCGCACTTACCATAGTTTCTCATATTGCAATCCGCGGTTCTAGCAGCAAGACGTGTCTTCGATAGGAGAGAGGATCTTTGCCCTGTGACCTGCTCAGGTGAGTAAGGGTGTGTGGGGGTGTACTGGGGGTGTGGGATGGTGGGTGCTGAGTGGGAGTTGGGGGGGGTCAGATCGGTCAGGGACTATTTCTTTTTTGTTGGTTTTAAAAAAACAAAAAAAACACAGAGGGACGGTTTTCTTTACCTCAGATTGGGACAGCGATTGGAGATGGGGTGTGCCACTTGACACCAGGGAAAAAGAAATATAATGGGGATGGTAATTGGAGGATTGGGGTGCGCGAGACTAGACACCAGGGAAAGAATACATAAGGGGACAGCGATTGGAGGATGGGGGGTACCACTAGACACCAGGGAACAGAATACATAAGGGTAGGTGGGAGGCGACACTAGACACCAAGGAAAGATAATACAGATGGGGATGCGATCAGAGGGTGGGCGGGGGGCACCACTAGAAACCAGAGAAACATATACAGGGGATGGCGATCAGAGGGTAGGGGCACCACTAGACACCAGGGAGACATTATATAAGTAAAGGGACGGCGGCAACTGGAGGGTGGGGGCACCAACAGACACCAGGGAAACATTATATAAATATGGGGATAGCAATGGGAGGGTGGGAGGCACCACTAGACACAAGGGAAACATAATATAAATAGGGGTATGGCAATCGGAGGGTGGGGGGGTGCAACTAGACACCAGGCAAACATGATATAAATACGGGGACACCAATCGGAGTGTTGGGGGGGGGGGTGCCACTAGACACTATGGAAATATAACATACTTAATGGGACAGCGATCGGAGGGTGGGGGTGCCACTAGACACCAGGGCAACATTACATACATAAAGGGATGGCAATGGGGGGGTGCCATTAGACACCGGGGAAAAGGTGGCTCACTGCTTTCAGAGCAGCCTGCAGCACGAGCTCTAGCTGCAACTGTGTAACTCAAGAAAGTCCCACTGTTCCCATTCACAGAATGTGGGTGGATGGCTCCTCTCACTAAGTTGGGCACCCTGGATTTTGGGTGCCCAGAAAACGTATTTCTGGCAACTTCAAAAACAAACAAATAAACCCACCAGAATCTAGCTAAATGGGTCCCGTTTAGCTAGGTTTAGGTGTTTTTTTCTTTTTTTAAAGACATTATTTTTATGTACTTAAAATGTTTGTAAGTTTAAACAGTGAAAAAAAATGGCGGCCATACAAAAAAAGGATTTTTCCTCATGAACAAGGATTGGCCACCATATGAAAAAGGATCCTTTTTCATAAGAACCAAAATCTTTTTTTGTTCCAAGCAACTATCCAAAAGACTGTACTGAGCATGTTCAGAACCAAAATTTTAAAATGTAAAGTAAAGGTGTGACTTTTTCACATTCAGTTTTGGGCTTCATGGCCCATTACCTTGCCGTGGTGATCCATGCCAAAATTATAAAATGTAACACTGTCCTGTAAGGAGGGCAGGTATCGTAACTCGGTTAATTGTGCCAGCCAATCCTTTCACTTCCTGGTCTGCCTGCCCACTTCTGTGCTCTGACGGTTTGTGACGTCAACCAGGACAGCGCAGGCATTTTATTGAAGTCTATGGGGCTTGTTTTCAAAATGTTTTTACACATGTTTACGTTTGTCTTGATAATGAAAGCCACCGCTCATCTAATAGGGACCCTATTAGCTGAGCGGTGGCTTTCATTTTTATCCAAGGTTGCTTAAACTTCTGAAAACGAGCCCCATAGACTTCAATGGGCTGTGCCCCCGTGCTCTCCCTGGTTAGACGTCACAAAACGGAGCATGGGGGCAGAGCAGGCATACCAGGAAGTGGAAAGGGATTGGCTGGCCAGTTCCAATCCCTTCCCTCCCTTACAGGATAGTATTAAATTTTATAATTTGGGCACAGACGGACTATCGCCGTGGCAACTCCGGCAAGGTAATGAGGTATGAAGCTCAATACTGAATGTTACACCTTTAATAACCTTGGAACGAAGTAATATTTTTTCACCAAACCGGTGACAGGCACATACTGTTATGTGAGCCAAGCCCTTTGTACCCTGAAAATTTCAGACCAAAATTACAAGCCGTCTGGGCACAAGGCGATTAAAAAAAAAGGAAAAAACAGCAATTTTTTTTTTTTTTTTTATATTTTCACTATCCGCTTAACATGTCAAGAGATCTACCCCCTAAAGGCTGCGATGCAAAATTTTGTGCAAATCTGCTGAATGGTTGATAAGATATTAAAGTGCAAAACTTGAACTTTAACACAGAAACCCCTGCTTAACCCTATCTAGGTTTTTTTTTTTTTGGGGGGGGTGGGGGTATGTGTCTTTTTTCCAGGTTCTTTTACTACTTGTTACCTGGTTTGTCTAGTTTCCTAATGGTGTGTTAATTGTGGTATTAGTACTGTCCCATTGGGTTTACTGCAGTGTAGGTATATATTTAGTGTAGGTACATACTTTTAATTGTTTGATTTGTATAGGAATATAGTTTTCATTGATAATTTAGTTAGAAGTATATAGGGAAATAAACAACGGCCTTTTGTATGGGGAAAATTCCCCAACCACGTAATATATCTTGACATGCATATAGTAATACGTAATATACATGATGAATGATCCATGGGGGTCAGCACAGTGGGGGGATTCAAACATGCTTGGGGCAGGCACATGGGAACCCTAGAGGTGGGAAAGAGAGGCAAAAACCACTTAACCAACAAAGGGTCATAGGCCACTGATGCAGGCAGGGAAAATGGGCAGACTAGATGGGCCTAATGGTCCTTATCTGCCATCAATTACTATGTTATGTTACTTATGGCAACATTACCAGAAAGTGTGATACTGCAGAAAATAGTGCAAAATTAAGCCAAAGTGCATACTAGCTAAGTGCTCTGTGAGCAAAAATACTACTAGTTATGTCCACTGCCTCCAAAGGGCCTCGGTGCTTTGCTTCTCTTGAGCTTTGTCAAGGGGAGTGGTTTGTACCAATACCCACTGGCTTAAATAGTACAGTCATAACCAGTGGTTACCTGCTTGCTTTTAAATTTCTTAAAAAGACATTCTACCGGGGTCAAGGAAATCAATTACAGAGACCAGAGAGAAAGAAACTGAATAATTTAATTATCAACATCTCCTCCCCCCAAACCTCACTACCTAGAGATCAATAGTCAATCAAGATACACAGAATGAAGAGTATCACGCACTCTTTGAATGATAGGGTAGAACTCTGCTCCTCTAGATGGAATGGGTGGATCCTGCACGTGATGACTAAAGACCCGGATTTGGTCCTTTGACTCCCTAAATAGAGTCTAAGGTACCCCCCCAACATAGCAGAGCCCTCTGCTAGTATTACTTACTAGGAAATAGGCTCAGTAACAGCTATATTTGCTTATCTGGACTGGTCCTGCTTGTCCCTTCCCACATACTGGGACTAGGGAAACTGGTCCCTTCCACTCCCCCATTCTCCAAACACAGAGTCACAATATATACTTCAGAACCCTAGCAAATTCTGGGCTGTGGGGGGTTTAAGTTGCTTTCCTGTGTGCTTCTGCCCCCCTCATGCTGTAACCTGGGGGTGGAGGGAATACTTATTATGACCCTCTTGTTTGCCTAGAATGACGTAATGTACAGAAGACTCGTGAACACGCACTGGTTTGTATTCAACTGCATCAACTGTTTTAAATGTGGATGTCACAGGCATGGAAAAAGTTTAATAAAGATTATATTTACAAAAAAAAAAATCTCTTCCCAAGAACTCACTAGTCAACAGAAATCAGTGTGAAATAAAAGTTTATCCTTCCTTTTCACCACACGTATCATCAATTTTCATATCAACACTGATCTCTATAAAGTTTTCTGGAAAGTTGAGGTGGAAGACTAGGTTTGCTGGCAAAGGCACCTATCTTCACCTGAGCTCTTTTCTTCTAGGTTTGCTTGTAAGGACAGAGCAAGGCATTATCATAGCAAGGAAAAAGATTAAGGCTTCTTTCGGCTAGGCAGATTTACTGTATGTTACTATTTTCTTTTGTACTCACAGAGTTTTTTACTGTTTTTTGCTAACATTTTACTTATTGTTCTCCGATTCAAATTGCTGTTGAAGGGTATACTTTCTGCTGCATTATTACAGGGTGTGCCTACAGATGTGTTACTGTTTTGTGCTTATAGATTACTGCTGTAATCTCTGATTCAAATTGTTTTTTGCAGGGTATATCTTCTGTGAAATTATTACAGGTGGTGCTTTACAATTTTATCTATCATTAGGCTAAGCTTTCAGGACTACTGCATTTATTGTTGGTTGATTGTTTCTGCTCTTACCTCCTTGTTTCTTTCATCCGTGGTTCTTCTTTTTCGGCAGGGGAAGGGTCCAGCCACCCACCCCCATCCCCAACCACCCCGTGCTACACTCCTTTTATAGGGTAGCACAGTCATGACATTTCCTGTAGCAAAGCACGAAGGTGAGGATCAGAGGGGTATCCACACAGTGAGCTCACTTACAGGGGCATAAGTAATTTAACTTGTTATATCAAGTTATACAAAAACAAACAAAACAAAAAAAATCAAACTTTTGCTTTCATTTTCCTCCTTCTAATTACTCGGACCACGTTATAAACCCGGCAACTCATCTGGAAAGGATATTATTAATGGCAGGTACTGCGGGGACACTTATCAACATGGCAGTTATGCAGGACTTAGGATGTTGTCCTACATGCTGGACCACTGGAGATCTAAGGGCTCAGCTCCAGGCAGCATGGGCAGAGATTGCACGCCTCAAATCGCATATTCAGGAGGAAATATATTATAAGAACCTCCCACCATTTCCCCAACATCCAACTGAATCACCTCAACTGCAGAGGGTAGTTGGTCCGGGAGGTTGGCAGGTGGTTAGGAGGGGCAAATCAGGTGCCCCATCACTCAATGCTCTCCAACGAATCACCTCCACAAACCATATAAAAACTAAAACAGATATCTGCCTCTAACTCCAAAATCAAACAAAGGGGCAGAGGACACTGCACAGCAGGACACTGCAGCACAGGAACTAGCGCAACAAAACTCGCCCAAAACAGGGACCAAAACAAAAAAAGCAAAAAGGACATCCACAACACTTCTGATCATGGGAGACTCCATGATTCGGGGAGTTTACCTCCAGCTGGGGGTTATGGTCAGAAGTCTCCCAGGTACATCGACGTGGAGAGACACTGATAGCATTGCTATAATCATGCAGGAAGCAGGAAAAAACACTGACGTCCTGGTACACATAGGGACTAACAATCTCGCCAGCTGGTCAGTTGTGGAGACCAAGGAACACCTGACCAGGCTGGGAGACAAACTGTTAAACATTTCGTCCGGCATCTCCTTCTCTGAGATCCTGCCGGTCTGGGAGAGGGGGGCAGGTGGACGGAAGGTCAGAGAAGGGGAGATAGGGGAGCTAAACATGTGGCTCAAGGGCTGGTTCCAGGAAAAAGGACACAAATTTGTAGGTAACTGGCAACAGTTGTGGGAGCGAAAGTTCATTAAATTCGATGGACTGCATTTGACTAAGGAGGGAGTCAGTGCATTGGGGCAGAAGTTTGACTTCTTTGCAGAATATTTAAACTAGCAAATGGGGAGGTGTAGCACCAGATACATCAAACAGGAAGAACATCCCTCCCCCCTCAGCTAGTGATCAAACAGGAGTTCAGCATGTTTTTAGTTCATTTGCATCACCAGGTAATGAAAAAGGTCCAGCTCCACATATGACACGCAGAGGAAATCCAGACCTCGCCCAACAACTAACACATCGAAATCTGGCCAATGGAAAATCATGTACACAAATGCTCACAGTCTGGGAAACAAGATCGCAGACCTGCAGGCAACAATGACAGAGGCTAAACTGGACATAGTAGCCATTAGCGAGACATGGTTCACCAGTAGCCACACCCGAGAGACTTCAGTACCCGACTATGTACTGTTCAGAAGAGACAGAGGTGCAATAGGGGGCAGAGTGGCCCTTTATGTCAATGAAAATATCAAAGCTACAGAAATTCAGAATGCACATTAGGAACCAGAAGAACTGTGGGTCACTCTGGAAAAAGGAAATGGGACAGCCATACGAACTGGGGTTGTCTACAGGCCTCCAGACCAGGGGGAGGACATGGACACAATACTGTTAGACGATATACAACACATGACAGCTAAAGGGGAGGTTCTGATAATGGGAGTACTCAACATGCCAGATACAGATTGGTCAATACCAGCAGGAACACCTGCCAGAACTAGACACACAGTGGATTCCCTGCAGGGGGAGGGCCTCAAACAACTGGTACAACAACCCACAAGAGTCAGGGTTTTCCTAGATCTAGTACTGACCAACGGGGAAAGGATCACAGATCTCCAGGTAGAAGGTCACCTGGGGGCCGGTGACCATCACATGGTATGGTTCAATTTGGCCACTAGAACTAAATCACCCCATTCCAAAGCAAAAATATGGGACTTCAGAGGAGCTGATTTTGAGAAGATGGCCAACAGAGTTAGGCTAGCCCTGGCAAGAAGAAATACTGGTGAAGGTACAGGCAAAGTTGGCAAGCATTAAGGATGCAATATTTGAAGCAACATCCCATTGTGTTAGAGAGAAAAGCAAGAGCAAAAGAAGGAGGAAACCACTTTGGTTCTCAAAAAACAGCAGCAGAAAAGTTCAGAGTCAAAAGGCTGGCCTTCAGGAAATATAAGGGAATGCAGCGGGACGAAGACAGGTAGGCATACCAAACTTCCTTAAGGGAAGCAGAGAAGGCAGTAAGGCAGGCAAAGGCCAAAACCGAGGAAACACTAGCACGAACAGTAAAAGAAGGGGACAAGACTTTCTGTATAGGTACATTAGTGAAAGGAGACAGTCCAGACGGGGTATTGCTAAGATCAAAGGGGATAAGGGGGAGTGTGTGGAGGAAGACCAAGGGAAAGCATCTATCCTAAATAGATACTTCTGCTCAGTATTTACTGAGGAGAAGGCAGGGCAGGGCCCACAGCTCAGCACCATGGACACAGGGGGGAGGGAAGTGTGCACTAGTCCCTTCATAAAAGCAAGGGTCCTACAAGAGCTCGCTAAGCTCAGGGTGGACAAGGCAATGGGACTGGATGGCATACATCCCAGGGTACTAAAGGAGCTAAGGGTGGAACTAGCAGAGCCATTATCAGAAATTTTTAGTGAGTCTCTGAGCACAGGAGAGGTCCCAGAAGACTGGAGAAGGGCTCATGTGATCCCGCTCCACAAGAGTGGTAGCAGGGAGGAGGCAGGGAACTACAGACCAGTCAGTCATACCTCAGTAGTGGCAAGATTATGGAGGCACCTTAAGGAAAGGATAGTGCAACACCTGGAACATAGGAGCACAGGATCCAAGACAGCATGGATTTACAAAGGAAGGTCCTGTCAAACTAATCTCATAGATTTCTTTGACTGGGTAACCAGAGTGGTGGACCAAGGGGGTGCAGTTGATGTCGCCTACCTTGACTTCAGCAAAGCTTTCGATACTGTTCCACATAGAAGATTGATTAATAAGCGGGGTAAGCTCGGGGTGGGTCAGAAGTTGGTCAACTGGGTAGAAAACTGGTTGGCAGGCAGAAAACAGAGAGTGGTGGTAAATGGTGTACAGTCAGAAGAGGTGCAAGTCACAAGTGGGTACCTCAGGAATCAGTCCTGGGGCCAGTCCTCTTCAATATCTTCATCAGTGACATTGCAGATGGACTGGAGGGTAAGGTTTGTCTGTTTGCAGATGACACCAAGATCTGCAACAGAGTAGATGATCTGGATGGGTTGGGAAGAATGAGAAGAGATCTGGATAAACTGGCAAAATAGTCAGAAGAGTGGCAACTGGGGTTTAACGCAAAGAAGTGCAAGATCATGCACATAGGGAAGAGAAACCCTGAAGTCGCCTACAGGTTGGGAGGGGAGTTGTTGGCAATCACAAGGGAAGAAAGAGACTTGGGCATCATCATCATAGATGACCTGAAATCATCCAAGCAGATCACTAAAGCAGTATGTAAGGCTAGAGGGATGTTGGGGTGTAATAGTAGGGGTATCGCAAGTCGTAAGAGGGAGGTAATAATCTCTCTTTACAAGACACTGGTTAGGCCCCATCTGGAGTACTACGTGCAGTACTGGAGGCCACACCTACACAAGGACATTAACAAAATAGAGGCAGTCCAGAGAAGGGCAACCAAAATGGTGCAGGGACTGCATCAGAAAACATTTGAGGACAGATTAACAGAGCTCAATATGTATACCCTAGAGCAAAGGAGGGAGAGATGTGTTATGATCGAAACATTCAAACATCTTCAGGGCATTAACAAGGTGAAGAGTCTAACAAGTTTCAATATAAGAAAAATAGCTGGACAAGAGGACACAGCATGAGATTAGAGGGAGGCCGATTAAGGGGTAATGTGAGGAAGTTCTTTTTCACAGAAAGGGTGGTGGATGCATGGAACGGCCTACCTCAGGAAGTGGTGGATATGAATACAGTGCAAGGCTTCAAACAGGCATGGGATAGGCATAAGGGAGCAATACAGTTGAGTATGAATAGATAGGCCATTGACAGAGTACAGGCCTATGGCACATTCGTAAGGTAGAAAAAATGGGCAGACTGGTTGGGCCTTGCGGTCCTCATCTGCCGTCAACTTCTATGTTTCTATGTAAGTATGACTCGGGTATTATTTTGCCAGGAAAAAAGCAGACTGACCAGACCTAACAGATACCAACTAGGAACGTTCATAGGAGCCGACCCTACATGAAAGAAGTGGACAGACTGAATTTGGATGCAATGCTAGATTTATTCGCAGGAGAATGCAGCAGCAGATCAACACATGCTACATTGGTGGAATACAGATTCAATGGGAGCAAGATGGACAGTGCACCAAGTATTTGAGACAAACAGAGAATGCAATTCCAACCTGCTGCGATGCTGCCCTGTTTGCAGGCACCTCTCTGGTCTGAGGGAGGAGGTTGCCAGTCTCCAAGCTGACCTGGCTAGGATTCGTGAAACCTCTTCCCCCACCCAGGGACCACCAGGGCCACCATCGTTACCTTAGAGGTTGCCAAGAAGAAGGAGCGCTTGGACCAAGGTGGGCTGGGGGGGGGGAGAGAAGAGGGTGGTGGTACAGAGGTGCATTGCTCCAGCTGTACCTTTCCACAGTTCATATGCTGTTCTGGCAAAGAGTGGTTCCTCTATGGAGGCACCTGCAGTGGAGACCAAGGAGGATGCTGGGAACCTCCACAAAGGAGACCCACAGGAGGGTGGCACGAGCCCCCACAGGATAAGGACACAACTCCTGGTGGGGGACTCTATCATTAGGAGGATAGAAGTGGTGGAGGAAGGGGATAGGGTGGTAAGGTGCCTGCCTGGCACCATGGCTCAGAGGGACCGGAAGCGAATCCTCAGGATCGCGGGAGCAGCTGCACGAGGGAGGGAGCTGGATGTCATTGTCCACTTAGAGACAAATGACCTGGCTGTGAATGGGATCAGAGCAGTGTAAGAGGAGTTTGTGGAGTTGGGGAGGGGCCTTAGATAAGTAGCATGTACGGTAACCTTCTCGGAGGTGCTGCCTGTCTATGGCAAGGATGATGCTAGGGTATTCCGCACCATGGGATTCAATGAATGGTTGAAAAGCTGGTGTGGAGCTCAGGGTTTTGACTTCATTGGGGACTGGGGAGCCACTGGGAGGGATGCAGGCTTATACTGGCTGATGGTCTGCATCTGTCCCGCGGGGAAGAGATCCAGGATCCTAGGTGACAGGTTTAATGCTTCATTGGCAAGCATTTAAACTAGCCAAGGGGGGAGGCACTAAAAAGGAGCAGGGAAATCCCAGCCTCCCCCCACAAAACACAGTAGTTAGAGAGGTAAACATAAAGGTAGAGAAGTTAGCAGGGAGCAGGACAGGGGTAAATGCAGAAAAAGGTAGTAAGGACAGGGATGGGGCTAAAGAGGGCAAGGTCATAAAAAATAAATGGAAGGTGATGAGTACCAATGCCCGCAGTCTGTGCAACAAGCTCCCTGAACTAGTGACCTTGATGGAAGAGGGATGCCTGGATATTGTGGCAGTCACTGAAACATGGTACACAAGAGAACCATGACTGGGATGTCAACATACCAGGATACACAGCCTACAGGAGGGACAGGGTGGGTAAAAAAGGAGGAGGAGTAGCTCTCTATATAAGGGAAGGGATTAAAGCAACAGAACTAAAGAGTAAACAGGAAGTTGATAAGTCACTATGGGTCACCCTGGAGACAGGAAATGGCACCACAATCCACATGGGGGTTGTGTAAAGACCCCCATCTCAGGGGGAGGAAATGGACAAGGAAATGATGGAAGGCATCCTTAAAATGGCAGAAAAAGGGGAGATATTGTTGATAGGGGACCCGAATATGCCAGATGTTAACTGGAGTACCTTTGCTGCAGGCACATCCAAGAGCAGGGTCATTCTTGATGCCCTACAGGGGGCATGCCTCAGACAGCTAGTGTAGGAACCCACTCGGGAGGGAGCAATCTTAGACCTGGTACTCTCAAATGGGGAAGGAGAAAGGATCTCAGATTTAGAAGTGGGTAGCCATCTGGAAACAAGTGACCACCAAACAGTGTGGTTCACAATAAACACAGCCATAGAGTCAAGCCATACAAATACAAGAGTATTGGACTTTATGAAGGCTGACTTTGGGAAAATGTGAGAGTGCCTCAGATAAGCACTAGCAAACGGGCAAGAAGGAGGGGTGGAGGAACAATGGGGAATAATCAAAACAGCCATCACAGAGGCAACAAGCCTTTGTGTGAAGCAAATCAACAAAACAAAACGAAGGAAAAAATCACTACGGTTCTCAAAAGAGGTGGTAGGGACGTTAAGGAGAAAAGGACAGCATTCAGGAAATATAAGGAAACACAGAAGGAGCGGGACAGAGTACTTTATTAGTTAAAGCAGAAGGAGGCAGGAAGGCAGTCAGAATAGCAAAGGCACAAACTGAGGAAAAGATAGCCAACTCTGTTAAGAAGGGTATAAAACCTTTATAGGTACATTAGGGAGCTAAGAAAGACCAAGGAAGGGTACAGAGACTTAATAAAGGGAGGGAATGTGGGCAGAGGTGACAGTGAAAGCAGGATACTGAACAAATATTTCTGCTCAGTATTCACAATGGAAGAGGAGGGGAGGTACCTAAACCAAACAAGAGAGAAACTCTGAATGGGGGGGGGGGGGGCAATACCAGTCCATTCACAGAAGAAAGGGTTTTGAAAGAACTCTTGCAACTGAGGGTGGACAAAGCAATGGGGCCTGATGGGATTCACCCGATAATTTTAAAAGAACTAAGGGTAGAACTAGTAACACCACTGACTACTCTCTTTAACAAATCATGTGAGGATGGGGTGGTACCTGAGGACTGGAGGAGGGCAAATGTGATTCCACTTCACAAAAGTGGGAGCAGGGCACAGGCAGGAAACTACAGACCAGTTAGTTTGACTTCAGTGGTAGGGAAAATGATGGAATCACTTCTGAAGGAAAGAACTGTTGAGTACCTAGAGGCCAGTAGGACACAGCACCCAAGGCAGCATGGTTTCATAGCAGGAAGGTCATGTCAGACAAACCTAATAGATTTCTTTGACTGGGTGACCAAAGTAGTAGACCAGGGAGGGGCTGTGGATATGGCCTACCTAGATTTTAGCAAGGCATTTGACACAGTCTCACACAAAAGATTAATATACAAGTTAGCCAGCCTTGGAGTGGGTCCCAAGGTGGTAGCCTGGATAAAAAACTGGCTGGACAACAGGATGCAAAGGGTAATAGTAAACGAAGTCCACAGTGAAGAAAGGAGGGTAACTAGCGGTGTGCCGAGGGTTCAGTATTGGACCGGTCCTCTTTAATGTCTTCAAGTGACATTGAGAGCACCTGAAGGAAGGTATGTCTCTTTGCAGATGACACAAAGATCTGCAACAGGGTTGATACACAAGGTGGAGTGGAAAGGATGAAAAGGGACTTGGCAAGGTTGGAGGAATGGTCAAATATGTGGCAGCTCAGATTCAATGCAAAGAAGTGCGAGATAATGCATCTAGGAAACAAAAACCCAGGGGAAGAGTACACAATGGGAGGTGAGTTAATAACAATAATAAAATTGAAAGAGACCTAGGAGTAATTATATCAGATGACCTAAAGGTGGGCAAGCAACGTGAGAAGGCAGTAAGGAGGGCTGGGGGGATACTGGGATGCATAGGGAGAGGCATCAACAGTAGAAAACAGGAAGTTGTTATCCCTCTGTACAGACAGTTAGTGAGACCCCATCTGGAGTACTGCGTGCAATTCTGGAGACCCCCATCTTCGCAAAGACATAGACAGAGTGGAGGCTGTTCAGAGGAGGGCAACCAAAATGGTGCAGGGTCTGCATCAGAAGACATATGAGGAGAGACAAAAGCAGCTTAATATGTACCCTTGAGGAAAGGAGGGAGGGGGGGATATGATAGAAATGTTCAAGTATCTCAAGGGAATTAAAGTACAAGAGGGTAGCATCTTTCAGAAGAAGAGATGTGCAAGAACAATGGGGCACAATTTGAAGATAGAGGGGGGGGTGGCTCAGAAGCAATGTTAGAAAGTATTTTTTCACAGAGAGGGTTGTGGATGCATGGAACAGCCTTCCTGAGGAGGTTGTGGAGTCATGAACAGTGGGAGAATTCAAGAATGCATGGGACAGGCATAAAGCAGTTCTCGTGGGGGGTAGGAGGAAGTAAGCTGTTGATTAACTAGAATCAGTAGCTTATCTATCAGGTAGGAAAATGGGCAGACTAGGTGGGCCAAGCGGTCCTTATCTGCCGTCAAATTCTATGTTTCTAAATTAAGTGTTCTTCTACCTGATGGTAATTAACAATAATATATTAACTTTTGAAAGATGTACAATACATGTACGTTGTAATCACAAGAAGAGTGTTAAACATGTACTAGCCAGCTTGTTTAACTTGCACCGTCTCCGCCTATGTAGCTCACATCTAATACTACCCCTTTCTGGAAACTAACTTTAGCAACACAAACTCTAAACGCTAGCTATAATAGCTAAACCCCAACTATAGCAACACAACTATAAGAAAGTACAGTTACTTAAGAACTTACCGTAACAGTAGCTCTTCAAGAGAGGTTCCTGTGGTAGGTCATTACAAGCAGGACTAGCGCCACCTGGCGTCTGGATCACATGGCAAACTTTTCCAGGAATGCCTGGCAGGGGACCGCCCACCCGACGTCACGTGACGATGTCAGTGTGACCCTATATAGTGAGTGGTCCCCACGCCCGCCCTCCAGTCCTCCTGCCGGAGTCCCTGAAGGAATAACAGGAGAAGGAAACAGGTTCTGGAGTCCCAAAAGAAATTTGGGGGAAGGAGGGAGGGAAAAATATGACCTACTGCAGGAACCTCTCTCGAAGATCTACTGTTATGGTAAGTTCTTACGTAACTGTACTATCTTACTTTGAGAGGGTTCCTGCAATAGGTCATTACAAGTAGGACTGAATCCCAAGCAGTCCCTCTAAAGAGAGACCGAGAGAAACATGGGAGGAGGAGAAACCAAAAGGAAAGGACAGAACGGGACCAGCCTAGGACAGAAGGCCCTGCAGAACGGCGAGGCCAAACCTGGCCCTCCACCTAGAAGCAATGTCCAGACTGTAATGCTTGGTAAAGGTATGGACCGAACTCCAAGTTACTGCTGCACAGATCTCCGCTGCAGAAACATTATGAAGAGAAGTTGCAGATGCAGCCATGCCTCTAGTGGAATGACCTCTAACAGACCCCGGCAGAGGTTTATTGTACTTCTGATAACAGAAGCAGATGCAGTTAGCTAGCCACTTAGGCAATGTCTGGAGACAGCCTTCCCCAAGGATTTGGGGGCAAAGGAAACAAAGAGCTGGTCGACCTTACAGGAATCTTTGGTCCGGTGAATATAGCACCTTAGGATTCCGTGCACATTCCAAGTATGCAGGAGTGCCTCACCTCTATTCTCAGGAGATGGATAATAGACTGGTAGTTCCACTGCACTGACTGATTCAGTATGAACTCAGACACCACCTTAGGCAAGAACTTCGGATTTATTCTGAGGACCGCCCAGTCCCTGTGGAAAATCAAATAAGGCTCCTTAAGCACCAGGGCCTGAAGCTGGGAAATTCTTCAAGCAGAAGTAATGGCAACTAAAAATAGCGCTTTCCAAGACAGATAGTGCAAGTCACAGCTCATCACTGGTTCGAAAGGAGGGAGAGTGAGCTTTTCCAACACAAAATTCAAATCCTAATGCGGTGTATGGCTGTGGATGGGGGGTTTCAGATGGAGAATCCATTTCAGGAAGGTTTTGGAAATCTTCAACTGGGCCACGGGCTTACCATCCACAAGCACGTGATATGCCGAAATGGCAGACAGATGTACTTTTAGAGAGGAATAAGATAACCCTGAGTCAGAAAGATGAAGCAGGTACTCCATGATATGCGGGGCTGAACAAGTGAAAGGGTCCCAACCCTTGGAAGCTGCCCAGATAGAGAAATGTTTCCACTTCACTGCGTAAGTGGATCTGGTGGAGGGCTTTCTAGCCTCCACTATTACTTGGGCCACTCTGGTGGAATCCCCAAAGCGAGACTTCACTATGTCTGCAGGCGTCGCACATGCAGGTGCAGGGTCCTGAACCCCGGGTGCACAAGCCGACCCTGGTTCTGAGTGAGGAGGCTGTGCATCAATGGAAGCAGAACCGGGGGTTCCCTTGCCTACTGTTGAAGAAGCGGGAACCAGATTTGCCTTGGCCAGAGAGAAGCAATCAGGATCATCCGTGCTGTCTCTGTCTGGAGCTTGACGAGTACCCTCTGCAGAATGGGAAATGGAGGGAAAGTGTACAAGAATCTCCCTGTCCAAGAGAGAGACAACGCATCATGCTAGAAAACACCATGCTCTGGAACGAGCGAGCAAAAACTGGGAAGTTTCGCGGTGGATGGGGAGGTGAAAAGGTCGAGTTCCGGTCGCCCCCACCTCTGAAACAGTGAATCTGCCACCTCCTGGTTTAGTTCCCATTCGTGAGCGAGGGTGTACGACCTGCTGAGGCTGTCCGCCAGGACATTTTGCACTCCTGGAACATGCACAGCTGTAAGAGACAGATCGTGCTGGACTGCCCAGTTCCACACTCTCATCACCTCCCTGCAAAGCGGGTACGATTGAGTGCCTCCCTGCTTGTTGATGTACCAGACTACTGACATGTTGTCCATCTGGACGAGCTGCAATCCCCTTGGGAGAACAGACCAAAATGCTTGAAGAGCATACAGGACCGCTCTCATCTCCAAAACACTGATGTGCTAGGACATCTCTAAGCGGGACCAGAGTCCCTGAGCTTGGTGGTCCCCCATATGAGCTCCCCAACCCAGGTCGGAGGCATCTGTAGTCAATGTGCCGAGGAGAGTTGGGCCTCGAAACGGGAGACCCAAAGTCAGGTTCGAGGGTTTCTCCACCATTGTAAATCTCTCTGAAGAGCGGAGGAAATCAGGACTGGGAGATCCAGGTTGTCATGAAGCTGATCCCACTGAACCCACAAGGACCACTGAGCAACTCTCATTTGGAGCCTTGCCAGGGGAACCGTGGAAATGGAGGCTACCATCAAACCCAGCAGACAGAGAACCTCTCTGGCTGGGAGAAATTTGGAAGAGGCTAGCAATGTGGCCTGTTTGACCAGAGTTTCCATCCTGTCAGAGGATAGGAAAGCTCTGCCCTGGAATGCACCCAATACTGCTCCAATGAGCTGCCATCTCTGAGAAGGGATCAGAGAGGACTTGGAGATGCTTGACCGTAATCCCCAACTTGGAAAACAAATCCAGAGTAACTGAAAGGGCCTCCGAAAGAGAGTCCCTAGATGAAACTGAAATCAGCCAGTCATCCAAATAGGGGAAAACCACTATGCCCTGGCGTCGCAGGGCCGCAGCCACCACCACTAGGCACTTGGTAAAAACCTGGGGTGCCAAGGAGAGGCCAAAGGGGAGGGCCTGAAATTGGAAGTGCTCCCCTTAGAAAACAAAACGCAGGAAGTAGCGGTGACTGGGAAAAATCGGGATATGCAGGTAGGCATCCTGCATGTCCAGAGCACACAACCAGTGAGTCTCCTGAAGAAGAGGCAGGAGGCTCTGGAGGGTCAACATCCTGAATTTCTTGTACTCGAACAGATTGAGTCTGCTGGGGTAGAGTATGGGTCACAGGTCGCCCGTCTTGTTTGGAACCAGAAAAAGATGGGAGTAAAACCCCCGTCCTCCGTGACGAAGAAGGACTGGTTCTATTGCTTCTTTTAACAATAGAGCCTGTACTTCCTCCCTTACAAGAATGGTCTGGTTTGGAGAGCAGGCTGACCTTCACGGTGGAGACTCTGGAGGGGATTTCAGAAACTCCAGGGTGTGTCCTTGGGACACTAGCTGCAGGACCCAAGTGTCGGAGGTGATGCTCCGCCACTCCTGTGCATGGTGGGCAACCCCCCCCCCACCAAGGGCTCCTCGCAATGGGTCTGAGGAGGGGGTGGAGTGAGGGAGTCAGAAGGTGGCTGGAGGGGCAGGGGACGGCCCCTAAGCATCTCTGATTTTTGAGGTGGGGGGAAGGTTCCTGGCCTACGCTTGCCCTGATGGCGGTTCTGGGCTTGTTTGCGCTGTCTCCGGGTACTTTTTTGAAAGGGCTGCTGACCCTGCACGCCCGAAAGGTACATGGACCTTACGGACCTAAGGGCCTGACCACGGTCCTGAAGGTCCATAATAATATCCTTGGTGTCGCCACCGATAAGCACCAAGCCCCTGAAGGGGGCATCATGGATCACTGTCTGGACCTCGATGACGAGGCCAGAGATACGAAGTCAAGTGTGCCACTGAAGGGAGACGGCGGTCGCCGAGGTATGGGCCACTGCATCAACAGAGTCATAAATGGCTCGAAGAGCATGCCTGCAGGAAATTTTGGACAGGCGAATGTCCTTGGCGATCTCCTCCTTGAGGTCCGAAGGCTCCATGGACTGGATACGGGCCTCGAGCTTGGCTAGGGTAGCTTTCTGGTGAGACACCATGTGGGCTACATAGCTGAGGGAACACAATGCGCATGCAGCTGAAGAGTAGACCTTTTTCCTGTACTGGTCAATCTGCCTGGACTCCTTGTCTGGAGGAGAAGTGCTCATGTGCTTGGGGGCCGTAGAGCGATCATGAGCCGCAGAGATAACAGAGTCTGCCTTTGGGTGCGTACTCAGGAAAGGAGCACCCACAGGCGCCTGGTAAGTCCTGTCCACCCTTTGTGGCATGGCCAGGATAGAATGGGGCAGTTGCCAAATTGTAGTGGTGAGGGCTTCGTGAGGTCTGATCCATGGAGGAACAGAAACTGGGGAAAGAGACTCGAGATAGAGGTGCTTGACGAGTCTTTGCCGCATAGAGATCCTGATTCTCGGACTCCCATTTATAGAAATCTTTAATGGACCTCAAGAGGTCCGAAAAGGAAGGATCCTCTGGAAGGGATTTCAGAAAGGTCTTCCCTTTAGGGACCAGGGATTCTTGGTCCGACTACTCCTCTGAAGATTCTTCCCCCGAATCCGGATTGCCTTCTGGTGTACCCAAGTCCGGAAGGGTAATATCCTGGGGGACAGTCCCCAAAATGTGAACCGTGAATGGGACTGAGCTCACAGGGGCCAGGAACCTGACAGGAGAATGAGGTGCTGGGAGTCGACTCTCCAGATCCATGACCAACTCCGTCTGCACCTCCCTCCACTAAGACTGAATGAGAGTCCTGAAATCCGGCTGAGAAGTTGGAGGGGGTGGAGGAGGAGAAGGGACAGCACAAGCAGGTGGGTAACAGTATCCATGGTAACCCGGAAAGGAATACCCCGGATACGGGGGATATCCCAGGTAGTAATGTCCCGCACAGTGCCAATCTGGTGGTGGGCCTGCCGGGGGATGGTCCACAGAGTAACCCGAGGGGTAGTGCAGGACAGAGAGGGGGTCTTGAGAAAAGATCCAACATCAGAGGGGCCGACCGCAGTATAAATCAAAGGCGGAGCAGTCACTGGGATAGCCGATGTTGGGACCACAGACATCGGAATCGGCACTGCTGGGCCAGGCGTCGGGAAGGCTGGCGTAGGAACTAGATGTAGGGGCCCCGATGTGTGAACTTGATTCGTAGAGCCGTGTCGGCAGACATGAAGACAACTGTATTCTTGCCTTCAACGGAACCTTCATGTCTGCACCCGACACCGGCTACTACTGCATTTATACTGCGGTCGGCCCCTCTGATGTTGGATCTTTTCTCGAGACCCCCTCTCTGTCCTGCACTACCCCTCGGGGTACTCTGTGGACCATCCCCCCGGCAGGCCCACCACCAGATTGGCACTGTGCGGGACATTAAAAGGCGCAAAATAAACGCCAATCACTGTGGAAGTTTACCGCAAGGTAACATACAGAAAACTACGGCGGGAAAGAACTGGAGGGCGTGGGGACCGGCACTATATAGGGTCATGTTGATGTCGTCACGTGATGTCGGGTGGGTTGTCCCCCACCAGGCGGTGCTAGTCCTATTTGTAATGACCTACTGCAGGAACCCTCTCGAGGTAAGATCTAAACCTTCACTACAGCATTACAGCTACTGAATAACTCACCCCTCCTCCCCCGGGGCTGGCCTGCCAACGCAGTGGTAGCACTGCCGCTTGCGACACCAGCAACTGGGTTCAGGAATGAGTCTGGGTTGTTGGAGGGCTGGTCAAGGAGGAGGATGGACTGTCCCAGTGGACGTTTGCCTGGTTACCTAAACACTCTTGGTGTGTAGGGTAAATAGTAATAATACAGATTCTTGTGTCTTTGAGTCTGCCAAGAAACATTCACAAACAAGCAAGGAGTACTAATAAAGTTTATTAGATTACTTACGCCAAGCATGTGACAAAGAAAATCACAAGAGAGATGGGTTTTTCACCACTTCTCCTGAAGAATGTACATCATTTCCAGAATTGTAGATCTTAGGTTCTCTAAGGTCTTGTCTCTCTTCCCGCTCTTCTAGAGTGCTAATTTTCTAGAGAAGTGGTGAGATGAAGTGGAGTACGGTAGCCCTCCCTTCTCTGATGGCCTATAGTTATAGTGGCCTGGCTATAACTAGAAAAGAATGTGTTCATTCTTAGAACAACCACTAGTATAGTACAGTTACGTAAGAACTTACCGTAACAGTAGATCTTCAAGACGAGCTCTTGTAGCAGGCAATAACCATTAGGAGTGAGCCGCCAGGTGCTAGGACCCAATGGAAACCTAAGCTAGCATTCTTTGGTGGGGGATCGCCCCCAACGTCGGCCAATGGTATAAAGGGGGCGGTCCCTGGCCCCACCTCAGTTCTCCTGCCGGAGACCTGAAGTCTGAAGCGGAAGGAAAACAGGGCAGGTTCTCACCAAAAGTAAAGGCAGATCACAAGCCAGGGGGGAAGGAGGGAGGGAAAGCAGCACCTGCTGCAAGAGCTCCTCTCGAAGAGCTACTGTTACAGTAAGTTCTTATTTAATGGTACGATCTTACTTTGAGTGGGAGCTCTTGCAGCAGGCAATAACCATTAGGACTGAGCCCCAAGCAGTAAGGAGACAAGGCACGGGAAAAATCCGGGAGAAGGCTAGAGACTAGACTGCCAACAAAGAGTCTAGGACAGGAGACCCTGAAGGACCACCAGTCTGATCCCGGCTCTGCATCTAGAAGCAGTGTTCAAGCTGTAGTGCTCAGTAAAGGTGTGAACCAAGCTCCAGGTAGCTACTGCACAGATGACTGTTGCAGAAACGTTTCAGAGAGAGCCGAAAGAGGTTGTTATCCCCCTGGTGGAGTGACCCCTTACTGGTCCCAATAGGGGCTTACTGTACTTGTTGTAGCAAAAAACAACACAGTTCACCAACCATTTAGAGAGCGTTTGCTTGGTTACTGGGGTGCCCCGAGATTTGGGGGCAAACGAGACAAACAACTTATCCACTGATTGAAAAGGAGCTGTACAGGTCAAGTAATAACGAAGCATTCTGCACACGTCAACGGTATGTAACAACACCCCCCCCCCCCCCAACTAGAATACTCAGCATAGTAAACTGGGAGGTTAATGTCCTGGTTAAGAGTGAACTCGGGCACCACCTTAGGCAAGAACTTCGGATTTGTGTGTAAGGACACCCTGTCCTTATGAAAAAACAAATAAGGTTCTTTACACATTAGAGCCTGGAGCTCTGAAATTCTTCGAGCTGAAGTAATGGCAACTAAAAATACTGCTTTCCATGACAGAAAGCGGAGCTCGCAATCCACGGCTGGTTCAAATGGGGAGCGTGAGTTCCTCCAACATAAAAAGAAGATCCCAAGGGGGAACAGGATCTCTGTTGGGAGGTCTTAAGTGTAGAATGCCCCGCAGGAAAGTATGGGACACATCCAGCTGAGTGATGGTTTTTACATTTATCGGGGCATGATACGCTGAAACAGCAGATAAATGCACCTTGGCAGAGGAATGGCTCAGGCCCTGCTTGTACAGAGAGAGGAGATACTCGAGCATGGAGTTCAAAGGTCAGGAAAGGGGATTAAGCTGGCGTGCAGAAACCCAGAAGCAAAATCTCTTTCACTTCATAGCGTAAGTGGATCTAGTGGAGGGCTTTCTGGCTGCCACTAGGACATCTGCCACCTTTTGAGAAACCCCATACCTATCCATAGCTAAGTCTGCAGGAGCCATGCATGAAGATACAGAGACCTGAGGTCCAGATGGACCAGTGTGCCATGATCCTGGGAGAGCAAGTGTGAGCTGAGGCAGAGGAAGTGGAGGCTCCACTGCCAACTGCTGCAGTAGTGGGAACCAAATCTGCCAAGGCCAAAGAGGCAATGAGAATCATCTCTGCCCCCTCTGCCTGAAGCTTCAGAAGAACCCTCTGCAGATGAGGAAAAGCGTAAAGGAACCTCCCTGTCCAACAGTAGGACAATGCATCTTGCTAGCAAACTCCAGGCCTTGGAGCTAGCGAGCAAAAATTGGGCACTTGGGTTCAGTGGGAATGCAAAATGGTCTAACTCTGGACGGCCACATCTGTCGAAGAGCTGGTCTGCGACTGACTCAAGGAGCTTCCACTCATGAGCCCTGGTCCGAGACTGGCTTAGGCAGTCAGCCAAGATGTTTTGAACGCCTGGAACATGAAAAGCGGTGAGTTCTAGGTGGTGTTCCAGAGCCCAGTAATAGACCCTCACTGTCCTCCTGCAGAGGGGGTACAAATAAGTAACACAGAAACATAGACTTTGAAGGCAGATAAGGACCGCTTGGCCCACCTAGTCTGCCCATTTCCCTACCTATTGGATAAGCTGCAGATCCTAGTTAACAAACAGCCTACTTCTTCCTACCCTCCACCAGACCTTATGTCAGTCCCATGCATTCTCGAATTCCCCCACTGTTTTTGACCCCATGACCTCCTCAGGAAGGCCGTTCCATGCGTCCACCACCCTCTCTATGAAAAAAATACTTCCTCATGTTGCCCATGAGCCGTCCACCCTGTCTTCAAATTGTGCGCCTTTGTTCTTGCACATCTCTTTTTCTGAAAGATGCTACCCTCTTGGACTTTGCTGATTCCCTTGAGGTACTTGAAAGTTTCTATCATGTTCCCCCCTCCCTCCTTTTCTCAAGGGTGTACATATTAAGTACCTTTAGTCTCTCTTCGTATGGCTTCTGGTGCAGACCCTGCACCATTTTAGTTGCCCTCCTCTGGACTGCCTCCATCCTGTCTATGTCCTTGCAGAGATGTGGTCTCCAGAACTGCACGCAGTACTCCAGATGGGGTCTCATCAACTGTCTGTACAGAGGGATAACAACTTCCTGTTTTCTACTGGTGCTGCCTCTATATCCCAGTATCCCCCCCAGCCATCCTTACTACCTTCTCACATTGCTTGCTTACCTTTAGGTCATCTGATACGACTACCCCCAGGTCCCTTTCCATTTTTTTTTCTGAGTCCCCCTTGTCCAACTGGATCAAAAGAGGGCCCGGAAGGAGGTCCACTTGAAAGGCCTGCAGGACCAGCCGCATCTCCAGGACAGTGATATGGAGTGACTGCTCTCCTGTAGACCAGACCCCCTAGGTCTGCCTGTTTTCTGGATGGGCTCCCCATCCTAAACCCGAGGCATCCGTGATGAGAACCCACCTCGGGGGCTCCTGCCGGAAATGGAACCCCTGTCAAGAGATTGGACTGGGTCCGACACTCGAACTGGCTGGTCGAGGTCGTCGGACCTCTGGTCCCACTGTACCCTGAATGTCCACTGAGGGACCCTCATGTGTAGGTGAGCCATGGGAACCATAGGGATGGCTGCCGCCATATGGCCAAGGAGTCTCAGGAGGATCTGAGCTGGAACCTGAGGAGTCGAGGACACCAGACGTGCCTGATCTCGAAGGCGATCCACCCTGTCCGAGGGCAGGAAGGCCTTGCCCTGAATGGTATCCAGGTGCGCCTATGAACTGGAGCCTCTGACTGGGCTCTGGGGACAACTTGGGAAGGTTCAGGGTAATTTCAAACTCTCGAAAGAGCATAAAGGTGTCTCAGAGAGTGCAAACCAGCTGATCCCTTACGGAAGCCATTAGATGTCAGTTGTCTAGTTAGGGAAAGACGAAGTGGCCCCTGCATCGCAGAGCCGTAACCAGCACTGTGAGGCACTTGATGAAGACTCTGGGTGCAGAGGACAGGCTGAAAGGCAGGGCTCGAAACTGGTAGTGGCAACCCTGAAAGAGGAAGCATAGGAACCTCTTGTTAGGTGGAAAGACTAGAATGTGTAAGTATGCATCCTACATACGAACATACGAAATTTGCCAGCAGATAAAGGCCTAGAGGTCTATCAAGTCTGCTCGAATGTGCAGCTAGCACCCCTTATTCTGCAGCTGCCCCTCCCTTCCACCCTTCCCCTTCATTGACCCTCCCCCTTGTCCTGTCCCATCCCCTTTTGAAGCAGTCCACTGTTCTACTGGATACCACTTCTGCAGGTAACGCATTCCACCCAGCCACCACCCTCTCTGTAAAAAACTGTCTCCTCATCTTCCTCCTGAACCTTCCTCCCTCCAGTCTCATATCATGGCCCCTGGTGTCCCTCCCCTCCCTAACTTTTGACAGCCCCTCTGTACCTGTCTTGTTTATTCCTTTCATGTACTTTCAATCATGTCCCCTCCATCCCTCCTCTCCTCCAGTGAGTACATATTCAACTCTCTCAGCCTCCTCTCGTATGATAAGACCCCTAGCCCCTTGATCATCTTTGTCGCCCTGCACTGCACCCCCCTCTAGTAACTTAATGTCCCTCTTCAGATACGGGTGCCAGTACTGCATGCAGTACTCCAGGTGCAGTCTAACTAATGACCTATTCAGCGGCAGAATCACCTCCTCCCTCCTCGAGGATATACCCCTTGCAATACAACCCAGCATTTTGTTGGCCTTAGCAGCTGCCTTCCTACATTGTGCCGAGTTGTTCATTGACCCTGTAATGAGCACCCCCAGATCCTTCTCCTCCTCTGTCTGGGCTAGATGCACTCCCCCCAGCTGGTAACTCCTCCTTGGGTTCTTCATCCCAAAATGCAGCACCTTGCACTTTTTGGCATTAAACCCCAGTTGCCAGGTGTCTGACCAGGTTTCAAGCTTTGCCAGATCATCCTGCAACCCCTGCCATCCCCCTAGGTCATCCACCACCGCTCCTACCTTGGTATCATCAGCAAACAGACTGATCTTGCTCTTGATGTCCAGTGTTATGTCTGCAATGAATATCCCAAACAACACTGGTCCCAACACCGAGCCCTGTGAACACCGCCACTACCCTTGGGAGTGAGATTCCCACCCACCACCACCCTCTGTTGCCTCCTGAGGCCAGTTCCCTACCCATCTCACCAGCTTTGCACCTGCCCCTGTGCCTACTAACTTACTTCCCAGCCTTCCATGCGGCACCGAGTCGAATGCCTTACTGAAGTCCAGATACAGGACATCCACTGCATGGCCCCTGTCCAGTTGCCTAGTTACCCAGTCATAGAACTCCACCAGGTTGGTTTGGCGGGATCTGCCCCATATGAAGCCATGCTGTCTGCTGTCCTGTAGTCCTTTGGCCTCTAGGAGGGCCACCAGCCTCTCCTTCATGATAGTTTCCATTAGCTTACCCACAATGGATGTGAGGCTCACTGGTCTGTAGTTTCCCGGTTCATCCTTGGGGCCACTCTTGTGGAGGGGCACCACATGAGCCATCCTCCAGTCCTGAGATACACACCCCGAATGTAGTGAGACATTAAATAGGTCTGCCAAATGTCCTGCAATCCTGCATGTCTAAGGAGCAGAGCTAGTCCCCTCGATGTAGGAGAGGGATGAGACCTGGAAGCGTCACTATCCTGAACCTCTTGTATTCTATAAACTGGTTCAGAGAACTGAGGTCCAGGATGGGACGAAGATCTCCTGTCTTTTTTGGCACTAGAAAAAAGTATGAACAGTACCCTCTTCTGTGCTGAGTTGGGGGGACTGGCTCTATGGTTTGTTTTTAAAGGAGGGCCTGAACTCCCCCTTCAATCAGGGGAATGTGAGAAGCAGGATAATGGGAGGACACTGGTGGAGTTTCCAGAGGCATCTGCATGAACTCCAGAGTATGGCCTCTCTCTATGAGCTGTAACACCCAAAGGTCCGATGTTATGCTTCTCCATCCCTCTAGGTAGAGGGAGAAGCGACCTCATGACTCTCCCACGGACTCCGCGAGGGGGCCAGGCAAGGAGTCATTGTGGATCCAGGAGTGGGCAGAGGGGCTTCAGAGGACTTTGTGGCGCAAGAGGTAGAGCTACCAGGAGTCTGAGAGGCTGCCTTTCTTTTATAGCCAACCCTCTGCTGAGGCTGGTTTCGGGGCTGCTGACCTGAGGTCTTCTGAAAGGACCGTTTCTTAAAGGGTTTTTGGTGCCTCTTAAACATTTTTTGGACGGACCAAATGGACTTCCCGGATTCTTGGAGATGAGTAATGAGCTTTTCAGTCTCGTCTCTGAAGAGAACCAAACCCTTAAAAGGGAGGTCAAGTATGCCTGACTGCAGATCCTTTGAGAATCCTGAGACTTTAAGCCAGGCATGGCGCCTAAGGCAAATGCTGGAAGCCGCTGCTCTGGCTGCCATATCTGCAGTGTCGTATGAGGCCCTCAAAACATGAGTGCCAACATAAAACCCCGATTTCAAAAGATCCAGAAGCTCGGATTTCTACGCAGAATCTGGAAGGGCCTAGGCTATTTCCATCCCTTTCTCCCACAAGGCGTTATGGTACTGAACTATGTGTGTGAGAAAGTTAAGTGACCAGATGGAGCAAGTAGACCAAAAATAGACTTTCTTGCCTATCTGGTCAATATATCTGGACTCCTGATTAGGAGGCTGTGTACTAAGGTGTTTCGGCTTCTCTGATCTATCATGAGCTGCCGAAATAACCATAGAGTCCATGGTAGAGTGTTCCACCAAAAAAGGCTTTTCCCTATGGTCTCTGTACAGCCTATCCAATTTCTTCGAGACGGGCAGAGGTGGAGGACGGATGTTTCCAGGTGAGTCTTGTTAGATCCTGGAACGTGTCCACCAAAGGAGGGACCAATAGAAGCTTTGGCTCCTTTTGCCTCAGATATTTAGCCTGCCTCCGATGCTTGGGATCCTGGTCCTCCGTCTCCCATCCACTGGTGGCCTGGATGTGCCTCATGACGTCCATGAACGATGGATCGTCAGGAGGTGACCTGGGAGTGTCCTTATTGTCAGGAGACAAAGGGAGACTTTTGGGGTCAGAACTTTCCAAGCCCGATGACTCTGAGTTCTCACTAGAGTCCACCGAAGAGGCAGATGAGGAAGAGCCAGAGTGACGCCGGTCAAGGTACTGGCAATGGGTAAGTGACAGACGACCCTTACACCAACATCGGCTAGAGGACTGACGAAAGTGGTGGCTCGAGGAATGTGAAGACCTGCAGTGACGCCGGCCTCTGTGAGGGGTCTGATGTGGGTATCATCTGGGTTGGGCATACATTCTTTTGGTTGCGGATTCGGTCGCCTGGGTTTCGGATTCCCCTTCCTGAGGGGTTCTGGGGTTGAATCTCGCACCACTGTAACCAGTTCTTTCAGTGGGAGTAGATCCTGTTTGATCTGACTCCACCGGAACGAGAACAGTTCCTGTATTTCATCTTTAGTAAATTGTGGAGCTGACAGACCAGCCAGGGGTTGAGGTTCTGACGTCAGCTTACTTGGCGTCGAAGCAGCCATAGTCAGGGTGACCGGCGACCGGGGTGGTGGAACAGTATGAGACCGAGCCGGATGAGAGGGGGTCACCTGATGTCCACGGTCAGCCAGCAGTGCTCTCCCTTGACAGGAGTCCACCTCTATAGTGGACATGGAATGAGCAGGCGATGAGGATGGTGACTCCCAGGCAAACGTCCGAGCGGGCATCCCTGCAGCTGATGGCAGCTTCAAAGAAGGAGGCCGTGAGCCAAAAAGGTGTCTGGGGCAAAGTAGCTGAAGACTGGAGCAGAACTGTCAGGCATTCGGACTGGCCCGATGCCTGCCCCTGACAGCGGGACTGGTCCAAGGTTTTAGACGTCATCATCTAGACCTGATGGATGGGAGCTGAAGCGTCGCTGCCCTCTTTGTGATTGGTCCCGGTCGCTGACGTGGAGAACAATGCAGGAGGTTTTGCCTGCACCTTCAGGGACGCTGGGGTGGAGGGCGAAGCCCCTGACCCCGAGGGAAGGGCGGAGGATTCTGCTGAGGCCTGTCCCGAAGGAGAGAGTGTAGGCTTGGAAGTATGGTCCGAGTCCCCATGAGAAGAAGTGTTGGAGGAGGATTTTCTGCACAGCGGGGACCTTGAGCGGGAGCGTCCCTGGGACTTTTCTCAATCCTTGTCCTGAGGTCAGTGCTTTCCCAAGTCCTTCTTCTTGTCCTTGTGGGTCCATAGAGACCGTTGAGGAGGAAGAGGAGCTTCCCCCCACTGGCAGGGCCTGCATGGCGGCAAGCTGCTGCTCGACGAGGTGCGCTTTAAGGGGCTTCTGGGGGCGGATGCGAGTCCGGGAGTTGAATGCCCGACAATGCTCACAGGCGGCAGTATTGTGGTTAGGGCCATGGCAAAAAAGGCAGGCCTCATGGCCATCTTTTGACGGCAGTTATTTGCCGCAGGCACACTTCGATTTTCTCCTTTCTGCTGAAGAAACGGATGAAGCTGGAAAAGATGACATGCAGAAAAGAAAATGTTAGTTTTGAAGGAGAATAAAGAACAAACAATGTAAAACGCGAAACTGGTGGTTAAACTGAAGTTAGTCAATGCCCGAAGAGCTGATGCTTGAGGGTCAACAGCGGGAAAAGGGCTGAGGTGGGGCCAGGGACCACCCCCTTTATACCACTGGCCGACGTTGGGTGTGGTCCCCCACTGAAAACTGCTAGCTAGAAGGTTTCCATGGGGTCCTAGCGCCTGGCGGCTCAGTCCTAATTGTTACTGCCTGATGCAAGAGCTCCCAATCGAGGCAAGATCTTCTGCTCATCCCCCCCCCCCAATTTTTTATTATAGTTTATCACACTTGAAATAATATTTTGAGAGCTATAAAATCTGGGCCCCAGTATTCAGAAGTTTGCACATGCATTAACCTGTGTTCGCCCATGCAAACTGGGTTTTGCCTGGAGTCCAGTGTTCAAAAGGAAGGCTCGGCTGTACCGGCAAACAGGGTACTGCCCATGCAAACCAAAAAGGGAGGGGGTTATGCAAATGGTGGGGCAGGGACAGAAATATTGGTGCAAGCCAATATTCAACAGATTTGTGCCACGCAAAAGGGTTTTGTGCAGTCCTTTTGCACCGTGCAAATACCACTGAAGAAAACCTCCTTTTACTCCACGCAACCCTAGTGGCTGCAGGAGGTAATGCAGCCAACCAGCTGGTTGGCCACTGGGGGAGCACATCTGCTCCTGTGGTCCATGGCACACCCCCACCCCCATTGCTGGCCCATGCTGTTAAAATCAACCTCTGGTGCTAGTGTTTCCCTTTATTACCAGCCCATAAGTGTAAAATCGACCCCTGAAGCTAGTGGTCCTCCTCCCCTCCAATCGCTGTCTCTTATGTGTAAAAAGAAATCCTTAGTGCTAGTGTCCCTGCCGCGATTGTCAGTCCATCATGGTAGTAAGAAATCAATGGTGCTAGTGGTCTCCCCACCAATCGCCAACCTGTCAGAGTACTAAGAAATCCTTTGTGGCAGTGGCCCCTTGATTGCCAGTGCATTATGGTACTAGTGCCCCCTCCCGATTGCCAGTCCGTAGTACCTCTGACAGTCCTCCCTGGCAGCCACTGCCCGCTCGCATCGATCCACAGTACTGCCGCTACAAATATCAAATCCCTGGCATCTAGTAGCCCCCCCCACCATGACACTGAGCAGTCACCCCCTAGTTACCTTACCGTTATCCTCAGTACTGCGGGTGCATACGGCGACTGGCACAGCCATCCTCACACCTCCTTGGCTGGCTGCCATATGTTCATGGAGAGTGCGCCCCTTATTTATAGGATACGGTGATGTGCACTGTTGTATAAATAAACTGGCACACTCCCTGTCTGAACATATGGCTGCTGGGCGAGGTGTGAGGAGGGCTGCGCTGGTTGCCTTATGCACCTGCCGCACTGAGGAGAATGGTAAGATGACGGGGGGTGGGTGCTCTGTGCTGCAGTGGGGCTGCTAGTCACCAGGGATCTGGTAATTGTGAGCAGCGGTACTGGGATCTGTGCCAGGGAGGGCTGCCAGTGGTACCATGGGTTGGCGATCAGAAGGGGGGGAAACCGCATCAGCACCAGGATTTCGTAGTACAACGGGCTGGTGACTGGGGGTGTTGGAGCACTAGCACCAGGGATAGCTACATGTCATGGATGGCGGGGGGGGGGGCAAAGTCACGCTAACGGACTCTGCTACCCATACAGATTTCTTCAAGGAGAGGGTAGCTGAAAGTTGGAATGAGCTCCCTGAGGAGGTGGTCTCACTGGAGACAGTGGAGGGCTTCAAAAGGGGATGGAACTTAGTAAAGGGTAAGGTCAGGGCCAAAAAAGAAGTGGGTGGAAAGAGGGGATAGCAGTTGGTGGGGCGGAGTCCTTAGTTGCCACTTGGGATAATATGAGCAGACTTGACAGACCACTGGGCCTTCTGCTGGCACTTTTTGTAAGTTTGTTCGCAGTAACTAAACCATAACTGTAATGGCATGGCTATCATAACTAAACCCTAACTATAGCAGCATGGCTATTATGACTAAACCCTAACTATAGTGGCATGACTCTATTAACTCAACCCTATCTATAGCAGCAAGGCTATAACAACTAAACCCTAACTAAAATGGGATGGCTATATAATTACACCCTAACAATAGTGACATGGCTATTGTAACTAAGCCTAACTATAGCAACATGGCCATAATAACGAACTCCAAACTATAGCAGCACAACTACACCCTAAACTGCTATAACCAAACAGCAACTACAGTGGTATGGATACAATAACTAAACACTACCTACAGTGGCACAGGTATAAAAACTATACTTATGTATAATAATTTATTATGGTCACCTGCACTTGCATCAGTGCTTGGTTCTATTATTAGTCTTCTCCAAGTGCTTAAAGAATCCCGAACCACTAATTGTTGGTCATTAAATAGAAAACCAAAGATAGAGAGTTGTAGTAAACACCTTGCCACGAAGATCAGTGAATTCCTTTCTGTGAATTTATGGTTTTGTGTTTCACTGTGTTTAAATATAGTTAAAATTACAAGATGCTTTAATTTTTCCAGTCCCAGATATTACACTGATGTGATCACTGATACAAAGAGCAGTGATGATATCAGAGAAGCTGCATCACTGCATCCTACAGTACTGTACAAGCCACTGTAAGTGTTGATTTTTAGAAATAAATTATCCTAATCAAGCAACAGGACATCAATAGTAACACCGTGCCATAGAGAACAGTAATGCAGCTGGAGCTCTCTAACTCTGCTGATATCACTGAGCAGGACATCACCTGGGACCAGTAAAACTGAAAGCCTCTGGTGGTTCGTTTACTATCTTTGAATGCAATGAAACACACAACCTTGAAATCAATGCAGGGAATGTTACTGATCAACATGGTAGGCTGTTTACTACACGCCTCTTACTCTGCATTTTTAATCTAATAGCAACGATTTTAATGGTTTTAGGACTTGGGTGGCCTTTAAATTATTGTCTACATAGCTTGCTGGAATGTACTCACTCTTCATAGATTGCTTTCAGTTGCTGAGACAAGGTCAAATTCTTGGTTGCCAGGTAACTATCCAGCTCCGCAGTGATAGCAGCAGCACTGACACCATCTTTGTCCAAGACCGCAGTACTGCACATATAGCCTACAGAAAAAGATAAAGGGCTGTTAGGCTATATTGAATCAGAAGACATGATTGGTTAGATAGGTCGAGAGATAGATAGCAAGATAGTTTAACAGATTATTTAATATAGCTTCTTTCAACAAAGTTCAAGGTGCTTTACAAGCTAAAAAAAATCTGCAAAACATAAAGAACCATCAATACAAAACAATTAATAAAACTAGAATTCCAGTTCATTCCTGAGAAATCACATGGCTTTGTAATACCCTCCTTACTGCTAACAGATGTAATAATAATATTGATCCCAATTTCTAATCTGTGAATGACTGTTGAAGCATCCATGTTTTTAAAAGCATGTGACAGGGGACAAGGCACACATCTACTGGGACAGAGTTTCACTGTTAAAGGCCAGACTCAGACCCCCAACTGGTCCCCCAGTAGGTTATAAATGAAAAAGAGGAATCCACAAAAGACATGCCTGTTAGACTGCAGGTCTCTGTTAATTTACCTAACAGTAGGATCAACAAAGTGCGAAGGTACTAAGGGTCCACTCTGTTCAGGACCTTGTATATGAACTGCAAAATCTTAAGGTTCCTGCAAGAACTAACTGTTACTCAGTACATAGTGCTGCACTAGGTTAATATGCTCAGACCTCAAGAGTACAGATTAAAAGGCAGGATTATATTTTCTTTCCAAGCTACAAGTGGCACAGCTGACTTACAGACAGGCCCTCATCGAGTGAACTACAGTGATGGAGCTGATCAATGCTTGCACCAGTGTTCACAGATCGCACTGCAAGAATGCAACCAGATGATGTTCTTTTCTTTTTTGTGAACTTTGTTTCCCTCCTGGTCATTGGCTATTGGGGCATCTCTCAGGTGGAGACCCACTCGATCTTACCTCCACTGCCCACCTGAACCCCTTCCCCGACCAAGGAATCGGGTGCTGGGTCCTGCCTCTCCTGCAGGGCCCATACGGGAGGAGGCAAGGACCATGGAGAGTCAAGTCAGAGTCAGGGCTGGCATTGAGCATGTGGGTTCGGCCTCTTGAGTCCTGCCATTGCCTCCCCGGCAGCCGGGGTTTTCCTTCTTTTGTTTCTCCACGAGACGTGGATGTGCAGTGAAGTCTATACGGAGGATACGATCCCGCCCCCTCCGCTGACGTCCACTGTCGCCTCACCCTCTCATCAGCCCCTCTTCTTGTAGTTCATCGATTCATAGTGTTTGTCAAGTTCAACGGACCAAAGTCTTTTATAGAACTCTCCACCAGGAGCCGCTACAGAGCAATGCGTCCCCGATATCCCACCCCAGGAGAGGAGAGTAGTCCTCCGGATGCTCAGTCCTCTCCGACCCCCGGATCCCAGAGTCTGCTCCCGAACTCCAGTCACGGTGTGGAGTGAGTTGTGGTGTCTTAGCCATTACCAACCATTAGCAGCACCACCTGGCTGGCCTCCAGACGATGTTCTTTAAGTAATAAAAGCTGCTACAGACATTCCTGTGATGCAGTGAAAAAACATACCGATACAAAGTCAAAACAAACCAATCAAAGCGGGGGAATGGGGGGGGGGATTCTAAAATAGCTGACTGGTACTGACAGCACTTTCACAGATTTTTCCCAAACAAAGCAAGGTCTAGAGCCCGGACATTAAGATATAGAAAGAATTTTGTTTTAATTTATAAGGCAAGCACATAAAAGTTTCCAATACTCCACAAAATTCTGAAGGCAGCATAGTGTAGTGGTCAGAGAACTGGCATGGAAACCAGGAGGCCCTGGTTCAGATCCCACCGCAGCCGCTTACTCACTGTGTGACCCTGAGCAAGTCAGTTAAACTCGCAATGCCACAGTCCACCAAGCTGTAGAAGCTGATAAAACATGACCCCCTCCAGAGACAATGCATCTTAGCTGGGCTATCCTGGGAAAATAAACTTCATAACAATGCATCTATTATCTTCCACAGTTTGCAAAAGCAAGGATGATACTCAGACACTGAACAAGAATCGAAGAATGTTTTATTTTTATGATGAGACGATAGTACAGTATTTTGCCAACAGACCATGAACTGAAAAAGAACTGGGAAAGTTTTGTTACCAGTAACAGTAGATGTTTGACAGAATCTCCTCCATAGAGCCACACCTTTTAACTGTAAGCCGTCTCGCATCAGGACCACTCTGAAACATTTGCCTAGCTAGGGCCACTCACACTGATGTTTGTTAATGCTGCCTATTTAACATGGTGTCCCCATGCCTCCTCAGTTTGCTGTTGGAGAGAAGCTTGGAGTTGTATCGCACAGAAAGGAACGGGCGACCATGATCTCATCTATACTGATAGGAAAGCTGATGGATTCTGAACAAAGCCCATTTAGGGTGCAGAATAAAGAAGGGGAGGCCTGCCAGCTGGAATATACCTCCCGAAGTACAGAAGGGGGTATGGGAGACGTGGCTTTTTGGAGGAGATTATTCCAAAGTTTTACTGTTACCGTGGTAAGTAACAGAACTATTTTCTTTGAGGACATCTCCCTCCATACAGCCACACTTTCAGAACAATTCCCATGCAGTACAAACAGAAAAGTGGGAGGAAGGCCCTGCAGCAGGGAAGTATAAAACTATTTAGGCAGTAGGCCTTGGAGGACAGCAAGGCCAAAGTCAGCCTGTCTATGGGACACCAGGTCCAGACTGTAGTATTTAGTGAAAGTGTGGACAGAACTCCACATGGCAGCAGAGCATCTGTCAGCAGCCAAGACTAAGCTACAGAAGTGGGCATGCCATGGATCGCATGCCCACGTACAGGACCGGGAAACTCTTTACTGTGCTTCTGATAACAAAAAGAAATGCAGGATGCCAACCATTTTGACAAGCATTGTTTAAAGACAGGGGTGCCCACTATTTTGGGGGTGAACAAAACAAAAAGCTATGAAGACTTTCTGCAGTCCTTGTGCACTTCAAATAGAAGCGCAAAGCTCTATGGACATCCAGAAAATACAGAATAACTTCACCGGCATTCTAAAAGAAGGAAAGAACACAGGAGGGTGGACAATCTGGCTGAGGGTGAACAGAGATACATTCTTAAGAAGAAACCTAGGATGGGTATGTAAAGAGACCTAATCCTGGTGAAACACAAGGTATGAGGGATCTGCCAACCACAGCCTGGAGCTTGGAAACTCTCCAAACCTAAGCAATAGTCACAAGAAAAAGTGTTGTCCATGAAAGGAAATGCATATCATAAGTGACAGCAGAGGAAGATGAAGAAGCAGAAGAAGAATCAGCATTTATACAGCGCTTCTCAAACACACTGTATTGCTAAGTGCTTTACAATTGCAGACTAGCAGTGAAGTGACTGAACGTGTAGTGGCAGCCATTTCACACACCAACACCCATACACAGCCATGGACAATTACATGAACCGGTTTTATGCGAAGGGAAATGTTGGCCAGGACACTGAGTAAATCCCCTTCTCTTGCAAAAAGCACCTTGAGTTCTTTTATGTTCACCTGGACATCCACCAGGACAGTACCAGAGATGAGTAGAAGGGACCTCGGTATAATGTCTCATCTGAAGGAGAGCACACCCCGACAGTGCAGCACCTCCCAGTACTGCACTCAGGTGCCATGTTTATGGTATGAGCCCAATCTCAGACTGGGACGAGAGCCTGCACAAGTGACTCTGGAACCATTTTAAGGTACCATACCAGTACCAGTCCATGCACCAGGGATGTAGATGCTGGAGCCCTTTGAGGAACCTGTGGGCACGTCCAATTGGGATACTGTTCTGCCCTTATAAGGGCGTGGAAGACTGAAACAGATCAAAGGTGCACTTTCACTGAAGAGTATCAACTGGGACAGGAAGTAATCCAAGACATTCTGAACTGAACACAAAAAAGGGGCCAGGGAGCAAGAGGCACGCCAAATAGTGACATGTTTCCAATTCAGGGAGTATGCTAGGAAGACAGCTTACAAGCCATCAGCAGAACATCTGAAACTGCTCTGGAGCCTGAACAGTTCTAGATCCTCAGGAGCCAGGTTGGAAGGTGCAGGGCATGAAGGTCTGGTTGCAAGAGACTGCCCTGGTCCAGCAATAGCAGACCCACTCCCTGAGGAAGTGGGACAGGGGATTACACCATCTGCCAGAGCAGAGGGAATCAAATTTGTCTGAGCATGAATGGGGCCACTGGTATCAGTGACGCCCCTTCCACCCAAAGCTTGACCAATACCAGCTGAATTAGAGTGGCTGGAGGACAGGTGTACAGAAACCTCCCCTTCCTGGAGAGGGACAATGCATGTCACCAAAACAACTCCAGTCCCAGGAGTGAGAGAACAAAAACGTGGCAGTGGGTCAGTCCTTTCCCCAGTCTGAAATCCTGCATTGTGCCCCCTCCAGGGATTGCGCAGGTGGGGGATGAGGCAACGCCGGACATGGTGCAGTCTGGCATGAGTCTGTGTTGGGAGGGGCAGCCATGTTCTGGCCGGCCCAAGTGAGAACATTAGTTGACCCTGGTGCTGGGCATATGCTCCATAAGCTCACTGCTGCAACTCTCCCACCTGCAAAGAGTTTGACAATGACAGGAGCTGGGCAATGAGGATGAGAAACTGGTTGACAATCACCTTAAATGCAATACTGACCTCACAGTCCTATGATCCAGCTAACGGGACAATGACTCCACCAGTGCCTGCTTTCTGACTCTGTGGCTTACCAGCACTGGCTGGACTAGTAGTAATGTCGGGGTTAGCTGATGGAGGCTGGACAGGTGGAGGTTCGATCAGGAGCTTACCCAAACCGATCCTTCCCGACTTGGGCAGAGCTGTTATCTGTACCCTACTCTGCATGTGAGAGTATCTCTTCCCTCGGCATAGTCCTTGTTCAGGCTCAATGGCTTGGCCGACAGGTCAACAAAGCATGGAGGCCTTCTGCTGCCCAGATGTAATCTCTGAAAGCAAACTGATGAGCTCTCCACACAGTCTGACCTCCTCAGAGGTAGACTGACCTTAAGTTCCCTGCAGAAGGGGTGAACCCAAACAGTCCCTTGACCAACAGCACTCCCACAAATGGCACTAAATGTTCTTCTTTTAGGAGATTACTTATTTTTAAATGACCGAATGGACAACATAAAGTCACATAATTCATAAGAAAAGGAAATTAATTTGGGCAAAGCAAATCTTTAAAACTCTGAATGAATCAAATCCACTATATTTGTTAAAAAAATTAAGAGAAAATCAAATATAAATATTTTTTAAGAACTAGTAATTCCAGAGATTTGTCACCTCCTTTATGGAGGTTAATGCCCTATCGATGGCAAAGTATGATATTTTATGGGCTGCCCTTAAATGCTCTCTTACAGGCTAACTTATTCATCTGGCTTCTAAATGGAAAAAAAACTAGCTATGCAGGATATTACCACACTTCTATCACAAATTAGAACACTGGAGACCAGTACTGACTCGGACTCCCCTCTGGCACACTGGCTTCACTTGGAATCATTACGGGCCAAATAAAACCAGGCCGGGGAAAAGGCGGAACAATGATCCTCGTTCTAAAACTAAGTAGTTCGATCAGGGTGAGAAGGCAAGGAAATTTTTGGCACTACTACTGCGAGCCAGGCAGCCAATAGGATTGTCGTGTCTCTTCGCGTTGATTCTGGTACTTTGCTAACCACACAGAGGGATATTGTTGGATGCTTCCAATCTTTTTACCTGGCTCTATATAACCCCTCCTTTACTCCTTTTTGTAATGTCTCTCTAGAAGATTTTTTGATGGGAGTCCCTCTTACCCAGCTAACAGACTCTCAATCTAACTTCCTGATTGAACCGTTTACTGAGACGGAGACAGGTTTGGCCATTGATTCTCTGACCTCTGACAATTCGCCTGGCCCTGATGGGTATACCCCTAACTTTTATAAAAAATTTAAAACCCTTCTTGCCCCTATTTTATTTTGGTTATTTAATTATCTGAGTACTGAGGGCTTATCTGATCTGTCCCTCACAGAGGCCCTAATTGTGGTTTTGCCCAAGCCTGGCAGGGATCCACTTCTGGCCGGTAATTATAGGCCCATTTCCCTGATAAATGTTGATCTTAAAATGTATGCTAAACTTTTGGCCACTCGCTTAAACCAATCATGGGATTCCCTGGATAGTCCTGAACAAGTGGGTTCTGTATCAGGTAGGCTCTCCTCCGATCATCTACGGAAACTCTCCCACCTTATTTCCGCTTCCAGGAATTCCCCAGCTCTTGCAGTTTTGGTGTCCTTGGATGTGGAAAAAGCTTTTGATAGGATTTCCTGGGATTATTTATTCCATCTCCTGCCCAAATACAATATTCCCCCCACGTTTGTTCGCTGGATAAAGGTTCTGTACACACATCCATCAGCTCGCGTTTTTTGCACCGCAGTCCTCTCGCAAACTTTATCCTGAGTCAGGGCACTCGTCAAGGCTGCCCACTGTCTCCCCTTCTCTTTAACTTGTTTCTGGAACCTCTCATCAGGAAAATAAATGTTACAGCCCAAATCTCTGGCATTTTGATAGGTCCACATCAACACAAATTGTCAGTGTATGCCGACGATATTCTTTTACATGTGACTCACCCGGAAATGTCCCTCTCCATCACCTTAGACCTGATAAATGCCTTTGGCTTTCTCTCCAACTACAAACTTAATGTGGCTAAAACAGAGGTTATGCCACTAAATGCTGCTACGACTAAAGCTAGTTTGGCTCACCTAGGTCTAGTATGGATTAGGGACAAGCTTAAGTATTTATGCATTTATTTAAGCACCTCCCACACGAAAATGAAACAATACAATCTAGACACCTTAGTTAACCAAATGAAGACAGACCTGATTTGCTGGTCCCTCCCTCCTACCCATCTCTCTCTCTGGAGTCATATTAATATTCTGAAGATGAATGTACTCCCTTGTCTATTATACCCCTTACAAATGCTTGCACTACCTCTCCTGTTTATTTAGTTTTCTCAGATACAGAGACTAATGTCCTCCTTCCTGTGGCAGGGAAAACCGGCCCAGAGAGCCCTTTCTAAACTGATGTGGCCTAAATCAAAAGGCGGGCTATGTGTCCCGAACATCTTCTTGTATTACATGGCTATTCACTGTTCTAGGGTCTCTCTTTGACACCATCCGGTTCAAATTAACCAGAATCCGATGTATTCTCCACAATGGTTGGAAATAAGAGAAGTATTGCTGTGCCCAGCTGAATCTTACTACCTCGCTGCTGTATATTTTACCGAAGCAAGTCCCTTCTACCCAGAAAGGTTCTGATGTTTCCCAACCTTTACTTAAAAATCCAAATTTTAAGATTAGCGGACAAATGTTGAACTCGTCATTATTTTTTTTTTTTTTTTTAAATGTTTATTTATTAAATTTTCCAAGTTGCCAAAGTCTAAAACAGAACTGAGATACATCAGTTGATTACTGCAGTAAGTGAAGTACAGAGACAAAGCATACCACTTATATAGTTTCCAGACAAGGCAACTGCTCAAATTAAAAATAGTATTCATAGCTGGTGATTAATTTCAGAAGCAGAACTCTAAGGAGGGATACAAGATTTACAAAAGAAGCCAGAAGGAGAAGGAAGGAAACATATTCAATTCAGTGCTTTAGAGTAACTGGTAATTGGTATTTTTCTTTTAAACTTAGATTGTGGGCTTGTAGTGACACTATACTTTCTTTCTTTGTTGTCTTTACTTATAATTGTTTTTGGGCTGTTGAAAATTTAAAACATAGTGGTGGTGTAATTCTGTGCTGTCTTTAATTGCTGCAAATTTTATCTTGGCTTGTCTGACTGTCCTGTAGCTGGGTGAAGGGTGTTAATTGTCTGGCCTCTGACCTCAGCTACGTGATAACTGGAGGAGGGGCTTAGTCAGAGTTAAAGTAGCAAACAGAGGTTGATTTTCTCAGAAGAAGCCAGAAGGAGAAGGAAGGAAACATATTCAATTCAGTGCTTTAGAGTAACTGGTAACTGGTATTTTTCTTTTAAACTTAGATTGTGGGCTTGTAGTGACACTATACTTTCTTTCTTTGTTGTCTTTACTTATAATTGTTTTTGGGCTGTTGAAAATTTAAAACATAGTGGTGGTGTAATTCTGTGCTGTCTTTAATTGCTGCAAATTTTACCTCCCCCTTCCCCAACTCTTAATTATATGCCCTGATAAATCTGAGTGACAGGAGCTAAACACAGGGTATAGTAAGAGGTGTGAAGTAGGAGGGGCCTAAGGGGGAAGAAGCCCACCCTCAGCATGACAAGTGTTTTGACTCATTTATTTATTTATTGGTTTCTTTTTCCTTAAAAAAAAAAATATCTGAGGATCAGTTACAGGATTTTTAGTACTGTAAATTAATAAAAAGAGAACTAAGAGAGTTTCAGTAGCAGACAAGTAGTGGAATTGCAGTATAATGTGGGGAGTGGTGCAATGCAGTGGCTGTGGTGCAGCCATATTCAGGCAGACCTTCTGGACACTGAGGTGCTGCCCTATCTGCATGCATCTCTCTGGACTGCGGGATGAGATAACCAGACTCAGAGCAGAAGTAAACTGGGTCAGGAGTACCATCACCCCTATCCAGGGACCACCCAGTCCAATGCAGCTGCCTCAAAGGATGCCGAGAACGAGGAGCACTTGGATGACAGTGGGCTCAGGGAGGGTTAGAGCAGTCAGGCAGAGGCACATCCCAGATCCTATTCCTCTCAAGAACTCATATGCCACACTGGCAAATGAGGACAACCAAATAGAGGTACCCAGAGAAGTGGAAGGAAAGGATGTGGAGGTTAGCCAAGGAGGTGACCTCAGTGGGAAAGCAGTGGACCCAGAAGAGGAGGAGCAATCCTGGTGGGGACTCCATCATAAGAGGATCCAGCTAGGAACACAGGAGGAGAGACAGGAGGTGAGGTGCCTACCAGGTGCCACGGCATGGAGGGATGGAAGGAAGATACTGGGGATCACTGGGAAGGCAAGATGGGAGGGTGAGCTGGATGTCATTATCCACCTAGGTACTAATGACTTGGCAAATGAGGAGCCAAAGGAAGTTCAGAAGAGTTTAGGAAACTGGGAGGGTCTCAAGCAAGTAGCTACTTCTGTCACTTTCTCAGAAGTACTACCTGTGAGAGGCAAGGAGAGATTAGAGTGCATGCACCAGAACTTTAACTCATGGTTGAAGAACTGGTGCTGTGAGAAGGGTTTGGATTCATTGGTGACTGGGGACCCACCTGGAGGGATGGAGGTTTGTTCAAGCCTGACGGCCTGCATCCATCCTGGAGGAATCAAGTACTCAATGATAAGTTAAATGCTACATTGACAAGCATTTAAACTAGCAAAGGGGTGGCAGGCCAGCAAGGAGGGTACCTACTTGCTCACCCCCACAGCTAGCAGTGGAACCAGTGAACCAGAGGAGTGGCTATCTCTGCAAAGCAGTGTGCAAAAGATGGAGATTAGTGTCCAAAAGGTGGATAAGCAGAAAGGGGCAAAATTCAGCAGAAGGGCAGACAGCAAGGAGAACCAGGGATAAATGACAACCAAGGAAGGGCTGGAGCAGAACAGTGAAGCAGACTAGGGAGGTCAAATCATGGAGCCTATGTGCAAATGCCAGGAGCCTTAGCAACAAGATGGAAGATCTGGAGGCTGTCATGGTACAGTCAGACCTGGACATTGTGGCCATCACTGAAACCTGGTGTAATGATAACCATGACTGGGAGATGGCCATACCTGGCTACAACATATTCAGAAGAGACAGAGCAGGCAGGAAGGGGAGGAGTGGCACTGTATGTGAAAAATGACATAAGGGCCACAGAGATCCAGGAGGAACAAAATGGGGAGAGATACTGTGGGTTAAGCTAGAAAGGAAAATGGGGCCAGCCATCCGCTAGGGTGTGGTCTATAGACCACCAGCCCAGGAGGAAGAAACAGATAGGGAGTTGATGCTAGCCATCCAAAGGATGGCAGACAAGGGTGAGGTAGTACTGGTTGGAGACTTCAATATTCCAGACGTGGACTGGAGCATCCCAGCAGCAGCATCAACTAGGAGCAGATTTATCCTGGACTCCTTCAGGTGCCTTCCTCAAGCAACTGGTCATGGAACCAACTCGGCAGAAGGCAATGTGGACCTTCTGCTCACAAACAGGACAGTGTGATGGGGGTAACAGGGGAGCACCTGGGTAACAGTGACCACCAGTCATTGTGGTTTGAAATCACAGAAGAGCAGAACCAAACCACACAAAAACACGTATCCTGGATTTTAGGGGGCAGACTTTGGGAAAATGGGAAATACTTGAAAGAGGCATTAAGGGAATGGGACAGGAATCAGGGTTGAGGAACAGTGGGCAGTATTTAAAATGGGGATTATAAGAACAATAGAATTATGCATTAAGCAGGTTAGCAAGAGGAAAAGGAAGAGGAGACCATTATGGTTTTCCAAAGAGGTAGCAAAGAAAGTGAAAGCCAAAAGATAGCATTCAGGCAATATAAAAAGACACAGGCAGAAGGATAGGAAGAAGTACCAGGAGAAACAAAGGGAGGCAGGGAGTCAGTGGGGATCGAAAGCTCAGACAGAAGAACACATTGCAAAATCAGTGGTTAGAGGGACAAAACCTTTTACAGGTACATAAGTGAAAAAAGAAAGACAAAGGGAGGGATAGTGAGACTGAAGGGGGACGATGGGAGTCGCATGGAGGATGACAACAGTAAAGCTGACATATTGAACAGGTATTTCTGCTCAGTCTTTACTGAGGAAGAGGGGGGTAATGGGTCTGAAGGGAGTACAAGGGATGAGAATGGTGCAGAAATGGACACAAGTCCCTTTACACGAGAAAGGGTCCTGAAGGAACTGGAAGTAATAAGAGTTGACAAAGCAATGGGGCCAGATGGGGTGCACCCAGGGTCCTTAAAGAACTAAGAGAGGTGGTGGCTGAACCTCTGGCTATCCTGTTTAGCCAATCACTGGAAACAGGGAGGTACCCAAAGACTGGAGGACAGCAGATGTAGTCCCCTTATACAAAAGCGGGAACAAAGAGGAAGCAGGGAACTACAGACCAGTCAGCCTCACACCTCGGTGTGGGAAAGATCATGGAAGCACTACTGAAGGAGAGATTAGTGGAACATCTGGTTGTCAATGGACTACAGGACCCAAGGCAGCATGGTTTCACCAGGGAGGTCATGTCAGACCAACCTCATTGAATTTTTTGACTGGGTGACTAGGGAGGTGGATCAGGGGAGGGCAGTGGACATGGCCTATCTGGACTTCAGCAAGGCCTTTGACACTGTGCCACATAGAAGACTATTACACAAACTGGGGAATATGGGTGTGGGTAGGTAACTGGCTGGGTGGCAGGACACAGAGGGTGGTGGTAAATGGCTGTCACTCCACAGAGGGAAGAGTGACCAGTGGGGTACCACAGGGATCAGTGCTGGGACCGGTCCTATTCAACATCTTCATCAGTGACATTGCCAGGATCTAGAAGGCAGAATTTCACTGTTCGCTGATGACACTAAGCTCTGTAACAGAGTAGACACACCAGAGGGTGTAGACAGAATGAGAAGGGACCTGCAGAAACTTGAAGAATGGTCAAGGGTTTGGCAGTTGAAATTCAATGCAAAGAAGTGCAAGATAATGCATATGGGGCACAAAAACCCTGGCACAATATATCAGTTGGGGGTGAGGATATAGCATGCACCAAGCAGGAAGGGATCTTGGGGTTGTCATCTCTGATGACCTCAAGGTGAGAAACAGTGTGACAAGGCATCAGGTAAAGCAAATAGGATGCTGGGATGTATAGGCAGGGGCATCACCAGCAGGAAAAGGGAGGTCATAATTCCGCTATACAAGACACTAGTGAGGCCCCACCTGGAGTACAGTGTACAGTTCTGAGACCATACCTCACGTAAGGACATAGACAGGGTAGAGAAGGTTCAGAGGAGGGCAACAAAGATGGTGCATGGATTGCATCACAAGTCCTATGAAGACAGGTTGAAGGAACTGAACATGTACTCCCTGGAGGAGAGGAGGAGAGAGGGGATATGATAGAGACATACAAGTATCTTACAGGAGAAACAGGGTGCAGGAAAACACTATTTTAAGCGAAAAAGATGTTCCAGGACTAGAGGGCATGGGATGAAGTTGGAGGAGGACGATTCAGAGGAAACGTGAGAAAGAATTTCTTCACAGAACGGGTGGTGGACAAGTGGAACACCCTGCCAGAGGAAGTGGTGGGGGCTGAAACAATCACTGGATTTAAGAATGCATGGGATAGACATAACGGAATTCTAGAGGTCAGGGGTAAGGGGAAACAGACTTCTAGGAAAACAAACTGAACTTACAAGCTCAAATGGGCAGACTGGGTGGGCCGTAGGCCCTTATCTGCTGACACTGTCTATGTATAAAGTGTCTGTGGTTCTTGAAGGAAGACATCCGGGCATACAAGGTAGTAATTCGACTTATACAGTCTTCAAACAGCTCCATGCCTATTACAGAGCACATGTAATTATTTTTGTTCATGGAACAAAAGTAGGATTTAAGGGTGAGATGTAGAATACTCATTTCCTCCGTCTTAATTCAAATGTTCCATCCTATTGGCACATCTGGCAATAAGTCTCTCCAGTGCATAAATCTCCCTGAGCACCCCGTCTTTTTGGCCTTTTGATGACGGATCCAAGGTGGACTGTCTTTTGGACCAGGGTAAACAGATTACCTTCTTGACAGCCCAGGAAAGGTTCTCACTACCCCTTTTTTTTGCTTTCAAGTTTTACCAGTGCTCCCATATGCTGATTAAGCATTTTGGACCTGGACAATGATACAGTTTATATGGGCAAACGATCAATGCCATGTTAATCAGTGCACCTGCGAAACATCCCATCTCATATTTTTATTTCAAATTGAGTGAGGTTTACACTGATAAAGAAGGGGATTTCCATTATTATTGGGATCAAACCCTCCTGACAACTCACGGTACTCGTAATTGGTCTTGGCTTTGGGACAATAACTATAGATTTGTAAAGTGGGACAGGTATCGCCTCATGGAATTTTAAATACTACACAGTTTATATCATACTCCTGTGAAATTGCACAGTATGGGCAAGCTTCCCACAGACACTTGTTCCAGGTGTGGGAAGGCACTAGGCAGTCTATTCCACATTTAGTGAACTTGCAATAAGGCTACCTCTTTCTGGGATATTATACAGCGCACTTTAGACCCTCTGCTAGGTTTAAACTCCCACTTCACCCCAGAGGTGTGCTTAATGGGGGATGTGTCTACAGAATTACTTGGCAACCAAAGGCATCACATGGCATTGATCTCAGCCTGTGCTAAAATGTTCTTCTAACGCACTGGCATGATCAGACGATCCCCAAATTCACTGAATGGCATAGGGAGCTCTTGTTCGCACTACAAACTGAATGGACTATCGCCAGGTTTGATTGACCATTTCAACAAATATAAGAAGATATGGGAACCCTTATTTGTTCTGTTAACCATCTAATTATCTAGTTTTACAACAGCCAGCCTGATAACCCAACAACTTAAGTATGCAATATTTAGTCATCTATACCATAGATTGTACCAGAACTAGTTATGCTATAGTGTAGGTACATACATAGACCCCAAATCTTTTCATTTTTTATGACCACCGGTAATGATACTGGCATATGACTGATTTCTCTGTAGGTGGTTTCCTTCTGGGGCTTTCCTTTTCTGGGATGGCTGGGGCGGATTGGCCAGGGAAGGGAGAGGGGAAGGTCATGGTTTGGGGGGGAGACGGTCTGTGGGTGGAATGTTTTTGGAAGGATTTTTTTTTTGGTTATATCGGCCACTGCTTTTGGTACTAATGGATCTTTCTTGTAAGGCTGTTATATTGCTATTCTTCACCTAATTCAAGGTACCTACTATGTTATGGTCAACTACTGTCTGTTTCCGTTTTGCTTCTTCCTCTATAAATTCTATAAAGTTTATTTAATCTGAAAAAAAAAAAAATAATGGATAGGTCACTGGGCATTACTGGTGAGATATCATCTCGAGGTTCTGGACACAGGAACCTCTTGAGCTTTCTACGTGTCCAGAACTTCTTGATGGTATTACTCACCGGTAATGCCCAGTGACCTCTCCATTATTCTACTTTTAATACATGGCATTTTTATTTTACTCGGGTTGCAGTACTTAACCTGTTTTATCAGCGTATTTTCAGAAATGTCTAGGTTTCTTTTGTAGGCTTTGTATGTGAATATGTAGTTGTGGCAGATTATCAAGTATGGATCACTGTCATCAACCCCTTCAGAAGCACATTCAAGTTTATAACCAACAGGGCTACCCAAACTCCTTACACATTTGAATCAAAATCCATTCAAAATGAATGTATGTGGCCCAGTGACACTGAGGGTTGAGGCGCTGGACGCCACACCTCGCGCCACACCAGTGACCCGGGTTCAGGAACGAGCCTGGGCCTTTGGGTTCAGCTGGGGAAGGAGAGGATTGAGCGTCCAGAGGACAACTCTCCTCTCCTGGGAAGGAGGGGGGCACAGTCTCGGCGCTTGGCTGACCTCTGGTGGAAGCCAGAGGTACAGCAAGCATGTGTAGCAAAACAGACAGGGTTGGGAGTGGTGGACGTCGGTGGGAACGCCTTGACGTCGGATGTACACCACTCCCCAGGAAAAAGCAGAAAATCACCCGCAGCGATGCCTGGAGATGGGCCCCAGCATCACAAGGCCAGGACCGGAGAGGGGTCGCACGAGTCCAGACAACAACTGGATGATGGATGTGAGGCTCAGGGGTAGGCCTCCCACCCCACTCGGGGGGGAGGATAATCTGAGGGCGAAGGCAGGGCAGACGCGTGAAAGGCTCATATCCTGGAGACCTGGCGGGCACGATGCCTTGGGAGTCCCTGAGGGAAGGTAGGCACTGTGGTGGAGGAGGGATAAAACAGAAAGTTAAAAAAGAAAGTATGTACACAAGGCAAACCTACCCCAACATTCAATGGCAAGCATTGTAGTTATTGCTCCATTTAGCTGAATGGGGCAGTTTGCACCCTTTCTTACACCCACTGTTTCCGTCTCTGTGGCACCAAAAAGTTTTCTGACAGTCTGCTTCAACACAGATTTTAGGTGCTCAAGTGTACATATGCATGACAAAAGGATTCTGAAACCAAACCAGGGAAGTGAATCACACGAAAGCAGTCACATTGGACTCCTCCTCACCTCACACTGTACTGTTTTGGCCAAATCCAAGTCTGTGCACCAATTGTTAGCATATTTGAGTAAATTTACTTGAGAACTGAAACATTTTTATACAATTTCCATCAAAAATTCAATAAATTGCAAGAAATTGTAAGAAACTGCAGATTTTGTGTGGAGAATGGTGAAAACTGCGGAAAAATTGTGGGTGCAATTTTCCAGTGCCCCTGCTTATAACCATTATAGACTGAGACAGCGCTCATGACCAATCGGAGCACTCCTTTAACCAATGGGAGACACTCTTCTGTTGCAGGGTGCCTCAGCTGCAGCTTCCCTGGAAACTGGCATGTTCAGAAAGAAGAAATTCCTTCATACTTGTTCAATTTCCTTTTCTGTTAGCTCCAACATTGTCAATGGATAGATACTGTAATGTGCAACCCTACTAGAAGGTAATGGTAAAGCCCAAAGCTCTAGAAATGGCACAGAACCCACAACACATGAACATTCCAAATAGCAAGGGCTCTCCAGCCTCCTACTGGCCTCGCAGTGCCTAAACAGTGGAATGAAAAGTTAAATTCTATATGGTGCCCTAAGGATTCCCTCTTTTAATCAACACAAATATATGACATATGCAGGAAGCTTTTGTCTTACAGAGTTTTCACTTCCAACAATTCCTTCTCCTTCGGTTTGTAGCCACCTTCGGTTAAGAATAGAGTGCAATATTTATCATAATTATTTAGTGTCGTCACCTTAAAAACAGTATGGATATCGTAGGTCACATGCGTATTCCCATTAGTAGGCACGCCCACTTACGATGTCAGTCCAGAATGTCGGGGGGCTTATGTTAGAATGGGGCTAGTTATGTCATTTTAACATTTATATATACCGAGTTGAGGAAAGAATGCACCAACCAACAAGGACCTTGTTAGTTGAGCGTGACTTTCTTTTCTCAAAACCGCATATGTAAGTATTTAAAACGAATGCCAAAACCGCCCCATTATAGCCTATGAGGCGCCCCCCGCGCTATTCCTGGACTGACATCATATAGCTGCAGAGTCGCGGGCTGCCTACTAGTTGGGAAGTATGAGCGTTTTGGCCGCGGGTCTCTGTACTGTTTTTTATAGGCGATGACACTAGAAATGGATTACATGAATAAATGCTGCACATACAAGGCTCTTTAAATTGGAGGGTAAGCTACAGAATCCGGGAAGGGGGGAGGAATTTTTTGGAAGTGAAAACCTGCTCTTTAAAAAATGAACAATAATCGATGTCTTACTTGCCCTGGAGATGTAAGGATCCTTTCTCTGCTTTTATTTTGGTTCTTGTACTGAACTGCAGTTCTGTAGAATTGCCTCCTGGCAGATGCAGCAGTTCATTAGCATCATCTGTTAACATAAAACTGAATAACAGGAACAATTGCAATAAGATTCAGTATAACCGTAAAACAGAGCAAACACTAACCCGTAACAGACAGGCACCACCTCATGTTCAGAAATACCAACCTGTTAACCTGCGTGCCTATAATTCAATAGACAGCATCCTGTTTTCACGTTAGCAGATAAAGTGGAATAGGATGGCAACAATATTTGCAAAGTATAATTTCTGAAGAAAAACAGACATCCGTATGTATACTGGACAATATTCTCCAGTAGGACCCAAGGCTCCTGGGCAAGGCATCATTGACAATGTTGCTTGTTGCAGCCAACAGATAAGGAAATTACGTTAACTATAAAGGAATTTATTTTCTGTAGTGCTCCACATTGTCAATAAGTACTTAACACAGATGAGGTCTAAGAAGCAGTACCCAGTTCTCCACCGGATGGGGAGAATGCTGTCCCATATATAAACTGTAGGTGAGAGCATTTCATTATCTGCTAATCACTGCCTGCAAAACTCTGTGACTAAAGGTTGTATCGGCTGAACTTTGAACATCCAATCTGTAGTGTTTAGTGGATGTGTAGATGGAGGACCATGTTGCTGTCTTGCACAATTCTAACATAGATGCCTCCCCTCTCTCCGCCCAGGAAGTAGCCAGAGCCCTGGTGGAGTGAGCTTTGATGATAGCTGGAGCTTTCTTCTTTTCTATTGCATGGGCCTTGGCAATAAAAGCCCTCATCCACCTTGCCAGTGTGGCCTTAGAGGCTTTTGACCTTTTTTTTTTTTTTTTTTGCTGCTCCAAAGAGAACTAATAGATTTTCAGATTTCCTGAAGTCTGCAGTTCGTTTGATGTATGTTTTGATTGCCCTGCACAAATTTAACCTGCCCAGCTCATGTTCTTTAGCATGAACCTGCTGGCAGAAGACACCAGGAGAAAGGACTGCTGTGTGACTGAACTTCTCTACTGGGACTATATTGCCCTCCTTCCCTCCCCTCCATCCAAAGCTAGTTCTATTTTTATAGGCACAGGATTTGACTGACAACAGGAACTTCCTGTTTAGGGGCAGGAAGTGAGTGAGCACAGAACCACCAAGGACCCACCATCCTAGAAGGGCAAGAGTAGCTCTCTGGCCCCCTCTAGCTGCTGGAGGTCTGCCTCTGAACAAGCAAGTGGTCTACTGAGAAATACAGGATATTCTTGTCTCACAACAGGACAATCAGGAGCTTAAAGGGCACACAGGCAGAAAGTAAGGAGAGAGAGAAGAAAAAAAAAGCAGAGGAAAGAGTAAGGATTGCAAACAGTTAAGGGGCCAGAAATAAGACATGACTGGAGTGGTGCAGTGCAGTGGCTGTGGAGCAGCAGTCTTCCGGGAGATGTTCTGGAGGATGCGGTGTTGTCTCATCTGCAGGCACCTCTCTGGGCTGAGGGAGGAGGTTGCTCATCTCCAGGCTGAGTTGGCCAGGATTTGTGGGACCTCCTCTTCCATCCAAGGACCACCAGTGCCACTGCCGTTGCCTCAGAGGTTGCCAAGAAAGAGGAGCGGTTGGACCACAGTGGGCTCAGGGAGAGTGAGGGTGGTGGAACAGAGGCGCATCCCTCCAGTTGTACCTCTCCACACTCCTATGCCATTCTGGCAAAGTGTGGTTCCTCTATGGAGGCACCTACAGTGGAGACCAAGGAGGATGCTTGGGAACCTCCACAAAGGAGACCCACAGGAGGGTGGCAGGGACCCTGCAGGGAAGAAACAACTCCTGGTAGGGGACTCCATTGTTAGGAAGGTAGAACTGGGCAAGGAAGGGGGAGAGGAGGTGCCTGCCTGCGCGCCATGGCTTGGAGGGACAGGAGGCGAATCCTCAGGATTGCGAACAGCTGCACAGGGGAGGGAGCTGGATGTCATTGTCCACAAGGACAAATGACCTGCTAAGAAAGGGATTAGAGAGTGCAGGAAAGAGTTTGTGGAATTGGGGAGGGCCTTAGTCAAGTAGCACGAGTGTAACCTTTCGGAGGTGCTACCCACCTATGGCATAGGAGAGGCTAGGGTGTTCTGTACCATGGGATTCAACCAGTGGTTGAAAAACTGGTGGAGCTCAGGGATTTGGCTTCATTGGGGACTGGGGTCCACCTGGAGTGATGCAAGCCTATACTGGCATGATGGGCTGCATCTGTCCGGAGGGGAACCAGGATCCTAGGTGATAGGTTTAAATGCTTCATTGGCAAGCTTTTAAACTAGCCAAAGGGGAGGCACTGAAAGGAGCAGGAAAATCCTAGCCCCCAAACAATCACGGTAGTAAGTGTGGCAAACACTAACATGGAGTGTCGAAGGAGAAGGCAGGGGTAAATGGAGAAAGTGACAAAGGCAAGAAGGACAGGGATAGGGCAAAGGGGTAAGGCCATCAGGAAATGGAGGTAATGAGTACCAATGCCCGTAGTCTGGGCAACAAGCTCCCTGAGCTGGTGGCCTTAATGGAAGAGGGATGCCTGGATATCGTAGCAGTCACAGAAACATGGTACACAGAGAACCATGACTGGGATGTTATACCAGGGTACATAACCTACAGGAGAGACAGGCAGGGGAGAAGAGTGGGAGGAGTAGCTCTCTATGTAAAGGAAGGGATAAAAGCAACTGAACAAAGAGTAAACAGGGAGGAGAGGAGGCACTGTGGGTCACCTTGGAGACTGGAAAGGGCACCACAATCCGACAGGGTTGTGTACAGACCCCCATGTCAGGGAAGGAATGGACAAGGATATGATGGAAGGCATTCTTAGAATGGCAGAGAAAGGGAGATACTGTTGATGGGAGACCTGAATATGCCAGATGTTAACTGGAGCACATTTGCTGCAGCCACATCCAAGAGCAGGGCCATTCTTGATGCCCTACAGGTGGCAGGCATTAGACAGCTAGTTTGGAACCCACTGTGAGGGGCAATCTCAGACCTCGATTTCTCTCAAGCGGGGGCAGTGAGAGGATCTCAGATCTAGAAGTGGGTTGCCATCTGGGGACAAGCGACCATCAAACAGTGTGGTTCACGTTAAACTCAGCTACAGAGTCAAGCCATACAAAGTGAGGGTACTGGACTTTAGGAGGGCTGACTTTGGCAAGATGGGAGAGTGCCTCAGAAAAGCACTAGCAAACAGGCTAGAAGGAGGTGTGGAGCAACAATGGGGAATTATCAAAACTGCCATCACAGAGGCAACAAGCCTTTGTGTGAAGCAAATAAACAAATCAAAACGAAAGATAAAGCCACTATGGTTCTCAAGAGAGGTGGCTGTGAAAGTCAGGAAGAAAAAGATAGCATTCCAGAAGTATACGGAAACACAGAAGGAGCAGGACAGAGAGCTGTACCAGTTAAGGCAGAAAGAAGCAGGGAGGGAAGTCAGAATAGCAAAGGCCCAAACTGAGGAAAAGATAGCCAACTCAGTTAAGAAGAGGATAAAACCTTTATAGGTACATCAGCTGAAGAAAGACAAAGGGAGGGATAGTGAGGCTGAATAGAATGAGCGTGGGTGGGCAGAGGGGACAGTGAAAAGCAGGAATACTGAATGAATATTTCTGCTCAGTATTCACAAAAAAGGAGGGGAAGTGCCTAATCCAATTAACAGAAGCACTTTGATAGGGGCTTGATCCCAGTCCTTTCACAGAAGAAAGGATTCTGCAAGAACTCCTAAAACTGAAGGTGGACAAAGCAATGGGTCCTGATGGAATTCACCCAGAATTCTAAAAGAATTAAGGAAGGAACTAGTGAAACCACTGGCTACTCTTTTAATAAATCATGGGAGGATGGTGTGGTACCCGAGGACTGGAGGAAGGCAGATGTGATTCCCCTTCACAAAAGTGGGACCAAGACAGAGGCAGGAAACTACAGACCTGTCAGTCTGACCTCTGTGGTAGGGAAAGTGATGGAGTCACTTCTGAAGGAAAGAATAATTGAGTACCTAGAGGTCAGTGGAGCACAGGATCCAAGGCAGCATGGGTTCACAGCTGGAAGGTCATGTCAAACGAATCTAATAGATTTCTTTGACTGGGTGACCAAAGTAGTAGACCAGGGAGGGGCTGTGGACATGGCCTACCTAGACTTTAGCAAGGCATTTGACACAGTCCCACACAAAAGATTATTAGTCAAATTAACCAGCCTGGGAGTGGGTCCCAGGGTGGTAGCCTGGGTAAAACATTGGCTGGACAACAGGACACAGAAGGTAATTGTAAATGGAGTCCACTGAAGAAAGGCGGTTATCCGTGGGCACCGCAGGGTTCAGTATTGGGTCCAGTCCCTTTTAATGTCTCATCAGTGACATTGCCGGGGACTGAAGGAAAAGTATGCCTTTTGCAGATGACACAAAATCTGCAACAGGGTTGATAAACAAGGAGGCGTGGAAAGGATGAAAAGGGACTTGGCAAGGTTGGAGGAATGGTCAGACGTATGGCAGCTAGGATTCAATGCAAAAAGTGCAAAATAATGCACCTGGGAAACAAGAACCCAGGGAAGAATACACAATGGGTGGGAGGTAGTAACAACAACAAAACAGGAAAGGGACCTGGGGTAATCATATCAGATGACCTTAGGTTAGCAAGCAATGTGAGAAGGCAGTAGGGAGGCGGGGTATACTGGGAGTATAGGAGAGGCATCAGCAGCAGAAAACAGGAAGTTGTTATCCTCTGTACAGACAGTTGGTGAGACCCCATCTGGAATACTGTGTCCAGTTCTGGAGACCCCATCTCCGCAAGGACATAGACAGGATAGAGGCAGTCCAGAGGAGGGCAACTAAAATGGTGCAGGGTCTGCAAGAGAAGCCGTATGAGGAGAGACTAAAGGAGCTTAATATGTATACCCTTGAGGAAAGAAGGGAGAGGGGGGACATGATAGAAACTTTCAAGTACCTCAAGGGAATCAACAAAGTCCAAGAGGGTAGCATCTTTCAGAAAAAGAGACTTGCAAGAACAGGGGACACGATTTAAAGATAGAAGGAGGCGGTTCAGGGCAATGTGAGGAAGTATTATTTCACAGAGAGGTAGTGGATGCATGGAACAGCCTTCCTGAGGAAGTTGTGGGTCTAAAACTGTGGGAGAATTCAAGAATGCATTGGACAGACATAAGGCAATTCTTGTGGGGGGCAGGAAGATATAGGCTGTTGGTTAACTAGGATCTGCGGCCTATCCTGTAGGTAGGGAAATGGGCAGACTAGATGGGCCTAGCGGTCCTTATCTGCCGTCAAAGTCTATGTTTCTATGAGTCAGCTTTGGGCAGAAGAATGATAGATTTCCTGATTTACGTGAAAAGATGTAGGTACTTTTGGTATAAAAGATGGGAACCTTCCTCAGGACCACCTTTTCCTTGTGAATGATAAGGTAAAGTTCTTTGTGTGACAAGGCCTGAAGCTCACCAATTCTTCTGGCTGAGCATACTGAAATTACAAAACACCACCCCAGTACGAAAGAATGTCCAGCATTACGGACGAGACAAATTCTAAGGGTTCATATCCCATGGAGGTACTGGGGATTGGAACAGTGGTCTACTTCTGCTAACTGCTTTTAGAAATTGTACGACCTCCCAGTTTGTCCCCAGGGATGATCCCATGGTTCCCTATGCTGCTCCTAGTGCTGACACCAGACATCTCAGAGTGCCTAATGCAAGCCCTTTGTCTACTCCCACCCGCAAAAAAATCCAAGATCAGTGGAACAGTGGCTTTTGAATGCCTGATACTTTTCTCCTGGCCCAAGCAGAGAAGGCAGTAGACCGGGGAGAGAGATTCCCTACCTTGATTTCAGCAAAGCCTTTGATACGGTCCCACACAGGGAGACTGGTCAACAAACTAGGCAGCCTGGGGTTGGGACACAAGATTGTGAACTGGACAGGAAACTGGTTTAGGGACAGAAAACAGAGGGTAGTGGTGAATGGAACCCAATCAGACAAAAGGGAGGTGACCAGTGGGGTACCTCAGGGGTCAGTTCTGGGGCCAGTCCGCTTTAATGTCTTCATCAGTGACACTGCAGATGGGCTGGAGGGAAAGGTGTGCCTGTTTGTGGATAACACCAAGCTCTGCAAAAGGATGGATACTCCGCACATGGTGGAAAGGATGAGAAAAGACCTGGAACTGCCGGAGAGATGGTCAGGGGCATGGCAGCTAAGGTTTAACACAAAGAAGTGCAAAATCATGCATGTGGGGAGCAGGAACCCTGGGGTGAGCTACAGGTTCAAGGGGAACTGCTGAGAGTAACTAAGGAGGACAGGGACTTGAGGGTCATAATCACAGATGACATGAAGGCCGCTAGGCAGACAGCAAAGGTGGTGGGAAAGACCAGTGGGATGTTGGGGTGTACTGGAAGGGGAATCACAAGCTGAAGGAGAGAGGTAATAGTTCCACTATACAAGATCCTGCTGAGACCTCACCTTGAATATGGTGTACGTTCTGGAGACCACACCTTCGAAAGGGCATTGACAAAATATAGACGGTGCAGAAGAGGGTGATCAAAATTGTGAAGGGATTGTATCACAAGCCTTAAGAAGAGAGAGGGAAGGACCTCAATTTGTACACGCTGGAACAAGGGGTGGGAGAGAGGTGACATGATAGAAACATTCAAGTACCTCAAGGGCATTAACAAGGTGGAAGGGGACAGCATATTTCATATTAATAGTAGTGCCAGGACAAGAGGATACAACATGAGACTGAGGGGTGGCTGCACTAGGGGAAATGACAGGAAGTTCTTTTTTACGGAAAGAGTGGTGGATGCATGGAATAGCCTGCTCCAGGAGGTCGTGGCAGCCCGTACAGTGGTGGGTTTCAAACATACATGGGACAGAAGCAAAGGAATAATAGAGATCAGAAGGAAAAAGCTAAAGCCAATGACCAGATAGGGTCATTGGACGCTTCGTTAGGCAGCTTAAATGGGCAGACTGGAGGCCCAGTGATCCTTACCAGCTGACAGAATCTATGTATCTATGTAAGGCATTCCGCACTCGATCATAAGCTGCAGACGTAGAAACTTTCCTGGCGGCCACCAGGGTATCGACTACTTTCTTCGAAAAACCCTGTTTTAGCTGTCTTATCCTCTCAGAAACCAGGCCACCAGCTGCATCACTTCCGGGTTTGGATGTCGAGGGTCCCTGAAAGAGAAGTCCCCCCAAGAGTGGAAGTTAGAACAGTGCATGCCAAGCTAGATTAAGCTAAGTCAGAAAACCACAACCTTTTTGGCCACTCTAGTGCTATCAGAAGAAAACGTCCTTTTGAGTGTCCTAGTTTGTGAATGACCTTGGGAAGTAAAGGCAGGAGAAGAAATGCATATGCTCTGCAGAAGTCCCTTGCCTGGAACACAGCATCTATAGCCTCTACCTGTGGACACCGGTACTGACTGAAGAACTTTGGTATCTCAGCATTTTGACTTGAGGCAAACAGGTCGAGCTGAGGGCTGGCCAAACCTGCTGCACAGAAGTTCAAACATCTCCGGATTCAACATCCATTCCCCTGCATGGACAGTCTCTCGACTCAGCCAGTCGGCCTGGATTTCAGTTCTCCTGCCAGATGAACTGCCAAGAGAGACAGCAGGTTCTCCTCTGCCTACAGCAAACTTCTGTTGCTTCTGCTAGCATCTCCTTGCTTCTTCTGCCTGCTTGATTGTTTATGTATGCTACTGTGGTGGCGCTGTCTGTCTATCTTTACTGCTTTTATGCAAACCTGATTGTGAAAGTGGAGAAGAGGAAGTCAAACTGCCCTCATCTCCAATTCATTTATCTGTAGCTGTTGTTTCTGTGCAGTCCAAATGTCTTGGACTGGGATTTGGTCCAAGATCTTGTCCCAGCCCAACAGGCTGGCATTAGTCGTCAGAATCAACTCGGGCGGAGCTTCTAATGGGGACACCTTGGTTAGGTTCACAGAAGTCTTTCACCAAAATAACGATTGCTGAAGAGACTGAGTACTTGGGATCCTGGCTTGGTAGTCCTCAGAGGTTGGATTTCAGACTGCTAGCATCCCAATCTGAAGTGGCCACATGAACAAGCGGGCCCACGGAACCAGCTCTATTGCTGTGGTCATCAGCCCGAAAATTAGTAGTAGCCTATGACCAGAGGTCTATGATTGGCTTCTCAACCACTGAACCTCTCTTCTCATGGTCCCCTTCCAGGCCACTGAGAGGAAAATGTTACCCTCATCCATTCTGAACACTGCACCAAAGTGTTCCAGGGTCTGTGACTGGTTGAGGGAGCTCTTTTATTTATTTAAAAGTTTCACCAAGAAAGGCACACTGTGCTTAAATAAGCTTATTTCCAGATGCATCCTGTGCGGGAAGGGAAAGGGGAGTACACATGAAAATACAGAGTAGGAAAACAAGGTGTCACTATATACAACAGATAAATAATTCATAAACAACAATGTATATTAAATAGGGTACATGAATTTAACCCATGCAAAAATGAATACATATATAACCAACAGTGATAACACATATGCCATACGCATCTGCAGTGAAATAACTGAGTGAAGGGATTAGGAGTAGGGAAACGGAAGAGAAGAGGTGGAGGAGGAGAGGAGAAGAGGATGGTATAGGGAGAGGGGGACAGAGAGGGAGAGGGTGAAGGGACAGTGGGCTGGCAGTATAGCCTAGAGGTCAGAGGAACAAGGTGTGAACGAGCTTGATACATCCAGCAGGCCAGACCTGAGTTTGATTCTCACAACCTCCACTTGCATACTCTGTGACTCTGAGCAAGTTACTTAACTGCCCAGTGCTCCCAGGTCGCCCCTGAAAACAGGCACTTGTGCCTAGTGGGCCTTACCCAGTTACCAAAGACTAAAATAAAAATAAAATAAATTTATAACAGAAGAGCCGCTATGTGTGCATGCACCAGCAGTTTGTAGAATCATTTTGTTAAAAAAGAGGGGGGGAGAAAGCAAGCTTGTAGGAGTATACAAAAAGGGTATGATTATAAGCAAAGAAAGTTGTGACTGTTGGGAGGGAGGGTGAAATAACTGAGTGAAGGGATTAGGAGTAGGGAGGAGAAGAGGTGGAGGAGGAACGGAGAGGAGAAAGGGATGATATAGGGAGAGGGGATAGAGAGGAAGAGGGTGAAGGGACAGTAGGCTAGAAATAGGGAAGAATTTAGGTGCAGTTACAGTTGCAGGTGTGGGAGAAGAGACTTTGCAGAAAGGAGGATAGAGAGTAGGAAGAGGGGGTGGAGAGGATTGGGAGAGGGAGGGAGTTCCAGAGCTTAGGAAAGCGGTAGGAGAAGGTGGACTGGCCAGCAGTGGAGGACCTTGGAGGGGGGTGGGAAGCGAGAGCTGCACAGGGTATAGCAGTTGGCAGGGGGCCTGGGAGAGGGTAGAGGACAGGTTGGAAAGGAGGAAACCAAATCAATACTTGGCTATAAATGAACAGTGTGCCATGCGTCTTACTTTAAGGGAAGGAAAGGAGAGGGACATACAGAGTACAGTGATGAATACGTGTAGGACAGTCCAGAGCAAAGCGACAGAATGAGTGAAAGAGAGAGTCCCATCTGGAGAGGACAGATTTGGGGGCAGAGCTTAGACTATGTCACCACAGTCGAATATGGGGAGGATCATTTTCTGCACAACAGCTCTACGGGCCGGGAGTGGGGTGCAGCCATGGTGGCGGTACAATGCTCCCAATTTAGTGTCAAGTTTTTTGTGTATGGCGTTAAGGTGTTCAGAGAAGTTGAGTGGCTGTCAAGCCAGACCCCGGGGTACTTGAAGGATTTAACTAAAATAGTTAAAAATATGTGAAACACAAAATACAGAACTTCTTATATCAAAAGACATACACATCTTTTATAAGAAACAAGGCTTAAACAGTACAAATTCCTACTTCAGTACTTAGTGTCTAAATACTTGCTTAAATGCTCACCGATCTTGCTTGGACAGAGTCTAGGAAAAAAATGTGTCTCTGTAAAACAGAATTATTCCTTAAACAACTGTATTGGCCAACCCCTTTTTGGTGAGGTCAGCTAGCTCCTCCTCTGTTAGATTATATTTAAAAACATATCTAATAAAAAAAACAGTAGTCTGTTCAGAGTATCAATTTTGCAATCCTTCATCGTGACTCATGTTTCAAATGACATCTCTTTTGATCCAGGCTGCATCCTCCTCACACGGGCTTCATATGAGCATTTACAACCTCGCACCAATACATCACAACCTGCTTTTCTTCCTCTGGAAGCGTCATAAAATAGATATGCTGAACTCAGCCTTCTTAACCCTATAATTAGCTTCAGGCTTTTCCACGCAACACAATGTCTCTAAAATCTGTTTGTGTATAATCTCACATGCTGTCTCAGCATTCTTCTCCTGGCATCCATCCTTCAGCTGAAACCGGGGGGGGGGTGGTGGCAAGTGAGCTTATTCCAAGGGCACTGGCATTTTTAACAGGCACTTCAATACCACATTTCCGTTATTTTAAGAAATAAAAATGATAAAGCACTCAGAACATGGCTGTCTACGTCACACTCCTCCCCATCTAGACTGAATTTGGGGGATCTATCCCCTACATGAGATGAGCTTCCCAAATCAGTTCACTCCTCATAGACCCTAGACAGTCCATCTGAGTTTTGATTATTCGCTCCAGCCCTATGTACAATTTTTAGATCATACCCTTGTAAAGCAAGACTCCATCTTAGCAGTCTGCCATTGTTCTTCCCCATCTGCGACAGCCAAACCAGGGGGTTGTGGTCAGTCTACACCACAAAATGCTGCCCATACAAGTATGGCTCTAATTTCTTTAAGGCCCACACTATGGCAAGACATTCTTTTTCCACCATAGAGTATGCTTCCTCCCTGGGGAGCAGCTTCCGGCTCAGGTACAATACTGGGTGATCTGTCCCTTGGCTGGACGTCTGGCTCAGTACTGCCCCAATACCTATGTCTGAGGCATCCGTCTGAACTATAAAGGTTTTGCTATAGTCCGGACTTGTCAGAACAGGAGCACTGCACAGTGCCTCCTTCAGTCTGGTAAAGGCTTCCTCACAGGCTGGGCCCCAGGTAATTTTCTTTGGCATTTTTTTGTCAGGTCAGATAGGGGAGCAGCCAGGGCACTGTAATTGGGTACAAATTTCCTGTCGTACCCTGCTGTCCCTAGAAAGCTCCTGACCTGCTGGGTTTCTGGTCTGGGCACACCTGGATCACCTCTATCTTTATTTGATTAGGATGGAGCTGTCCCCGGCCTACCACATATGCCAGAGGCAGGCCACTTCCCCATAGCCACCTGGCACTTCTCGGCTGACAGTGAGCCCGGACCTCTGTATCCTGCCCAGCACTTCCCTAAGGTGGGATAGGTGTTCCTCCCAGCTGGTACTAAAGACGGCAATGTCATCCAGGTACGCCACGGTGTACTCCTCAGCACCATTTAACACCTGGTTCATCAACCTTTGGAAAGTGGCCAGGGCATTCTTCATTCCGGAAGGCATTACTTTACACTCAAATAAGCCTATCGGAGTGATGAAGCCGACCTCTCCCTAGCTCTGTCTGTCAATTCTACCTGCCAATACCCCTTGGTCAGGTCAATAGCTGTAAGGTAGGTCGCCCCTCCCAACTTGTCCAGGAGTTCGTCCGTCTGGGGCATCGGGTGGGCGTCGGACTTTGTGACCGCATTCAGTCCACGATAGTCCACACAGAAACGAGTTGAGCCATCTGGCTTAGGTACAAGGACTATGGGTGAGGCCCACGGGCTGTGGGATCTCTGGATTACCCCTAAATCCAGCATCTCCTCCACTTCCCTCCTAATGTCCTTTTGGACAGCCTCTGACACCCGATATGCTGTCCGCCGAATGGCCATCTGTGTCCCTGTCTCCACATCGTGTGTCGCTAAGGGGGTTAGTCCAGGCTTGGCGCTAAACAAGGGGGCAAAGTCTGCTAAAACCTCCCTTACTTTCTGGACCTGGTCCGGGGCCAGCTGGGGAGACAATTTTACTGCCTCCACAGAGGACTCCCGCTTACTCTCTTCCAGCAAATCCAGAAGGGGGTCTCCTTCATCCGTCCCCTCCCCATGACTACACACTGCGAACACCATGTCAGCCCTATTTGCATATGGCTTCATCATGTTGACATGGTACATCCTTTCTGTCTGTCTACAGTTAGGTAACTCACAATGTAGTTCACGTCATTTACCTTCCTAACCACTTTGTACAGTCCTGCCCACTCGGCTTGCAGCTTGTCTTTCTGGACTGGAATAAGGACCATGACTTCCTGACCTACCATGTACGAGCAAGCTCTGGCTCTGCGGTCGTACCATACCTTTTGTTTCTGTTCGGCAGCTGCCAGGTTGCTCTGGGCTGTCCCCATAAGCTCCTTCAGCCTTTCCCTAAACCAAGGACGTAATTCACAAGGGAGTTCCCTGGGTGGCATGCTTACCTTCCCAGTCCTCGGATCAAGTCTAGGGGCCGCATTACCAGCGTTCATACTAAGAGTTCGAAGGGGGAAAAATCCTGTCAACTCTTGGGGCACCTCCTGTATGCAAACAACAGGTGGGGAAGGTATTTCTCCCAGTCCCTCCCATGCTGTTCAGCAAACGCCCGGAGAATTGACTTTAGGGTACCATTGAATCTTTCCACAAGTTCATTGGCTTGAGGGTGATACAGTGTTGTGCATCTATGCACCACCCCACACTTCTCCCATAAACATTTCATCAGGTCCGACATGAAGGAACCCCCTCGATCAGTGATTACCTCCTGCGGAAACCCAACACGGGAGAAAATCCCAAGTAAGGCATCTGCCACTTTGTCCTCAGAGAGGATAGGGCGACTGCCTCTGGGTACCAGGTGGCATAATCCATCACAGTCAGGATGAATCTCTTCCCTGAGGAGCTGGGGGTATTTAAAGGCCCCACTATATCCATTCCCACCCTCTGGAATGGCTCCTCCACTACGGGCAAGGGGATCAGAGCGGCTTGGGTTTTCTTGCCCGCCTTCCCTATTTCTTGGCACCGGCGACAAGACCTGCAATACTCCTTCACCTGTTGGGTGAAGTTAGGCCAGTAGAAATTCTGGGCTAACCGCTGCGTTGTGCGTGCGATTCCCAGATGACCAGACAAGGGAATATCATGGGCAACCTTGAGCAACTGCTCACTATATCCCTGTGGAACGACAAGCTGCCTGTCTAGCATCCCTCCCTCTGTCTGTACTGCCTGTGTATACACAAGTCCATTTTCCCAATAAATAATATGTCTGCCATCACCTCCCTGTGTGCCCTCAGAGTCTGCCCAAGCCCTCAGCTTCTCTAAACTAGGATCACTCCTCTGAGCAGCTGCAAACCCCTCACATAGTCCCAAGGCATGGGACAAGTCCCATTCAGTCGCTAAACTAGGGTCCCTAGCACTATCGTCGGGGCCCTCAGGATCACTGTCAATCCCGACCCTCTGGCAATGGGTCATCCCTCCCTCTTCGGAGTAACCCTCTGTAGCTGTGTGGTTACTTGCTACCGGGGCCATTTCTACCCCTTTTTTATCAGTCTCCCCATCTGGAGACACAGGCTGGGGAACCAGCTTCTCAGCGGTTTTTACACTGGTTTCTGTGGGGTTCAGGGAACTATTATTTTCCCTTGCCGCTCGGCTACGGGTAACTGCACATACCATCCCCTGCTGGAGATTGTTACCCAGGATCACATCCACTGCTAATGTATTGGCTACAGCCACCTGTTGTACAGTTCCCCCTGTGTCACCCCAGTCCAGGAGAACACTAGCGGGTGGCAATGTTTTCTCTTCACCAGTAAACCCTTGTACAGTTACGTATTTATTGGGTATAAGCTGACCAGGCTGTACCAGATCCCCCTTTACCAATGTTAGGGATGCCCCTGTGTCCCTTAACCCCTGCGTCTGTACACCATTTACTATGACTGGGTGCATGTGTTCCCTCATGTCCACTGGCATGCTCTCAGGGATACACAAACAACCCACTTCTTTTCTAGCACCCTGTTGTATATTTTGGCTTACCTTTTTGGGGCACTGACTTGCAACATGCCCAGTTTCCTTACACAACTAACAGGCATTTCTTACTTCAGAGAAATCTTTTCGTTGAAACCTGGGGCTAACTGGTTTCGGTGGAGGCAGTGAGGGTTTTAGCTGCCCTGAAGGTGCGCTTTTCCCTTTCTGCGCTGCCACACCCGCCCCATTCACTCTCAGAGCAGGTCTGCTCTTGGCATAGTGGTCCAAGAGTTCAGCAGCGTCTTGCACTGTTTTTGGATCTCGGTCCTCTAGCCAGGTTTTTAGCTCTGCTGGACAAGCCCAATAAAACTGTTCTAATAAAATCACATTTTCAATTTTATCAACAGAATTTGCCTCAATTCCTTCCCACCAACGTTTTAAAAACTGACGCTGTTTCGTGGCTAGCTCCTCATAGCGCATATCAGGGCCTCTCCTGAGCTTACAGAATTTATCTCTGTATGTTTCAGCAGTTAATTCAAACTTCTTTAGCAGTGCAGCTTTTAGCTTTCTGTAATCATTGCTGTCTTCATTGTCCATTTGACCCAATGCATCCTGAGCTCTCCCGGTAAGTAGCGGGGATAGCTGGAAACTCCAGGACTCTCTAGGAATTTTAGCCTGAATGCAAACTTTTTCAAAAGAATTTAAAAAAGCATCCATATCTTCCCCCTCAAACTCAGCTATTAATTTGGAGTTCAATTTGTAACCCAGTCCTGCAGTCCCAGTTAAACCCAAGCCACTTACCTGCTCTGGTGCTGCTGGTCGGAGTCGTATCTTCTCCAGTTCATGTTGCCACTGGCGCTCCTCTCTCTTCTCCTCTGCATTCTCACTCTGCCTCTCGCTGATCCCTCTCTGCCTTCTCTTCTGCAGCTCACTGGCGCTCACGCTCCTCACGGTCTGCCTCCCTCTGTTCTTGCTCTGCTTCCAGTTCCATCCTGCACAACTCAATTTGCAGTTTGAGTACCTCTGGATTCAGGATACTGGTGGCTATTCCCTGCTGCTGTGGCCCTTCACTTACCATGGCCCTGCTGTCCTTTTCAGTCACGATCAGTGACTCGCTGCTCTGGGTATCTGCTATCATCAGGGCCTCTATGAGGTTCTGCTTTTTAGCGGTCACCTCGAACGGGACTCCCCTGTCTCCGCACAACTGCTTCAAGTAATCTACAGTGTGCCTGCTGTAGTCGGAAGCCATCTTCTTCTTCCCTGACTACGGCTACTGTGACTGCACTTTAGAGAAAAAAAATAAAATGGGTAGGAACTGGACTGCACGCCAAGTGATATATAGTTGTGTTTCCTTTTTAAAATAAAACTCTGCCTTTTTCTTTCTTTGTAAGAGAGCTTACGGTCTCAGCTGACACAGAACAACAAAGCTTGTGATACCAAAATAATGCCACCGCTGCTAACCAATCTGTCACAAACCCACTCAGCAGGTCAGGCCCTCTACTCCCAAAGTGCCAACCTCTGAGCACAGTCTTGTGAACAGTGTAACAGACAAGGTAACCCTCTTGTCTGTTTTTGTGAGTTCGGATCAACCGTTGGTCTCAGTTCTGGAGGGATTCAAACTGTTAACCTCTTGCTAGCATACCCAATGCACAGGCTCAGATATATCTGTCTTCGGGGGGACAGATATCTTTGCCTACTAAGACCTCAGATTTAAAACTCTTCTCTTTCCAGTTTGATACCACCATTCAAGCTTATGTCTCTTGTCTGCTATAACCATGTACTCTTCTTACAAAATAAAAAAAAAGTTAAAGACAGGTCAAGTAAGTTCTAAAAATAATTTTACTAAAATAGTTAAAAATATGTGTGAAACACAAAATACAGAATTTCTTATTTCAAAAGACATACAAATCTTTTAAAAGAAAAAAGGTTTAAACAGTGCAAATTCCTACTTCAGTACTTAGTCTCTAAATACTTGCTTAAGTGCTCACCGATCTTGCCTGGTCAGAGTCTAGGAAAAAAATGTGTCTCTGTAAAACAGAATTATTCCTTAACTGTATTGGCCAACCCCTTTTTGGTGAGGTCAGCTAGCTCCTCCTCTGTTAGATTATATTTAAAAATATATCTAATAAAAAAAACAGTAGTCTGTTCAAAGTATCAATTTTGCAATCCTTCAGCATGACTCATGTTTCAAATGACATCTCTTCTGATCCAAGCTGCATCCTCCTCACACGGGCTTCATATGAGCATTTACAACCTTGCACCAATACATCACAACCTGCTTTTCTTCCTCTGGAAGCGTCATAAAATAGATATGCTGAACTCAGCCTTCTTAACCCTATAATTAGCTTTGCGCTTTTCCACGTAACATGCTGTCTCTAAAATCTGTTTGTGTATAATCTCACATGCTGTCTCAGCATTTTTCTCCTGGCATCCATCCTTCAGCTGAAACCGGGGGTGGGAGGTGTGCGAATGAGGTTATTCCAAGGGCACTGGCATTTTTAACAGGCACTTCAATACCACATTTCCATTATTTAAGAAATAAAAATGATACAGCACTCAGAACATGGCTGTCTACATCACAGACCCATCTAGGGTACAAAAGGTGGGGGGGGGACTACCAATCCTATTGCGCTTTTGCTGCGTGCCAAAGGTCATAGAAACAGTTTTCTTTTTGGTGTTAAGGGCCAGCTGATTTGAGTGGAACCAGAGCTGGATGTTGTCAAAGTCCCACTGAAGCCTGGTCATCAAGTTGGCTAGGGAATGGCCAGAGGCAAATAGGACTGTGTCTCAGTGTACATGTGTATGGATGCTTAGGTGCAGGCAGCAGAAAGGTCATTTGGAAAGAATGAGAATAAAATAGATCCTAGAACAGATCCCTGAGGTACCCCAGTGGAGACTGAGAGGGGAGGGGAAATGGAGTGACCAATATGGGCTGACTGTGACCTACCCTTGAGGTAGGAGCAGAACCAGCTAGTGGCCAAGGAGGAGAGTCCTTCTGCAGAGAGCTTAGAGAGGAGAAGGTGATGGGCTACAGTGTTGAAGGCTTTGGCCAAGTCGACAAAGATGGCTGATGTGACTTGGCCATGATCCATCTCTGTGAGAATGGTATCAGTTAGTTGGAGGAGGAAGGAGGAGGTAGAGTGTGTGTTGTGGAATCCTGACTGGTACAGGTGAAAAAGGAGGAAGAATCAAGGAAAGGAAAAAGTTAAGATAGCACCAGGTGTACTTGAGGGTGGGGAGGAGAGAAATGGGACGATAGTTACCAGGAATAGAAGGACTGACACCTTTTTGGAGGGAAAAACTGTGGCATGATTCCAAGTACAGGGGACAGAAGCCATGGAGAAGGAGAAGTTTCTCCCGACTGACTACCAAACTGTGAGTTTCCAGAAATCTCCAGGGTCCTGGACAATGACTTCCTTGTCATTTGGACAGAGAACACTCAGATGAGTAAGTAATCCAGGTAGGGATATAGTGCAACCCGCTTAAGTACATAGCCTCCGGCGAGCCAGAAATTATGCGCTTATCCAGGATATGCGCTAAAACAGAATTAGGATTTTCAGGCTTGGTTTGATCCTTTACTACACTCTGCAATGCTGACAGAAACCAAAGGCAAGGTTAGCGGTAGTTGGTAATGACTTTTACTTTGTAAGAACACACATAAATACAAGATTCAGTACTTAACCGTATAAAGCTTTTTAATCTTTAAATGAGTAAGTTTGCAAGTTAAAAACATTAAAAAATTGTGGACGCAGTAACCTATGTGCTGAACATTTCAGTTAAAGTAAGCGGTCTCTTTCTTAAAATGCAAACTTTCATGCAGATGTCCTCAAGCGCATAGTAGAGTTTAAAATCATCCTCAGTTGCGGCATTTACTTCAAGCAATCTCTGCAGTCGCCTGAGGTAGTTCTGCACCTCCGCATTAGTGGGTACAGGTTCTGCTTCATCGCATTCATCTTCGTCTATTTCACTGTCCGTAGCTTCTCCATAGCAGGGGTGTTATCATCTGAAGTAACGAAGTTTGCAAAACTTTCTGGGTCCATGTCTGGTGGTGGGGGTCGGAGAGGGCGTTCCATCTCCTCTGCAGCTTCGCAGGACTAGCCATTGTTGCTGGTGGTGACTGTGCAACTGTGCTTGCTCACGTCCATGGGAGACGTTTCAGTGCACAACAAGTGCAATTAGCACCTGATCATGCTGTAAATGGGATTCGTATTGACTGCGGGAGGTGTTGCAACTGTCTGGGCAATTAAGGTAAGAACAGCGGTTAAGAGAGACATAGTCAGACAAGGAAGCATTTGATGAAAACAGCTGTGGAGCAAGATAATTTGTATCAACTTAACCGGTATTTCTAATTCAGTAAAAGTTTTTTTTAAGCTGGGCTACATGGAAATGGAATCGGGACCACTTTTTTTATCCACTTAAACGGAATATGCGCTTAAGTGATATTCACTTAAGTGGGTTCAACTATATACGTGATGTCCCTTCTGTCTTAGCTGCGCCACAAAAACTATGAGGACCTTTAAGAACACCCTGGATACTACTGTTGCCAACCCAAATGGGAGCATCCAATATTGGAAGTGCTGTCCCGGACTCGCGAATCTCAGAAGTTTCTGGTGAGACTGACAAATAGGGATGTGAAGATATGCATCGTTCAAGTCTGTGGATGCCAGATAATCCCCTGGCTGGACAGCTCTGATGACTGATCACAAGGACTCCACCTTGAAGGTCAAGTGGCAGACAAACTTGTTTAGGTGCTTCAGATCCAGAATTAGTCTGATGCCCCCCCCCCGGCCCCCAACTCCTTGGGAATCACAAAGTAAACCAAGTAGAATCCCTTACCTTCTTTGATGGGGGACACCGGGACAACTGCCCCAATCTGTCTGAGGTGATCCAAGGTTTGGGACTCTGTGTCTCTCTGCACTGGGTCTTTGGGTTCAGGGGATTGAGGGAAACACTCCTGTGCGGGTACTGTCATAAATTCTATTATGTAACCTAGCTCTAGAATCTCTAGTATCCAGGCATCTGACATCATTTAGGCCCATCTCGCATAAAAGTTCTGCAGTCTTCCATCAAGGAAGGGGGGTAGAGATGGTCCTGTGTACCTTCATTGCAAGTTACCTCCTCTTCGTCTCCCCTCCCCCCCATTACATCTGTGGGCAAAAGAACCTCGGTTACTGTTCCCCTTAAATTCAGAATAGGGTCCTTTATTCCTTTGGTTTCTAAAATTTCAAAAAGGATGAGAACCACCTCAAGACTGCCTCTGACAGCCACCTCCTTGACTTTTTGGGGTCAAACTTGCTTTCTGTTGCTCCTTTGACACTGGAAGGTGTCCCTTCTTACCCTGGATATCTTTCAGAATGTCATCCAAGTCAGATCCGAATAACAATCGACCTTCAAAGGGCAACATAAACAGTGTGCCTTGACACCTGGTCTGCGACCCGGTGCCTAAGCCACACAAACCGCATGGCTGACACAATATGGTCAGTGGTACATGCTGACATTTGTAAACTGTCCACTGTGGTATTCGCTAGAAAGGTGGAAGCCATAGCCACCAGTTGTAAAATATCTGCCCCCTCACATAGTCTGGGGGAATGAAATTACCCAGAGCTGTAATCCATGGGTTCAGGGCTCTGGAAACGATAAAGTATGCATATGAGGTACAAAAATGTGCCTCATTTGCGGCAAATGCCCTTCTGCATGAGACATTCACTCATTTATGATGTGTATCAGTTAAGGCCAGAGATCCTGCAGTAGGTATAGTTGTGTGCTTAACAGAATTATGCATAGCCTTATCTGCCAAAGTAGGGGTTTCCCTTTTCTGGGAGTTCTTTTGGATAAATGAATAACATCTCACCCATGGCCTGGGTAGATGTTTTGTCAGGTCTCTGCCTGCCCATTCCTGTTCAATAATCTGGTCATAGTGTACAAAGTTTGGAAAACATTTCAGAGTGAACCTCTGTACAGTCTATAATCTATAGTAATCTGTATTGCCATATCTTCAAATAGCTCCGGTTTGGAGCCTATGTGTGTCCGTGCTATACCCGAGACCAGGTACCGACTGGCAGGGTGCCTGTCAGTCTGTACCTGGTTTCACTATAGCATGGGGACACGCAGGCTCCAAACCAGAGCTATTTGACCATTTGGCAATACAGTAAGCCCAGCTGCTCCCCGCACGACACATCATACTGGGGACAGCTGTGGGTGATTGTGGGTGCGCTGGGAAGAGGTCTAATGTATAAAATGCTGGTGGGGAGGGTGCAGAATCAACCAGATACAATCTGAAATTAAATATGGCACAGTAAGTTAAAAAAAAAAAGAGCTGTTTATTAAACTGTTAATCAGGCCCTGCTTCACACGGAGGTGGGGCCCGATCGTGTAGATGGACGTTTCCCTTTAAAGGGTAGATAAGGGTCTTAATGCCAATGGCAGTAGGAGTATAGCCTCCTTAATCCTCCTAATCAACAATGAAATACACTAGTCATAAAATTCCTGGGGCTGCCTGGCAAAAATAAGCAAATCTTATACATACAGAAACTGACAAACTTTCCTATACTGCTGCCTGGTGGAGCTCCTGAACAAACACATACTTTGTTTCCTGCGCTTGAAGTACTTTCTCCATGGAGCTGCCTGGTGAATGGAGAAAACTTAGGGAAACGTGCCGAGAGGTACATGGGAGCTTCAGTGATGTCACGGTGATTCATGTGAAATCATCACGCCTTCGGAAACACACCCAGCTGAGGGTGTGACGAGCTGTTGAGAGAAGGAGCGAAAAGACGCCTAAATCATTAAAGCCAGGCATGATTCCCTGCTGGCCAACTGTCAGCAATCGCCGAATCATGCATGGCTGAGGCAGACAGCAAAATGCAGTGCAAGGCATGACTGCCAATTGGAGTGCCTACAAGCGCAATGGAGAAAACTGGGAAACCCAACCATGTCCTAAAAATGGTCACTAGAATGTCTTTACTTGAAAAATTAAAATTGTCCCTAAATAGAACGAGGCACGATTCAGCCAGGCAGTCAAGACAAAGGCAGAGCACAAACTACTCACCGAGGCAGCCCAAACCAAATGAAGTCTAAGAATAAATCAAAAGGTTTCTTCACCACTGTCAATCCAAGCAGTAACACTGACTCACCCCCCACACCTATACATATCCTGATATGGAACAGCAAGGGGGGTTGGGGCACCGTTCAAACAATGTCGCTGTGAAGGAGGAAAAAAAACCCCAAAAACAGAAAGTAGGTTAAACAAGGTTCTTCTCAGCTGATTCCCACCAAAAGAAAATGGCAAAAACCCTTACCTAGGCATCAGAAGCGGAGAAAAAAAAGGAAACCTGGAAAAACACCCTAGTTAGGCAGTCGCAGTGGTATCCAGTCCATGCACAGAGGCAGGGAAAATGCAGAAAATATCTGCAGATTAGTCAATTTGAAAGCCACAGGCACAATTTCTAAATTTGAGGGTACTCCCTGAAACTAGGTAGCCCCAATCTGCTCACAGTTGCTGCAATCCTATTACCAAAACAAATTCTTCAGAGAGACTTTCTTCTGCTGTTGACCCCTTCATGGTACAGCAAAGATTGGAGAGCCCTTACTGTTTGGAATGTTCATGCAGCAAGGATTCTATGCTGTTTCTACAGCTCTGGGCCGTACCATTCATTACTCCTAGTAGGGGTGCACATCACCCATATGTATTAAATACCCACTGAAAATGAGGAGCAGTACAAAAAGTCTTTTTGGTCCCGAACCGGGAATGACACATTGGCTGTAATTAATATGCTGGGACTGTGAGGTCCTGATTAGCACAGGTTCATACTAAATGGGCTAAGATGCACCCACCACTGTGTTCGTTATCAACACCTAAACTGACTACCGTTAGACCGCAGATGTCAACTCCATATCACTAGCCTGATGCTAAAATGCCAGAAGGGCAAGCTCGCAAACTACATAACAGAGTATTAAAGTGAAATCCCCAAACAAAAGCTTAAGGTTGGCCATCCACACTGAATTCAAGTTACCCCCCTGAAAATCAGGATGGGCTGGCTCCTCCTTTTTCTATACGGGACCCCCTTACATGGAACAACCTGCCAAAACACACAAGACCACACGGTGAAGTTATCACATGGGAAAAAAATCAAAGACTGGTTCCAATCTCTAGCATCAACACCTAAACCATGCTATCCACACTACACCCAGAGTAATCCCCGCCCTTCTCTTCTGAAAGTCCCTCCCCATTCTATCCCCCCCCCCAAGCCGATGCTATCCCCTATCCTTCAACCTCTTCCAGTCTAGATCCCGCTGCCTCTGTCTCACTAGCTTCTTGTCACTGGCTCTCTGACATTGCTAACCCAGCCCAGTCTACGAGTTGTTATGCTCTCATGCACGCGCAAGATATACAGTACAGGTTACTCACCTGCAACAGGAGTTCTAGGAATGGTATATGTTGTTCATCCACACTGTCTGGCAGGTTCTTTGCCGCTTTAAATCTTGCCGGAAGGTCTTCAAGTTGGCTCCTCCCACCCACCCGGGTGGTAAAACTCTCGGCTCCACCCCATGACGCCAGATCTAGCCCGCTGGAAGCCAGGTTGTGCGTCGCAGCTGGGACGGTTAGGAGGGTCGGGATGAACAACATATACCATTCCTAGAACTCCTGTTACAGGTGAGTAACCTTATTTCTAGGGACATGATATGTTGTTCATCCACACTGTCTGGCAGACTCCTAGCAGTTCTCCGGGAGGAGGGAGGCAAGGCGCACACCCCCTACTTAGGGAGTAGAGACTGGAGAACCGAGGCCCCAAAACCAGCATCCCGGCATGACTCAAGGTCGATGTGGTAGTGGGTAATAAAGGTATGGGCCAACTTCCAGGTAGCAGCCCTGCAGATATCCTGGATAGGGACATCCCTGGAAGCAGCTACCGATGCAGCGGTATGGTGGGTAGAATGAGCTCTTATCCCTCTGTGGTAGGAGGCTCCATGCCCGCCAACCTATAGCAGAGATCTATGCAGGAGGTGACCCACCTGCTTATCGTCCGCTTGGCTGCAGGTCTGCCAGAGTGCGGCTTCAGCGTAGATGACAAACAGCTGGCGAACCTCTCCCTGATCTCACCGTCCGCTCCTTATAATAAGCGAAGCGCTCTTCTAGGGTCCAAAGTATGGAGCCTATATTTGGCCTCCGAGGTGACTGGGGTAGAACACCGCAGAGTCAACACCTGGTTAAGGTGAAACTCCGACACCACCTTTCGGAAGGAACTTTGGTGGGGTGCAGGACAACCTTGTCCCTGTGAAAACCAGATAAGGAGACTCAATGGAAAGCACCTGGAGCTCTCCCATCCTTCTGGCTGGCGTGGATAGCCACCAAGAAGGCGGTCTTCCACGACAGGTGGGAGATATCGCACCTGTGCATCGGTTCAAATGGCTTGCCCATGAGCTTAGCCAATACCAGCAGTAGATCCCACGGAGGTGGAGGTTCTTGCACCGGAGGGGAAATGTGATCAAGGCCTTTGAAAAAGTGCCAGACCACCTTCTCCTGCGCCACCGACTGCTTCCCGGCCCGTGCCCGGTAAGCAGAGATAGCTGCCAGGTGCACCTTAAGGGTCGTCGACCGAAGCCCTTGCTGAGAAAGGGACCACAGGTAGTCCAGAATGCTTGCCAAGGGACAGGCGGAAGGGTCCAAGCCCTTCCCCTGACACCAAATGGAGAATCTCTTCCATTTGAAGGCATAGCATTTCCTGGTCGACTCCTTACAGGACACCTCAACGACGTTGAGGACCTTGTCGGAAAGACCCAAGGCCTGGAACTCTAGCTGTTCAGGAACCAGGCTGTCAGGTGCAGGGATTGAAGGTCCGGATGTAATATCTTCCCCTGGTTGACTGAGATTAGGTCCGGGCGGGCTGGAAGCCGCCTCAGGAGCCTGGAGCTGAGACTGAGGAGATCTGGATACCAGAACTGGCGGGACCAATCTGGGGCTTCCAGAAACACCTGCGCCTTGTCCCTCCTCGCCTTGAGAAGCACCTTGTAGATCAAGGGAAATGGGGGAAAGGCGTAGAAGTGGCTCGGGGTCCACGGCCTCGAGAAGGCATCCCCCTGCAGCGAGCCCTGCTGAGGGGGGCAGGCTTGGAACAGTCTCAGCTTCGCATTCTCCCTGGAGGCAAACAGGTCCACCTGAGGCGTGCCCCAGTGGGAGAACAGATCTTGTACTACCTCCGGCAGGAGAGACCGCTCATGAGAGTTAGGGCTTAGGGCATCGGCCAGGGTGTTGGAGGCTCCTGCCACGTGAATGGCTAGGAGATCCGCCTCCAGGCTGCGCACGAGGGACCAAATGCGGAGGGCTTCCCTGCATAACAGCATGGAGCGCATCCCGCCCTGGTGGTTCAGGTAGTACATGGTCATGATATTGCCCTTCTGGACCTGAACCACTTGACCCCGTAGAAATGGAGCGAAGGCGGTGAGAGCTAGACGGACTGCTCGGAGCTCCAGCAGGTTGATATGGCATCGGAACTCCCATGGGGACCAGAGGCCGTGCGCTCTGTGCTTCCCCAGATGGGCACCCCAACCCATCAGAGATGTATCAGTTGATAGAGAGAGACCGTCGGCTCGGGGCGGACGAACGGGATGCCCTCCTGCAGATGTGCTGGAACGGTCCACCACTGGAAAGTGTTCCACATCTCCTGGGTCACTGTCACGGGCTGGTCCAACGGATCACAGCGTTGTGACCACTGGCTGGCCAGTCCCCATTGAAGGGGACGCATGTACCAATGGACCACGCTGGTGCAGGCCACCATGAGGCCCAAGAGGCGCAGGAAGTCCCGGGCAGGGCGCGATTGCCCAACCAGAAATGATTGGGCAAAGGAGGAAAGAACCACAGCCCTGTCCGCAGGGAGCCGAGCTCTGGCTCGAAGAGAGTCGAGCTCTGCCCCGATGAAGAGTATCACCTGCTTCGGCACCGAGTTCCGACTTGGCCTCGCTGATGAGGAGGCCAATCTGAGAGCAAATCTGGAGGGCCAGATCTCTG